>OU026122.1:15435416-16070833 GCA_907269095.1 Blastobasis adustella
TTTGGTATTATAAGTATATTTTTATACCGATATAATATACCCGTTATATAATATAACGAACACCTCTACATAGATTACATAGTACAGACAGAATACTAATTATCCAATCTACTGGACGGATTTCTATAGTAAAAATAAAATGAAATATTTAACTAGTTTTAAAGTACTGTTACTCGTTACGTTAGATTCGTCTTGATATGATAGTCCAAACGTTCTTATGGTATTGGAATACCGATTTTGAGGAATGAATAACTTTACAATACGATTAGTTTCTATAAACAGTACAATATTGGCGTATTTAGCGTTAGATATATTTGTCGCAAAACGCAATGTTCATGTTCTAAATTCAAAACACTCCATCCATAGGGCTTAAATGACCTTTATTTTCCTGCTATCGGGGAATATATCTCGGTTTTCGAAATTATGATATTAGAGAAGGAATAATTCAACAAAAACCACGTTCTTACTCTTACCGTCCTACCCCTAAAGGAGCCCTTAGAAATATCTTGCCGCTGTTTTGATTTGACAAAAAGTTATTGTGACATGGTATCAAACTCGATACTTACCTTTGTTGCGGATTGTACGACCCGTTATTATCACATATTTGTAGGTATTAATGTGTATTGTAAATTAGTGGAACTCATAGTAGGTCCAGGAGCCCTATTTTTGAAAACGCATGCACCAACGCGAGCGCTCGCTTGCGCTACCTATCTCTTTTACACTCATGATAAAGTTGCTAGAGATAGAAAAGACAAGCAATAGAAGGCGAGCGTTCGCGTGGATGCGAACAATTTAAAAACAGGGCCCCAGGCAGGTCTACATTGAACTTGGGAAGTGTATACAAAGCAATATAATAATTACCGCAGTCTTAGCGGCCTCGGCGAACTGTCTCTTGGCCATGTAAAGCCGGAACAGGTGCCGCGGCTCCTTGGGTGTGCCATCCGTCTCTCCCAGCAGGTACTCTATCAACCTGCCCAAATTATTAATTGAGTTGTTTACTAGTACTAGCGACCCGCCCCGCCTTCGCACAGGCGTTCTCGTCTATAATAAGACCACGCTAAGTCCGAATCACTAATTTAAAAAAAAAACTCTGTATGGCAACTACTGGTAATAGAACGTCATTCATAAAAGTCATAACAAACAATTTAAATTCTATAGGATTGTTTATTTTTTATGTTATTGAGTTATGAAAAATATTTTTAAATAATGGGCAAACAATTAAAAAGGAAGTGAGAGTAATAATTTTCAGCATGATTAATAATTTAGTCAAACTAAAAGTACAAGTTCAAGTCAAATATCTGAATGTTTACAAGAAGGACTGTCAAGGACAGATTATCAACAGATTATTGCTATATCCACATTTTATAATTTTTACTACTGTCAGTCGATTCGGACTTATCGTGGTCCTATTATATTCTCTACTACAGTATGCATTTAATAAGCATAAACTATCCGGAATCAATTCCCTAAATCTGTAAATAAATCTAAAACCCTATCAAAATCCGTTGCGTGGTTTAGAAGAAGGACATGCTCGGGAACCCTGATATAGACATATGCAATGTGACGTCCTCATAAATTCAATATGGCGGCGATCTCGACATTAACTGAATACACGCAGACGGGCAGCTAAATCTTTATACATAGCGACCCTCTGTCGCTTTATAGTTGATCACTGTAGTACTGTGCCACTGACCTTCTAGTGAGTCGGTCGTCGTCGCTGGCCGCCGCGGCGTCGATGGCCACACTGATGGCCTCGTTCTCCTCCTCCTCCGAGCTCCCCGCCTTCAACAGATGCGACATAGCCTTGTTGTACTCCCCGGCATGGAAGTAAAACTTCCCGGCTAGCAAGTTGTTCTTTTCCCCCTCGAAATGCAGCGCCAGACTCTTGAAGTCCTCGGATCGGGCTTGCGAGGTCTGTATCAGAATCTCCCCGTACAGGTGCAGCTTGCCATTCTTCCGCGCCAGCTGGAACGCCTCGTCGTAGCACAGGGACATCACCAGAAACCGTATGGCCGACGTGGGATCGTCGCTGTTCTGGAAATAGTGCGCCACCATTTTGGCGCCCTGCACCGATTTCGTTTCCTGCACTAAATTGACGGCCTCGTCTATGTCGTCCAGTTTGTCCAAATTGAGACGTATCGCCGACTCGTAATCTTGGGCCTTCAAGTACGACTTTAACGCCTCGCTGTATCTGCCCTCGGCCTCCTTCGCTTTGGCGTACTGGATGTGGATGCTGGGCGAGTTTATTTTCGGAAGCAGTGCTTCGACTTTCAGCCAGGATTTGAGTTTGATGTACAGCGACGCGGCCTTCTCTGTGTTGCCGGCGTGGTCGTAGAGCTGCGCCGCATGGCTGTACTGTTTCTCCTCCTCGAGCAGTTGGGCGCAGTCCTTGAGCAGCATGGTGTCGCTGGCGTGTTTCATGGCCATGGTGACGCCGCGTATGATGTCCCCGCAGCGTATGGACATCCGCGCGATGCCGGTCTCGCATTTTGTGTTGTGTTCGATCACTTTGGGGTCGTTTATGTCGTCTATGTCGGAGGTGATGACGCTTTTCTCGTAGTTGGCAAGGGCTTCGTGGTAGTCCGCTCTGTGGGTGGAATGTTTTCGGTCATAAATGGAGTTGGGTAGACGCATATCATTATGGTTTAGGTTTATATTTCCTTCGCAGTTTTAACTGAAGAACAATTTGTACCGACACTAAATACGATGGACATGGATAGAAGGCTCAAGCCAAGCCGCTTAGTTTTATATGGACAGATGCAGTAGGGACTTTTGCAGGTACTCGTATCTATTCTAAGTAAGGGAATCCAATATTTTTATGTTATCACGTTTGAGAATCCCGTCAATATTGGTATGACTACTTTCCGCAGTATAAATCCATCTAATCTCCACATAAATAACCACTGAAACTGTATTAAGAGGAGGTGATATTCGAAATGAAAACCAGTTAGTTCTGCACAGAAGGGTCTAAATGGAATGTGATGCTTAAAGGATAAGGTTGATTTTTTGTATCACGCATTCGGAGCAGAGTCGGCCGCATGGTGTCCGGCAGAGTAAAAATGTACCAACCGAAGTCGTAAAAGGCGACTAATGTCTTAAACCAGAAAATGGGCAGAAGCGTTTTCTGATGTGTGTTTTGGACACCGCGATCTCCAACCCTGCCTAGCGTGGAATTGATGGCAAAGTTCTCCGCCGATATGAAAGAGGCTCAAACCACGCAGTGGACTGGGTCTATTGATAAAAATGATATTTTCAATATGAAATTAAAAAAAGTTTAAAGCACTATTTTAGAGAAAAGTTGTTGGCTGTGTTTGATCATCACAGCCCACAACAGTCCACTGCTGGACTTAGGGCCTCTCTCACAAAAGGGGAGATTGTTGCCGTAATCTCCACGCTTGACAGGCGGGTTGGAGATAGCAGTGTTATAAATATAACAATGGAAAACGCTGCAGCCCATTTTCCAGCCTACGGAGACTCTCGATCTTTTGCCTCGAAAACATTAGTCACCTCGTACGACAACACAAGGGGTTGGTGTTATTTTACTCTGCCGGAGGCTACACGGCGACTGTTTGATACCTAAATAAAAGAAATAAAACGCCAGAGCGACTCACGTGAGCTCGAGATGGTTCGCCTGATGCAGTGTGATGGCGGGCGCCCGGCGCGGCACCGCGCGAGAGGCGATGGCCGCCGCTCGAGCCCAGTCGCCCCGGGCCGCCGCTAGCTCTAGCGCGTACAGCGCCGCGTCGGAGCCTGGTAAGCTGGGGTTACCACTGGTAGTGGTAGTGGTAGTGCTGCCGGCCCCTTCCAGCCAGCGCGCGGCGGCCTCCCCGCGGCCGAGGCAGGCGCATAGCATGCCGCTGTAGTTTGGAATCGACAACATTGACAAAATCGGATGAAATCGAGTAAACTTTAGGCACTGTCCTAATTGGCAACGGTTGTGCGACCATGGTCGGGCGACGGTCGGCTTTGAAATCTTCTATTGGTTGCCAATTAGGACAGCGCCTTATGCTGACGGGGTCCACTTTCGTGGCGTGGATACCGTGGCGAGCGATGCACCTGGGAATATTTGTTTCGCTGGATACCGTGGCGAGCGATCCCACCGGGAATATTTGTTGATTCAGTCAGTATTTTTTTGCTCAGTGTTTTAAGTGTATTGTACCTACTTTATCGTTATCGTCGTGTACCATATCGTCGTATACGTCGTATCGTATCGATACATATCCGTCCTGGTAATAAAGCTTTATCGTTGTGGTATTTAGTGTAATATGTATTTCCTGTGCACAATAAACATGTATTTAACACATCAATCATATTTTTCATTCTTTCTTTCGATTTAACTATGACGTCCCAGAATGTCGCGTCCACGTTTTGTGAAGCCCTAAAGCGAGTCAAGCTGAAGCGTCAAGCGCTGTCAAAATGAAAAACTAAAAAAAAAACTTATAAATAAAACAACTATCCTCGATTGTTCTTGTGTTTTTTTTTAAATTGGCCCAATTTTGCTTTTAAAGGGTTTACAAAACGCGATTTTGCGAGTAAGGGAAAAGTAGAGATGGGTCTAGTTATGAGTCTATTTCATTAAATGGGGCTACCTGCGAAAATAAACTTTAAGGATAACTATACAAATAAGATATATGTATAGAAGTGATTATTACAAACCATAAAATGGAAAGCTCCTCGATGTGAGAGGCGTCCTCCAAGGCCCAAACCATGGCCACGTCGCTTAACTTCGTGTAAATACGTATCGCTGGAACAATATGATTAATTCATAAATATTAAATTGTTATGAAGATCCCCACAAGCGCCTATTAAGGGCTATCTACTTTAAACGTTCAACAAGGCGACTAAAGTCTGATGAGGATAATCAGCTAGAACACACAGCAAGAAGGGAAACTGCAAGCCTGATTGTTACAAAAAAATATATGTCACGGACTGTCAATCAGCTTAGGGTCTCAGCAGAAAGACCTTCAAGAGACCAGGAGGTTGATTATTGTCCTTCTTACTCGATAGCAAAAAACATTACGTACTTTAGACTTTAACATTATACATAGTTTGCGTTGTCAGTGATTATTGTTGAGTTTATATTTAGCAAATACCGCCGCTACTGTCAGCGACCTCCTTTCCTGTCAAACCCACATCGCTTTAACGGAATGTTTCATCAACGACACATAATTAAATACAACATTCTAGAATCGTCCATTGGACCACTTCGGTCCCCTGGCCATAGAACTACCTTTTCCTTCTCCATCTCTTCCATTGGATTCCTTTCCCATACGTACCACAATAATTTTTTATTTATTTTTAATATTAGACAAGACAGGCATTTTCGACCGCCATCTCCTGTAGGTAAGTGACGATGCGATCAAAGATGGAGCATGCCCGTCTTACTACACGAAGGTACAGCCAAAGCTTCTTCCTGCTAATACCGCCGTCACTCACCGAACTCCACATTGAGGTCTGCCACGGAATCGGCCACCTTCCTCCACAGGTCGTTATCCCCCACGACGTCGGCATACAACCCGGCCTCCGTGAAATGTACCTGAACCTGCCGGTATCAGGAGAGAGGCCTCGGGGGCTACCCAAGAAGCGATGGATTGACATCGCTAAGTCGAATGCGAGAGCCAACGGTTTACGACTAGAGGATGTCGAAGACCGAGCAAAGCGGAGAAGAATGAGTAGGAAAGCGGACCCTGGCAGAGGCCAGGATAAGCGCTAGGACGATGATGATGACTCACCGAACTCCACATTGAGGTCCGCGACGGCCGCCTCGGCCACCTTTCTCCACAGGTCGTTATCTCCAACAGCGTCGGCATACAAGCCAGCTTCGGTGAACCGCCTGAGCAGCAGCAGCTTGTCGACGTGCCGGCGCTGGTTGGCGAGCCGCCGCTCCGTGTCGGCGTCGGCCAGACCGCTCGTGTTGTGAGAGTCCAGGGGCAGTTTTATCACCCTACATTGGATAGGAAGTGTGTCCGATATGTACGAAAAACCATTCCCGCCTACATATCATATCATCATCATCACAGCCCGTAACAGTCCATTGCAGGACTTAGGGCCTCTCCCATGAAAGGGGAGGTTATTGCCATAATCTCCACGCTTGGCACGCGGGCTGGAGCTCGCAGTGTTTAAATATAACAATGGAAAGTGCTGCTGTCCATTTTCCTATTGATATTTTGCGAAAACATTAGTCGCCTCGTACGACACTCATGAGTGTAAGGGGTTGGTGTTATTCTACTCTGCCGGACACCACACGGCCAAGTTCCACTATAATTAAGAAAAAATATATAAGAGAAGATAAACATAATTAAAATAAACTTTTTATATTGCGACCGGTTTCGAATGAATCATCATCAGCAAATTGCCTTCAAAATAAGTTTATTCTAATTATAGTGGAACTTGTGTAAAAAAGTGTTTCAATTCTATCATATGCATAGTATAGAGAGGGGTCTCATTACCGCCCCTTATTTCGTAGCAGAATTTATGAAACATAATCTTTACGCCAGTTCACTACATTCATCAGAACTACCAGGAACCTGACAAAGGGTAGCGTCACAGTAGTGCCATCACACAATAAAATAGACTTTATTTTAAATATATTTGGATCTACGATTCAAACTCAAAACTTCGACTTATAGATAGATACTGCCAAATTGTCGAAACTAATATTCGTAGACATATACATAATTTTATTGGTAAAAAATGCACGATACTAGCCTGAAATCAGAGAATTGTTGGCAACAGAGTGACATAATTAGCCAACTGGTCATCGGTGGCCACTTCCTATCAAACGGACCTGTTATGGACAATAAAAAACCACTCACGTCCCGCCGCTAGCGTAGCAGTACACATCGCCAGAGAACAGTATCAGCGGTATCTGTCCGGGCAGGATGCTGGTCACGGCCACGAGGTCCACGTGTGCGCCGTTGATCGAGTTCGCCGCGTAGTAGTACGTCTCGACCGCGTCGTCCGTGTACGCGACGAACACGTTCCGGTCCGTGAGGCATATGTCCCAGATCACGCCCCTGAAACGGTTACAGGGTTAACCGCTGGCTAACTGCTTTTGCACGCGACGTCATCTGCGTGAAATTCGTGTTTACTTCGAACCGAATTTTGATGAAGTTTAACAGTACTGTAGCTCATAACCCATGTTCATCCCGAAATTCAGTGTGGTTTCCGCCACGGCATTACGTCATAACCGAATTTTACGGGCACGATGTCGTAGAATAAAAAAAAAATCGTGACGCCGCGTGTGTTATCAGAAAGCACTATGTATACTGATACATTAGTATAAATATGGAGAGAGATTTCATTTTGTAGTGGATCAGCTCTTTCGATAAACTGTATTTTGCCCCGGGTCGGAATTTAACATTTTATTACACTCACAACCACACTAAAATAATTTCATTAACAACTTTGTACCATTAGGATACCTATATTAGTTCCTAACGCACACACTAGATGTCGCTGCAGGTCATTTACATCGCGCTATCGCAGTCGGCGCGCCGAATCATGACCTCCCCGGCGCGATTCCGAACCGGTATCGCTTCTCGGCCTTTTGGCTAAGATCAAAGTGTAGTATCTGTTCTTTTCAGCTTAATATCTGAAAGTTCCCTCACCGAGGGACCAGTATATTAAACTGATTTTTGCAACCCGCTGGGATGTTCGGGGCTCGCTCCACTCCCGGCACGGGTCGGCCCGGCATTGCAGTGCCGCCGGGATCGGCCCACATAAATAAACCTTGACGAATCACGACAGGACAGCCTAGGCTAAGTCTATAGCAATAGAACTTTTTATGGTATAGCCTAGGCTGTCTGTCGAGGCTATTTCACAATGTTCGCCCCATCTCTCTTAAACAACGCCTCAAACTGCAAGCGGAGCGAATGTTACCAGTTAACAAGCTATATTCGCCCCGTCCCACGCGCTCATGGTTTGAGGTAATGTAAGTGAGCGAGAAAAATTTTATGTTTGTAGTTTTTATGTTACCCGTCGTTACCAATATTCTTTCGCTCTCAGTTTTAATAATAGATGTAAAAGAAATATGACGAATATTATAATAATAATGATATCGCCAAATTACGGTGTAGTTTAGTAATCTATATAAAAACGTACCCACATAGAGATACGGTTTGTTTTAAAATTAAAAAAACTCCTATTTGTTGACAATAATAGAAAAATAATACGGTTACTTTAGTTTTATTTATTGCTGGCAGATATCGATATTTAATAACGGTTATCAATACCGATACCAAAACGAAAATATCAGTTGCGCAACTGATACCGAAAAATATAATTAACTAACTAGCCACTAAAACCAAAATTCGTCCTCTAAAAGGTAAGTCTAAACCACCAGATCTAGCTAGTGGTAATTCCACTGACAAAGACGCGAATACTCACAGACAAGTATGGGTTTTTTATGTGTTCATTATTTGTGGTTTATGTGGGCCGATCCCGGCGGCACTGCAATGCCGGGCCGACCCGTGCCGGGAGTGGAGCGAGCCCCGAACATCCCAGCGGGTTGCAAAAATCAGTTTAATATACTGGTCCCTCGGTGAGGGAACTTTCAGATATTAAGCTGAAAAGAACAGATACTACACTTTGATCTTAGCCAAAAGGCCGAGAAGCGATACCGGTTCGGAATCGTGCCGGGGAGGTCATGATTCGGCGCGCCGACTGCGATAGCGCGATGTAAATGACCTGTAGCGACATCTAGGGGATTTCTTACAAACTAATAATATAGGCATCCTAATGGCACTATATGAGCCTTATAGGAAAGGTCACTGTTACCCAAAAGGTAATAGAAATGCTCGGAATCACATTGCGTTATCGAATCAGAAATGAGGAGATCCGCAAGCGAACCAAGGTCACCGACATAGCCCTAAGGATTGCCAGGCTAAAGAGGCAGTGGATAGGGCAAATAGCTCGAAGAACAACTAGGCACTAACAAAACAATTGTAATACCTTAGATTTAGATGTTGGCTGTAGTGTACATCTGTTGGTAAACCAATAAAATAAAATAAAATAAATAAATAAACAAATGGCCGATGGGGCAGCAAAGTTTTCGAGTGGCGACCACGTACCGGAAGACGCAACGTGGGTACGGTGGTAAAGAGGTACCAGCTGGATGCGGAAGGCACAAGACCGGCCTCTGTAGAGATCTCTGGGGGAGGCCTATGCCCAGCAGTAGGTGTCTTTCGGCTGATATGATGATGATGAATGGTACAAAGTTGTCTAGGACGCCACGGCCGCGCCTTACCTGAGTTCCTGCGGGCGGTCCCTGGGCACGGCGGCGAGGTGCATGGCGGCGGGCGCGTACACGTGCAGGCGGCGGCGCGCGTCCGCCACGGCCGCGCCTTACCTGAGTTCCTGCGGGCGGTCCCTGGGCACGGCGGCGAGGTGCATGGCGGCGGGCGCGTACACGTGCAGGCGGCGGCGCGCGTCCGCCACGGCCGCGCCTTACCTGAGTTCCTGCGGGCGGTCCCTGGGCACGGCGGCGAGGTGCATGGCGGCGGGCGCGTACACGTGCAGGCGGCGGCGCGCGTCCGCCACGGCCGCGCGCGCGCCGCCGATGTCGGCGTGCACCCGCAGCACCGCCACCGAGTGCCGGTAGCGCCCCGCCGACCGCCACTCGCCCACCGCGAAGTATTCGATGTGCCCTTGCTACGGGGTAGAGACGAGTGCCTCCATCAATCAGCGTACCGAGGATCTCCGATAGCACGCCGCCATTTTGTTGCAATTGAATGTGGACCAGTGGCAGGAAACCAGAGCGAGAGCTGTCTTGCTGCGATTAGTTTAAACTCAATTGCATCAAAATGGCGGTTTAAAATCGGAGATAGGCGGTGCCACTGTTAAAGTGGGTCCCGCTACTCGGGCACCGAGAAATATTATATGTGCCCTAGCTACGGGATCATCGTGACAAGTGCCACAATCCACCAGAACTGGGTCCCGCCATTCGGGCATAGCGAACTATTCTATGTAGCCTTGCTACGGGGTCACCGTGAGAAATGAGTGCCACCATACACCAGGAGTGGGTCCCGCCACTCGGGCACAGCGAACTATTCTATGTGGCCTTGCTACGGGGTAGAGACGAGTGGTACCATCAACCAGGAGTGGGTCCCGCCACTCGGGCACAGCGAACTATTCTATGTGGCCTTGCTACGGGGTAGAGACGAGTGGTACCATCAACCAGGAGTGGGTCCCACCACTCGGGCACCGCGAACTATTCTATGTGACCTTGCTACGGCGTCACCGTGAGAGACGAGTGCTACCATCAACCAGCGTACCGTCGATCTCCGATAGCACGCCGCCATTTTGAGTTTTTAACCTCAATTGCATCAAATTAGATTAGACACGATTCTCAAAAATAAATCAAAATGAGACCGTTAGATGAATAAAAATGAACACATTTTGCGCTTTTTTTCTCAGAAAATGTACTAAAATTATGTATATTTTCACGAAACACCTTTCCGAGTTACTTCGATAACCAAATTCAATGAGGCACGGCCGAATTACACTTCTTACTTTTTAAAGTAGCTGTCTGAAAATCCCCTATTACGTTGCTAACAATTTTCTGATTTCAAGGATTGAAATTGTTACTTTTGCGATTACGTATTGCAATAAACTATCTACATTTGCGATTGCGTAAGAATCGCAAATGCAGCAGTTTCAATAATTGAAATCAGATAATTGTTAGCAACAGAGTTACGTAATTAGCCTACAGATACCAGTGGGTCACAATTAGTCACGAATCACAATTTTGTAACGAAAAACAACGATGTCGTGAATAACAAGGCTTCGGCTGCTCCAATGACACCTAAATTTAGGAGCGCCGCTTTGACCATGATCCAGGATTTTGACAGATCAGGTAATTACAGTGGAGCCACTGCCGTCTGACCTCCGTGACCCTGTAAACAGGGGCATCTGACAAACTTGATGAATGATGAATGTGCAGGTTTCATCATCGTGATAGCTGATGTATCTCTGCAAATAAAGCCGTCTTGAACGACACCCAAGTAGTTAATTCTGTTTTATACACATGTGAGATGAACACCAATAACGCAAAAAATATTGATTATGTTATTTAACTCAATTGTACTGTTCTACGATTTGTCCTTTCCAATTATAATAGTTTCATTCACTCATTCACTCGCAGACGAGCAGATCCCAAAGACTTACATCGGTGACGTATATGAAGAAGTCGCTCGTGAGACAGATGTCGAGTATCTTGGCGCCTTCCATATGGGGCTCGGGGAATAGCATCGCTTCTTTCTCCGGCGACGAGGGGTCCGGTCCATCGATCTGAGGGTAGACGACAAACAATTGTAAAGGGGGTTGTGGGTAGCGTAAACCATCAATTGCAATTGTCAATCACGTAATTAAATGAACGCTTATTGATGGTACAGCGCCCGTGTCGCACTAGGGCCCACAGAAAACCAGCGCTGTGAGACGCCTCGCGGTTTACAGCACAAGGTGAGTGGGATCTTTTGCACTGGCTGCCGAGACATTACTTACCTGCATAAAACAAAGTTCTTATTCTTATTCTGATGCGAAGTTGATCGTTTACCAAACGATTGTCAATATTGACGTGCTTGATTGAATCAATATTTTCGCCAACTACGATTGAGGGTTTCGCGATTTCAGATGGCGCCACTGAGGCCTAAGATCCGTTGTCAAAATACTGTCGAGCTACTGAACACACACAATTTTTTTGAGATGACGAATCTATTTCAACCAATGACAGGACATTATTTTGAACTCATGGTCGCCCATGGACATCCGCAACACCAGTGGGTTCAAGTGTACGTTGCCGGCGTTTGAGATAAATGTACTCTTCTTTCTGTAAGGCCTCACTGTCGTACTAATGAAATAATGCGGCGAGAACTTATTTTATTTTATTATTTATTTGGATGTCTCACAGCGTGCAACAAAGAAAATATACAATAGCATAACATCGAATAGCCAATAAGGAGACACTACAATTAAATTGCCGTACCAATATAGCAACACCATTGCATTGACGTACCGTATGCAGCATCGCCTTCCCCTGATACAAGGCTGCTGCGTAGCCCCCCGCCAGGCACAGCGCATCCACAGGCGCCGCGTACTGGCGCCGCGCCGCCGCGCCGCCGCCCGCCGGGTAGAACCACGCGTGCACGCCCCGCACGCAGCACACGTGGGCCCCGCCCAGCGCTATGAGGTTGGGCTCCACGGGCAGCGCATACGTGGCTAGCGCCGTGGGCTCCGCTGGGGAATTGGGCTTCGTTTGTTTATACTGGTATGTGGTAGAGGTTCTTTGGAGTGAAACACTGATGACAGGTTCCGAAGGTTCCGAAGTTCTGTTATAAGTTTCCATGTCGAGCTGATCTTCCACAATCGCTAGTCTTTTGTAGTTCGGAGGTATCGCCGCAGGTTGTCGCTCGGTATTCACTCCGACGTTACTTCTCCGGTAGCCCAAAGGCGTACATGCATGAAAAGATGTATGAATATGGAACAGGCACGAAAGGTGTGCCGGAATCATAGATTCTGGTACCTAATAGCCTCTGCCTACCCCTATGGGATACCTACAGTTCGGACATGAGTGTGTATGTATGTGTGATACGTTGCATTACGACGCAATAAATGCCACGCTGACGTCACGGCGCGCGCGAGCGTTTTCGATTGTCCTTGGATACAAGGCCGCGATACGATATAAGTCTGCGATAGTAGGCAGACAACATACCATACCTTGTGAAATAGAATTGTTTGAAGGCTAGTTGGTCCAATGTCCAACAGAAAACGTCTTGTGCCTGATTCATATCAGCCATAGTACGTTCACTGTGTCGTCATCATCATCGTTTATGATGAAGACATATTGCTTTATGGGCAACGAACGGCGCGACCGCACACTAGAGCTGCCCAAAAACTACGGTACACCCAACACGGTCCAGCAACCCAGTGCAGCAACGCACTGATATACGAGTAGATAAAGAGCTACGCTGCGTGCAATGGCGGTAATGCCATCACGAAGGCCTGCAACCGGACCACCGATCTCCGATAGTCCGCCGCTATTTTAAACCAATCGCAGCAAGACAGCTCGGGCCATCGCAAACTCAATTGCATCAAATTGGCGGCGGACAATCTGCGGGACGGCTGGTGGCAAAGTTCGTCGGGAGCCGGTAAATGCAAGAGGCACAAAAGGGAGGAGGCTACATCCTGCGGCGGGCGTTCTGCGATTTACGATAATGGTGACACACACAGTATCAAGGCCGCGCGTCGTAGTATAGCGTCGGTGGCCGGGCGGTTGAGTATCTGACTCGTAAGCGAGAGGTACCGGGTTCGAATCCCGCTGCGGCCATGTACCAATGACTCTTTTCTGAGTTATGTACATTAGTTGAATTCTAACCGATGCTCTTACGGTGAGGGAAAACATCGTGATGAAACCTGCAAATTCTGGCAACTCCATTTGTAATCATGATCCAATCTGGTCAGGTTCCCCTGGTAGCAGAGTCACGGAGGTCAGATGGCGGTCGCTCCACTGTAATTACCTGATCGCCAAGTCCTGGATCAGCGGCGGCGGACCCCGGGGCCCTCGTGCTCGAGAGCACAACCGGGACATAACGCCAAGATGATGACGACCCAGTCTGACAGATGTAGGCACTCACCCCTGGGCGCGTCCTCGTCCCCAGCGACGCACTGGTACACGGTGCACTCGGTGAGGCTGGTGAGCGCGGCGGCGCGCGCGGCGTGCGCGGCGTGCAGCGGCGGCAGCGCCGTGACGTAGGCGGCCAGCGAGCCGCGCCCCGCCGCCGCCAGCACGCGCCCGTCGGCCGCCCACGCCACCCGCTCCGCGCCGCCCGCCGGCGACACCGTGCCGCACACCTCGCCGTTGTTCCACACCGATATCAGTTTCAGTCTGGACAGTACGAGAGCATAAGTAGTATTAGTTATTTGTTAAATTAAGATCTGCAATTACTTGCCTGAAACACAGGGTATCATATTATCCTAGCTCAGGGAAAAAACATGTTTTATTTTTATCTTTTACGAGTTTTTAGATTTAAACTTGTAATGTATTTCACAAGTTTTAATGAAACTTATATTTATTTATTTACAAGTACATCACCACTTTAAGAAAATTTTCTTTTGCCGCTTCAGCAACATTCGCGGTATTTGGTGCCTCGTTAGCCATCAGTTTGCTAAATCAAGGGAGCATTAGCTGTCCCTTGTGCCCAAAAGACTCGTTCTTTACCCCCAGGGTGTTTTCATATAGCAAATAAAAATTCAATTCATGAATGCTATAAAAACCGTTCAACAACTGCACAGTAGTGAAAAGGAATATGATTCTTAATGTGGTCCTGCTCTTGCATTGTACGTCGAGAGAGAAGTGGGGTGGGTTTGTTTTGTTCAGTTTGATAAAAACAATACTAAGCTAGATTTTCTACAGTTTTTCATAGAGTGAGTTTATCACACAACTGGAATGTTAACAGGCCATATAATATTCGACTCAATCAAAACTTCATAATTGTTTCATTAAGATTTTTGACAAAATTCGTGGGACTGCATTTTTTACTCACGATTTTGCCTTGCTCATTTTGTGGTCAACACTGATGTGCTTAGTTAAGGACTGGGTACTAGGTACCGAGAATTAATATAAAGAAAATTAATTATACTTACTGCCCATCCCCACAGGATGCCGCCTGGCCGTTGAAAATGGCGATATCGGTCAAACTGTCCTTATGGTTTTTCACCTGGAAGAGTTCCTCCCCAACCTCCTTTATGTGTGTTGATATGGCTATCACGAAACCAGCACTGAATCCAATCAGGATGTAACCATCACCGTACCATCGGTAGGAGACTATGGAGCCATAGCGCTGTTGAAATGCCAACTCTATAGGGTTCTCAGGATTGAGTAAGTTGTAGAGATACAACGTTCGTTTTCCAACCACAAGGCTCACCTGAAAGAGTTTAAGGGAATTATAAAATTCACTGTATCTTAAGTATTTTATTTACCATGGGCATGACAGCAATGGCCTCAATGTGGCAATGCCTTCCATGTGGTAACACAGTGGTTTTAAAAAATCCTTTACACTTTTAAGATAACTTAATAAGTCCTCAAATGAAAAATACTTTTACATAACAAACTTTTATCGGGTGATATAGTACCTACTCATCAAGAGCCGATGGGGTTATCCTATTGCATTCATTAGTTCCTATGACCACCATCCGACTTCATCATCAGAGACCAGCTCCATGGTACCATAATAATGCATTATTATCCAAGTTACATAGATATATACTAAATTTCAGCTCAATCAGATACCAACAAATAGTCGAAGCATTGTTTGAATTGTTTGATGGATAGATATGAACAGTGCAAGTTAAATAAAAGCTTGTAACAACCAATACTACTGTATAACTTACTGTATTCTCGCCAGCCACTCTCTCATCTGTCTTCATCTCGGAGAATTGCAAGTCATTTGGAATATCTCTAAGCGAAATCATCCTGAGAGTGTCCCCTTCAGAGTTGTTAATAGAAAGTGTCTTGTCCTCTGATGCCATTACTAATATGCTATCCTTATTCCAAGCAGCACAGGTGATCTTTTTCGCATGCTTTCCAATTATTGGAACTCTCCTACAAAAAATGTGACATTAACATCTTGACATTGGTTAATAATTTGTGTAAGCCAGCAGAAACTTTGTCTTACTTAGAAGTATGGTGATTGTACAGAGCAAGATTTCCCTTCTGCGTTCCAATGGCTAGTAAAGGTTCGTCACAGGCCCAGGCAATGCATGAAGGAGGCTCTCGCAAGCCCGTCTCTATGTTCACCTTCTTGTTTGTGTGACACTCCCACAGTAGAACCGTGTTGCTGTTGGGTGTGATGACAGCGAGGTAGTCTCCATCATTGTCCCATTCCATGCCAGCACATAGACTGTAATTTCAATAACTTAAAGTTAAAGAGCAATAAATATTCGTAATTGTATATTATCTAGGATCAGAAACACACAAGTATCCCATCCAAGTGTCGAAGGCTAAACTCCTACCAGTCAGTTTAATCGTACAACTTTTTCCCACCTAAGTGGTATTGCCTGTTGCTGTTTTCCAACAGGAGATATTATAGGTAAATAGTATATGTGGCCCATCCCTATTGTCATCTTTACTTTATTAATTGTTTGCAATTTGATGTCTAATATGTGCCAGAATACCTATTGGAGCAAGTTGTACAAACATATATTTTAAAATTTTTGATAAAATTCTAATATAGTTTATAAGGTCCTATGGTAATAAAATAAAAAATTTCAAAGTATTTTATACTATTAGATTATTATGCAATTTCGATATGTTATCCAATACGGTAAATCTACAAAGAAATGAATAACTAGTTTAATAAACCACCTCATCTCATGCTCGGCTTGTCCTAAAACTTGCACAATGGAGGACTTGTTCGAGGCCAGTTCAAATGCTATGCGTCGACGAATACGTCGCCCGTAGTCTGGATAAGAAGAAGACTAGTTTAATAAACAGTTGATATGTAAATAAATATATACCCTTGGAGTTTTATCCTTTCACAGAGAAGGCCTGAACGGTCGTGTATTGCGACAGTTGCATCGGTTCCGGTGGTCGCCAGCATAGAATGAGACTCTCCTTTCTGCCAGACAAAATATAGCTCACCCAAACCATGGGGTTGGTCAATTGTGTAAAGTAACTGAAAAAGAACATTATTTATTATTTCCTATTTATTCGCACAATTAAGTAGATACACATATTACCGATTAAGTATGATAAAGATTTGTAGCATAGTCTAATTACAAATAGGTAGGTACATATAGTTATGAAATGAATTTAATAAAGGTTTAGTAGTTTGATTAATAGTTTGTGAGGATGTCTGATGGCCTCAGGAAAGGAAGGTTGGCCCAGCAAAAACTACTGAACACATTTTGATGGGACTTTACGGTTTTGTGACCTAAATACCAGAATAGCACATCGGGTACCATTTATCGCCAAAATTTAATGTAATTCCTACGGGAACAACCTGTAACCGCATTTTAAGCGGTCGGTACAGCAGCCAGTTAGCAATAGAAAGAATATAAAGTTTGACAAACTTTTTCTAGTACCTTTGGCGTCGCCATATTAAGCTTCTCACGAAAACTTTCATTAGCAGCAAAAATTTCAACAAATTCCATACATTTCTCACGTTAACATCATGTTTGTTTCCAAAAATGCTCGTTCTGTTGCTAGGCAACTATGCAATTGGATGAGGCAATTGTATAAGTTACGATTATATCTATCGCTATCGCCCATTTTCTTAAATTTAATCATCATTTATCTGCCCGTATCCCATTCATTTTCATTTTATTAAATTTAATATGAAACCTAAAGTCACTAGCGAGCAGCGACAGACATCAAACGTTCATTATTTAATTAAACTTTTTAGTTGTAGCCGGACAGAGGAATATAAGTTGGGACCGTAACAGTAGGTATTGGGTCGTTTTCGTTTACCTAATACCTACCCAATGAAAAGCATTAGATTCAGAAAAAATTGAGGGCTATAAAAATTTCATTCTCCTTTTATACCCTATATTATTTGTTTGGATATCGACACTTGTGTGCATATCGATATCATTGTCATTCTATTCATCTCCTACATTTGGAGAATTGATACCGAAGATACAGAGCCAAAAGTAATCCAAAACTTGGAGATCTTGAAACTTTTGTAAAGGTGAACTTTATAATAGGTACTCTATAAAAATAGATGCAACGACTCGATCTGTCTTAGGCCCCCGTCACACATCCCGTTTTGACTGGAGGCCGTACCGCCGATCTCCGATAGTACGCTACCATCTTGATCCAATGAGCCGTTTTTAAGGCTTGCTTCTTACAAATTCCCATAGATGGCGCGCTCTAACGAATGACCACATTATCATAATCTCTTGGCTGTATAGTATTGATAATCTTTATCAAAAAAATTCCTTCATTGAAAGTTTGTGCCCTAATAACTCCATGAAATCTTGCCCTTCCTGCACCTTTGCTTTGTAACATTATACTTTTATCATTCCTGTACTTATTTATTACGCAATAAAAAAATTACATACAAAATTTATAAACCATCTTTTTTAAAAACCATTAAATCATACTTTTTATTTCTACAGATAACTCTTTGAAATTATAATGGATGCGTGACAGCTTTATTGAATTTATTTTCGCAATCATTTAAAATGGTGAAAAAGTGTTGTGTGTGCTCTTGTCGAAGTGAATCGTATGGTGGTTCCGGTATTTATGTTCATAGGTAAGGTAAAAATAACATTAGTTACTGAAGTTATTATAATTGACGACTAGGTTTAACATGAATTCATGATGGAATGAAACACGAGAAAACTTCATCCATGTAGAATGATCTATTTCTAAAGGTGCGACCAAACCACAGTTTAAAATACGCTGTCACTGTAAATATAACATATGCACGTAGATTTTATTAGACAGATAATATATTATAGATAGAATCAGATATTTATCCATTATTCCATGAAATAAAAATACGTGGTCACCCTATTAGACAGAGACATACGGCTTCTGTTCTACACCACTTGCTCGGCTCGTTTTTACCCAAAGAGTGCACCGGCCCGTCCTGTTAAATATGATGAGTCTATGATTCGCCTATATTCGTGAAGTCCCGTGCATATTTGCCATGTCTCGTCTATTTCATAGACTAAGTAACCTAAAAGAGGTTAGCCAATGTCTTCGAAATTAAATTATAATGCTTTTGTGAATAAAGAAATTTAAATATGTCGTAGACGCTCATGAGCCAAGACATCGTTTTGATTAAGAAACGCAACATCAATCGAAGCGCCACCTTGCGGATGGCTGCAAATACTGTGATAGCATCATATTCGGCGCGCGGCCGCAACGAATACTTTGCATTCGACCATCTACTAGCTACTCATCCATTGAAGAGAGAAGAAGTCTTGATTTATTGTCTCACGTCACATAGCCAAACTCCATAAACGAGAGTGTGAGTACAGAAGGGACTACAAATAATTTATATGAGGGCGCACGTGAAAAGAGCTCCAGGCACACCTCACGTTTTCGGCCGGTCAGGAGGCCATGGGTGGTGGCGGGTCTTCAAGCGAACCAGGTTTGGGAGTCCCACATTCTTATTTGCTACTGAAATTATTCTGAATTCGTCCTATTGTTTCATTGTTTGCTCTTTTTCTTTTAATATCGCTTTATTATCTTAATACACTGTTAAACTGTTCGGCTGATCTTTATTTCAATGAAACTATCCCGAAAATACCTTCTGATGGATATCTCCCCTGCTTGAGTCTGCCATGAGTTACGACAAATAAATAAAAATAAAAAGTAAAGATTAACATTCGATTATTTGTTGTCGTCTCGCCTTGTGCTGAATCACATCATCTTGGTTCTTTCTAGTTAAAAATCTGCTAGGTCAACCCGTATACACAAAAATCACAGAGAAGTAAATTCACTCTCTACCTTCAAAATGCATAGATATGCATAGATCTGCTACGCAGAAAAAATATTGATGAATCCGATGACTGATGTATCGATTTTGTATTTTTCTCTTTAGCGCTTTTCCCGTAACAAGTTCGGGGTACACTTGACCATTATCCCGGATTTTATTAGATCAAGCAATTATAGTAGGGCAGCTGCCATCGCCTCTGCGACTCTGTTTATAGCAAAATGTACCAGATTAGCGATATTGTACCGATGAATCGATATAATATCGACACATTTTGACACCTACCACATCCTTAATAGGCGAGAATGTAGAGGGTCTACCAAAGTCCCGACAAAAGTTTCGGCGAACATGTGGAGTACTCTTAACACTGAACACTAACATAATTTTCACGGTTTATAATTCTGATTTCATAAATAAATGTGAGGCTGCAGATTACATTTGAGTACCTACTTAAATGAAAAAGAACGAAAAAATTTTTTTAAATATTCTCTTTTAAAGTACAATTCTAGAATTTTTTTTTTTAATTTAAAAAATACGATGTTTCAAAATCAAACTGCGAAACGGATCGTTGCTATGCTCCCAACTACTCATTCATTTTGACAGATACTGAGATCGGCGGTACGAATTCTGTGACGTCATTCCAGAGGGTGGTATCAAAATGGCGACATGCCATCGGAGATTGACGGTACCGCTGCTGGCTCGAGGTACTTGACCATGATCCAGGATTTTTGCCACACCCCTAATAGGCGAGAATGTAGAGATTCGATCAAAGTCACCTGTTTGCAAGGCAGTCGACCAAGTTTGGCAAAGTTTCGGGGAACATGTAGAGTTTGTTTAATGTTATTCAAATTTGAATCCAACTAAATAGACGCTCCGATTTGGGTTAAACCGCCCAGCCGTCAGTTGCAGTAATCTTTAGTAGGTATAAAATAAAGTCGCTTTCGGATGCGTCCGCGAGTCAATTATTCATTACAATTACATGGTAGATAAGTGGTAAGGTGTTACATATTTAGGAGTTCTAACGTGAACCATCACTTTTCACTTAATTACAACATAATAATGCTGTTACGGGCATACATATAAATTTTCATCATCATCACAGCTCATAAAAGTCCACTACAGGACTTAGGGCCTCACCCACAAAAGGTGAGGTTATTGCCATAATTTCGACGCTTTGCAGGCGGGTTGGAGATAGCAGTGTAGAAAATATAACAATGGAAAACGCTACTGCCCATGTTCCAACCTACTGAGACTAGATCTTTTGCCTTGTAAACATTAATCGTAAACATTAATAGTAAGGGGTTGATGCTATTCTACTCTGCCGGACACCACACGGCCAACGACACCCACGAGTGTATCATATAATTTTTGTTAATTGTACAATAAATGAATTTAAAAAAGTATGCACAATACAATTTTAAAATTAATCATGTCAGCTTAATAAATTAATATGTCAAAATACTATTAACCAGACGTGACGTGGTCTGCTAGCACACGCATCCGAAAGCAACTTTATTTTATACAAGGTAAGAATTAGTATCAACTGTAACTGACTGCTGGCCTAACTTAAACGTCGCGTCGTAACTCATTATCGTACACGAATGAATGAAATGAATGCGAACGAAACGATCCGTTGCGCATTTTGATTTTGAAATATTGTATTGTGTGCACTCCACTCACTGCCTTTTAGTATACATATACAAGCCTAGACCATATTGTAATATTAGTCAACACCTGAACGCAGTCAGTGCCTTTTATTCCTATAGCCCATCATTGCACATCGAACTTTTTAAATTGAATTGCTAGAAAAATTAATTTATAAAAGAACATTTTCAGATTATTTTCGTATTTAGTTTTTTTGAGTACATCCTAGGTATTTCTAAGGATTCTACAATGTTAAATTTATTTATAAGACAAGATCAAATAAAAACTAAAAAGCTTGAAAATTATGTTTGTAGAATGGAACATAAAATTCACTGCCATGAATTTAGCGTATAACCAACTTCATGTAATAGAATAGAATAGAAATAGAAACATTTATTTACAGACAATAATACCACAAACACATAACATAATGGCTCAAAGGGGATGAATCACTGACCTCCAAAAAGGTATTTTTGAGGTCAGCGGTTCGACTCCAGAGCCGTAAAATAAACAATTAAAAAAAAGAAGATTAAGAAAAAAAACAAAGTGACAACAATGCACAAACTATACCAGGGCTGTCCAACTTGCAATAAAAATATGTGTCTAATAAGAATCACTCTAGGATGTCCACATCTCTACTTACTCATATTAAAAGAATTTTGTCCCTTTCCCTCCATCCCGTGCACAACTATAATGCGAAAAGCGACTTTTTTGTTTACTCTATAAGGATTAGAATCAACTGTAGTAGTTGTGTGTGAAGAAACAACCGACAACAAATGATTAAACGAAAAGCGACTTTATTGTTTATCTTGTAAGGATTAGAATCAACTGTCTCTTTTCCTCAGAAAGAGACAGTTTGCATCCCATGACAACACGAACCCATGTCATCAAAAACATTCACTTTAGTCCATTTTACTGGGTAGGCTCTATTGGAGTAGCGTCTATTCGAATTGGATGTTGTGCCACAGGATGAGATCAAGATGGCGGTTTACTATCTGGGATCGGCGGTACCAACCCTGGTAAAAAGCCATTGGTACCTAGTACTTCCGTAAGTACCTATTAATTCAATAAAAATCATAGACAAACATGAAATTTCATAGAAAAATAGTTGGTCCAAAGAAATTCACCACAGACAAAAAAGGAACATGCTGGTGGTGCCAGGGTAGGGAGTTTGTACTAAATTATTACATTTTATAGAATAGTGGTACCGATTTATACGACAAAATGTAATGTAACATTTTCAAGTTTTTTAGCACAGGTAGACCATTTTTGATAAAGATAACGCAATTGTCACTTATGGAATTTTTACGTGTTGTACATTACGTGTGGAAATCACTTTAAAATCATCATCCTAGCGTCGGTTTTCGCATTTATTAGACATATACAAAATTGAATAATTGAAGTAGCAGTAGAAACTTAAGAACACTTAGGAACAAAGAGGAACTTAATAAATAAATAAATAATTATTAAAATAAATATTAATATTATTTTGGTGGATTTTATTTTTTGTCATATGGCAGCACTTGAAGGAAATGTCAATGTCAAATACTAATGTCTATAATAATAACTTTGTAAACTTTTCGTTTTTGGAGTTTTGCTGTGTTAGAGTAGGAGTATTTAAATTAATTTTATCTTAAAAACTTAACAATGTCTACGAAAATAAAAATACTCCTGATGAATAAAGTAAGTAACGTTTCAATTTATTTACTACGCTTACAGTTTTTAACCAGGGACAGCAGTACTGTGCACAGTGCGATCGAATATTTAAATCCAAGTTTGGATTCTCAAGCCAATTACGTTCCCATTAAAGAAATAGTATTTAAAAAGTAAGGGTCGCCGTCTGCGTACACGACGAGAAGGACTATATATTATATCATTTGTTAATATATTTCTTTCCATGTAGAAAATATTAATATTTATAAATTAAGTAAATATTGTTACAGGTTTCACCTACCCTCAACAAGGATTTTATTATAAAAAATTTGAAAAATATCAGCGTAACATACAAGCATAACGAGAACAATTATATAGTTAACTTATCACGGGTAAAGGATGGAGCAGAACAACGACAAAATGATAACTTACAAAACGTTGAAGTTAAAGTGGACAGACAAACATTTATTAAAACAGTGTTAACTAGTTTGTTACAAAAGGATACAGAGCCAATTGAAAATTCTCCTCAGAATATAGTAATTGATTTCAGTTCTCCTAATATTGCAAAACCATTTCATGCTGGACATTTGAGGTCAACCATAATTGGCAATTTTATATCGAATGTAAATAAGCATTATAATAATAAGGTAACGAAAATAAATTACCTAGGAGATTGGGGAACACAATTTGGATTACTTCAGTATGGACTGCAAGCAAAAAATGTGAATGTTGCCACATTAAAAACAAATGCTATGAAAACTTTATACCAAGCCTATGTATATGCTAACCAAATGGCTACTGATGATGATGACATTCTTGATCAAGCCAGACAATATTTTACTGATATTGAACAAGGTAGAGCTGACCTTAAAGAATGGAAAACAATTTGTGAAATAACAGTTCGGGATATAGAGCAAGTTTACCAAAGATTAGGTATTCAGTTTAATGCATACCATTGGGAATCTGACTACAATGGTGAAGCAATTAAGGATTTAATGCTGTCATTACAGAAAAAGAGTATTATTAAAACTGATGAGGCTGGCAAAAAATATGTTACAGTAAATGACAAAAATGTAACTGTTTTGAAAAGCGACAATTCAACTCTTTATCTTTCTAGGGACATTGCTGCATTGATAGATAGGTATAAGAGATTTAATTTTAATAAAATGTTGTATGTAGTTGATAATTCTCAGACAGATCATTTTAAAGCCTTATTTCAAATTGTGAAACAAGTAAATGAAGAATATGTCAGGGGCTGTGAACATATCAAGTTTGGCAGACTGAAGGGCATGAGCACTAGAAGTGGAAATGTTGTATTCCTCGATGACATATTGGATGAAGCTAAGCATAAAATGTATGATCAACAACGTCAATCAAAAAGTAAGTAAAACTGGAAAGAATTTGGGATGTTTGTTACTCCTTCACACAAAAACTACTGAACGGATTTTGATGAAATTTTCCAGTAATAGGTTATGCTTACGCTTTAATTACTCATTAATTATGCTTAAACCCAGAATACCACGTAGGTTATAAATGATCTCAAAATTTGCCCCAGGAATGGGTCCGGTAAAACTGAATTATAGGTTGATAAAATCGCGGGCAACAGCTAGTACTACATAAACTTACTATTTTCAGACACAAGGACTTCGGCTGTGAATGAAGAAACTTGTGACATTCTTGGTACAAGTGCAGTTGTCATTAATGATTTAAAACAAAGAAGGCAAAAGGAATATACATTTAGCTGGGACAGAGCATTGCAGAGTGAAGGGGACAGTGGTATTAAGTTGCAATACCTGCATTGTAGGTTATGGAGTTTAGAAAAAAATTGTGGAATAGCTTTGCCAGACATTTGTGATCCTAACTATATCCCTGAAGAAATAGTAGGTGAAGTTGTGGCGGAGTTGTCTAGGTTTGAGGATGTTCTTCAAAGATCTCTTGATGAATATGAAGCCTGTATAATTGTTAATTACTTATTTCGATTGGCTAGACATGTAAATAGAATGTTCAATGAATTAAAGGTTAAAAATGTAAGTGAAGATTTAGCAGGCCAAAGACTTTTAGTGTTTTATTCTGCACGTCTAGTAGTCAAAACTGGGTTAGAAATTTTAGGTGTAAGGCCGTTGTATGAAATGTGAATATGTAAATTCTTTTTGTATGTTATTTGATTTCTATTATAAAACAAACTTTATAAATATATGAAAAGACTTTTGATCTATTTAATAACTACTGGCATGTACTACGTATGACATCATCATCATCTTGGCGTTAATTGGTAGTGCTCTCGAGAACGAGGGCCTGGGGTCCGCCTTGACCATGATCCAGGATTTGGTGATCAGGTAATTACAGTGGAGCGACTACCATCTGACCTCCGTGACCCTGCTACTGAACCTGACCAGATTGGTTCATGGTTACAAATTGAGTTGCCTGAATGTGCAGGTTTCATCACGATGTTTTTCCCTCACTGTAAGAGCATCGGTTAGTACATAACTCAGAAAAGAGTCATTGGTACACGGCCGCAGCGGGATTCGAACCCGGTACATCTCACTTACGAGTTGGATACTCAACCCCCTAGCTACCGACGCTCCGATGCGATAATAACAGCGATATTTTATATTAGTATGATAAGTGGGAAATAAGTAAATATCTACTTAAATCTCCATGTATTAGTATTAAGAAAGAGGTCTCGCGAAAAGAAGCGATGGATTGACATTGCTAAGTTGGGTGCGAGAGTCAGCGAGAGCCAACCAAAGAGTTAATGCCCTACGTCGTCACGTGAGGATGCTGAAAACTGGGCGAAGTGAAAGCAGAAGCCGGGACACCGCTCGGATGATCATGTGTATCTGATCTATCTTTTATACAAAACGGGGCATACCAATCCGCAAAAAGTACACAGTACATCAATCGATGAAGGAACATCGAACAACATGAAAATATTGTCCATCTATTGTACCTAACAAATTTCTAGCAATTAAGTATTTTTAATTTTGTATAATGTTTGTGGAGAAAATAAATACATTTATTATTATTATAGGTAGGTAAGTTATATTCAGAACATTTGAGTTCTGAGCATGGTTCTGAAGTTACTTAGGCCACAACTCCTCCTTTTTTTTTGAAGTCGGTAAAATAGTTTATTTTTATTTCATCGGTGTCTCTGTGGCAGTATGTTAAGACCTTGTACATTTCAATAAAAAAAGAAAGAAGCTTTGTCTATGGCAAGCTAGAGACACGTCGTATCGATGATGGCCACTCCCATTTTAGCGCGAAATTTTAAAGTTTTATTTGCATCTAAAGTTTTAGTGTGATTCACAGGAAAATTATAAATGTCTTGTATGAATTACTATTCAAATAAGTCTAATTAACTATAGTAATAACAATTTTGAAGGGCTCTGAATAAAAGTTGTACTAAAATAATGAACATGTAGCCAATAAGTTCGGGAACAGTCGGCCATATTCGTGGCTCGTCGTGGTGACGTCAGAAAAATCCGACTGATCCTGCGTCAAATCGCTACTTCCGGCAGTCACGTGGTATACACCGACCAATCACAGTGCGTCTCGGTTTTATAGGCCGACATTTTCTGACAAGCGTAGAAAAAGTTTTCATCAACAGCCGCCATTTTGCGCTGTAGAGACTGAGAAGAATTTCGGAATTTGTCGTGTAAATTTTCTGTTTTTTCTTACATCATTTTATCATAAACTGTACCATTCCGTGTATTTTAAAGTGTTAAGTGAAATCGTGTAATTCGATCGGTAAAATAAGTTCCATAAAGTAGCGAAAATCTGGTGATATTGTTTTCATTTATTGTGCTAGTTCCGTCGGAAGATGGTGAGAGGGTCTGTGTAGCGCTCTTCGTTCGATTCGGAGCTTTGTAATGGCGAATACTTGAGTGAGAAATTCTAATATGTGCCTTCAGCGGTGCGAAGGACATCGAACGATCGGGATGTGGGTGAATTTCGTTGTGATGGATGACAAATCGCTATAAAATGTTATTTCTTGAAGATATAAGACATAAAAGTGTTATTTGAATCGGCGGGCCGAAATATTCATACGGCTTACGTTTAGTAAACAGAGCCATGGCCGATCATCATGTGGATGAGCCGCCCAACAAACGGGCTAAAATGGTCCGGGACCCTTTCCAGGGCCCTTCAGACTCCGCGGGTGAGTATTTCATTATTTTACACAAGTTTTGCAAACGTTAGCCCAATGTTCTGTCATTATTATCTTGCACAGAGTTTTGACATTTTACTCTGTTCATGTTAGCGCCTTGCAAGATTTGCGTCGTATTTATTATCACGCGTGGTTATAACTAAGAAATGGGCTTTATTTTGTAAATTTCAAACCTAATGTGGTTTTGTCTAATCATTTTTCAATATTGTCAGAGTGTAAACTTAAATTTGTATATGTGCAACATGATACCATGTTATTTATTATTTTTTGTAATATATACTATTTTATTTACTAAACTATCCACAATACATACAAGAAGCCGTTTTAGTTTCACCTAAATGTGAAATTATGTTTTAGTAGCACTAAACATTACCTTTGGGTTTTGAGGTCAAGTGCCAAAATAATATTATTTTCTTATTTTCCTATGAAGTGTTTCTGGATTTGAACTCTTATAAATGAAGAGTAGTATAATGTCAACCTTATTTAATTTATAATCTTCCACTTTTATTCAGTTTTTATTCAATAAATCTGAAAATTGTAGCCCTAACTTTGACCTACATTTTACTTGTTGTCAATAATTGAGATGTCATTCTTTTCTAAACTATTATCAACATAAATTTAAATACCTATCTAGTCACATAATTTTTACTAAAAGTTTACCCTTGATTTCTTGATATAACCTCACATACATGCTTGAAACTTATGTGTATTGTTAGAACATTGGTAGGATTTTATACATTAGTCAACATCTGAAATTCTGATTTACCTACTAATATTTTTGGAGGTCTCATATAAAACATAAATTGCCAGAAATTTCTGCAAGCCCAACATTGATAAGTGCATATTTACTATAACAAATATGTTAAATATCCAATAGTATATGAAGTATATAATTTCCAGTAATATAAGTATGATGTATTTTGTTTCATTATTTATTTATTTTTTGTTTAATTTGTCTGCTATTGAATAGACTAAACTAGATGTCTTAAAGTTTATTTTTATATTAGAAAATAAAACAGAACTGACATGGATATATAAAGTTATTACTTAGCTGACATATTATTTTGTGAACATCTACTTGGCTATTTTGTGTGACCCAAAGGTCCTGTTTAAAATTAACAAAATACAGTTCTGTTCAATACACTAAATATTAACAATTTCATAAATATAACCTTGATATTTTATAAATATAACACGTTGAATGCCAATGCGGTCAATGTTGGACAACTATTGTTATCCTTCCAATCTAAGTAAAAATCATCAATTTCTTAGTTTTTCTACAATCTTTTTTTTTTGTTATTTAGTTAGATAAATAGTAGGGTTTAATTAATGCATGAGCTGACGACAGTGACATGACATCCACATGGACTCTGAACACCATCCATCTTATAAACGATTTATCTCGGTATTGCAGTCCGTTGGTGCAACACAGTGTTAATGCTGTCAGACATGGCTCAATTGAATATAAGAATTATTGCTGACAATACTTTTACAGACTTCTACATACATAAAGCTCATACCTTTATCTCATATGACAGGTAGGCTGAGACTATGGACCACCACTTCGCTCTGTCCTCACTCAACTAACCCTAGCCCCAACATAATAAATCTAAAATAATAATTTTATCAATACATTTTTACCCAGAAAAACATTCCCTAAACAGAAAAAAAAAATCTAGGTCTAAAAAAATTTGGGTCTGAAGTAGCAAGAATAAACGGAGATGTATGAAGACAATTAATCCTAACAATAGTATATATGTTAGGCTATTGAGTTGTATCAGGACAGAGCAAAGTGGTAGTCCTTAGTCCCCTATGCCACTTGTGGGAGGAAGTCATCAGCTTTATGTATGTGTGCATGTTCAACTCCTTTAAGTTCTAATTTTATGTAATTACTAACAATATTCACTAAAACTTTTTAATTTTTTTTCTAAAGGTATTTATTTTTGTTGTTTACAGATGGGTTTTCGAACCTTGACATGTTTGACCTCGAGAAGGACCTGCCAGATGAGTTGATGGGTTCATGGGGCGAACAACCCGGAGTTACTGGCCCCAAGCCCCCGGCACAAGGTCCCGGTCCAGGGGGGCAAATGGGACCCCAGCAACTGAATGGAGATGATCCATCGGCTGCTGCTGCTATGCAGCGACAATTAAATAATCACCTCATACAACAAGTGAGTACCTGGGACTGAAGGGTTTGTGCTGCATGTTGCTGCTCATCTTTTACACTATAATGTATTTTTCTTTATTGCCAAGATAATATCTTATAATCAATTCCGTAAAAAAGCCCAGTACCTATGTCTTAAATCATAATTTCTTTAGACATTTGCTGTTGATATAATTGAGCTAAGCAGATTTTTAGACTGGTTGACAAAAAATTCTTATTTAAATTATTCTGACATCAGATTATTAAATTATGTTTAAAAGATAAGCAGCACACAAAAACGAAAATCAATGTGTCATTTTCATTAACAATTATACTAATGAATTATGTCGTATGCTGGTCTTTTCACAGGGCAACAAGGGCTTAGTGGGCCACAACAATCCCTTAGGATTGGGTAGTTTAGGAAGTAAGAGTCCCTTACAGTCACCTCCTAATGTGTCTGTATCAAAGGACATGATGGGTGGCATGCACCCTCAACTAATGCCAAATACAAGTCATCCAAATCAAATGCATTCGACAATGCCAATGAGTTCTATCCAAGGTGAGAAATTTTAATTTTATTTTTGTGAATTTGTGTAGATAAATCCCTACATCACAGAATAGATAATAAATAATATTCAAGTACAGAAATCACACTTACTTGATTCACCATATTTGTTACTTAACATTTTATTAATATCGCTAACCCCAAATTACATTCGGCTTCAAGCCATAGCGAATTGTAGTTATCTAATATAATATCTAATAAGAGGAGAGTCTGTAGGCTGCCTACATATACAAATGTTGACCGTTAAATCCTATGTCCAGGTGGTATGAACGTTGCGAACGTTGGCGGCAACATGATAGTGACGAACAGCAACATGACAGGCGCCGGCATGCTTGGTGGGGGCCTCATCAACAACGTCAATAAACAGCTGCCGACGTTGATGGGTAACAACCACCACGGTGCGCCGCCGCACCATCCACATGCGCAGGTAAGACCAGACAACACTTTATTTATCAAGTATAAGAGTGAAGGGGAAATCATAGTGGAAAGAGCTCAAACTCCACTTATAACAAAAATTTAAAGTAAATTTAGATTGCAATTTTGCATAGCCCGAGGGATACCACTACCTGTTTGTATGTTCCTTGCCACTTCTGTCCCAACCAATGGTCTATTAACTTAATGAAGTGGTGATTGCTGACAGACATTACATCATTTTTCTTATTTGTATGATACTGAGCCAGACGTAGAAGCAGACATTGTTGGATCAATAGTCGATTTATTTATGAGATATGCAGGTCTCACATTTTTTCCATTCATTAGATATTGTACAATATTTTTTAATTTTTTTATGCTAGTCGTGACAAGCGAGCAGACAGCCCATCTGATGGTAAGTGGTAACTGTCGCCCATAACATCTACGACTCTTACATTTTTGAGGCACTTATGTCATGAAACCCTGTCATAACATACCCCTATGATAACTATTGGTCATTGGAAAGAATTTTTAATTATCTACTCCTTTTACTATGGCGACAACTCTCGAATCGCTGTGGGAAAAAGTTCTGGTCAATTAAACTTAATTTTGTCCTATAAAATTCGGCCAATATAACCAATAACGTTAAGCGATATGTCATTGGAAAGGATGTTTCATTTTCTACAACTTTTACTATATCGACATCTCGAATCGCTGTTGGAAAAAGTAATTTGAAACTTAATTTGATCAGCTCTGATGTCAAGACCCATTTTTCTGTAGCTTGGGTCAAATGGCGGTAACTCGCGTCATTCACCTGCGACCCTAACATCCCGATCAAGCTCAAAGGGCTAACATGCAAGAGCATAATTCGCCCTATGACGCCCTATGACGCCCTATGACGCTCTATGACGATGATGTATCAGAATACTGTCTCAAATCTTCATCAATTGTCCCGTTTAGTTATGTCACTTGTCACCCAGAATTAGTTTTTTGTTTCTTTTTTCCTTTCAACAGAAACTGATGTAGCCAGTAATTTTGGAGAATTAAATTTACATCTTACCGCGGCGAGAATATAAAATAGAGTAACTTTGAATCGTTCGTGTGAACGATTCGAAATACATAAGTCGAGAGCGTTTTACGACGGCATGTAACGCATCGCTTTTACCTGTCGTGCGAACGAGGCCTTACGAACGCCTTCTAACTAAGGTCCGACCGAAACAGGTTTTTGAAACCGAAACCTAACTTTCGGCCTTAGTCTCAGGTTCGGCTGAAACCGAAACTTACATAAACATATTTAAAATTTCTGTTGTATGTTGAAATGTAGTTTTTTTTTACACATTTATATGCACATATCTAACTCATAACTATATGCATTAGTTAACGGATCTTTTCTTTAGCACTCAGTTTTTTCGGTTCGGACTTTCGGTGTGGCCAATTTTTGGCCGAAACCGAAACTAAGGCCGAAAGTAGTTTTTTGGCCGAAGCTAGCCGAAACCGAAACCGATAATCTTTACCTGCTCTATCTCTTTCACTTCGCCCTGTCTTCAACATCCTCACGTCGTAAGCTATTGATACTCGCATCTGACTAATCCATCGCTTCTTGGGCCTCCCGCGGAACCTCTTTCCTGATACCGATAGGTTTAGGCGCCTATTTCCCACATATCCCTGGGGCTTACACAATACGTGAACCACGACTCTGCTCGGCTACCACCAGATAACCTCAGTGAAAAAGCTCTGGGTTAGTTAGGTCTCGGCTCCTTGGAGGGCATTTCTTGATATCACCTCTTACCGAAATAAGGACACCATTAGTGCGATCACGTATGATTTATTATTTTCAATAAATATGGTTAAGCAAAAATCAAGTTATTTTGCCGTGAAGCGTAACATGTGCCAAATTTTCTAAAAATGAATAAAAATACGTGTGGCACTCGGGGACTGCCGCGGTAAAGCTATTGCATAGCATTTTTTATCAACTTATGCAATAATAATTTTAATTTATTTTATTTATGCAGTATTTTTTTTTCTTTGATATAAATTCAAGTTTTTTCTTTGATATTAACCATATACATACACGTTAAGGTTCAACTAGTCGCGGGCTCGAACTCACTTGTGGACGCGGCCAAAAAGCACGCTGTCTCACCTAGCATTGTGTCTAAAAGAGATAGAATCAGTTATGAGCAGTTAGCAGCTAGTCTACACGCATACGCCTAGTCGCACGCACACAAACAGCGTGCCGACGTCTGCCGAACTGAAACGACGTTAGACGATGCACGGCTTTCAACGCCGCACCGCTGTGCCGGTCGGAGTGAGGGGTGCTAGGTTTTTTTCGTTACGGAATTTCTTGATTCGGTCGCCGCGCTCAATGCCCGCGATAAAAGCTATGCTTAAAAAACCGCTACGAAATAGCTTACCACTTCTAAAGCTTTTTCCGCGCGCTTTAAACTAGTAACAGACGTTTCGTTTTAGCTGCAGCCGACCAACCGTCAGTTGGAGTTGATACTTTTGGGTGCGGAGAACGTGGTCGGGCGTCAGAATTAATCCAAAAGTGAATTTATTTTGTACTACGAAGGGATTAGTATCCATTGCAACTGACGGTTGGTCGGGTCCGGCCAATCGGAGCGTCTGTTACTGCTATTGCAATGAGGAGTTTATTCTGAAATACCATGAAGAATGATAAAGCAGCGGCTTAAGCCTTTAATTTTAAAAATCCGAACGAGCGATGCACGGCCGCTTGCGCAATGTGAACTAACTAGCTAGATCGTTCAATCGTTTTGCTACATTTTATCATGGGCTTCCCAGTCCGATGAGCATATAAATACGGTGCGGCATTGCACAGCGGCACAGTCGCCCGCCAGATTTCCAACCATCGCAAGCCTACTAAATATCAGTGAGAATTTTGTTGTGTGGTATTTAGTGACTCATTCTTATGCCGTTGTAATGTGCTATTTAGTGACTCATTCTTGTCAACGCAGAAAAAAGCGCCTTTGGGTATGTTGTTGTGCACGAAAATGATAGTTTAGGAAAGTCTTCAATATTATTAAAGTAAAGTTTTATTAAATTTAAACTAACGTTCTACCATTAAAGGAATGCCTTATAAAAGTTAGATGCACTACTTATAAAATAAATAATACTTAATATAAAATTAAAATACAAAAAATAATCACTTTCTGAATTGAATCCGTTTTATGAACAAAAAATTCTTTTAAAATTGAAAATATGTTATAGTGCAGAATAATTTATAGTGCGTGGCAGATTAACATTTGGAACTGTGAAGATTTTTAATAAAATAAATGTAAAGAAAATATAAATTATTTCTTACGAACTTAGTTTGTATTATCTTTTTTAAGCTTTGATCTGTTACCTGTACCTGTAAGAATTAATTCTGGAGTGAATTTACTGCCCAATATTCAATAACTAAATAAATGATAACTATATATTTTTGCATTTTGCCCGCGATTTCGTTTGCGTAAAATTGGGTTTTTACGTTCCGGAAACGGGTCCCGCCGAAACCACATTGAATTTCGGGATAAGCTATAGTGCGAGATAGATTTCATTTCGAATTATCGAGTGCGATTAATATTTCGAATTGTAAACATTTTAATGAAATATTTTTTATCTATCAAAGACTTGGTTTGTCTTCTTTGTTTTTGAGCTTTGATTTGTTGCCCGAATAAAGTATTTGCGGAAAATTAATACCAGACTGAATTTACTGTCCAATATTTATTTATTTTATTAGCCAACATATTCAATAAGTAATAACTGATCTTTTTACTTTATTCTCTATTTTCAGTTTTTTTTTTTTTGTTATTTTTAAATTTTTTCTTTTGACATTTTTTGCTGTGTTAATGGACTATTATTTATTTCTGAATGTTTCTAGTTTCACGCATATTTTTGTTTTTTTTTTTTTTACATCATACTTAATTTTATTCCCAGGCAGCTGGCCCATGTAGCCTGGCATATAGTAAAATGCCATATTTTTCTGCGGGTTCCTTATTCTATTTCCTGAAACCAAATGTCAAAATCGGTTATCCTATGTTAAGTTTGTTACATATTATATCTTTGTTAGACTGGACCGTCTACAATTTGTATGCGTATCTATAGTGATGCTAGATCATTTTATACTGGTGGGGGATAGGTTGATGTGCCGCCTTCTGTACTTCGCATTTAATAAAAGAAAACGGAAATGATTTTCTTTCAACCATATTTGCTGGCGCCATTTTATAATTCTTCGACGACTGCTATTTCCGTAATCGTCACAAGATAAGATAACCGCACCATAGTTTCGATTCTGTATATAAATAAAAATAAGTTGCATGTAAAAGGCTTTTTTTTTTTTTTTTTTTTTTAGAATACCAGGAATGTTTGAATTTTGAATTTGCTAAAGACATTTAGGTATTCAGCCTGCATTTCGCCGTGTCTCGACGCCCGACTGACATACTTGTATGACTCGCAGCTTACTTCCATTATATGTACCAAATTTTAACATGAAAATGAGTGTTGATAATGCAGTATATGTTACTGCTATAATGAAAATAATTTTTTAAAGTTTTATAGGCTGGCGTGAAAAAAGTTTATTCTTAAACAACTGTTTTCGAATATGTAATTGGAATATTACGCAATGAGTGTAGATAAATGTATTTAAAGGTCGTTAAATCGCTTTCTTATGAAATAATGCAGTTAAATCGAAAAAAACATATTTGCCGCTAGGCGGCGTTGTTTTGTGATATTTATTTTTCATTGCTTTGTGATATATTATTAACATGTAGAAATCCATTTCACGCTCATTTGGATACATACCTAAATAAATAATAAATAACAAACCTCCATACAAAGTTTTCCAGGTTTCGGCATTGAATTTGCTATTATGATCAGTAGAGTTACTTACATTTAGTAGAATTATGGCAAAGTTATAATATTGTTAACAATGGTTATATCAAAGTGATGATGCAAGATCTTGTAATGCCGCAATTCTAAAATGGCGGTCGTCGGAGGTTTACAAAATGGCGGCGGTTAAAAATCAAGTGCCGTGAAACGAGTATTGGTCTAATTTTATTGGGTTCTTACGTATCCTAGCTTAACCTTGACATGTAATTGATACCTAAATGAATACCTTTGGACTTGGTTGACAGATAACTGCAGTTCATTCGCGTTAAGAAAATGTTAAGTCATCGTTGTAACTGAAAGAAGAAAGATCGCAAACATACATACTCATAATCTAATCAAAGTAAAATAATAAATTCCTTAAATTGCAACTCTACTGTGCACCACAGTATGCCTTTATCTTTCTTCAACCTTTCTTTACCTTTTTAAAAGTATTTATTGCGTTGAACGTCATTGGACGATGATTTAGCCAACGTGTAGGTTAATAGCTTTTTCGTCAGACAGAGATTATTACAAGTTAACTTCGTCTGTCCCTTGTCTGTTCGTTACTGTCGCCATTTTGTGAACCTCCGACGATCGCCGTTTTAGAATTGCTGCATTACAAGTTTTGCAACATCATTTTGATTTAATTTAATTATATGTTAACAATTAATTATAATTCAGCCATAATATAGCTATAGCATTATAGCTCTTTACTGGACCAAACTGCTAGACGGTTAGAATTAAGATTTTCATTTTATTTATTTTTGTCTTTATTTTGTATTACACTATGGACATATTGTGTCTGAAATAAAGTATTGAATTGAATTGAATAATTCCACTAGATAAATGTAAGTAACTCTACCGATCATATTGACAAAAAACTATGATAAATAATGCACCTCGGCTAGTGTTCGGCTTTGTAGTTAGAGGGTCGTCTCTGTTGCTGGCGTGTAAGTCAATACGAAGCTGAAGGGTATAGTCCAACATTGAACGTTAAATAAACCCACTTCTTTAAAATAGTTTAGTAACAGTAGATGATAACAGAGCATCGTTGTCGCAGGGCATACAGAACGGGCCGCTAGGCGGGCGCGTGGGCGGTGTGGGGGGCGTCGGCGGCGTCGGCGCCGTGGGGATGCAGGCCCCGAGCATGCGGAGCACGCTGCAGCACCACCCGCGGATGCAGGCGCCGGGCGGCGGCGGGCACCCGCTGGCGCCGTACCACCCGGCGTACGGGCAGTCCCCGCAGGGCCCCGGGCCGGCGGTGGGCGGCGTGGGCGGCGTGGGCGCCGGGCCGCCGGCGCAGCGGCCCGCGGGCGTGCGCTTCGGGCCGGGCGAGGCGGCGGGCGGGGGCGGGGGCGCCGCGCAGGCCGTGCCGCCCGCGCCCTCGCCGCAGACGCCCGGCGCGCCCGCGGGCGGCCAGTCGCAGCCGCAGGCCGCCACGCAGGCCGCGCCGCCCGCGCCGCCCCCGCCCAACAACACCGGCTCCATCGCCGACCCCGAGAAGCGGAAGCTCATCCAGCAACAGCTGGTGCTGCTGTTGCACGCGCACAAGTGCCAGCGCCGCGAGTCACAGGCCAACGGCGAGACGTGGCAGTGCTCGCTCCCCCACTGCAAGACTATGAAGGGTGTCCTCAATCATATGATGTCATGTCAAGTGAGTTCTATCATCCGATTTTACATTTCACAATGTTTGCGTTACTTTAACGCGCGGGTACTAAAATTGATGTTTTTTTTTCAGGCTGGGAAAAATTGTAGTGTACCTCATTGTTCGTCATCGAGACAAATTATTAACCATTGGAAACATTGTAACAAAAATGACTGTCCTGTCTGCTTACCCCTCAAACAAGCAGACAGAACTAGAGCAAACAATATGAACGGTAAGTGCTACTCCCGTTTTGTGTTTTTTGAGTATCAAATGCTCTGGCATTTCACATTTACACCTCTTGTTTTGTAATTTCTAGATATGTCTATTTCATCTTGTCTAAATCGATCTATCTAGAATCATAGACTATCCGTTGGACTCGACGAATATATTTTCTTGAATTTTTGATATCGTTTACGATGTAAAGCGCCTCGACAATAACCGTAATTTTCTCGTAGCTGCGGTATCGCACGCCGGTACTGGTGTACCGGGCGTGGGTGTGGGCGTGTCAGGCGGCGTGGGCGTGGGCGGTGGCGTGGGCGTGGGCGGGCTGCAGCCGGCCGCGCCCGCGCCCGCGGCTGGGCCGCAAGCGCAGCCGCCGCAACCGCCGCAGCAGCCGCAGCCGCAACCACAACCGCAGCCCAGCACGCAAGGAGCAGATATGAAGGTTAGTGATGCCTGACCTACTTTATATGTATTATAACTGTGCGAAGCTCTGTCGTGTCTTCGTCGTCTGTCGATTTTGAAAATCTCAATTATATTTATTTTTCTTGTTTTTGACGCATAAAAGTTGCCTGTTCTGTGTTTTTGTATTACATTAATTACGAGAATCCAAACAAAATTATAATTCACAAAAGAAAACTTTTAATTGAAGCGTTAAAGTTGCTCGACGACGATTCCTCTTTAGATGCATTTTAATATATGTATTGTATACTTATGCCCCCACTCGCGCCGATGTAGCCGATCCTAAAGCCATCTTTTGCCCGTATATCTGACAACTGATAGTTACTGGGCAGTAGTAAAGTTTTGCGTAGTACAGGCCGTGGTGGCGACAAGCGTCCTCGATACCTGCCGCCACACACGGCATTTCTATTGACACCTATTTCGATTCCTGTGCCTATGCGATATGTGCTAACTGTATACCGGTCCACGCAGCGGGCGTACGAGGCGCTCGGCATCGCGTGCCCCACGTCGGTGTCGGGGCTGGGCTTGGGCGTGGGCGTGGGGGGGTTCGCGCGAGCCCCGCTGCAGAGGCTGGGCGCGGGCCGCGGCGCGCCGCCGGGGCTCACGGACGTGGCGCCGCACCAGCCGCTGCAGCAGATGTTCCAGCAGCAGCCCGACCTGCACCAGCACCAGCTCGTGAGTATCGCAGCGGCATATGGCCACATTACAGTACACACTACCAAACCATAGACACACTCGCGCTCGTTCGCGTTCGCTCAGTCGCACTCGCTTATACAATCGCTTACAGTCATGTGCTTACACTCTTTTATACACGTGTGTTACCGATCTACTAATACTTGGAACAACGTTATCAAAATACAACTTTAGTATCACTTTTAAATTTACGCACTCTGCCTTACACCAAAAAATTGTCACTTGTTCACTTTCCATTGCATTTGTTCATAATCCTATTCGGTAGCAAAAATCTACGACCTTTACTCATTCATCACTCATACACTGTAAATTCGTATCTGTAACGAGCATAACGTATCCCCAGATGGGCGCGGCCACCCTACAACTGCCGGGCGGCCCCGTAACCGCCAACCCCGTTTCTGGCACAAAGGAATGGCACCAGTCTATAACAGCCGATCTCAGAAACCACCTTGTTCATAAACTGTAAGTATACATTGTGTTTCATTTCTACTCCACTCGAACATCAAATAACAATTAACTAAATTCTTAACTATTTTGTTCATAGGGTTCAAGCTATATTTCCTACGCCGGATCCTACAGCTATGTTGGATAAACGAATGCACAATTTAGTCGCGTACGCGAGAAAAGTGGAAGGCGACATGTACGAGATGGCGAGCACTCGATCCGAATACTACCATCTGCTCGCCGAGAAAATATACAAGATACAGAAGGAATTAGAGGAGAAGAGACAAAAACGGAAGGAGCAGCAGCTGCAGGCGCAGGCGCAGCAGCAGCAGCAGATGCCCGCCGCCGTCGGCGCGATGGCCCCCGGCGGGCTCGCGCGGGCCGCCGGGCCCCGCCCGCCGCACCCGCAGCCCGCGCTGCCCGCCATGCGCATCCCCTCGCCCGGCATGGCGCTCGGCCTGCCCGCGCGGCTGCCCTTCCAGCCCGGCTGCGGCCCGCCCGGGCCCAGCCCCGGCCCGATGCCGCCCACGCCCAACGGCGGGGGCCTCTCCAACCCGGGCATGTCGCCCTTCGGCCAGCCGATGATGTCGCCCGCGCCGCAGTACCCCGCGCTGCACAGCAACGGGCCCGCGCCGCTCGCCTCGCCCTCGCACGCCGGCGTCGAGGCGAAGGCGCGCCTCGGGCCCGGGCCCATCGCCAGCCCCTTCATGAACCACGCGTTCCGCGAGCCGGTGCCCTCGCCGCAGACGGGCGCGCCGCCCGCGCCGCGCACGCCCGCCACGCCGCTGCTGCAGAGCCCCGCGCTCGCGCCCGCGCCGCACCAGCCCGCCGACAGCCCCGCCCCCGCGCCCGCGCCCGCCCCGCCGCCCGCGCCGCCGCACCCCGCCCCGCCCAAGCCGCCCTCGAAGCCCGCGCCTCCCAAGCACTCCGCGCCGCTCTCGCAGCCCACCCACTTCAAGCAGGAGTCGGACGAGCCGCGCATCAAGGAGGAGCCCGAGGACCCCGACTGCGGCGGGAAGGGGATGCGCGACGAGGTGCCGCGCGACCACGAAATGGAGCCCGACTTCAGCATCAAGAAGGAGATCAAGACGGAGCTGAAGCAGGAGATAAAGAGCGAGCTGAAGGAGGAGGTGAAGGAGGAGGCGGGCGCGACGGCGAGCGGCGAGGCGGCCGGGCCGAAGAAGGCGTTCGTGTTCAAGCCGGAGGAGCTGCGGCAGGCGCTGATGCCGACGCTGGAGAAGCTGTTCCGGCAGGACCCGGAGTCGCTGCCCTTCCGGCAGCCGGTGGACGCGCAGGCGCTGGGCATCCCGGACTACTTCGACATCGTGCGGAAGCCCATCGACCTCTCCAACATCAAGGGCAAGCTGGACTGCGGCGACTACAAGGACCCCTGGGAGTACGTCGACGACGTGTGGCTCATGTTCGAGAACGCCTGGCTCTACAACAGGAAGAACTCCCGGGTCTACAGATACTGCACCAAGGTTAGTACGGCCGCGCTGGAATATTAATGTACTACTTTGGAATAAGCGATCAACTTGTGCCATTTTAAATTATTTCTAAACTTGATAGCTTTCAAGGAAATTGATTTTTATTGATTGATTGGTCATTTTCACAATTTCACATGGGGCCTGTGAGTCGAAAGGTCTGTTGTCAAAATTCTGTCGTGCAATTTTGTCAGAAACAACTGCTTGTAAAATGACGAATGTATTCCAGCCAATGACGGCTTTATTTTGACAGCAGACCTTACGACACAGTAACGCCATTTGTAGGATTTTTTATTCCCAAAAACCCTCATTGAACGGAAATTCAGTGAATTAAAATTAAAACAAAAAATTTAATTTACTTTCAACATTTAAATATTGAAGGTACCTCTACCTCGCGGAGTTAGTTTATCTATGATTGTAGTGCAAATGGTGACGTTTTTTTTTTCGAGTCAAAATATGACAGTGCCATCTCTGCCCTCAGTTGTCCGAGGTGTTCGAGCTTGAAATCGATCCAGTGATGCAGAGCCTGGGCTACTGTTGCGGCCGGAAGTACACATTCAACCCGCAAGTGCTGTGCTGCTACGGCAAACAATTGTGCACAATACCACGCGACGCTAAGTACTTCAGTTACCAGAACAGGTAAGCTTCGGTGCTGTTCGAATATTATTATGATCTGGGGACAGAAGGCAGTACATCAACCACGACCCGTGTAATGTGAGCTAGCGCCAACATGGATGCGCGTACAAACTGGAGACGTTCCGAAGTCTAAACGGGTAGGTTGAGGTGCTGTCTTCCGGACAATACCGTAATTGGTAGGGCTAAATAGAAGAGAGACATATGCCGATCTCACTTAGTGCGAAAAGGCAGGCAGATCATGTAGATAGTGATAGTACTGTAAATGGCGTTCTGTCGATTACTATGACATCTCTTTCTTCAATGTCTTTATTCTTTCTTTTTTCGTACAAAAGACGGTTCTATCTAAAATATCAAATTATTTATACAGGACTTTCTAAAAATATTTCTGTACTTATCAATTTAATTTTTCCCATATTATCGCAAGAATACACACAAATGATTAAATAATCATATAATTTCTGTTAGTTGCGTGAATCAGTAAAGCTGTATATGGCAATAATCTTATTGTTGTATTGATGTGATAATAAAGGATTTAAATTAGAAATATGTATAAGTTATGAATTTAATAATAAGTAAATGTTCGCTGTTGCTAAGCCATCCTTTTAATCCGTCCAAACACCTGTGGTCCATGTGCTAAATGTTGTATGATATATTTCTATGAATGTTGTCTATTTCTTTCATTGATTGGTCAGCAAATGTATTAGCTAATTGCTGGCCAATGTATGATCCAGTCATTAGGAGCAAAAATATGAGCATATAAGTTTTGCGATCAATACCTCTGTTCTATAAAAGAAACCTACTGACTGGACTTCTGTCGCAAACCACATTAACAATACATCCATTTGATATTTAATTGTTGCCACTGACCAGTAGCTTTCAGTTTGACACTCGCTGTTGTAATCGCAGTGAATCAACACAGCGACTGCGTTCAATGCTGAAACTTGAGTAGAGTACCTGATTGTATGGATCATGTTCGTTCATGTCGGGACAATAGCGAGTGGTTGCTACCTCTCAATTTACTCACCTTGTGTTGGCTTCTACTGCAACAGAGATCGAAATTATTAACCAAAAAAACTACTTAAACAAAATGAAAAGTAATCTATTGTTGGGTAACGCGGACGTGTAAGTGGTTACAATTAAAAGATTTACGTGCTATCGTTGACGTTTTATATTATTCAAATTTTTATTTATTCTAATTGTTGTTTTTATCAGATTAGTACGGTATTTCCGTGGTAGCCAACAATAAAATTACAATGTACGCGTGTAATAACAATAGTCATTTTTATTGCACACCCTTTCAAGGTTTATTGTGTTCGTAATAGAAATTCGATACAACTGTGGTCTCTCACACTTTTAAATGGGTTTCATAACAAAAAAAAACTTTTCTTATTTGTATTATGAACACAGATCCAAACCATATTACTGTCCATAACACATCGACATACCTCAAATTAAAACCAGCCTCTTACAATGGGTAGCTTACTGTCGCTCCTTCATATACACATACGGCACCGGTGTTCTTTGTGCTTTACCTGTTTTGTGTAGACAGTTTTTGTAGCATCTGCCGCCGGACTAGCATGCACTCTGTATAGCTGACTTTCTCATCCACTTTCATTGTGAAGTCACATATTGACGACATGCTAGCTCGGCAGTATGATTGAAAATCCTCTTCATTCGCGCCCTTGCCCTTCCATACAAAAACAACTATCGTTATGTCACTGTGTTCTGGCCTCAAACTCATAATCATAGAGTGGATTGTTTAACGTAATGTCTTAATCTTATATCCTATAAAAAAATATCTGTTATTTTCAATGTTTGTATAAAGCGTATTCTGAACAAATTGAAAATATGCTTCATCGTAATCAATCCGCTCTATGCCCATAGCGTTGTGTAACCCAATACTGTCTGGACTAACCCTTTTTATGTTGTCATCGCTTACTAATTTGTTTTTCGCCCGTCCCCCTGCGCACCGTCCTTGCACAATCGTACCTGCTCACGCTTCGCCGTCTCGCCGTCTCGCCACCCGTGCTCCCGTGCTCCCGTATAAAGTCTAACTGCGTATGGGGTTGCGTCCGATAGATACACCTTCTGCCAGAAGTGCTTCAACGACATCCAGGGCGACACCGTCACGCTCGGCGACGACCCGCTTCAATCGCAGACGTGAGTATTTACCGTAGTTTTTTTATTTTATTATACTTTATATACCACTAAGATGGCTAAGAAGCTTACGACCTCCCCTGATGGCGAGCAGTTACCGCAACGTCGACGTTTGCAATACCAGCGGTATCACTCCCGTGTTGCCGTTAAAACTTATTCACCCCTTTCTTGAAGAACTCCATGTTGTACTCTCCAGTAAAACAAGTTTTGTATATGTTACTTTAATGGCACGATGCTCATGATTTTATGGCACGACTACCAATCAAATTCCTAACTAGCAAAGCCTGCAAGTTTCAATAACTTATACAATTTTCAGAATCCACTCTGTAATTTTCGTACAAATAACTTCTGGAGAGTAATTTTTGGGATGTTCTAAAGTAATCTGAATTATGTTTATATTTATGTTTACTGTAATTCCCTGTATTTGTTTCGCTTCATTGCGATTTCACTAAGCTGATAAACTGACAGCTTTCATCAAGAGGAAGGACATTATTTGATGCTCATGTGTCTTAGTTCGTAGACGCATGATCATAATTTTTATTGTTATAAAATACTCCACCATATTCGTTTATGATTCTATTTGTACCTTACCTTTGCAGTGCGATAAAGAAAGACCAATTCAAGGAGATGAAGAATGACCATTTGGAACAAGAACCTTTCGTAGTGTGCATGGACTGCGGAAGGAAACAACACCAGATTTGCGTGCTGCACCACGACCAAATATGGCCCCAGGGCTTCTGCTGTGATAACTGCCTCAAGAAGAAGGGGGCGAAGAGAAAAGAAAACAAGTTCTGCGCTAAAAAACTGCCCACCTCGAAACTCGGCATTTATATTGAGACTAGAATCAATAATTTCCTAAAGAAAAAAGAGGCCGGGGCGGGCGAAGTGCATATCAGAGTGGTCGCGTCGTCGGAAAAGGTGAGACATTGCATTGCATTATTCTAAATTGTGGTTGTCACCATATTTTGCTCGATTGAGTGGAATAACACGAACCAGTTTTCACAAATAAGCTTTTGAAGGAGGCTCAAGTCTAGCATTTACTATGGTTCGCATTGTTATAAATTAAAATACATTCTATCCACTGCTAAAACCCTCTACTGCCGTGCTTTCTTGTATGCCGTGACGACAACACACCCCCTCCATCGCCATGTATATTTTTTTCAAATCTCGTGGCCGTGTGGTGTCCGGCAAAGTAGACTAGCACCAATCCCATCCTCACTAGGGTGTCGTAAAAGGTGACTAAAGTTCAGAGATGTCCATCTGCGACCTCCGTAGAACCAAATGGGCAGCGGCATATTCTTTTGTTTTCTTTTCGACATTTCGTTCTCAAATCCGGATCATCCGGGATATGCGATCTGCCAACCGTGGAAGCAGTGGACGTCCTACAACTGATTTGATGATACGAATGGTACTTTTAATACTTAGACAAAGTGACACATACGATGACATCCCGTGATGGCACCTTTTTACTTAGTGCTCATACTGAAACCGCAATTCTCACCCAGATGGTGGAAGTGAAGCCGGGCATGCGGTCCCGGTTCGTGGAGTCGGGCGAGCTGTCGGCGGAGTTCCCGTACCGGGCGAAGGCGCTGTTCGCGTTCGAAGAGGTCGACGGCGCAGACATCTGCTTCTTCGGGATGCACGTCCAGGTGGGTATTGCGCGCGGTTGGGACTGCAGAATACTGATGTTTGGTCATAGTACACCACCATCTTATCTCGTGAGCAGACAAAACCAAGTTCTGTAGTTTTTGGTAAAAAGCATTTTCCATTAGCCTCACTAGTGCCGCCCGTCAACAAAACAGATCAGTTGGTGACACTAATTTCTACCAGACACTATCATTGACGACGTGAGATAATGCTATAAAGTGCGCTACTTAAACTTTTCTTGAGTGGATCAAAGCTTTTCAACAGCATTTCAATGTCATAAAATTTTTAGTGGATCCCGCTAATTTAATAAAAATTTATTGTAACATGAATCTAGCAACATATAGTTTAAAAATTTGATTTCAATCAGAAAATGTTATCTGAATAACTGTAAATACTATACATTTTGAATGGACTATTGTATGACTTGCATGTGTCATTCTATTGATAAGGCAAATATCGTAACCCGCCCCATGTTCCAGGAATACGGCAGCGAGAGTCCGTCGCCAAACACGCGGCGCGTGTACGTGGCGTACCTGGACTCCGTGCATTTCTTCCAACCGCGGCAGTACCGCACGGCCGTGTACCACGAGATCCTGCTGGGGTACCTCGACTACGCCAAGCAGCTCGGCTACACCATGGCCCACATATGGGCCTGTCCGCCCTCCGAGGGCGACGACTACATATTCCACTGCCATCCGCCCGAACAAAAGATACCGAAACCGAAGAGGCTGCAGGAGTGGTACAAGAAAATGTTAGACAAGGGTATCATAGAGAGAACAATATTAGATTACAAAGACATACTTAAGCAAGCGATGGAGGATAGCATCTCTTCGGCCGCGGAGCTGCCGTACTTCGAGGGAGACTTCTGGCCCAACGTGCTGGAGGAGTCCATCAAGGAGCTGGACCAGGAGGAGGAGGAGAAGCGGAAGCAGGCGGAGGCCGCCGAGGCTGTGGTGAGCATCGTTTTCATTAGCGAGGAAAAGGCGAATTTACCTTTATATCTTCCTAATATACCAGTAAAGCTTGATATTCAAGATCATTGGAAGTTGCTTTGGCTTTATCTAGTGGAGATAACATTCATAATTCAATGTAAAATATTCGATTTGCCAGTTATCTATAGTAACTCGGCATACTCAATTTTAACAATACATTTTTCATCTTTTAGATATTCCAATCGTCCGAGGAGAACGAACAGGGTCCCGACGGCAAAAAGAAGGGTCAAAAGAAGGCGAAAAAGTCTAATAAATCGAAAGCAGCACAAAGAAAGAATAGCAAGAAACAAAGTGACCAGCAACAAGGCAGTGATCTCAGTGCAAAGATATTCGCCACGATGGAGAAGCATAAGGAGGTGTTCTTCGTAATCAGGCTACATTCCGCGCAGTCCGCCGCGAGCTTAGCGGTGAGTGCCCGGACAATATTTACACAATATTTTTTGTCATCTGAATATATAGAATTAGTGTATGTATAATGTAAATGATGTATAGTTTTATTATTTTGCTCATCCGTCTTTCGATTGTTGCAGCCAATCCAAGACCCCGACCCGCTAGTGAACTGCGACCTCATGGACGGGCGAGACGCGTTCCTCACGATGGCCCGCGACCGCCACTACGAGTTCTCATCCACGCGGCGCGCGCGCTTCTCCACGCTCTGCATGCTGTACGAGCTGCACAACCAGGGCCAGGACAAGTTCGTGTACACCTGCAACACCTGCAAGGCGCACGTCGAGACGCGCTACCACTGCACCGTGTGCGACGACTTCGACCTGTGCGTGCCGTGCTACGACAAGGAGGGCCACCCGCACAAGATGGAGAAGCTGGGCCTCGACCTGGACGTGGGCTCGTCGCCGGGCGACATGAAGCAGGCCAACCCGCAGGAGGCGCGCAAGCTCTCCATCCAGCGCTGCATCCAGTCGCTCGTGCACGCGTGCCAGTGCCGCGACGCCAACTGCCGCCTGCCGTCCTGCCAGAAGATGAAGCGCGTCGTGCAGCACACCAAGATATGCAAGCGCAAGACCAAGGGCGACTGCCCGATCTGCAAGCAGCTCATCGCGCTGTGCTGCTACCACGCGAAGCACTGCCAGGAGACCAAGTGCTCGGTGCCGTTCTGCAGCAGCATAAAGCAGAAGCTGAAGCAGCAGCAGGTGCAGCAGCGCGTGCAGCAGCAGCAGCTGCTGCGGCGGCGCATGGCGGCCATGAACACGCGCGGCGCCGCGCCGCAGCCCGCGCCCTCCCCGCCCGCGCCGCCGCTGGGCTCGCCGCCGCCCAGCAAGCCCGCCGCCGCCAGCGCCAACGCCAGCAACGCCAACGCCAACGCCAACGCCGCCAACAAGCCCCCGCCCATACACCTGCCGCACAACGTGCAGAAGGCCTTGCAACAGGTGAGTGCAGCGTTTTGTGACGTTATGTTTGATAGAGAGAGAGTCGTCGTCATCATCATCTACCTGCCCTTATCCCACTAGGTGGGGTCGGCACGATATGTCTACTTCTCCCATAAACAGGGAAAGAGTAAAATATCGAATTTGATTTTAAAAGTTTGGTGATGTGTTGTATTAAATTTTGATCTTTCTCATGGTTGACTTGACTGATGAATAACTGTGAAGGGAACACTATACGAACCGCCGCCCGATGTCTTTACAACTAAACTTTGTTTGGCAACAAAAACAACAATAAACCGCGAAACAACAACCAACACCACAATCGACTTGGAACACAGACGTAAAAACCTACTCTGGTATTCTTAGATTTCCACTAATAATCTGGGATCCTTGTGTTTCCTTCTGTAATGTCAAAGTCGCTAAAATGTGGCGTATCATCAACAACAAAATCAGCAATAGTCATTCCAAAATTGAACATAAGCCTCTCTCAATTCTCGCTAGCCTCTGCTCCTTCCATTATTTTTGAACCGTTCGAATTGCGACGAGTGGAATGGGTCGTGGACAGTCGTGGTTGTCGACTGCCAGTTCATGGGCGCCACTCGGTAATCTTTCGGCGTCTGCGGCTATCCTGTCGTCTCATTTGAGGCGTGTTATCCGCAATCCGATTTGTCCTTTTAATCTTCTCGTTCGATCTTTAAAAGATACGCGCAACTCACCTCTCCATTACTCTCCATAGCTCCGCGCAATATTTAGCTTAGTCATAACAGTCAGTTGCAATGTTTCGCACCCATATGTTAGTTTCGTTAGTAGGTACGCGCTGATCGAATGTTCGCATTTTCAGATGTTATGGCTGGCATATTAGATTTGAAAATATAAACTCAAAGAGTCATAGCTCGCCCATCCAAGTACACGTGCTGATCTCTGTACCGATTTCGTGATCTCTGGTTTCACCCCGTACGAGCACGCGCCTTCTGTAGGTCGTTTACCCTCTATACTATAAGTTTTTGTGCCCTCACCGAACCATTGTTCTCTCACCAGGTGCAGGAGGAGGCGGCCCGGCAGCAGGCGCCGTCGTTCGGCAAGCAGATGTCGGCGGGCGGCGGCGTGGGCGGCGTGGGCGTGGGTGCGGTGGGCGTGGGCGTGGGCGTGGGCGCGGGCGCGGGCGCGGCGCGGCCGGACTGGGCGGCGCGCTACCGGGCGCCGCCGCCGCTGCACCACGCCCAGCACCACCATCACCACGCGTTGCATCCGCGACACCACGCGCCCCATCCACTGCAGCACCAGACAATACAGCAGCATCAGCCCATACAGCAGATGCAGCAGCAGAACACCAATATGCAGGTGGGTGGCGTTGCCTTGCCGGGGCGACCGTTGATAGACATTTCACACGCACTCGGTTGCTGTGGCCCAGCGTCTTTTTCTATTCGATATGAAATAAAACAAAGAAATAAAAGATATGAAGTGTGCCGTGAATGACACTGTTGCAGCCATGTATTGCAGTAAAATATTGCCCGATTAGAAGCCTTTTTGTTTGACTTTGTGGCTTGCTTACTTTAACTTTAAAATATGGTCGAGAAAGGTAAGAAAACAAAAGCGTTCGGCTGCCATCTTTGTGTCGTCGCAGCATTGACGTCCACCACTACAGAGTTGAACGACAAGCATTTCAGGGTTCTGGAGATCACGACCAACGCAATTCATGAAGGAGGATATGGTACATTGGCTAACACCGTTAGAAGAGTCCGAAAGAAGTTCCACTTTTTAAATTCTCTATAGCTATATTGGCCTAATCATCTTTCATCTGTATCAACAGCGCAACCCAGCGCCGCAGCAACAACAACAACAACAACAACAACAACAACAACAACAACAACAACAACAACAACAACAACAACAACAACAACAGCAGCAGCAGCAGCAACAACAACAGCAGCAACAGCAACAGCAGCAGCCCGTTCACCAGCGGGCGTTGCAACAGCTGATGGCAACGCTGCGCTCACCCACCAGCCAGAATCAGCAGGCGGAGATACTTCAGATACTGAAGTCGAATCCCCCGCTGATGGCGGCCTTTATCAAACAACGACAGGTGAGTCATGTGGATGCGTTAGTTTTTTTTACACCACCTAGCGTCGCAAACAAGCTTGGGGCCTGTCTAATAAAAACCAATTAACGGAGCCTATGGACGCTCGCAATACCAGGGTTGTCTCTCCCGTGTTGCCAACTTAAAATTACTTTAGTTACCTACATAAAATTTTTGGTTATTAAAGATTTGTTTAGGAAACATGGTGGGTAATCCCTTTGAATTACTGAAATGGCCAAGCAGTTTTGGAGACTGCACCAACCCGGAACTCCCAATCGTAGTTAACAATGTTTCCGAGAAGTCGTAGAAAGTTGACAGAATCTTTAACAAGCTTATTACAATACAACGTCCACCAACACCTACCTTACTTTTAAAGTCTAATTATACCGAAACCCGTTAATCATAATAAATTTATTTGCTTTCATATCAGTTTAACAATTCAGGTCTTAAATAAATAATCAATCCAACGCATTCAGTCTGCATGCAGATGTACAAATATTAGGTAGGTACTGTACTTACACAAATTTTAAAATGAAAATGTCACAAAATTATAAAGAACAAGTCACAGGTTAGGTAATTAAATATCATAATAAATTGTAAAATAAAATGCTGAATGTCTTAACAATAACAAATTCATAAGCATTTACAATAAAATAAAATCAACAATCAAATGTCACAAAATATTGCTTATATCATTATTGTAATTATCACAAATTATGTAAAGAAAGTGCCAGAATATAATTAATATCAGTCTTTACAATTATTATCCATAAATTCTCTCACTGAGTAAAAACATTTTTCAGTCAACCATTTCGTCAAATTGTTTTTGTAAACATTAAAGTTTTTTAACATTTTTATATTATTTGGAAGCTTATTATACAGCTTTATGCACATATGAAATGCACTTTTCTTATGAATATAAGTGTGGTGTCCGGCAGAGTAGAGTACCCTTACACACGTGGGTATCGTACAAGGCGACTAATGTTTTCGAGGCTAAAGATCAAGAGTCTCCGTAGGCCGGAAAATGGGCAGCAGCGTTTTCCAGTTATATTTATGGCACTGCGATCTCCAACCCGCCTGCCAAGCGTGGAGATTATGACAATAAGTTCCCCTTTAGTGGGAGAGGCACTGATTCCTGCAGTGGGCTGTTTTGGGCTGTGATGATGACACCTAAGCCGGTCCTCACTCCCGTGTGATTGTTTTCAGAACGCCCAGAACCAACAGCAGGCCGGCGGCGGCGCGGTGGGCGGCGTGGGCGGCATGGTGGGCGGCGTGGGGCTGGGCGCGGGCCCGCAGCCGCCGCAGCAGCACATGATGCAGCCGCAGCAGCAGCAGCGGTTGCAGCAGATGCAGCACATGCACACGCAGCAGGGACAGGTACGGGTACGGTTATCTAGCTGAATTCATTATTATTTGCTACCATAGATATCAAAAGAAAATAGGAACGCATGTCGCCACCTCGGCTGCTACTGTGCGTGGCCATACTACAGCTCAATAACTCTTAGGGCAAAATACGCTATATATACAGTATGGCGTCAAAGTCACGCGCGCTTCTATTGACTTATTTTGTTTCTGTATCTGGTACCAAAGTTTCTAAAGTCGCTCAAAGGAGCCTCTGGGCGCTAAGTGCAAAGTGGATCATGCCTGTTTATGCCAAATGGAATATGTAGTTGATGATGCGACTAATGCCAGGTTAAATACTTGCTAGTAATACTCAGAGCAAACATAACTTGATTGGGATCAACCCAACAGAGCTACTAGTTTATACATGGAAGACTAATCTAACCTGAGTAGCGATCGGCTGCTTTTCTTCTTTTTGTGAGTCATATATCGGTGACTGACGTTAAGTTTTGTGTTTGCAGCAAGTGGGCGGTGTAGGCGGCATGGGCGGCGCCGGCTCCGTGCTGGGCGGCGGCGGGCTGCCGCACGCGGCGGGCGGCTGGCTGCGCGCGGGCGGCGTGGGCGGCGTGGGCGGCGTGGCGGCCGTGGGCGGGCCCGCGGCGGGCGGCCCGCAGCCGGGCGTGGGCGTGCTGGGCATGCGCGGCGGCTACGGCGGCGTGGGCGGCGTGGGGCCGGGCGTGGCGCGGCTGGCGGGCGTGGGCGGCGTGGGCGCCGTGGCGGGCGGGCGCTACTTCCCGGTGGGCGGCGTGATGCAGCGCTCGCCGCCCGCGCCCGCGCCGTCGCCGCGGCCCGCGGGCCCGGAGCAGCTGCTGCTGCTGCGGCAGTCGCCCGCGCCGCTGCCGCCCCTCCCGCCCCCCGACGACCAGCTCACGCCGCTCACGCCTCAAGACCAACTCACCAAGTTCGTCGAGCAGTTGTAGTGTACATAGCCGAGGCGCGGCGCGTCGTAACCTGTAATATATAATATAAGCCGTGCGACCGCCGCCCGCTCCGCGTCTGAAAACCTTATTTATTGTCGATGAAGTAAGCGAGGGCCGTTAGTTGAGTATTACGACCGAATCGAGCGCTCAATGTACAAAATGTAAATATGAAAGGAGTGCGTCCTGTCCGCTTCTGTAGCGTAAGTTGTTCGTAGTGTAGGTACATTATGATACTTATTCTGTTTATTGTAATTAAATCATTTTATAATATAATTATGTGATCATTATAAACTGTTGTTTTATTGAACTCGTGTACTGTATTGTATGCCTCCCCGGAGTTCAAGGTTTATCTCCTTACCGAGTTTCATTCTTCAAATCGGCTCATCTGTTGACGTCTATGGTTGACGTGTGACTTTGAATTGCTTTGAACCATGTGCCATCGTGATAGCCCCGTTTCCCCTCTGGCTGATAAAGTACAACATGCAAAATAACCTTAACACAAAGTGATTTTAGGGTGATCAGGCCTGGATCAATTTTCACCCCACACCCCCAGCATACATTGTCCAGGTATAACGATTCTCCTAATCTTGAGTACCTAGTATGCTGGTATTCAGGGAGCTCAATCCCCGAAATCATTTCACATTAAAATGAAACAGAAAAATGTAGGGCTTGCTACGCTCCCTATTTTTAAAATTTTCACTTTAACTTCGCCTTCGCCGCGTGTTCAAGCTTGGCAAAATTTTGAGCTCGCTGCGCTCGTTCAATTTTTCAATTTTTAAAATATTCACGCCCCTCACGCCATGTAATTCGGATTTAGGAGCTAACATACCAAATATTTGGAGCGGACCTCGCTGCGCTCACTCAGTTATTGGTTTATGTTATTGTTGTTCATTCCGCGTCTTTTGGATCAAAATTCAAAAAACTTCCGAGCTCGCTGCGCTCGCTCATATTTAGAATGTCTACACCGCCCGCGCTGTGTAATCGTATCCGGGTTTTAAGGGTCAATATACCCAAAATCCTAAGTGCATCTCGTTGCGCTTACTGAGTTATTGGTTGATGTTACATTTATCATGTTCACCCTGGGTCTTTTGAGCCAAAATTCGAAAATTTTCGAGCTCGCTTCGCTCGCTCATTATTCAATTACTTTTATATACAATATAATAAGTCTTAATTTGAATTTGATTATTACTATTGCCCCATCTTTTAAAAGGGGGTGGGGGTATAGAAACGTTAAACAGCGGCTGCACGCCCTCCTACTCAAAGTGCACCTCACTAACATCCGACGCCTGCACTCAAATCTCGATGCAGTCCACTACCACATTGAGACTGAAAAACCGCAGCTGCTGTTCCTCACTGAGACGTAGATCAGATGTCCGGCCGACGCGGTTTGCCTCATACCAGGTGACGGATCATGCTGGGAGAGAGGCGCGTAAACTAGCTCTGTCGCTAGATCTTACCCAGCTGGTAAACTGCCAAGAGGGTACCTGATGATGACTCCCATACCGCTAATTGCTTAGACCTTCTGCTGGCAACTGATCCGGACAGGCACTCAGTATCGGTTTCAGCACCGCTGGGTACATCCGATCACAGTGGCGTTACTGTCATACAAGCCCAAAAGCCGGGCTTGCCTTATAAAAATAATTATTAAAAAAAAATCAAAGGTAATGCGAGCGCGAACTATTAAAAGTTCGGACTCCTATTACTTTTCAAACTACGTGCGCCTAGCTCATGAACCACGAACCGAACACACACGCAAGTTGAGACCGAGTTGAAATTGAGACTCGGCCAGTCATCTCGCTCGCACGCGCTGGCTTGTTAGCAGGCTTCGATGCCGGCCGGTATGTCTCTTTCTTACCTATGAAAACTGTCCTATAATGAGATATAACTATACGTTTGCTTATTTAGTCAATTGTACGAGACTTTAAGCCCTGCATGCGTATGAAGTTGTACACGGATCTGTGAAAATGTGAAACTTCGCGCATGCGCAGTAGGTACGTTTGTTGAATGCTGGAATACGATCTAACTTCACTATTGTTTTGTTTGAGCGGATAAGTAATGAATTTTTTGTTGTGTTTGTATTGTGTTTTGTAGTAAAAGTGATTGAATTGGATTGATCGACAATAGAACAAGTATAGTCCCTTGTGGTGATTTAAAATGTGCACAAGTTTTGATTAGCGAGGAAAACAAGGTAAAGTGTTTAAACATCTCTCAGAAAAAAACAGTTTATCTCTTCGCCAAAACCTACGCCCAATTTAAGTACCTATTTCTCAGATTAGTAAATCGTTTATAAGACTATTTTATAGGTGTACCAAACTCATTGGATTGTTGGTTGTTCTCACTCTAATAAGTTATATTGCTGGTATGAAACTGAAGAGTGATAAGTGAGGGTTGATCAGTAATGTGGCAAAAAGATGGATTTATCTTCAATAACCGTAAAAACTACAAAAACTGCATCTCTCGGCTTGCCCTACTCTGATACCCTAGGCACGCCACTGTCCGATCACTGTCTGGTGAAATCTGTATCCGTTTATTCCCCACCCGAGCAAACCCCGACGGGTGTGGCGATACAAATCAGCAGATTGGAATGAGATGCGCCACTTCTTTTCGTCCTATCCTTGGCGGGAGGCATGCTTCTCTTCGGGTGATCCGTCGAATTGTGCTGAAGCCGTCACCGCGGTTATGCGGCAGGGTATGAAGTACTTTATTCCGTATTCTGACGTAGCAATGAACGGCAAGTCTCGTCCATGGTTCAGTGCTGACTGCAGTCTCCGGATACTCGCAAACTGAAGAGAGCCTTTAACCTCGCCGCCAAGTCTTGCAAAAGGACGCTACACAGGGTTCGATTCGACCACATAAGCCGGATTGGCGCCAAACTGGCATCTTACCCGTCTGGGAGTAAGGCGTTTTGGTCTGTGGCAAAAGTGGTCGAATCTAATTTCAGTCAATCTTCTTTGCCACCGTTGCTGAAGCCAGACGGAACATTGGCCCATGCTGCTGAAGAGAAAGCGAATTTACTTGCTTCTATTTTCGCGGCGAATTCGCGTTTGGATACTGCAGGAAAAACACCACCTATCTCACCCCGAGCTGACTGCGCTATGGCAGAGGTGCGAATACATCAGAGAGATTTTAAAAATCCTGCGGAGTCTGGACGTGAACAAGGCTAGTGGACCTGATGGTATAACGGCAATAGTCCTGCGTAGATGTGCCCCTGAGTTGTCTCCTATTCTCACACGCCTGTTTCGCCTCTCACTTGAGACTGGTATTGTACCTAAGTCGTGGAAGCTTGCCAATGTGCAGCCCGTGCCCAAAAAAGGCAGCCGCGCCGACCCTACCAACTACCGCCCTGTTTCGGTCACTTCCATACTCTGTAAGATTATGAAACGTGCACTGAACAACTAATTCTTTGTGCATCTTGAAGGTAATGATCTCCTCAGCGATCACCAGTACGGGTTCCGCCGCGGTCGGTCTTATAGGGACCTTCTGGTGTATGCCACACAATTATGGAGTGAGGCCATTAAGAGACATGTCGAGGCCCTTGCTGTGTCTCTTGATATCTCCGAGTACTTTGACAGGGTTTGGCATGCGGGCCTTTTAAGCAAGCTTCCTTCATTTGGTATTCCTGTTGGCTTTTGCACCTGGATATCGGATTTTCTGAGTGGACGTTCAATCCGTGTAGTTATCGATGGCTACTCGTCTAATCTTCGGGCTATCGACGCGTAAGTTCCTCAGGGATCAGTACTGTCCGCGACTTTATTCCTGCTGCATATTAACAATCTGCTTGTACCAGGTACCTTTGGGTACGCAGACGACAGCACAGTAACGGATAGATATCTGTCAGAGGCAAAAGCTAACATGGACGATATTCAGTCTTGTCGAGAGGCTATGGTTGATCGTTTGGATAAAGCTCTTAAGGCAGTCTCTGACTGGTGAAGCCAATCTGGTGGCGTTCAACGCAACCAAAACTCAGGCATGTTTGTCTTCCGCCAAAAGGAGTCCATTCCATCTAACTCCTACTTTTAGACATAGACATTATTTATTTTGACATCACAATACTCATAAAACAAAACCTACATTACCGATACCGATAACCTACAGCTGCTTGGTGTTGAACTATCTACCAATCTCAACTTCGGTCAGTACATCGAATCCAAAGCAATGACTGCAGCTAAAAAACTTGGTGTCCTCTCGAAGGTTAGGCGGTACTTCACTTCAAAGCAGTTGTTTCAGTTATATCAGGCACAAGTCCAATCCTGCATGGAGTACTGCTGCCACCTCCTTGATCAGCCAAATATCAACTGGCGACTTTGGATACGGTGGAAAAACGTGCAAAGAAGATTTACTGTGACAAACTGAATTACAGTGAAAATTGCATCAAAATTCGTTGCGTGGTTTAGGAGTTCAAAGCAATACAGACAGACAGACAGACGCGGAAAGTGACTTTATTTTATACTATTTAAGCAAGCCAAATTCTGAATACTTTGGACTTATACTGGATTGGACTGGAGTAATTTTGTAAAACAGACCGGAAAAAAAATGAAACAAATACAATATTGTAAAATGTTTTAATTAAGTCATACAGATGACAAATATTAAAAACATATAGGTATGTATACTTTTATGATTGATTAGTATTGTATTGTGGTTCTACCCCTTGTGGAGGATAAGACACCACAATTAACATTTTGGACAATACACTGAATCTTGAGAATATACTTGCACAAGAAATGTTTTATGGACATGATAGTATTAGGTACAAACAATGTGAACGTGAAGATATAATAATAATGTTCACGGTGGTCCATCGAGACAATTCAATACAAACAAACGCATTCGTTTCTTAATGAATCACCTATGGCTTTATTACAGCAATTGGGTATTCGTGGAATAATCCATGGCTGGGTGAGCGTCATAATGGCGGGACCAAGCTTTACATTTCAGGTTAGGTTAGGTTTTTTATGAATTGCCGTTTCGTGTAGGCCGCCATTATGGCTGGACCAGTTATCTTTTAATATATCTTTTGATCCAGAGAGGAAGCAATTATTTTTTATCAAACGTAGCATATATACTATTTAGGTAGTAAATCCGACAATATGAATTTTTAAGCTTCAACATTTGGTCCCGGCATTATGACTATACCCATGGCTGGTTGTAAGGCTAGAGCAGTTTCCCTGCCAACTAATGCTGCTAAAATATCTCTTGGACCACCAAGGGGGTCTCCAGCTGGTAGCATTAGGACTTCAATCCCATAAAATCATAAATAAAAACTGACACAGCAGTCACATTATTGGAACGCATTATATTAAATTTAATAAAGCGTTATGGTAATGGTCTATTGTAACCTGTGAGTAGATGAATAAAAATCACTCAATCGTTAAAAGTAAATAAATGCAAAGCAGACGAAGCCTGGGTTAACATTTTAATTTGGTTTTATATTTTCACTTGAAGCTTGCTTTATTAAAGCAAGACATAGTTTTCATTAACTAAACGGATTTTATGTCAAAAAGATTGACCATGTAGGTCATTAATGAAAAACAAATATGTTTAAACTTGTGAAACCTTAACAATGAGATAAATCTAAACCTGACTATACAATCGTGAAAACCTAAAAAACAGGCCAGTCGTTCAGGTGGAAAACGTTCAAATAACAGTCGTAATAGGGACCTTAAAGTAGAACAACTTAACGTTTTGTAAAACCCACTCGTTCAAAAAACAGGACACCATTCACCATTACTTAATCATTCTTTTCTATTAAAAAACAATAAATTATACACCAGAAATCTTAATAAACTAACACTATCCAGTAAAAACAATAAACAAGTTGATTACAACAAAAGAAAAATTAATTCGGTCGCGAAGATATAAGTTCAGGCATTGCAAGTATAAATTTCACACACTTTGCTCCGAATTGTACCGAGACGGTGGATGGCAGCTCTAATTATAAGTCTTATTAATATTCCAGTTGCCTAAAATATATCTTGCGACCAACCCAAGGGACAAACAAACATTTTAAAATACTCACACACCACCGAACAATACACTAACTTTATTAGATCATTAAAACTCTTACATTACATTAACGTGTCGCAATAAATAATTAATGTATTATGCACATTACCTCGTTTTGTTTTTGTGAGATTTTCTTTTATTTGCACAAACTTTTCACCAACATTCAAGAGTGACTAACATTAAGTACGATATTCAGGTCGTCCGCGTTCGGAAATGAGAATGCATCGTCGCATGATTCCAAGGAAGCAAGTCATGAAAGAAAAGCGCCATGCTTACACATGATAAATGCACATTTTATTCTACAGCGCCCGTTAGTAGCCAAACCAAGAAAATGTTTAATAAAAATTAGGAATGTGCAATTAGTTCATTAAATTTTGTTAATCCCTTGACATTTTACAAACTTAATGCCAACACTCAGTCTTTCAATTAATGAAACTGTAAATATTATTATAATATATATATAATATATCCAAAAATCTGCAATAAGCAACAGTTAAAAGTGAATTGATACAATAGAATACATTTAACAATATCTACTGACAACATCTCCTCACATGGGTACAACTAATTTGATCATTAAAGTTTTACATATTCAAAGCGAAAGTTGTAGGGCGAAGTGTAGGCACTTCCATCAGCAATCCATAACTACCCATTACCCAGTAGAAATATACTCCATTTCACATTTTATAATCGGATATAAAAAACTTGTTAAACAAAATATGTGAAACTTTTATGACCATTACAGTTTTGTATCTAAGGCGTAGAATACATTCAACGCCTTGTCGATATTTTGACAGAATCTGGGTAACTTGCAAATTTTAAGTAAACATTTGCCATTTTGAATAAAGAAAAACTATGTTAGGTTTGAGAAGAAAGGTTTAAATAGCGAATAGGTTTATAGTGGATTGTGGATAAACATAGCGATTAGTGCTGTAACATAGTGATTAGATTCTGTCAAAATAAAAACTCAAACTCATTAACGAATTTAACACACTCATTGTTAGAATTCAACCCATATAAAATGGCGGGACAATTTCATCGAAGATTCATGGAATAGCTTACTCCAAACCAAACATCAAAGTTTATAATAACATGTTTTAAAATTTTGGCTCGAGCCTTCCATTTAGTTAATAATTGAAACATGTCACTGTAGCTTGGTCTAGATATGAAAGTAAGGTCGAAATTTTGTATAAATTTAATGGATGGACCGTTTATTTTTCCTTTTTGTCAGCCGCACTTGTTGAGTTATCTGTGTCTTCTGGCTCCTCGTCGGAGTAGTTGGAAGGCTCCTCTCCCGGCTTCAGTAGTTTCCCAACCAGGTCATATTTCTCTGTAACACACAATTTTAAGTTATTGATAATAAAAAGCATCTTGGCGTTAATGTCCCGGTTGTGCTCTCGCGCTTGAGGGCCCGGAGTCCGCCTTGACCGTGATCCAGGATGTGGCTCATTGATCGTTAATCAGATAATTACAGTGGAGCGACTGCCATCTAACCTCCGTGACCGCAGGGTACCAGGGGAACCTGACCAGATTGGAACATGGTTACACATTCAGTCGCCTGAATGTGCAGGTTTCATCACGTTTTTTTCCCTCACCATAGTTATTGATCATATCAGGCTAACGCCTACGCGATTCGCGAGACTCCATAATTCATTTCATGTGGTGAAGGGATAAGGTAACCGCCAATGTTGGCAAGCGAAGATGGTGAAAGTGGAAAAGGGTAATTAGGGCAGTGTGGCAAACCATTAACAGGTGAGACTAAGCTTATTCATCATCCATTTATTAACAACTAATACACAATTTTTAGATTTTTCAAATTAATATACAGAGATATCTTTTTGTCACCATCATCCCTGCCCTTATTCAACTAGATGGGCTTGGGAAAACATGTCTCTTGGGGTTGGTGCAGTTCTACTTTGTGGGATACCTACAACGCGGCACATACAAATCACTATTTTTATATTTTACGGCTTTGCCCGAGTGTTCTCGGAGTTTCTCTATAATATGCTTGTATACTACATAAGCCTTTCGAATGAAATTATCTAAATTATAGTGAAAACCCCATCAAAATCGGTTTAGGAGGAGTTAGAAAAATACTTTATTTTTATGAAAGGATGAGGACGAATTATCAGTCAGGGTCTCTGTGATATGCGTACCCCTTGGGGTACATACATCAAACAATATCATTATGAATGTCCATAGATAATTTTCCCCTCGATTTTTTAAATAATGCGGTTAAACTTTCACGTAAAAGGTAAAACTTCTTTCGAATTGTTCTTCGTGACGAGCACAGATATCGGAAAGGAAATAATGTTGATGTCCGTGACCCCAGCGGGACCCCGGCTTAAAATAGCTTCAAAATGATGTACGTACTGCCTATTTGTGCCCCAAAAATCACAATTTCTGCTTCAGTGGTTTTCGAGGAATTTTACGGTCGTCGCACGTGGCAGTCGTAAAACGAAGGTACACAACAGCATGCTCCGTTTATGCTTGTTTTGCCGAGACCAGAGGTGCTGGTGGTGTCTAGAGGCGGACGCTTGACAAGGATATCTGGTAGTCGAATGACACAGTCCAGATAGAGTGACAAGCGTCCAGGTAGTCGAAAGTCCACGCTGCATACTGGAGTGCCAAACGTGCCACCAAACGAGACCAATTACGTCTCTTGTACGATAAGTTAGTATCGTCCGAGGGGCAGAACACAAGACAAGTTGGCTCGATTGAATGTCAAAAGGGCACAGGATATCTCCATGTGTCATGACCCTCACGGTAACCTGTCACGCAACGACCGTGCGGTAAAACGATAGATGGCGCTCGTATTTCCAGAAAAGCTGCGGACCCGATGGAATCCCTATTGAGGCGTGGAAATCAATGGACTCTCGTGGTGTGAGCATCCTTACCGACCTTTATAATAGCATCCTCTTCACCGGGAAGAGTCCCAGCGAATGGGGGCTGAGTATAATTACTCCAGTCTTTAAAGGAAAGGGCTCGGTGCGGGAGTGCACCAACTACCGCGGTAACAACGACTCTCGGTTCCGACAGGAATGTACAATCTCGGAGTGTCAGTCTGGGTTTCGGTCGGGATGGTCCCAACCATGGATCGCGTGTTTGACCTGAGAACAGATCAAGGAACACGCAACTGCATTTCCTATTTCTAGACAGAAGGCCTTTGACTGCGTCCCTCGTAAGATGGTCTGGTGGGCGTTGCGGTCCAAGTCGGTACCAGAGGCCTTTATTGACATATCCGAGACATACCGCAATCTCGATTCCATAGTTAGGACTGCTATTGGTGACACCAACCCGTACCCTATTACCGTTGAGGTACATCAGGGCTCTGTGCTCAGCCCACTTCTTTCAACGTGATATTAGACGTAGTGTCAGACAGCATCCGAGACTATCATAGTCCCGTACGTCCGTGGATGCTCATGTATGCTGACGGTATCGCGCTGACAGACTCTGACAAAGGGCGACTTGTCCAACAAGTGAAAAAGTGGAGGGACTCACCTGAGAACGGCGGTCTGAAGTTAAAGTCATGGCCTGCAATAATACAGATCCCAATACCCGTTCGCATAGGCGAAAAGGAGGTCAAGCGAACGGATCTGGTCAGGTACCTGAGATCGGTACTTATCGCAGCCGGTGACATCGACAGCGACGTCAAAGCCCGAATATCCGCGGCTTAGGCCAAATGGCGGAAGGTGACAGGTGACATTAGTGACCACAAAATGCCGATGAAGCTGAAGGGACAGGTCTACAAGACCATTGAAGAAACAGGTTTACAAGATCATCATTAAACCTGTACTCTTACTTATACGGCAGTGAGACTTGGCCTCTACTAGAGCCCATACAAGCAGGAGTTATGCGTCACGGAAATGAATATGCTGCGGTGGATTTATAGAGTTTGTCGCAAAGACCGTGTCGAAACGCCCACATCCGTGGTAGCCTTCACGTCGCCGTTCCGCGGTGCCGCTACAACGTGCCGCCTTCGATGGTAAAGCCACGTGTAGCGCAGACCGGCAAGCTACGTGGGAAACAAATGTCTGACCATGCCAACCCCGCCAGGAACGGGAAGGAGAGAAAGCCGGCCTAAGAAGCGATGGCTAGACGTCGTTAAGAACGACATGCGTGCCAACAAACTCACCACCAAGGAAACCTGAGACCGAGTGAAGTGGACCAAGAGTAGGAAGGCGGACCCCGGGCCTTCGGGTCCGGCCCCGGGATTTAACGCCAAGATGATGATGATGATCACTGGTTGTGACTGGGTTATTAAATCCTCTTCGGCCGCCTACGAAACCAATGCTACGTAACCAAGGAAGGATTTGTTTTTCTTGTTACGAAACTAGTTACATACAAAGGAGACTTTTTCTTGCTACTAAATAAGACTTTCATAATTCGACAGATGGTGACCTCGAATACCAACGCGCAAAATAATTGCTATATAGTTTTTAAGATATTGTACTGTAATTATTATGAAAATAACAGTAATCAAATCAGTAAAAGTAATTCTTGTCAGATGAAATCAACGTTCAAGGCAAAATCAATCCTTCCAATTTATGTTGTTGATGTGTATGTGTTGCTGACACATTGAGTATATTAGTTAGTAGGTACCAGAATATTATGCTCTACTAGCTGTTTTGCGTGTGATTTCGGTTACTATGTTCCGGACCGAAACCACATTGAATTTCGGAATAACTAGCTTGCCTATGTTACTTCCTGATGATATAGTTTTCTAAAGGTGAAACAATTTTTTAAATTAGTTAAATAGTATTTGGGTTTATCCAACATAGAATCAAATCTTTTCTCTTTATAATATGAATAAAATGAAGTTAATCCTACTAAAGTTCCAACCAAATATTATACCAAATATCTTGCCTGTATAAAATTTGGCAAGGATGAAACCTGGGGATGGACTCCAAAAATAAATGAATTATTAAACAAGGTCACGGAGGTCAGATGGCAGTCACTGTAATTACCTGATCTACCAAATTCCGAATCATGGTCAAGACTCGGGTATGGACCCCTACCTGACCCTTGTGTGCAAGAGCCTAACAGGGAAATTAATGTCAAGATGATTATTAGTTCTTTGAAACTACAATTGTGCACCTTCTAAGTAAAGATAAAAAAATTGTATTTCACATTGAATTTTACAATCAGTGTTTATAATCTAAAAGATGGGTGTTGGCAGCTAAAACACATATGTGTACATATACTTTTACGCTGTCTTTGCCATTTTGATAAGATATAACTATGTTATGTTAAGATATAGTTATGTGGTAAACACCTGATATTGTAAAACTATTGATAATTTGGCAGTTTTCTAATTATAGGCATGCTTTAGGATACCAATTACATAATTTGCAAATTTAGATAAAAAAGAGCCAATGAAATGGACACACACACGAGAATGACATCACTCACTGCCATAAATAGCATGCATATGAAAGAAACATTACAAACATGGTCTAATTACTACTAGGCTGTGTTAATTACAATGTATTGTAGCATCACAGAGTTTTGCTAGACTACAGTATGAGTTTTTCTCTTTGATAACGTAAACTGTATGTCAATGTTATTTGAGATGTTTAATGTTTAATATAACTAAACACAGTATAGTAGAGAACCTTTATTATCTTGCAAAAGATAAATAATTTGTTAATATAGTCTTAAAACTTGCATGGCATTTTTGCAAAGGGACTACCAAAGAGATGAATGGTTTAAGTTTGTATGAAGAAATGTATGGTGATTCAGTTATAATATCTAATAATTGTAATTTTAACAAACATTTTTAAAATTTATTTTTTGTATAAAAAAATATTTACCTCTGAACTGTGCCTCCCATTCCTTGACTGATTCCATCTCCATAGAGTTGAGATCACTGAGGTCATCATATTCTTTGTCTGATGAGGTAACAGAGAATGTGGCTAGGCCCCTAGATGCATCCTTCCCACCGAAGGCAGCATAAGGACCTCCTGGATGTGAGAAGAATTACAGTGTTATAATTTTAAAATTATTAGATGCATATACTGATTGATTGTGGAAAAATATAACTTTTCACACATTTGCATAGTAGAAATGTTGTTCTATTGATGTGATCAATAGAGCTAAATGTTAGGCACTAAAATTTTAGATAGTACAACACTGAGGAGACAGGAAGAGAACCATGTTATGCATCATTGTGTGTCAATGAGATGCTGTGAAACTCATTTTCAACAACTAATTTCCCATTTATTGTATTATTAAGAAAACTTTTTTTTTCAGACAATATATTATTGCATTTTATGCAAACATTGCTGTTTTTGCGAAATAAAAATAACACCCTATATTAGGTACACCATAAATACATTATATAGAGTTCATACAGAATGTATTCATTGTGTACTTCCCTACATTGTAGCCAGTCCAGCAGCTAGCAAACATATTCATCTTATTTTTAAATTTCCTCCGATCCAGCGTCAAGGTGAGACGCGCGACATAATGCATACATAATAATAATGCAGTGATAATGAGTCACATAATGCGGTAGGCGCTATTTTTATCGCATCAGAAAAATACTCACCGGGCCCATAGAAGCGGCGTCCCTTCGTCACGTCGAATACCCAGCCGTTTACTGCGACTAGGACTCGTCCATCGGGCTGCGTCCCGTCAAATTGGCGCAGTTCAGCCACGGTCATATCCTTCCGTATGTTCGGTAGATCGGGTACCGGCGCCTCCACCGCTACCTTGCCGAACTTACTCCTCAATATTTTATACACCAACACAATAATAACCACAGTCAACAGCAAATTTATAGGACTGTAAATGATCTCATTCACAATACTTGAAATTGTACTGCTACTTTCTGTCTCGGCTGCTTTGCTTTCCGGTGGGGATTCCATTCTGTTCACTAAATGTCTGTACTTACTTACAAGCAGATAAATAGGAAACTGTGGGAAATGTATAAATTTGAGAATGCTAAAGTAAAATAATAAAACCACTGACGTCAGCGTCTGTTTTTTTCTGTGACGGACGGTGTTACCGTTAACTACTAATATTTTACATTATTTTTTCCTAAAACGTATTTTTTTCGATCAACAACTTCTAGATTATTATTGTAATTTAATCATGAATCTAGATTTTTAAATATAATCTGTAATAAGTAATTTATATATAATATTATTACTAAAATCTAATGAAAAAACACGGGAAAATCAATCAATTGTTGGCAACATTATAATTTTTATGGAGCTGTGATTATACGCGCCCTAATCTAAAAGCACCCTAGTGACCCTACATCACATTGCTGCATGTTGTGTGGTGTAATCACATGTACGTAAATTAGGAGTAAAGAGAGCCCTTACCGCCTACATGCTACATATAGAGCCAGTGTTGCTTATTTAACATATTTGAGTGCGCTTAAGTCCCTGCAAAAGTTTGGCCGAAAGTTTCGGCGAACTTGTGGAGTACGCTTTACCGCAACTGCTCAAAACGGGATGTATGACGCGGGCCGAATTGTCAATTTTGACATTTCCCTTCCCTCCCGCCGCCTCCTCTCGTCCTGCTTGGCCGGCCCTCCTGCCTGCTTCTCCTAAGCTCGGTGGACCCTCCTCATAAATAAATCTATGCCACTTTGACCTCACTCACCAGTATTGTTCTTTACCAATCACTCCCTCCCTGGCCCGGATTTTGTCCTCCCGAAAGAAAACAAAAGTAAATAGGTATCCTAGAAGAATGGAAATATGAATTGATTTATAGACTTTAGTAAATTAGTGTATTTCTTTTCTTTGATGATAACATGAATTGAGTGAATTTTCGACAGTGTTTAAGGTTTCCGTTTTGACGACAATCTAGCAGTAGGTAAGTACAACTTGAGTGCCGATATTTTATTGTGTGGTCAGTGTAACAACGTACGTAATTTAAAATGTTTACACATATTTTGTTTCAGTAAAAGATAATTGAAAATGCGGGCCCGGCAATCTGATCTGTGCTCTCGATACATACGAATATTTATTGTGGTGGCTTCCTATTGGTGGGTAATTCATTGTATTGTACATAGTAAACTGCTAATTATCCTAAAATATTATTGAAAATAGTTACATACTGTACTTATAGAGAATTAGAAACCATGACTACTGATCATGACCACTTGGTACATAAACACTCAAAGTAGTAGACTAAATCATAATCATAACACCATTCCACAACACTCCACTGAATTGAGCCTCCTACACATTTGTAGATGGCTCTGTATTTTCTGGTCTACTACAGAGGAATTAGCTGGTCTAAATTTGAAATTAATTGGTCTAGATTTAGTCCATTAGATATTGTACAACATACCTAAGCGGGAAAGTTTCAATCTTTCTTTCTTGGAAATCTCCATACAATTTGTTTTAAGTTTTTTTTATTATTCTAATTCTTTAATTAATCTAAGGCTTTACCTATCCTGGATGGTTATGTCAGCCTCATGGGTTCTTACATACATGTGCTACTTAGACAAAACTATGAACCTATACAGTTAACCAACAATTGACTTGTCCATCATACAACATATTCGGACTTCCAAACAGCCTCATCGTCAAATCTGAGTGTCGGTCATATTCCAGCAATATGTGTCCAGCAAAGTCCTCAACCATATTACAATCGTCACTTAAAGGTACTGGTCTACCATATGGTAAAACTTATTACCTGGAATGTGACCGGAACGTAGCCTAAAAGCTGAGATCGTCACCTGTCCATAGAGGCTGGCAGAACCAAACCATGGTGACCAAGGATGACTTTGAATGGTTCTATACCAGATCCCATCACCCTTTTTGTGAATTTTTGTCTATGAAACATTCCACTATATTTAATTGTTGTTTATTGCAGGTTTATATCAATAACAACAGTGTTTGTTAATAAAACTCTGTTGAGTTCTGCATCGGTAGCTTTAGAAGCTCCACTATTTATAACATGGTTCCAATGTGTTGTCTCATTCACTATATGTTTCACATTGAGCAAAACTGGAGGCATTCCTGGATTATTCAATTTTCCTAAAGGTTCACCATGGAGTTTTGATATGATCAGAAAGGTTAGTGTGATATTTAAGTAATGAAGAAATTGAGTATTATAGAAAGTAGAAAAATATTTATCAGACATGGTATCTATCTTTTTCATATTATTAGTTTATAATTGAGTTAACTGTGGAACACTTATCCATTACTTCGTTTGTTGTTTGCTCCAATGTTACCAAAATATTTTAATGCATAACATGTACTTGCAAAATTTCATATACTTAAGGTTGATAATCCAACACCCTTGTCTCTTACGTTTTCACACCTAAACTGCTGAACAGATTTGTTGGATAAAATGTAGCAAGGAGATAAATCACAATCTGAGGAAGGACATGGTTACCTACTTTCTAAATTATATGCAGAAGAAGACGTTGGCAAAAGCTAGTCAGACAGTAATAAGTTGAAACCAACTTGCTATATTTGTTTTACATAGTTATTTCAAGTCAAGCTAATGAAACCGTGCCAAAAACATTAGCAATTTAACTAATTGAGTACAGCTATGGAAACCTTATCATGCTACAGTACTCCAGGCTATTATTGTATGTTTGATAAGGTAGGTATGTCCGCGAGGTTTAATGCGAATTTAAAGTGTCCATTTAGCGCGCTTATCGCCACTAAAAGTAGTAACAGACACTCCGATTTGGTTGGAGCCCACCAACCGGCAGTAGCAGTCTATACAAATCCTTACGATGTATAAAATAAAATAAATTCGGTTTTGGATTAACTCGGATGCGCCGGCGCGCTGACCCTGGTCGGACGTCCGGCCAAGCCCCCCGCACCCAAAAACGACTTTATTTAATACTTTGTAAGTATTAGTATCAACGGTAATCGACGGTTGGTCGGCTCCAGCCAAAACGGAATGTCTGTTACTAGTTTAAAGCCTCCCGTACACGGGTAGAGAAAACGGCAACGACTTCTCCTATATAAGGCTCAAGTCAGACCCCATTTGGAGTATTGCTGCCATCTATGGGCGGGAGCACCGGCATATCAGCTTGGTCCTTGTGACTCGTCCCAAAAGCGCGCAGTGAGAATTGTCGATGATACCATGCTCACAAGTAGTATTGAGCCGCTGAGTCAGTAGAGGGATTTCGCCTCCCTTTGTGTGTCTACCGCTTGTACAATGGTGTTTGTTCTGAAGATGTGACAGATGCCCCTGGTATTGCAAACGTCCATAGACTTCGGTGACTGCTTACCATCAGGCAGGCCGCAAGCTTGTTTGATACCTTAGTGGTATAATAAAAATGGTAGAGTTAACTAGTATACTATTCTACCAGTTCCAAATACTCCACCGGTTTTGGTAGAGTAATCGTCTACACGTAATTTAATATTTTTAAACTAATTTCGTAATTTTAATATAAAGTGTATGGTTAAGTAGAGTATACGCCGTGGTGGGGGAAGGATAGTGGTGAAGTAGCTTACCTACTCTTGCTAGCTACTCTACTCTGCACTCTATTCTACCAATACTGTCTACATTAGTATAGTCAGTAGGATAGTTAGTACTTTACCATGCTACTCTACCGTGTACTCTGCCCGTGACCGGGAGGTTTAAGGGAGATGGCACACTGAGACTTTTTGTGGTGCGTTTAGCGAACATCATTACATTTGACGACCTGAGTTGTACGGTTGGTTAACTTGAGTGCCACGCAGAGGTCCCGGGTTCGATTCCCGGCCGAGCAGAAATTGAAATGATGATTTAATTTCTGTTACGGGTCTGGGTGTAGTTATGTATATTAAGTAAGTATTAAAAAAAAGTATGTAAGTAGTTGGGGCTAGATGGCGCAGTGTGGATTGTCCAAGCATTTATTTATTTATTTATTATCCCGATTGTGTCCACGCGCGACGCGCGCCCGCCCTCCAACTTTCTCCTGTCCACTCTACTTCGCTTGATCTTTGGCAGCTAAGTGGAGCGTTTGTTAACACAGAATGTCATCAGACATTTGTTTCCTACGTAATTTGTCGGTCTGTATCGCAGCAGTATAGATATATAGATGCATCGATGCAGATGCGATAATCTACTGATGTAAGCCCGCGATGGTATAGATGCTGTTGCGTTAAGGGGTTTTGTCCTCCGGTTCTGGTCCAGGTGTCCTGGTCCTGGTAGTTTCGACCAGAGTCCAAATTGCAACTACAGACACCTTCCCGTCTGGACAAATTTTACAGCGTACATGCATTGATGCCAAGGCACGACAGAATCAATACAGTCGCGCGGCAAGTATGCCATGTTTTACGACTTACATGTATCGGTGCTTACAAACTCGCGACTGCATGGCTACAAAAAATCTCAGTGTGCCAACTCCATATCTTCATATCCATATCTGATGGTTTTAGTTCCCATTATTTGAACAGTCGGCATCAAGAGTGTGTATCATAAATGGATAGAGCTTAATTGTCTGTTTATTCAGATTACTCTTCAACACTGCCGACTGTACAAAGGAATCATCATTATGTCAATGTAATTTATTTAAACCTATGTATTTTGTAATGATTAGACTTTTTATCTTTTCAGGTCATGCCTTTATCAATAATGTTTTCATTGATGATAGCAACCAACAACATGTGTTTAAAGTATGTTGATGTCTCATTCTACTATATCGGAAGATCTTTGACAACCGTATTCAATGTTGTATTCAGCTGGATACTCATTCGTCAAACAACATCGTACAAATGTATTATTTGCTGCTTATTTATCGTTTTCGGATTTTACTTAGGCGTGGATCAGGAAAATTTATTAGGTAAAATTGGATTCTTAAATTCGTAGAATTGAAACTAAGCACACATAAGCTGTTAGCGTACCTACATTGAATAACAAACCACATTCAATGTAGGTATGCTAACAGCTCACAGTCTACCACTTAATTTTACGATGAAGAAAAACATTGTCACGAAAGTGGACCATCATTCTCATAGTCATTAGTCCTTATTAGTCTAGTGACCTCGTCAAGCTTATCTTCACTTGTTCATTATCCTCCCCTAATCAATATAAATAATGTTTCCAGCAGTGGGCAATTGTTTGCTGATGTGATGATGACGATGATTGACTAATTATGTTACAGTATACCTTCCTTCACACTATCTTTTAGTCTACATCTATAAACTAATATTTATTATTCTGACTTTACTATAAATACTTTATATAATTTTCAGGATCATTCTCCATGGTGGGTACAATATTTGGAGTAGCCGGGTCATTGATGTTGTCTCTATATTCGATTCACACAAAGAAGGTGTTACCAAGTGTGAATCAAGAAGTGTGGTTGCTATCGTACTATAACAATGCGTATTCCATACTTCTTTTCATACCGCTTATAGTTATAAATGGCGAACTGGAAATAGTGAGGAACTACAACAACTTTGCCAGTGTCTATTTTTGGTGCCAAATGCTCGTTGGGGGCGTGTGCGGCTTCGCCATTGGATACGTCACATCTCTGCAAATTCAGGTAAAATATTAAACGATACTTTAATAATCATCATCATCATTTCGTTAATGTCCCGGTCGTGCAGTCGCGCGCGAGGGCCCGGAATCCGCCTTGACCATGATCCAGGATTTGGCAGGTTAGATCATTAAAGTAGAGCGACTGCCATCTGACCTCCGTGACTGTTAACAGGGGAACCTGACCAAATTGGATCATGGTTACACGTTCAGTCACCTAAATGTGCAGGTTTCATCACGATGTTTAGTAGAGCATCGGTTAGTGTTCAACTTATGTACCTAAAACTCAGAAAATAGTCGTTGGTATATGGCGTCACTGTGGCTCGAACCCGATACCTCGGAGTACGAGTCGGACTCCTTAACCGCCATGTCGTATGTGCTTAGTTGCGCTTGTAAATTCAAAATCGTAACTTTTCTAATTTTTTTATTTATACGGTAAACTTACAGCAACAACAAGCATATGGTATCTACTAATAAGGATATTTATGAGCCCAAGTACAAGTTTATAATGCGACTGTGTTGCGTGTGTTTAATATGACTTTGGTCGTAAACGTTTCAGGTGACGTCCCCACTGACGCACAACATATCAGGCACGGCCAAGGCATGCGCTCAGACCGTGATCGCCACACAGTGGGGCAACGAGGTCAAAAATCCCCTGTGGTGGACTTCGAACGGCATCGTTCTCGCAAGTAGCGCTCTGTACGCCAGGTTCAAACAAGTAGAAATGGAGGAGAAATCTAGGAAACCGATACCCGAAGAGAGAAAGAGTTTGGTGTGAAATCACTGATGTGGTAAAGACTGTCGCTATTACTGTCTATTAAAGTGAAAGATTTTTGTCTATTTACACTCCTTTGCAAAAAAGAAAATGGGCACATGGGTAATTTTTACAAAATCGAGACAATTTGGAGACCTTGGAGCATGGGTGGAGGAGTTCCTAAGATACCTCACTGATTCAAAAGTCCGTTTACTCCACGCAGGAAAATTTGCGTCGACCCATGCTCTAGACATGCATAATAAGATTGCACCCAGAAAGTTCCCTGGGGGAGATCCAAGGATTCCAAATTGTCTCGATTGTATGAAAATTGCCCATGTGCCCGTTTTTTTGCAACTGGGTTTATTTGTAAAGGCTACAAGTCCTAATACTTGTCGGGCTATGTGGCTAGTTTACATTGCTTCAGTAACCAGTCTAGTCCAGCTTTCCAATTAAGCAGTCTTACATGACTCTGGATCAGTCCAGCGATCCAGTCACGACGGTCTGCTTGTTTAATCGGAGACACTTTTTGTACTGAAAATTTTATTGCATTTGTAGTCTTGACTGCTGGTGACAAGCTGGTGGAGTATCAGGATATTATCTCGCTGAGACTTTCGATTAAATCAATATAAAATATAAAATTTTATATCTGGTACAGCAGTTTATGGATAAAATAATAGCAATACTGGACGCACAGTAATTTTCTGAGGTAAAAGTATAAATAACTATTCTTAAGTGTGGGGATGATCAACTGATTTTACTTTTTTGTTGCCACGGTTTGAGTTTACCTAGCGAAATTGATAACGACAGTTGTCATCGAAATCTAGATTAGTACCTAAAAAACGCCTGAAGGAATCGCCGGCTCCCGTATAATAGTAAGTATACTTGCTAGAAGTATACTTTTAGAACTTACAGTAAAAATTATTCATCCCTTTTTTATTCTTACAGCTTTTACAAACTTGTGTCAAATAGAGAACTAAAGATTAATTTCGTCTAGGGTTAAACTAAAGTACACTTGCTTTATTACCACATATTTTATCCATTCAAATACAATTATATATAATATAATTTAGAAAAGATGTAGTTGAAGCTCTATCTCATAAACCGATAAATTATTGTAATAGTTTGGTGTCCATTATTCATGTAAATTTAGTATTTACTAATGTAAGAAATAGTGCAGTTCTAATCAATTGAATGGGGTGCAATGGGGGATTTTTAGACAGCTACTTTAAAAAGTAAAAGTGCAGTTCGAAGTGCCTCACTAGATGGCGCTGCTTGAAGTTACTCGTAAAGGTGTTTCGTAAAAAGATACTTAGTTTTTACCCTTTCTGATAAGAAAGCGTAAAATGTGTAAATTTTTATACAACTAACGGTCTCGGTTTGATTTATTTTTGAGAATCGTGTCTAATCAACGCCATCTATTTCAAATATTTGAACTATTTTTTCATTTAATCGGCTCGAAAAATCTCTTATTAAAGCGAGAATGGTGAGGAGATTAGGAAAACAGGGAAATGGTGTATGAGTGTATAAAATACATTCGTAAGGCATCTCGGACTATATTCCGATAATTTTGTTATACATAAGTGTGGGCAAAAATTATTCCCGTTTCACTTGTTACTGTTTTAGTTGTAATTATTTTAAAATATACAGTATTGTTTTCTATTTTATATTTACGCATTTATAGTAATGTATACAATATTTTAGAAAGTGAGTTGTTTGCACAGTGATTTTTTTTTAATAATATTAATTAGGTGATCTAATCTAATGAAAAAAAAAAGGAAGATACGGTTCACAGTCAAGGCGTGGCCCTAAAACTGTATTTATTATCCGTTCGCTTTTCGATTTGTACACCCCACGCACCACCTCTTTACTAAAGAAGTAGGTCACGACCCTGACAAGCCGTATACCTATTTTAATAAGTTTAAAATCTGTCGCACACGAATTGAAAGACGGACGGTTGAAACAGGGGTCCGACCGCCACATTAGTGTTTCATATTACGATTCATAATAATTTGTCACAAACTTATATGCAGCGTCGCTGTTGTTGGCATCGACATGAAAATTCATAGTGGCGTCATTTAGTTCCAGTTTTGGCCACCGGATCAGATAAGTTTGTGGCACTCTAATATTAAACACTCAATGTTCGTTTTTAAAACGAAGTCTATCAAGTGTGTCAAGAGGGAGCTACTGCTGCTGTTACTTGCTGTTGTCAGTGTAAGAAATTAGTTCAAAACCAATTCCGCAATATGGCGGCCACTCATATATTCCTAGTCAGGCTTCTTGTATGGGAACTGTTAATATCATAAAAAAATATTTTGTTCGATTTCTTGCAACGCGGCAACTAGAGTGCGCGCCAGATAAGTCTGTATATTAGTAGAACGACGCATTTTTGCATCAGTCACAAAATTTTCGTTGACACTAATATTAGGAATAGAGGTGTACCTACCGTATCTCCTTCGTCGTTTTCATGTAAAAGTGTAGCATAATATTGTTTTATATTTTTAATATCAACAAACAAGCGGCCCATCCTAGTTATAAATAATGTACTTAACACATTCAAAACGACTTTAGTGAATTACTTTTGAGATTATAGCAAAAGTAAAGTCTGGGAGGGTCTGGCTTGGTCAGTTTGTAACAATTTATATATTTGACTTATTTTATCTAGATTTATGTGTAAGTTATTTAAGAATGTAAAATTTATAGTTATTTCGTTAATAAATCTAAACCAAAGTTTATTTTGGGTCGACTTGGGACCTCAGTAGATTAGCGAGGAAGCTTTCAACATCCTTGTACTTCGGTATTAAATGCAAATTATTGTACTCCTCCGGGTCTACTGCGTGATCGTATAGTTCCACGCCATATATTTTGTTCCAATTTAATGTAAATAGTTTTTTATTAAATGAAATCCATTCTGTGTATCTGTATCTTTCTGTTCTAATGCTGTATCCCATTATTTTTATATCCTTCAGTCGTGGCTCGTCCGAGTCGATTCGAGGAATGGCGCCCGGTCTGGGGTATTGGCTAATGGCGTAAGGATGTGTATGAAAACTCTTAGTTTTATTTCTACGTTTCACTTTCATGAACGGGACTAAACTCTTCCCTTCGAAGCAGAGGGGGCTCTCATCTTTCCTCCGACATTTAGGTATATTGTTCGCCAAACCAGCCAATTTTACCACAGTTGGAAAAATGTCCACTAGTTCCACTGGATTCCGAACTGTTACACTTCTCAGGTGGGGTGCGGCGAATATTAGCGGCACTTTCAATGCTACGTCGAAGTTGCTATATTTCGCCCATAGGCCGTTTTCTCCTAAAGACCAACCTGAAATAATAAGTTAGGTATATTATAGTCCGTTATCTTTGCACGATAGAATCTGAAATGAGGAGATCCGCAAACGAACCAAGGTCATCGGTATAGCCCTAAGGATTGCCAGGCTAAAATAGCAATGGGCACATAGCTCGATGAACAGATAGCCGATAAGGTATTAAAGTTCTCGAGTGGCGACCATGTACCGGAAGACGCAGCATGGGGAGACCTACCACAAGGTAAACCGACGACCTGGTATAGATCGCAGGTACCAGCTGGATGCGGAACGCACAGGACCGGCCTTTGTGGAGATCCCTGGGGGAGGCCTATGCCCAGCAGTGGGCGTCTTTCGGCTGATATTTTTCCCCCGCATATTTTATTACACTTGATAGAAATCATGACTGTAACTACAACTATTTGATATTCGCAAAATGGCAGTGTACTCGTATCGCTTTGTCCCTATCAAGCTCTCATAACTTCTATTTACATAAAATGTGTTCTACAAAAAAGCTGTTTAAAAAAAACCGTGCGCGACGGGGTGTCTGTCTTTTCTTCAGTTGCCCTAATGTTAGTTCCTTTTTTCGCCACATTCATTATTATCGTTGTTTTGCTGCTACTAAATATTTTACCCACCATGGTCGCTTGTTAAAACAATTAAAGTGTTGCTTCTATTGACGTGTTGAAGCAACTCCCCAATCAGGTCATCAATGTAGAGAGCCGCTGCAAAGTAGCTCTGCTTGATGGCGATACTCCAGTTGCGCGGCACCAACCCGTAAGGGAAGTCGAGTCCGAGTCTGCTGATGTCGTGCCGTTTCCGTATGTCCATCCATGGATGCCATGCCACTTTGGGCATTCGCTCTGGTATACCAGGGTGTTTCGGCGGGTGCACTGTCTCTATTGGTACTCTTTCTGGAAATGAATACGAGTTTGTTTCATATTTATTATGTTTATGTACCTACTCAGCTAATGTAGGCAGGTACTCACCAACATATTTTCTAGGAAACTTGAACGGTATATGGGGCTTGTAGAATCCAATAGCCAGGAAAAACGGTTTCTTCCTTTTCCTTGATGCTTTCAGAATGTTTTTAGCATAGTTCAAGGATTGCAAATCTGGAAGAGTTCTCCTCGGTTGCTCATTCACATCGACAGGGCATATGAGGTTCGCGTGTAACTTGCGCGACCGACTGTCGTTGCAGACTGGCGCGTCTTTGAAGTCCACCGTCGAAGGAATGTAAGGTTTATGCGTCCAGCTGTACGGGAAGTCGGAAGTGAAATTTGAACTGGCTCCGTAATGGAAGACTTTTCCAACCGAGTGTGTGACGTAACCGTGCTCTTTGAAATATTGGGGTAAAGTGGTGTAGTTACCAGCCACGTGTCGCCAGTAGCTGTAGAAATCGTACAGACGGAGCGTGTCCGGGCGACGACCTGTGAGCATGGAGTTCCTACTCGGTGCGCAAAGTGCTTGCTGCGGATTTAGACAAGTTAAATTAATTTAGAAGATGGATATAGTTAAGTTACCCACTAATTAACTACAAGTGCCTACCTACTTAAATTTAATTAGGAAAAGTGGAAAAGAATAACAAAAGATTTTTAGATATACTTAATGTTTAATTACTTATCTAACACAACATTAATTGGATAGGTAGATCAGTAGGTATACTGATGAATAGCTAAATTGCTAAGATTATTTTATAAGCGGATAGCAGAGACACTTAAGAGGATACTTAACTTGAAAATAAAAAGGGAGTAGATAATGAAAAGGGTAGGTAGGTACTTACTCACTTGAGCAAAAGCATTTTCAAAGTTAACGCCTTTTCCCGCCAGTTTATTTATATTCGGTAAATTCACATTTTCGTCTGTGAATGGCCTCAAATCATCGACGACAATAAATAGAACATTTAGTTTTGCTTCAGTTACGTAATTAACTGTTGATTGTAAAACTAATATGAGAAAAGTTTTGAGCGACATTATTGCCTCTGATTTCGCTCCAAATAGCGGGTCGTTGTGCGTATTATCACTACCGAAAAAGTTGATTGACTGACTTCACCACCTACCTACTAAAATACCTATCAATTAAATAACATTCCGCTTAACGTCAACATATTAATTAACTATTACAAAATTTTGTAAAGTTATCTATTTTACCGTGTAACGAAACGTGAGTGTACTCACACAAGCGTATTGAATGTCAGTGCAGTCAAAGAACAAAGAAATCGATGTCACTTAACGATATGACGTCGTCTGTAGGCCTGTAGGTAAAATATGCTTACTGTAACCACCATAACAATATGTAGGTAATTAACTTCGTACAAGTATGTAAAGGTAGGTATAGTCTGTTGTCACCAGGCATATTGTTGGTTTTGTGTATCTACACATCATAGGCTGCAATTAAGTTTTTTAAGATAGTAATAATTTTTTCGAAGGCAACTTTTGAGGATCAATTTTGATTTGTCTTTATTTATGAAACGAATACCTAGGAACTCCAGCCCATGACTCCCACTTTAATGAAGTTAAAGTGGAAGTTGTGTAGGTACAGAATTCTTAAACGTACTCCACATGTCCGCCGTAGCTTACGGCGAGACTTTGGTCGACCCTCTACATTCTCGCCTATTAGGGATGTGGTGGATGTCATAACGCATCGACATTATATCGATTCATCGGTGTAATATCGCTCATCTGCTGTTAACAGGGTCTCAGAGGTGATGGTAGCTTCTCTACTGTAATTACCTGATCTACTAATATCCTGGATCATGGTCAAGTGTACCCCGAACCTGTTACGGGAAAAAGCGCTAGAAATATAAAATCGATCGAATCGAGACGACAACAAATAATCAAAAGAATATCTCTACTTAGTCTATGAACTAGGTGAGACATGCCAAACATGCACGGGACTACACGAATATAGGCAAATAGTCCCTCTACATTTTCGTGTTCCCGCGGAACTGTCCACATGTGGAGTGCGCTTTATCTTGAAATATCCAGGCAGTTTGTTTCTACTTTTCCACATTACTCAAAATGATGGGATAAAAGTAAGCTCCCGTTTCAAATATTATCCACTGCCAGTACGGCCAGGCACTGATGATAGCCCAACGGCCAGTCCGATTGCCAAAAGAAGAATATCCAAAAGAAGTACCTGCCTAATGAGCAGTTTTCAAATAGGTACTGTCAGTTGGTTTCAAAAAGCATCAATAGATGGCGCTCCTATAATTTTGGTAGTTTTTTTAAAATACATAATGATTTTGGCGGTGATGTCATGCAGCCAACTAATAGGTATTAAACTTAAAAATAAAAAGTTAATAATACAAATATGGTCTATTATTGATCCTAGCTTCCATAAAACAAACTGACTCAGTTAAATTGATGTTTGTTTTGTTTGCAATAACTTATAGTCACCTCTAAAATTGTTGAAATTTATTGATAAATACAATATTATTTAATCCAACGTAGTGTTTGCTCATTACCTATTTCAAGCGATCTTTAATTACCAAAATTGTTGTGGCGCCATCTAGCGAGTACTTAGGAATGCTTAATTTACCTATTGGAAAACTGTTCATTGCTATACAACTTACAGGAAATGTAACTAGTGGATCCGAAATAAGACCAAAGTTAAAGACGTCCGTCATGGCTGTCATGGAGAAGAAAATGTAGGTATATAGGTATATAGGGGAGGGCGGGACACAAAGCGAAAAAGACGCAAGTCGTTTAACATGAAGAATCCTTCCTTGAACAGAGGTTCAGAACGGACACCAGACAGAGGGCGCGGCAGCTAACCGCAACGCTGGATGGACGACGTGCAACGACACGGAGATTGGGACTTTATGAAAACGACAAGAGTGGAAGAAAAGGGAAGAAGAGGCCTACATCCGAAATTAAATCACCAAAATACCACGACCGACATGATGATGATGGGTTAGGGAGAAATAAAATGTCTGGTGAACGCGCGCACGAAATATTCTTTGTCCCTAGTTTGTGACACACACAGGTACACAAACCTCAACACACAGCAACGTTTAAATTATGTGTGCGTGAGTTTTTGTGTACATACGACGGTCGCGCATGCATGCATGTGATCACACCATCATCTCAAACTCGGTGAGTATTCTATGTTTCACACTACCAAACGAACAAGTAGGCGTTCAAGTATTGTCATTCAAATCATCTGTTTTCGTGAATTGTTGTAAATTTTGTATATAACTTAAATTATTCTTCATATATTTATTGATGAAACATAAGATTTAATTAAAACAAGCGATAGCAAGGCTGTGTGTGACTGAGCTATGTTTGTTTAGGCTTCGAGTTTTTATTTCGTGTGACGTCATTGTTTTCGAGTGCCAGTAGCAAACGACGCAGTTTCAATTTATTCGAAAATGGATTTAAAATGAGATTTGTTCTGATAAACAAGGTGAGCTAAATGTTAAGTTATGTAGTGTAGTATTTATTTTGTTCATTTTCCAGTGGCTAGATGTGGTAGAGCGCAGTTTTCGAAGGGCGGAGATCGGGCATCGATTTCCTTTGTCCTCGGTCCCTTGTGTTGTGCATACAAACTTATCGTGGCGTTTACTACACCAGCTGTTCACCGATAAATATTTTCGTTTTAGATTTACCTACAAAGACAGTTTTGATTGTGTATTTGTTGACTGCAGATATTAGTGAGAAGACCTACTGTATTTTGTTAAGCTAATTATGTAATCTGCATAAAATTTAGATATTGCCTATTAAGACAATAACAGCCAATCCATATAAGTAAAAATTTTAAACTTTAAGATAGGTAAGGTTTTTTCTTTAATACCTGGGGGGCAAATTGGTAGTGATATTTTAGGTACAACATTGAATTGTGAAATAGGTTAAAATTTTCCAATAGTAAAAATTCAGAGAAGTGTTGGAGACTATTGGTCCCACTCACCACTGTCTTATCTATTTCTTCCTAGAGGGGTGCCATCCAGTAGTAAATTCCTATTTCCCAGGGGCTTGTTTTCAATTTTTATTGTCAATGAGTAGGTAAAATTTAAATCTTTATGTAAAAGTTTCCTTGTACCTTCAAAATTAGCACAAGAATCAGTTGAAATCACCTAAGTGTCATGAAGGCTTGTGGTAGTTGAGTCTGGTCTGCTTTTCATATCATTAATTTATTATAAGTTATAATAAGAAGATAGTCAAGTTGAGGGTCAATTATAAAGTGGGATAACAATTAAATGTTAGGTAATTGTGATACTGTGATGCTTATAATCCTAGATGCTTATAATATAGTAAAGTGTAATCTATTTTTAGTAAGTATGTATGTTCTATTAATTTTATTCTACTAATAAACTTTCAATTTCAATCCCTAATATTTAGGGCAGTAATATACATATTACTACTGAACAGAGAAAGAGGCAGTGCCATAGCCAAGTTTAAACAATGATGGAGGTATAATAAAAATTAATAAATGATATTAGGTATTTTAGTAGAAAAGGTTGCCTGGTAGAGATCGCTTGCAGTGATGTGATGTGGCCGCCTTTGCCCACAACTAGTTATGGTTTTTGTTGGAACTTTTTGATGTGGTGTTTCTTGTGTGAGCAATAAAGAATTCATCTATCTATCTATTTTTTACAGTCTTAGTATAATCTTAAAAAGGTCTATGCATCCACATGCACCTTTTTATATAGATTGTCTGTTTGTCCACACAAATGCCATCCTTTAGGAAGATTATTCTCAGTTTAGTAGTTAAATACAATGCATTTTCCAATGTCAAATTCATACATGCATAGTTATGGACATGTCGTGTCTCATAGATGAAGGCAAAGATGTTCTGCTAACAGTCCAAACACACTTTTTCTTCTTCCACACCCCACACTTCATACAAATCACCAGTTTACTTGACTAGGTCAAGAAACTCAAATTAATCTACCTGTTAAATTCGTTGTAGGTTCCAATTAGCTTGTCATTGGGCTGGTCTGAGTGTCAAAACTCAGGTCCCTTCTGTGGTTGCTGTGGTATGGAATGAGTGGTAGGGCAAAGCCTCTAAAGCCTGTAACCATTATTAACTCTATATTTCTCTTTGCTCCAGGCTACCAAAGGAGCCAACGGATATGTCGGCGGACTCGCCGCGGCACGTACGCTCCGGGGGCCCGCTGATAGTGCCCTCGCAGCCACCCACTGACCGCAGCATCATCGACGCGGTGTCGGGCTTCATCAATGACGTCACACTGTCCTCGTCATCGACCACGGACCAGAAAGATGTCATACTGTGGGCAAGGTAATTATGGCACTTTGAGGATATACCCAAAAGGTAAAAATTACTAAACACTACTAGGGCCGTTATAACAACAAATAATATAAAGAAGTCAAAAATTTTGGGAATTAAACATCCTGTTTGTACTTTCTAAATTTATTTTGTTTTGTGTTTATAGACTTTTAAAAATTACTTGTTGTTTTGTCATCATAATCCTTTTGCTAACAGACGTTTGACGAGTTTCACTCACACATTTTTCGTTTTTGCCGTTTTTTGTAATTGGTGGGGCACCAGCAAATTTATAACAATAGGAAACCTTTTGTTTGTGTTTCCAAAAGGATACACATGGCACTCAATGTGTAATTACATATTGTAATTTTGTTGCATTGGGCTGCTTTGTCAGCAATGACATTTTTGGTTTTACCCTCAATTAAGTACAAAGGTAAAAAAAAGGTTACTTAGCTAAACTCAAGGTTTATCTGGGATATTCATGTGCTGCATAGGTAGGCCTCAGAGATCTGTGGCTGGGAGCAGGTGAGGTTGACTTGGGCCTCTGAGATGGTGGTAGGACCCATAGTCCCATAACCCCATAGTTTATTTAAAATGATTTTTCCTTATTAAATCGTTAATCTATCTAGTTATACTATGCCTATGAAGCATATGCCTTGGAAGCCATGTCTGTACAATTAAATTATTTCAGAAAAAATTGTCAGGTTAGGATTGTATGCCCTAAAATTTTTTTTTTGTCTATCTTTTTTCTGTCTGTCTGTCTGTCTGTTCGCGCATCACGTACAAACTACTTAACGGATTTTGATTCGGTTTGATAGCTTTTGAAGTCCAGGGTTACAATCTAAGCCATGTTTCATCTAATTCGGGTAGGTCGCACCAGATATACTGCTTGACCTCCCCGTAGTACTAGCATTTATACAATACGGTGGCTATTTAAAATGGTAATGCAGGCAAAAGCTAAACTGTCATAAAAACTATTTCCACGCAGACGAAGTCGATAATAGAAAAGCTAGCTAGTATTCACATAAAATATCAATGATTGATTTTCAATAGGCACCCAGTATGAATAACAAGGCAAATGATTGATAAAGCTAATAAATTACAAAGGGGATTATTTCTTAATTATTAGCAAGCATGGTTGTTGTAGTCTGACCGAGTAGAGTATTGTATACTAAATAACGTATTTCTTCTGACAACATTACAATATTAGATTGTTCTTCATAATCTAAGTTTATGTGAACTTAAAATGCAACATAGTTAACTCTTCTTTGTTAAGCAATCAATAAATAATAATAATAATAATAATAATAATATCTTTATTTCAGACTTAAAAATCCATAGAGTTTTAGTAAAAGTGTGTTAGTTGACAGTTTAATTGTAATTTTTATGTTAGTACTATTAGTATAAATTTAATTAGGCTTATTTTTTAACTCCAATGGCTATTTTTATCCAATGGTTTTGGATCGGACAGTCCAATCTCTCCGCAATGGTCTTCAGGATGCTGTTGCGACTACTCCTGAGGCGCTGCAGCAACGACGCGGTTTTCTTGCGCATTATTGCATGGAAGCCGTCCGTGCGCGCCTCCGCGAACATTCCTGAGGCGCTGCAGAACCTGGGCAGCCGCAACAACATCCTGAAGGCGTTGTTGTACTGAACTCGTAGAGTGCTGTAGGCACGTCGCGTATATGACACCCACAGGGCACTGGAGTTGTTGTGCAATATAATATGACAACACATACCTACCTATAGATACTATTGACACAGTATAAGAACCATTGAGCAATTATAATGAAATAAAGAATTTACACTTCTTTCTTTTGTTGTTGTTATCTTTTTAGTATTTGTCCTTTGTTTTTAATTATCTTAGGCCCCTACGTTCCGTAAAATGTTTGAAGTAGGTACAATAATTAGTATCATATTTTAGAAAAAATACTTAATTATTTATTTTATACTTAATTATTAATAATTAATTAAAATGAAAGACTTTCCAAACTACGGCGGAATCAATATCGGAGAAAGAATGCTTATAGTCCGGCTCGTTAGCTAGATCTACAATGGAGTTATAATCCCATCCGGTTGAAAGTATGAAACTTGGCATGAATGTAGCTTGTACATACATACATATTTAAATGTAGAGATAGAAACACGTCGAGAAGTTATTGTTGTTCGATGCCACACACTGGTCCATAGATACGACGCCAGTGGGGTGAATCTGGGATGTATAACATCTCTTTTTTCGTTGGGGAAAAAAATGCTATGTTCTGAAACTATAAACTACACGTCTCCACAGGTTCGAAACGGCCGACATCAACGAGCCCACACCAGAAGAGTCAGGCGATGACACCTCGCCGCTTCTACTCGTCCTCGGCTACGGCTCGGGGGTCCAAGTCTGGCTGGTGCCCCCATCCGGTGAGGCCCAGGAGGTGCTCTCCTGGCGTCAGGGGACAGTCAAGGCCCTCCGTGTACTGCCGACGCCGACTCGGGGCGATTGCTTCGCGGCAAAGAGACCCCTGATAGCGCTGTGCGACTCCGTCAGCCCAGGGCCGTCTTTCTGCTCGCTGAGCTTCATTTCCATCAGGGGTGGCGAACAGGTAAGAGCAAAATGTTTTTTTTATTAGTCAGTCGTTTGCTAAGAGCGACCTTCGTGGACCCGAAAATGCACAGCAGTGTTTTCTAATATATGTATATATTATTTAATACTGCGATCTCCAAGTCGTCTGCTAAACGTGGCGATCCTCCACTGATGCGGAGGAGGTTGTCAATGGGTTAGGCGTTTGAACGCCATCTCACCTGGCTTCGCCTTGTAGATGACTAATCGGTTTGCGGTATTTATTTTTGGAAAAGATCCCAGTCGTTAGGCAATTTACTAGCAGACATAAATTATATGTTGTGAGTTGTAGGTATGTTTTTATGTAAAATTTGCATTTTGCACTGATTTTTAGCTCGTACCTAATGTGGAGTCATTCTTTGTAAACTAAGCTCACAATGGGAATCATTGTAGACTAATAAACATTTCGTTTACATTGTGGCACCTGTACGGTATAGTATATGTATTGTATACCCACTCATCTAATGTAGGTAATGCTATATCGGGTGCCTACTAGCATACAAAGGTGGTGGACAAGCTTAGGTCCAGCTTATTAGAACAATACGAACAGTTCTTGGTTCAATTATCTATATTCTCTATGACTAATTGATCAAAACAATGTTGTTTGGATAATATAACAAAAACGATTCAAACATAATTAATAATCATGTACATTGTTTATTTCTTGTTTATTTAGAAACTAAAATTGTATTGTTATTAAAGCTTTATACATATTACACTTTTTGTCGGTTGTGATAGACGAAGGTTATCAAAATCATTATCACGATAATTATGTAGGTATATAAACAACATGTTTGTACATGTTATTACCTAGATACACGTAACCGGTCGGAAAATGTCTTTCAACTTGTCCATGAATCATAATGAAATGGGAGGGCGCCAGTGTCCTTTATCAGCTGTTTCCTATAATGGAGGCGCGTTAGTTCCTTTTTACGACACATTCATTAATATCCTTGTTGCTCTTTAGGAGACGTTTGCCAAATTTATACGTCAACAGATCACGGATTACTTTATCAGAGCCAACGTTTCCGCCCACGCGACACAGCCAATGTCATTGCGCAATCCATTCACTAATTTATCCTTACACCCACGTCTTGTTAGATAAACGCTGGCGCAACGCCTTGTTTACTATTGTTATTTATGTTTTTTATGTTCTTTTCCATATTAGAGGCATCGCATAAGGCTCAATTTAAACCGAATACAGCGCCCAAACCTTTCTGCTTTCTTTTTGGGCCTTTAGAGTACTTTACCCTCCTATGATAGGAGGGTCTTTAGGGTCAGCAACACAAGGAGTGATACCCCTGGTATCAAAGTATCGAAGTATCAGGCGGGCCGTAACCTTGTTGACCATCTTAATGGTATAAAAAGGAGCGTACTCTCTTTTACCTCATTCATGCCATTATACGGCTTATCTCCATTAGGAAATGCTTGATTAAAAGATTCAGGTTGCTTGACTGCTCGCGCCGCGACGTTTCCAAGGGATTCTTTCAAGCTAATGAGGGTTATCAGAAACTGTAGGTACTGCCAAACGCTGACACTTCAGTGTGAAGCGTAAGAGAGTAGGTTTCCATAGATTAAGAGTACGCATTTGGTGTGAATTGAATTGAAATAATAATGTCGATGCAACTTTATATTATTATGAAATGAAATACTCTTAAAATATTAAGTCACTGTTATCTAAATTTACATTCACTTTAGTATGACCTCATGCACTCAATATATTCATCTTAAATAAGTGTAATGGATTGCAAAGTGGTTCATATTATTCTGTTCATTAGTCATTCATTATTATTAATTAGGTACTGAAGGCATTTTTTTACTCTTTTTTAAGCCCCGACGTAAAAAGAGGAGGAGGGGGATTATGTTTTACGTATCTCTGTGTCTGTCTGTAGCATCGTAGTTCCTGAACTTATAGATCGATTTTGATGCTGTTTTTTTTATCTGAAATCCAGTTTATTCGAGATAGCTCGTAGCTAAGTTTCATCTCAAGTAAATGTAAAATTTGTGGACATCTTCTGACATCACGGTTAGGTATTCTCTAGACCACTAAGGTGGCAAACAAGCTTACGAACTGCCTGATGGGATTTCACCGCAGCCTATGGACGTTTGGAATACCATTGGTATCCTCTTCACACTTTCCCCCCTTCTCTAAAATCTAAAAACATCTCTCTCGACAGGTGAAGAGCATAAAGTTCAAGAACCAGATACTGGACGTGTTGGGGAACAAGCGGTCTGTCGTTGTTTCCTTCTCCGAGCGGTTCGCGGTGTTCGACGCGGCGACGCTAGAGGACCGGCTGGCCGTCACCACGTGTTACCCGTGTCCGTGCCCATTGGGTGGGTCGCAGCCAATCAACCCGCTCGCTCTGGGCGACCGCTGGTTGGCCTACGCCGACAAGAAGCTCAACCAATCGAAGCGCAGCAGTGGCGGTTGTGAGGGTGAGTTTGAATTTCGAGTTCACCGTTTTCAAGCTTGCACAATAAGATCAAATTACAATTTTACAAGTGTTTACCTTGGCTCACATGTACAGTTGCTGGAGATCTGCCAATCAATCTGTAAACCAAGCTGTGAGAATCCAAGGAAGTACTTAACAAAATCTCTAATAATAACCGTGATAGTTTCAAACATTACATTACACTACTACGGTATTCTATAACGACAAACTGATAATTATTGAACCAATTGTAAGGGAAATTAGAATGAAAACTATTAGGAAGCTACGCTATTGACGATCCCTGTGATGGATGAGGGGAAGTGACATAGGATACGTTGGTTGTGCAATATTACACATAAAATATTGTGAATAGGCTTCTCTTTTCAAACGGTAGCTGGTCATCTCTGGGAACATCCTGTACTTTTATTTTATTACTCCTCCACTTCATCTGTTTAGGCGTGAAGAGGTAACAAACAACACACAAATTTCGCATTTATAATATTAGTTGTATACACAGAAAAATTCAGACACAATATAATAATTACGAATAGTGATAAATAAACATTCGTGTTGTGGGATATCGAACCCGTGACCTTTAGAACAGCAATCAAAGTCTACCAAATTAATTATGTTGTGGCTTTGCAAGGGCCTAAGTAAGCTATCAATGCTATATCAGTGTGACTCACAATAAGACACAATCATGCTTGTTAATTGTTAACTTCACTATGCGTCCAGGCAAATGTGTTAAATGGGGTCTGGGGTGTCTTTCAGTTTACTTTTGTTTTGTTATATTTTGACCATTGGCCCATAGTCCGTACTTACTCCGAATCATTATCATGACAACTGTACACTGCTGCACTAGAGCCTCCGCCACATTAGTAGAAGAGTTTGCCTAGGTCGGAGATCGCAGTGTTAAATTGTTTTTGGGCCGTATGTTTGAACCGTTCGAATTCGATTCGTATGCGACTTGGCTACATATCTCTTTCACACTCCTTCATTACCACAAGTATGAACGAAATAGGCAGCTTGCATACGAAACTTTGAATGGATCAAAAGTACGGCCCCTGGCTGGTTAGCCTATGAGGCATTAGTTGCCTTGTACGACGAGTATGACACCCGTAAGTCGAAGGGGTAGGTGTTTTTCTACTCTACCACGGCCCCTGTATCGTTTGATAACAAAATTGATCAAATAATTATTATATTTTTATTATTTACTTTACATTGTCGCCTAAAGAGCAATATTTTTACGAAATCACTGAAGTTGTTTCTTAGCTGTGTGGTCAACGTAAACAAATATAAGTAAATAAAATATATTTTAATATTTATAGCTCTTATAGCTCCATAAAGCCCACAAACTTTTACAGTTCTACGCCCTCTAAGAGGTGAAATTGCAATCCATTCAGACTCCCAATGTGTTCCGGCCCGGGCCACCGATACCCCGTACCCCATTCCCGCATCCCAACTTAGTAAACCCGAACCCCGCACTCAAATACCCCGTATCCCCCATGTAGTCCCCACCTTGTATCTCGTATCCCCTATAGCCAACTTGAATCTCGTACCCCGTACTCGAATTCACCCGAAAGACATACGATATAGATTTATACATGCACTCTGACGGTTGGTATGCTGTAAGAATCGCATGCAGCGATACACGAGTACATCTCTGCGAATTACTATAATAGAGTTCGCAGGTATATCTCTAGATACCACGCTCATCCACATCATCTAGGTGCCTGACATCACTGGAATTAACGTAGGTACGGACGGAACGGTGGCCGCTTTCCATCAGCTGGACCGTCTGCTCATGTGAGTCGGCAATTAAAAAGAAAAGTAGGTGCTTTAGCCTTATTTGCCTAGAACGTAACGGAACTGTTAACAGAAACATCAGCTTTACGCCGATAAAAAAGACAATGCAGTACCCGCCGCCATAACAAGGCACACGTGCCTTAACCCTGCTATAATTAAGTCAATAACTTTTAATCGATAACCATGTTTCGTCCACCGCACGCCCTTATCGTTGTGCGGCTATTTATTTATTCAGCAACTAAAGAGTGACCTTGTTGCCACTGTATCATAATGTTGCAAAACAATGCATGCATGACTAATCTTGAAACACAGGCATCGCCGCCTTGTCTTTGTTACGCCGAATAGAAACCGCGCCGAATAATATTTATTGAAGAGACACACGCATGTCTGTTTTTGTTATCGGATGTTAGACACGCAGTTTGTTTACGCGGATTTTTTGCGCAACAGTTTAGCTATGTACAGTTATTCCCGCGATATCTGTGTTGTAGTTAATGAGTGTGATGTAGTAATTACGAAGTAGCGTTTACGCGATAAATATTTCCGTTTTATTTGCATGTATTATTTTATCGTAGTACTAGCGACCTGCCCCAGCTTCACACGGGTTTTTTTTGGGGTTATAATATGCATGTATTGTACATACTAGTATAAAACTTCCGGTAGAAATTCACAACATGTTTGTATAAATCGCATTAAAATCCGTTCCGTAGTTTAAAAGATCTAAGCGTACATAGAGAGGGACAGACGGCGAGAAGCCACTTTGTTTTAGACTATGTTTGTATAGATATAAATTAAATAAAGATTATAAAAAAATAAAAGATAATATTTATATAAAGATAATATTTAATCCTCTCAATAAATTTCATCGGGTGTAATCTGACAGTCAGTTATAGTTAGTTAAATTTTAAAAAAGTTAGCTGTAAATTAAAATATACCCTTTATTTCCCTTATTCATTTGAACCCTTGGGAAAGAAAATATACCAGACCATTCTTCGGCAATCCTTTGGCAGATTGTACTTTTTGTTGCAAAAAAATTTTTTTTTTCAATTTTCATCGAAAACTTATATCATTTTTATCTTATATCTTCAAAGTTTTATTATTCTTGTACGCCGGCGCCGTGTATATAGATTTTACTAGCCCAATACCATTAACTTAATCTTAGGTGCTTAAGATAAACTCATAGAATTAGGTCCTGTATAATTCATTAATTGGAGCATCGTATCAATAACAAAACATTTATATTTTTTTACCATCAGACGTGTTCTGATTTTATATTTGCAATTCGTAATTGTTTGCACCGATTCTATTGTCAGAGTCTCAGAGTATTCAATTCGTTTGTCCTACTTTAACATTGGCGTTTGTTTATTTTAGTGACGCGGTTTCTCTAACCTTGACACTCGCAGAATCGTCGACAGCGGCTACGTGTGTAGACAGCGTTTCAACTTTAAAGTCCCGTGGTTTTCTAGCGGAACTACAAATATTAGCGAAGTATATTGCTAGCCTAGAGACAACAGCGCCACACCTAATATTTAGGTAGTAAATGTTGAAACATATTATAGCAAAGAATTTGGAGTACCCTTGTCGGCGTTCTCTATCTACAGGGATTAATATTAACATTTAGTTTATTTATTTAATTTCTAATTTTCTCTTTACCTAAATCTAGTAAACCTGGTTTGACTCTTCCCAATTTCGTTTCCTTCCGCGATTTATTTTCTTATTCTTTCCCTAACTTTTATCTGGAAAATGGCTAAGAGCAATACTACAAGCTCAAGTACAAATAATAATCTATACATAGTATAAACAAAATTGCTTCCCGGCGTCTGTTCCTATGTATATATGTATGTACGCTTAGATCTTTTAAACTTCGCAACGGATTTTAATGCGGTTTCAACCATAGGGATTCAGAAAGAAGGTTTATAAGCAAGAAAAAAAGGGTAGGTAGGGATAAAGTAGGTGAAGGGTAGGTATAGAGTAGACGTAGGGTAGGGGTAGGCCACCACATGAACAAAGTCGCGCTGGGTCCACTTGTAAAAAAATGAATGTGCATCTGCCAGGTTTGGTTTCGTAGAGCGTCGTCTCGGTTGCACGCGTGTGAGTGTGTAAATACGAGGTTGAATCTAGCAGATACATGAATTTAGATTTCGTTCGACTCGTATACACTCCTTTCCTCATCAAATTCCGGTTTCTAAGCTATATCATTCAGGCGGGAATAGTTCAGCTTCTTAATAATTTTTTTTTGGACACTGAATGATTGGGGTGGACTTGAAAGAGTGTGGGTGTGCTTTTTTTATTACTATATTGACAATATGCTCATCAATAAGATCTAGTCTACATGGTCAGCTAGTTTGACATTAGTCGCCTTACGACACCCGTCACTGGATGGGGTTGATATAGAAATCGTGGTAGCAATATCCCGGGCGTGTTCTTTCGCGCGAGAGCCCAGGATTCGCCTTGGCCATAAGCCAGGATTTGTCAGATCAGTCAATTGCAGTAGAGTGATTGCCGTCTGACCTCTGTGACCCCTGGAAACCTGACCTGATAAGATCATGGTTGATGCTACATGTACATTACAAAAGAACCCATTTTACCTTCCCAGGCGAGGGCGCCAGCAGCTATACGGCGACAGTGCTACACGCTGCGAAGTCTCTTGGCAAGGGGCTGCGTGGTTTGGGCGAAAGTGTAGCGCATAGCTTAGCGGGCCGCGCTGCGCCCGCACCAGCGCCAACGCAGGACTCCCTACACGCTGGCGTGGTCACCGTAATTGATATCGAGGTAAGTCCTTATTCCGAGTAGGCCTACAAGAATTCGTCCACGGGTATCCGCGGTTTCGCGGCGGAGTACTTAACAACTAAAGTATCGCTGTTGCAGAGTCGCCACCAACTTGTCTGTTCATTAGACCAACATCAAAACTATAAATCACCAATCAAGTGTATTCGCGCTGGCTACCGTTATAAAAATGATTGTTTTGGCTCGTTTGCCCTCCTGAATCGCTATTCTGATTGTGAGGATTAATATTTATTTATTTAATTTTATTTACTTAAGGAAAGCCAACAGCAGTGTTTACAATGAAAAATTATAATAACATTACATAACCAATTATAGACTTCCGCTGATAAAAGTACAATATTTAGTACTTAACGTTAAGTTAAGCTAATCAAACAGTCGATGAGACACGACAACGTAAGCCTAAAAATTATCTTTGCTCGACGCAATTAACCAAACCACTAAATTACAATGTAAGTACACGATTCCTCTTCGATTCATAACTTATATTAAACAGGTCAAGACCAATAACTTTGGACAAGACTTTGGAATATTTGTATTTTACTATGGGTTTGGGGTTTACTATTAATATTAGGACCCATTCCCCTTACTTATCGATAAACGAAGCCACCGGCCTCCGTTGCCAATAAAACCTCTCCGTGCACAGGCAAAAGACGACGACGAAACCGATCTGGACGACCCCCCCTGCGACCCCATAGTGGCGCATTTCATCGCGCACTCGGAGGCGATAATCGCGCTGCAGTTCGACGCCAGCGGCATGCTGCTGGTCACCGCGGACCGGCGCGGACACGACTTCCATGTGTTCAGGATCAACCCGCACCCCTGTGGGCCGGCGTTGGCCTCTGTGCACCATCTGTATGTGCTGCACCGGGGGGATACTACGGCTAAAGTGCAGGTGGGTTCGCCAAAAGTCGCCTCTTTTGTTGCTGTTCATATATTTTTTGTTGTCAATATTAGGCTTGCATTTGACCTCAACGCACCTGATGGAAAGCGACGATGAGGTCGAAGATGTAGCGGGCGTGCCTAGAAGAAACATATTCATTCTGGACTTAAAGACCCCAAGGTTATATTTATCAGGGAACAGTGACTCAGGCAGAGTTCCAGTCCCTCGCATTGTGCATAAGAAAAGTGGATGCAAAACGCTGAGTACGAGATGGTGGGACGTCTACCATATATGGATGACGATCCTTTGTCCCCCTCTATACGCATATTTCCTTTACTATTTTGATAGTGTTGTGTGTCACATCCTCCGCCCCGGTTTCCAGGACATAGCGATATCGTCCGACGCGCGCTGGGTGGCGGTGTCGACGCTGCGCGGCACCACGCACGTGTTCGCCGCGTCCGCGTACGGCGGCCCGGCCGGCGTGCGCACGCACACCGCGCCGCGCGTCGTCAACCGGCTGTCGCGCTTCCACCGCTCGGCCGGGCTGCCGCTGCCCGCCGCGACGCCCGCGCCGCCCTCCGGCAGCCCGGTGAGTACTGGCACACGCACCCGGCGCCGCGCCAAGGCAACCGGCTGTCGCGCTTCCACCGCTCGGCCGGGCTGCCGCTGCCCGCCGCGACGCCCGCGCCGCCCTCCGGCAGCCCGGTGAGTACTGGCACACGCACCCGGCGCCGCGCCAAGGCAACCGGCTGTCGCGCTTCCACCGCTCGGCCGGGCTGCCGCTGCCCGCCGCGACGCCCGCGCCGCCCTCCGGCAGCCCGGTGAGTACTGGCACACGCACCCGGCGCCGCGCCAAGGCAACCGGCTGTCGCGCTTCCCTTGGCGCCGCGCCAAGGCAACCGGCTGTCGCGCTTCCACCGCTCGGCCGGGCTGCCGCTGCCCGCCGCGACGCCCGCGCCGCCCTCCGGCAGCCCGGTGAGTACTGGCACACGCACCCGGCGCCGCGCCAAGGCAACCGGCTGTCGCGCTTCCCTTGGCGCCGCGCCAAGGCAACCGGCTGTCGCGCTTCCACCGCTCGGCCGGGCTGCCGCTGCCCGCCGCGACGCCCGCGCCGCCCTCCGGCAGCCCGGTGAGTACTGGCACACGCACCCGGCGCCGCGCCAAGGCAACCGGCTGTCGCGCTTCCACCGCTCGGCCGGGCTGCCGCTGCCCGCCGCGACGCCCGCGCCGCCCTCCGGCAGCCCGGTGAGTACTGGCACACGCACCCGGCGCCGCGCCAAGGCAACCGGCTGTCGCGCTTCCACCGCTCGGCCGGGCTGCCGCTGCCCGCCGCGACGCCCGCGCCGCCCTCCGGCAGCCCGGTGAGTACTGGCACACGCACCCGGCGCCGCGCCAAGGCAACCGGCTGTCGCGCTTCCACCGCTCGGCCGGGCTGCCGCTGCCCGCCGCGACGCCCGCGCCGCCCTCCGGCAGCCCGGTGAGTACTGGCACACGCACCCGGCGCCGCGCCAAGGCAACCGGCTGTCGCGCTTCCACCGCTCGGCCGGGCTGCCGCTGCCCGCCGCGACGCCCGCGCCGCCCTCCGGCAGCCCGGTGAGTACTGGCACACGCACCCGGCGCCGCGCCAAGGCAACCGGCTGTCGCGCTTCCACCGCTCGGCCGGGCTGCCGCTGCCCGCCGCGACGCCCGCGCCGCCCTCCGGCAGCCCGGTGAGTACTGGCACACGCACCCGGCGCCGCGCCAAGGCAACCGGCTGTCGCGCTTCCACCGCTCGGCCGGGCTGCCGCTGCCCGCCGCGACGCCCGCGCCGCCCTCCGGCAGCCCGGTGAGTACTGGCACACGCACCCGGCGCCGCGCCAAGGCAACCGGCTGTCGCGCTTCCACCGCTCGGCCGGGCTGCCGCTGCCCGCCGCGACGCCCGCGCCGCCCTCCGGCAGCCCGGTGAGTACTGGCACACGCACCCGGCGCCGCGCCAAGGCAACCGGCTGTCGCGCTTCCACCGCTCGGCCGGGCTGCCGCTGCCCATCATCTGGCACATCAGCAGTTACAGTTATCATCAATCCGTATCAATGCCAGATTTTCAGCAGTAGCGACGATTGACAGCCACGTCAATCAGCGTGCGAGACGATCTATCTTCAATAAACTGATTACGCCACTGTGACTGGAAAATACTTTAGGGATAAGCTTGCTTTTGTACTTTGTTTCTAATGTGTTTTGTGCAACAGTATAATAACGAGAGGTGGTTGTGTGGCCGTAGGTGTCTGACGGCCTGGGCAGCGGCGGGTCGGGCGCGATGGGCGCGTGGTTCCCCAACCCGCGGCTGCCGCCGCACCCGCCGCCCGCGCTGCACGCGCCGCTGGCCCAGCTGCGGCCCACCGCCGCGCTGCCCACGCACACCATCACACGGACCAGCTCCGGTGAGTGATACCCACCTTACGTTTCTCGCCAAATATTCGCGATGCTTACTGATTCGCGCGCTGTCCTTTTCCAGTACCACAGTCCACACCCCTACACATAAGGAAGGCAAACGAGCGAGCAGGACACCTCGTAGTAAGTGATCACCGCCGCTAATGGACATTCGCAACACAAAAAAAACAAGCAACAATGCATTTCTTAGTTTTTGCGTTTATAGTATAATATTTCTTGGTAATAGTAAGACTTGCTTAATTTTATATGGAACTGTAGGTCTGTTTGTTCATTGGAATTGAATGTAATATTTGTAAAAGTCAGAAATAATAATATTCCTTACTGAGCCTAATAAAATAAATCTGTAACACATGAAAACTTTGCTTCTACTGTGTCCGTAGGGCGGCAACGTCTCTCATCGCTGTCCGAGGACGGCAACATGGCGCCGCTGCTGGCGCGCGCGCGGTTCGCGGGCGGGCCGGGCGCGGGGGCGGGGGCGGGGGCGGGCGCGCGCGTGCCCGCCGCCTCGCTCTACCTCATGTCGCACACGGGCTGCCTCAGCCACGTCGCCTTGCATCCGAGGGCGGCCAGGAGTGAGTATTACGCATTAGCATGACTGGCGAGGACGGAGTTGGCGTGTGAACGAATGAATTCATGTGATTTTTATTTCTAGTATACCAGGACTCAATGTAAATAGTAAAGCATTTCACAGTGCAGTGGGCGCCGCGTGACCAATTCGGATTTAAGCAGCTAAAATACTTAATTATTTAAACAAAATTAACCCTTACTTTTTTTTTATATAAGTTCGTTCCAGCTGTTTTCAGCCAGAATTCAAAAACTTTCAAGCTCGCTACGCTCACTCAATTTTTAAACATTTACATCAACTGCACCGCGTGTTTAATTCGGATTTTAGAAACCAATATACCAAACATCCGGAGCGGAGGTCGCTGCACTCACTTAGTTATTAGTTTATGTTACATTTATCATTTTCATTCCGCGTCTTTTGAGGCAAAATTAAAAAAGCTTACGAGACTTACTAAGGGTAGTAAGTCCATGTGTACGGCGCTTGCCGTCCGTACTGTCACGGCTTGTGTAACGTTACCTAGACGGAAGAAAATGTGTCTGGTTACTTTGTACATTTATTCTGGACTAGCGACCTGTTCCGGTTTCGCACGGGTTGTGTCGACTTTTCTTTACTATTATATGCGTGTATTATACACATAAACCTTCAGGAAGAAATTCTCTTACTGATGAAAACCCGATCAAAATCCATTGTGTAGTTTAGGAGGAGTTAGCGGATATGGAGACAGACGCGGGAAGCAACTATATAAGGATACGGAAGGATAAAGTGTTCATTCCCGCTGTCCCCCAAATGTTATCCCCCGAAGGGGGGATAACGGGAATTTTAGTTTCGTTGTCCCCCACATTCCGAAACTCTTGTCCCCTAGTAAAACTTGTGCCAATGTGCTCATCTGTATGAACTTCAGTTACATTTACATTCTTTACGTTATTAGATTAAACAACATTCGATTTCTTAAAAATGTATATTGCTTTGCTTATCAAATCGGGAATATACTGTAAGATTTCGTGCAATCCTCGTAGAATGAACGTCTAAATGTTAAATAAACATCGTAAATATGCTGGTAAAGATAATTAGAATAATATTCACCACGAATTGAATCACTAGAGTAAATCTTACAAGTAGCAAACTAGTTTTTATTGCACAGAAGATATCGTTTTTTTACTTAGTTATTGTTTACTATCTGCCAACAAAATGTATTGTTCTTAAATGTTCTAAAAACATTAATCAAATTGCGTGCAGACAGATCTGTGACTCTGTTTTTCACTGTAACGTATACAATAATGGTGGTTGAAGTTAAGCGACAAATTCAACCACTTCATTCAGGCACTCGGTAGGCTGGTGGGTCGAGATTCTGTCTGGGAGTACCGATAGCCTGTGTTCAAATCTCGAACATTAGTCCTGTGTTTTTTAAGTTTATTTAAATAACAGCCTAATAGCAGCGAATCTCGCCTCGAGATTCATTCTACTTTACTTATTTAAAAGACATGGGTCAGTTTTTAGATGTGTAAGAGGGGAATACAGGGCGACGCAGTAAGAAACAGCCAGATGTTGAACGGTGTATATTTTACAAACAATCGGGGTCCGGGAATCCGTCCGCCCGACAGAGTTTACATAAACCACTGGGTACTAAATACTAGATAGGAGGTGATCTAGCTAAGAGTGGCGGGAATCCGACTGCTCTTAGTAGCAAGGAACACTAGGGTGGTCGATCGAATCTCAAACCTCGAACGTAGCCGCGAACTATATATGGAAACGCGGGCGCCCATTCGATAGCGCGATGTAGAATTGGGTCAGCGCCATCTAGTGACCGTCGGCGGTACTGTGCGTCATACGTTGTTTGGGTGCGTGGTGTTACATCTTCTCCCCCTCTGTCCTCGAAGGCGTCCCGACGAGAGAGACAGCACATGGTAGAGTTCATTCTTCGGGTGTCCCCGGCCTCTACTGTTGTTGCTTGCTTTTTGTTCTGTACTTTACGTGGATGGGCTCATCTCCTAATTGGTTGATTAGAATCAGGTGGGCTAATAGGGTCACCAATGTAGGGTGTTAGCGCCGAGGTGCGGAACGTTTCCATTGAAGAGTCCTGGTTATCTGGTTTAGCCAATACATAGGATGTCGCACCCTCCCCCTGCACTAAAACTCCCTTGATATCATGATTATTAGTGCTTCCGTCGATAAAGTTCGGGTAGGGTTGCGATGCGTTTGCTTGCCTCAGTACTGGTACTGTGGTGAGATCAACTTTTGGGTAGTTGTATGCCTTCTGTTGGGGGTAGGCCCATGCCCATTGAGCTTTCCTTCCATTATACAGCTTAGGTCCTATGCCTACCTCTTCCAGGTCTAAGGTGCTAATTCCAATGTCATCATATGTGTATCCAGGAAAAAAATTTACTGATTTCACATTTATAGAGTATTTATAGTGTATATTTTACAAACAATCGGGGTCCGGGAATCCGTCCGCCCGACAGAGTTTACATAAACCACTGGGTACTAAATACTAGATAGGAGGTGATCTAGCTAAGAGTGGCGGGAATCCGACTGCTCTTAGTAGCAAGGAACACTAGGGTGGTCGATCGAATCTCAAACCTCGAACGTAGCCGCGAACTATATATGGAAACGCGGGCGCCCATTCGATAGCGCGATGTAGAATTGGGTCAGCGCCATCTAGTGACCGTCGGCGGTACTGTGCGTCATACGTTGTTTGGGTGCGTGGTGTTACAGATGTAGAAATTGTATTATAAATTCAAATGTCGTGCGATCGATCGGAGAAGCCGGTCGGCGTAAATGTATTTTACTATAAGGGAGAAACGCATTTTGCAAAAATGCAACTTCGTGCATAGCCTTAAAGTTCATTAACGAGATAATAATGACTTTATTGTAGTAATTTGTGATTTGATAATCAATATACACTTATAAGAAGTCGAATGTTGTTCAATTTAATTAACATTAACGGGAAAAAAAACCCCGTTGTTCCCCATTTCAGCATTTGGGGGACAACGGGAGATGGTGATTGGGCCCCATACCCCCGTTTCTTGTTTTTCCCGTTGTCCCTCATTCGACGGATATAATTTGGGGGACAACGGGAATGAGCCGGATAAAGACTAACAACCCCCCCCTCCCCCAGACGTGCCAAAGGAGAAGATATGCGACGACACGCCAATCGAGTTGGACGTGGAGCCGGTGTCGCAGTGGCGGCTGGCGCGGCCGCCCGCCGCAGCCGACCTGCTGGCGCCGCTGCCGCCCGCCAGCCCGCTGCTGCAGCCGCCGCCGAACCGGGTGAGCGATCAAAATACAGTTGCGGTGACGGCTAACCACTCAAGCGTCCGGGGCCCAAGCGTACCTAGTCTCACACGTCCGCGCACTAAATAGTAACGCTACCCGTATAAATGAAAAATTTCCTATAGATCCAAATAGTGATATGTGTACCATAGATTTATAATGTAATACAGAACCATCTATTGACATTTTGTAAAAGAAATGACAGCTGTCAAACTGTCAACAGGTAACAAAATGACTTTGGGACTGTAATTCCCTTGGACGGTTGAGCATTTTTTTTTCGGGTACTATGCTTCCCGTAGATGTGTGAGTGGCTAATGATATTACGCCGTCACACCATCTTCTTTCTACCGGAAAATTAGACCGCCCTGACGGGTAAGTAATTACCGAAGCACGACGCCGTCCCGCTTCCTGTCGGGAAAATGGCAGAGGGACGCACCAGCGGGCACTGACGCATATGGCCGCGCATCGACACACGTCAACACGAATCTAATTGGACAAATAGGCTTTTGAGTACACTAACCACCACGAAGCTGTAATCGAAAGAACAAAGAATATAGCTTTGCTCCGCAAGAAAAATTACATCTGGACGTTTATAAGAAATGTGTGTAATTAATAGTCTGTCTCTCTTCCTCAGCGGTTCCCAGACATAAATATGAGCGATGAGGAGCGCTGGTTATCGCAGGTGGAAATCGTGACGCATGCCGGGCCTCATCGCCGTTTGTGGATGGGACCTCAGTTCGTGTTCAAAACGTATAACAATATGGGGTAAGTGTTTTTTCGCTGTGTTAGTTTTTTAGTGATTTTTTTTGCGATTTTATCGTTTTTTAGGTAAATTTCTGTAATTTACCTTAAATTACGGTAAATTTACGGTAAATTTTCCATTTCAATGTCGTCGCATGCAATAATACGTTTTTCGTTTATGCAGGATACAGTTTCGTTTTTACATGCCTGTGTCTAGTAGCATTTTCTAGTTGATAACTTTAACCACCCATGACCCTATGTAATGGACGACATTTACCGTTTCAACAATCGGACTGTCTGCTTGTTTGTCACCGAGTTGTTCAAAATGTAAACTTACAACGTTAGCGATATTTTGGTTGCAAGGGAAATTTTATGAGTAACTGTATGTTTAAATTTCTGTGGTGACGACAGGTCGGGAGCGTGGCGATTCGCCATATTATGTACTTTGACGCTGGGGTATTCTAGTTCTTATGCTAGTTCCTTTTGGGCATATCCGTCGGCCATTTTCATTATTTGACATTATGCCTTCCTTTTAAAAGGCGTTTCTTTTCTCATTGGTTGCAACTGATGAACCAGTTTCTTGGGCTGAGTTTACACGTAACCCTCGTCCACAGGTCGAACTCGTCTCTCTGCGAAGTGGAGGCTGTGGAGGTCCCGACGGGCGCGGCGCGTTCCACGCCCGTCAACGTGCCCGCGGCCCGGCCCCACGCCCCGCACGCCCCGCACCCCAGCCACCCCGCACCCCTCATGTTGGACGACGGCTCTAACAGCGAGTGTGAGTATTGTACACGCCCGTCAACGTGCCCGCGGCCCGGCCCCACGCCCCGCACGCCCCGCCCCCCAGCCACCCCGCACCCCTCATGTTGGACGACGGCTCTAACAGCGAGTGTGAGTATTGTACACGCCCGTCAACGTGCCCGCGGCCCGGCCCCACGCCCCGCACGCCCCGCACCCCAGCCACCCCGCACCCCTCATGTTGGACGACGGCTCTAACAGCGAGTGTGAGTATTGTACACGCCCGTCAACGTGCCCGCGGCCCGGCCCCACGCCCCGCACGCCCCGCACCCCAGCCACCCCGCACCCCTCATGTTGGACGACGGCTCTAACAGCGAGTGTGAGTATTGTACACGCCCGTCAACGTGCCCGCGGCCCGGCCCCACGCCCCGCACGCCCCGCACCCCAGCCACCCCGCACCCCTCATGTTGGACGACGGCTCTAACAGCGAGTGTGAGTATTGTACACGCCCGTCAACGTGCCCGCGGCCCGGCCCCACGCCCCGCACGCCCCGCACCCCAGCCACCCCGCACCCCTCATGTTGGACGACGGCTCTAACAGCGAGTGTGAGTATTGTACACGCCCGTCAACGTGCCCGCGGCCCGGCCCCACGCCCCGCACGCCCCGCACCCCAGCCACCCCGCACCCCTCATGTTGGACGACGGCTCTAACAGCGAGTGTGAGTATTGTACACGCCCGTCAACGTGCCCGCGGCCCGGCCCCACGCCCCGCACGCCCCGCACCCCAGCCACCCCGCACCCCTCATGTTGGACGACGGCTCTAACAGCGAGTGTGAGTATTGTACACGCCCGTCAACGTGCCCGCGGCCCGGCCCCACGCCCCGCACGCCCCGCACCCCAGCCACCCCGCACCCCTCATGTTGGACGACGGCTCTAACAGCGAGTGTGAGTATTGTACACGCCCGTCAACGTGCCCGCGGCCCGGCCCCACGCCCCGCACGCCCCGCACCCCAGCCACCCCGCACCCCTCATGTTGGACGACGGCTCTAACAGCGAGTGTGAGTATTGTACACGCCCGTCAACGTGCCCGCGGCCCGGCCCCACGCCCCGCACGCCCCGCACCCCAGCCACCCCGCACCCCTCATGTTGGACGACGGCTCTAACAGCGAGTGTGAGTATTGTACACGCCCGTCAACGTGCCCGCGGCCCGGCCCCACGCCCCGCACGCCCCGCACCCCAGCCACCCCGCACCCCTCATGTTGGACGACGGCTCTAACAGCGAGTGTGAGTATTGTACACAAAAGGGCACCTAAACCTACTCTTAGAGTTTGGATCATCTCCGGTTTGTACGCGCGTCCAGTGATGCTTGCTCATTTTATACCGGTGGTGGGTATTTTATACTGCCTTCGGTACAATCTCTATTATAGACCCCTTCATGAAATAGAATAACGCTGGCTGGCATTTTTGAAAAATTTGATATATTAGATAACAAATTGGTTGTGTGAAGGGGACAAATAATTATATCCTCTGATTCTGACTGTGTAGGCACCCTCGATGCCATCTATGTTTGGTATTGCTTTTTTTTACATTTCTTGCTGTCTTTCCCCCGCGTTTTCGAAACGATGCGACTTTGACACTCCTCGAAATATCGTCATTTCTGGTCCCAAACTCTGACGCGTATCCCTTTCACGTTCAAAGTTTGATCTTCATCTAAAGCTTTTTGGCCATCTTAGTAATATATGTAGGTAGGTGTATGTAATATAATTTCTTGACGTTGTAAGTTATATGACACGCGTGGCAATCCGTTGGATGTGTTTATTGTCATTAAAATTAATATGTAAATACAGAGTATTTAAAGGAAGTAAAGAGCTGCAGTCAGCTCAACGTGACTAGTGTACTAGCTTGCTCGTACAGTATGAAATAGTAGTCCACTTCTGGATACAGGCCTCCCCCAACAAGCGCCAATGCACCCTTCGGCTGTGACATTACTGCATGTCTATTCCAGGTTCCCTGGAGCATTCCCCATCGGATAGTTTCCGTCGCAAGTCGTTACTGGCGGAAGGGCGCGCAGCTTCTGGCTGCGACGTGCGACTGAAGGAAGACCTGGCTGAGGCCATGAAGGAAGACCACGGTATGCATGCACTTAGCCCAGGATCGTGCTGCCCCGTGAGCTCTCAACTTGAACTGTGTAAGAGTGAACGGCGCGGCAGGATTCGTGTACGAACTAGAAAGGCTGGGCCTTAGGGAAACCAAAGGGCGTGTCACAGAAATCAAAATAGGCAGAGTATTCTTTATTTATGGATAATATAAGTAGTGTCCGACCGAAGCTTTGGATTTGGCCACCTTCGACCAAAGGTTTCGCCGAAGGTGGTTTTTATATTTTTACAAATATGATTGCAAGGTAATTTTTTTTATCATCTCTAGATCAACTTTTCAAGATGATTCTATATTACATTTAATATAAGCCAATAGAAGTTCAATATTAAAATTTTAAGTAGTTGCTTGTGACCAATCTTGAACAAAATTTCGTAGAGCGTTTAAACCTTCGGCTACGGCTTCGGCCGAAGGTTGTGATAGTCGATTAATCGGCTTCGGTTTCGGCTTCGCTCAGAAATTGACCGTCGGTCAGACACAAAATATGAGTAAATAGAAATGAAGCCATGTGGGGCCTCAACTATCGAGAACGCTTTGCGCTATATCTGTCGCATAGAACTTCTATTGATTTATCCTATTTTGATTTCTGTGGCGCGTCTACATACATAGCAAGTAGGGGTCGCGTTCCCGGACGAAAATTTCGAAAAGATTTACCGGTATTGCGACTCCTAAGTGCAAGCGCATAGGTAGTTTCGGGAATAGAGTCGGGGTAGGGGATTATGATTTTAATGTGAGCGTTAACGCAATTATTGTTTAATGTGCGTGACGATTGCCACATTAAACAAAATAATTTAAAAACATGTAAGGGGCGGGCTAAAAATATGTATGTGAAAATCCAAGTAAAAAGAAAGAAATCATATTAATCTTCTTTTTTGTTCTCGAAGTTGTTTGTCAACCAACATTACGTCGGGAGTGTGTCGGGTCCGTTTCAATTCGTTAACGAATCCATTTTCCGATAGTTCTTTTATTCCGGTTCTTTTATACCGGATTGTCTAACCGCGCGGCGTTACCAAGTGTTCCGGCACTCGACACGAATCCCGCAAGAGCGAAGCGGAGGACTCCGAAGAAAGCATTGAACAGAACATTGTCACGTCGGACGCCGCCCCTGTATACCGGGCCAAGGCAACCGTCCCGTACCGGAGCCCAGAGCCAGAGACACGTTATACTAGTGTGGGGTATTGGGACGCGTTCGGTTTCCTACATTCCGTGTGGCTGGATATGATTGGATACCCGTTCACACATTTAATCGTTATTTGAGCGTATCGTGATTTTTGTAATCACATATAGATGGCCTATGGCCGTTGTCACGTACTTTTTCACGATTCGTAAACGTGAATCAATCGTTAATGTGTGAATGGGGTCTTAGAGAGAGACGTACAGCGGGCCTAACCAAAATATCAATCGTTTCGTACCGATTCTATTGCTATATACGATCGGAACTAGTCGACTGCGTTCGGCTGACTTCGCAACAATCGCAGTACGGTACCGATCTACGAGCGCTGGCGGAACGTAGCCGAGAAGTTCCGATCGTCATTCGCAATAGAGGCGCTACGAAGCGATGGGCATCTTGTCTAGACCCGCTGCAACGCTTAGAGACCACAACAGTAAACCATACTGGGTGTATGAGAACCGATACGATACTGACGCGTCACGATGTAGTGTGCATGGCATACCACGCTGCCATAGTGTCCCTAGCTCTAGGCTTACGCCGGCGGCCTCCTGCGGTCGGCGGAATGTCACGTCATGCTTTTTTCCGATCCTCCGCCCGCCTCGGTACTGACGGTTGCCTTCGGGTCGAATCACATTGCCGCGGGAGGGCACAGCGGACGCCGGTCGAGGTTGCGTACTGTACTCTTACAAACACTGATATTCGCGAGGTTTCAATCTTAAAACATTTTTGTGTCAATGGGATACTTAAATTATTTATTAGAGATAATGTGAGATTCTTTTTCAATTCGCGCGGCCAATCTTGTGTCTTTGCTGATCGAGACAGGACTTCATTACGACCAAATACTTTCCGTGGCAAAATTTTCTAGCGTGCTTAAGCGAGAATTCGTTTCTGAAATACCTGTATTTAAACTTGTAGAATATCTCGGTTAAACAGCACGCCAGGAAATTTGCCATGGGACAATGTTTGTTTGTTATTTTCTCCTCGATCAATTTGCAAGGTTTCAGGATTTCCCGCTCGGATTAAAAAAAAAAGAAAAAATTAATATAATATGTATAGAATTTAAATCTTCCGGGACCGTATCCGATAGAAGTTTAACGCTAAAAGTTACATATTGTATCCTAGACACACAAATACAAAGTGATGTGTGAAAGGGACACATAAAATATCGAAGTACAGAACGCAACCTTCACCGGGATCCACTTGGCCCGTTCGTTGGCAATCTGAATTGACCCTCCGGTGGTATAGGGCGGCGGTCGCCGGGTCCGGCGCCGGGCGGGCCGGGCGGTCCGGGCGGGGACAGTCCCCTGCGCGGCGTGCAGCGGCGGGTGCACCCCCACGGCTGGGTGGTCGGGGACTCGGCGCCGGCGCGGGCCGCCGACGACGCGGCCGCCGACGCCGACGCCGACGCGCACACCACCGACAACGCCGACGAGGCCCGCTTCCGGCCGGTGGTGCGCTGCGCCGCGCCCTTCCACGCCGCGCTGCCCGTCGCCAGGCCCCTGCCGAGGACCACCACCATCCCCGTGCAGACCATGCAGGACCTGCCGTTCCCGATCGACGAGGACCTGCGCGAGGAACTACCCGGGCTCGACCCGGCCCCCACCGACGTTTTCGAGTTCGCCGCGCCGAGGAGGGAACACTGGCCTCTGGCGGGGAGGGAGGACCGAGCGCCGGGCAGGGATGACCGATCGCCGAGGAGGGAAGACCGCTTGTTGACGAGGGAAGACCGCTCGCCGAAGAGGGAAGACCGCTCGTTGAAGAGGGAAGACCGATCGTTGAAGAGGGAAGACCGATCGCCGAAGAGGGAAGACCGATCGTTGAAGAGGGAAGACCGATCGCCGAAGAGGGAAGACCGATCGCCGAAGAGGGAAGACCGATCGTTGAAGAGGGAGGACCGTTCCCCGAAGAGGGAAGACCGATCGTTGAATAGGGAGGACCGTTCCCCAAAGAGGGAAGACCGATCGTTGAAGAGGGAGGACCGTTCCCCGAAGAGGGAAGACCGATCGTTGAAGAGGGAGGACCGTTCCCCGAAGAGGGAAGACCGATCGACGAAGAGGAAAGACCGTTCGCCGAAGAGGGAAGACCGATCCTCAAAAAGGGACGACCGATCGTTGAAAAGGGAGGACCGTTCGCCGAAGAGGGAAGTCCGATCGTTGAAAAAGGAAGACCGATCGCCGAAAAGGGAAGACCGTTCGATGAAGAGCGGTGACCGATCGCCGAAGAGGGAAGACCGAGCACCGCCGAAGAAGGAAGATAGAACACCACCGAACAGGGAAGACCGAGCACCGCCGAAGATTGAAGAACGAGCTTCTGCCTCCGAGCTTCCCCAGACGACGCCCCGACTGCGAAAGTCGCCCCCGAAATCTGACGAGACGAAAAAAGACACGGCCGCGCGGATCGACGACTCCTTCAAGCACAGGGAAGAAAGTGAAGCTGGCGCTGGCGTGTCCGCCGAACGAAACGAACGCAATAAAACTAAAACTGTAGCCAAGAATGACGCCAAGGAACAATCGCACGAGAAAACCGCGAAGCCGAGCGATGTTTCTAATGTAGATAGAGTAATTGTAGATGTTAAGGAAACCGATGTAAATAAAGATCTCAAGGGTGAAGAGAGTGATGAAAGGAAGCATGTCAGTGCGCGTGAGAGGGGCTCGGCCGACCGCGCCGAGCGTAAGTGTACGGATTATAAATCACTGCCAAAATCGAATCAGGCCTCGGATGATATTCAGCCGACGGCCAGAGCTAGAGTTAAGAATTCTCCCACCCCGAAGTCAGTTAGTGATAGAGATAGTGAGGTTAGCGTTAAGGACAATAAAACTAAAAAAGTCGACGAACCTGTGGAGGTCGTTGAGCCTAAAGAAGTAGTAAAGATACAGGAAACTAAGAAACAAAAAAAGGGTAAGGAAGCTAAAGAAGACAAGGTACTGAAAGAATTTGATAAAGGTGACAAATTGGGCCACGCCCAAGATATAACAGTCGTATCAAAGGACGAACAAGTAATAATTAAATCTGTTGATGAACCACTAAAGGCAAACAAGGAAAGTAAAGTTGAAGCCCAGACAGTAACATTAAAGTTGCCTAAGAGAGAAGTTCAGGAACCACAGCCAGAAAAATCGAAGGAAGATGAGATCAAAACAGAGGAACAGGCTTGGGATTTGTTGCTCAACGAATCCGAAAAGCCCGTGGTTTTGGATATTAGCCAGCAGTCTACTATTAGTGATAAAAGTGTTGATGACAAACCCAAAACAAGACGCAATAGAAAACCAAGAAAGTCTGTTGAAGAATCTTTGACTAAAACAGAAGAGGATAGTTTTGTTGAAATACATGCAATAGATGACAGACAATCTTTTAGCGGAGATCTAGTATCTATTTCAGCTCCTATCAATGCAGTCGAACCACCTGGTTATTATTCGTCCAAAACGAAGAAAAGCCGGTCAATAAAAAATTCTGATAAACCAGAAATGCAAGCATCGGCCCCTGAGCCCCCACTGCCTATATCAGAACCGATATCGTATTCTAATAAATTAAAGGGTTTGAAGAAGTATGGTACGTCTTCTGGCGAAGTTATCCAGCCCAGTTGTTCGACAGATGAGTCAATAATAAAAGTTAAGACGCACTCAGATGGCACAGCCAGTGAAAGTACATCGTTAATTAGAGATTCAACTAAAACATTCAAAAGCAAGTCTTTGTCACCATATCCGGAGAGTAGAAAGTCAGAGCTAATCGCGGAAAAGTCGGACGAAAAAGATGTGTATATAATAAACACTACAACGGATGATTTCCCAGAAATTCAGATAACCAGAGGCAACAGGTCACGCAAAATATCACCACAACCAGTTGACAGGAAAATTGAGGAGAAAGAGCCAGTTGTCGAACCACCATCTTTCAAGTCTTGGAGTTCTATAGCCGCTGCTAAAAGTAGCAAAAAAGTTGATGAAACCGATAAAAAAGAATTTGTAGAGAAAAAGTGGAAAGTCGATGAAACTGATAAAAAAGATTATGTAGAGAAAAAATGGAAAGTCGATGAAACCGATAAAAAAGATTATGTAGAGAAAAAATGGAAAGTCGATGAAACCGACAATAAAGATTATGTAGAGAAAAAATGGAAAGTCGATGAAACCGACAAAAAAGGTTATGTAGAGAAAAAATGGAAAGTCGATGAAACCAACAAAAAAGGTTATGTAGAAAAGAAATGGAGCAGAGTTAATAAGAATGACGAATTTGAAGATGTAGCTTGCGCTTTAAAAGATAATCCTGAGTCTTCCGCGACAGTGTCGCTTCAAGATAAACTGTTCGAGCTTTGCAAGAGGACGGATATTATGGTAGCCGAGTGCGACACACCCACGGAACTGAATTTCGTCGAGGAACACCACGCCGTCTTGCAAGACCTTCCTCCGTTGGAAGTTTTAGATTTCGCCTTGGACGATTTCAAACTGGAGGTCATGAGGGACAGCTTGCTGGACGTGAACGATACGCCTAGCCCGATATGCAAGATAAATATCGACGATATACTGTCCTCAATTAAGGAGACCACTAGCCGCGCTATAGAATCGAGTGCTTTCAATTTGATAGATTTGGAAAAAGTGCCTGCGAAACGGGAGAAAGGTTTTAGTGTTATAGACGGTCCGAAGATAAGGAGCTCAGAGGTGTCGGCGGAGGACGCGGCCGCCGGGGGGAGTCGCGACGACGCGCCCGAGCGCTCCTCGGACGAGGAGGCGGCCGCGCTGGCCTCCACCGACAGCGACAAAGAGGACAGGAAACCCGCCGGTGCTTCGAAAACTACTATGCCTTCTCTAAAGCAATCAGCTAAACCTAAAAAATCGCGTAGAAAGAAGAAATAATATCATAACATGTGTTCAATTTTCAATTCAATTTTCTAATCGGTATTTCATTATAAGCATACTAGACATTTCGAGATTTTTCAAAATGTTTGCAAATATAATTGTAGTAAAATATTTAGTTTAAGCAATTTTAAAGTGGATACAAGTTCAAAAGACAAAAAATATGACAAAAAAATCTTATAGCAATATTGTGACAGAATGTTAGTGCCACCTTAGCCTGGAACTGTAATATTTTGAGTAAAGGCAATAAATAATGACGTACGCTTCGAGCTTTGAAGCTATGTTAGCTATTTCGCTGTCATATCGAAAAAACAAACAAAAAATATAAAAAAACTAGTAAAATAAAACAAAAATAAAATTATGTATAAGATTTATTATGAAGATCCAAGTGTATTCTACTCCAAAAATGTGAAACCAAATTTCCTCTTAGTCTAATCTCTGTGCGGAAACAGCATATTCTGCACTCTTATCTTCATAATAAATCATTTGCTGATAAACTATTATATCACTCCTTGGTAGTACTTATTGATTTAGTTTAGTTACATTCGTATAATTTTAGAAAATACACCGACAAAAATATGGCTTCGTTGTTTTTACGCTTTTTCGTTGAAATGTAATTGTATGGCCAGTATAATGTTTCGTTACCTCGTGACCACACCAACATCTTGCTAGAACGCTAAACGAATCTCGACTTCACGTTGTGCTGTCTTCACTAGTAATAACCAACTTCTTCTTGATAATACTTAGGTACACTTTTGACTTCTAATTTATTTCATAAGGATTTATTTATTTATGCTTACAGTAGAATAACTAGTTCAATTCAATATTTACATTAAAGTTAATGGCATAAGGTGCATAGTCTGGTGTGTAAACTATTCAAGGGAATATTCTGCATTACCTCCGTTTGTTGCTGCTACGTATTTAAATAATAGATACAATTTCACGCGTCGTCCCACAGCTGCCGAGGCGTTGACTATCGGTATGAAAATACCTTATCTGTATTATGGCTGTCCGTATATGTACAAATTCATAATAACTATTAAAATTTTATTTATTATTGAATAAATTACATTGTAACACTTTGGCGAAGTATTATTATGATTATATTTAGTTATTACAGTAATTATGTTGAATCATGACAAATATTTATTTTTGTATGTCTAGTGTACATTAACTTTGTAAGTGTTTACGTTTTTACGTTTTTTTAACTTCGTTTTTTGAAATAATATTTGGTGCATAATATTTATTTTATAATATATTGTAATAAACTAAGAGTCAGTAAATATAGCACGGTTGAACTTAATAATCCGGCGTTATATTATCAATTGTGTAAATGCACGATCAATAATAGCAATATTGTTGCAGATTATATTATTCCATGATTCACTAATGCCTTAATAGATCTACTCCTCTTATTGTTATATTAATTTTTTACGTAAAACGAAATGCATCATAAAAATGCCTCAAAATTGTTATTGGTAAGGTGAACACTAAAAAAAATTATGTGATTCTTCGTAATTATTCATTTTAATTTAACTCATTGTTGGTATCAAAAAGTGTTCAGTAATAACAGTAGTATTGATGTTGTATAGGCGTAGTTTGGTTGAAAATTTGGCCTTCACAGTTGTACCTGGTATTCACATAAGGTTAAATTAGAGTTCAGTATTTTATCTCATGATCATTATTGACTTCATATGGAGGCAGCTTGATAAATTGACAAGTAATTGGTAGGTACAGGGCTAAAAAGGACTACTACCGTAATCCACGCCTTCAATAAAACATTTAAGTACTGCCACGTAATAATAAAAATTATTATTAATTTACCGAACTTTAATATTATTGAAATATTCGAAATTATATTAAGTAAGTGTGAAAATGTTAGTCTTGTACCCTGTACTTTCCATGAAATGCTAAACTTTTATTCAAAATTAATCTATTTCCGAGACGAGTGTACACACGAGATATTATATATTACTCACTCAGTATTACATAAAATGAATTATATAAAATAAAATGGTTAAATTAACACATTATAAAATAAGATATCTATTCGGATATTTGCAATTAAAATAGTGTTTTTTTTTTAATTTTTATGCAATGGCCGCTATTGTAAAGTAACAAATGTTGCAGCACGTCTTGATACGTTTATTTTTTCGGAATTGTTATTGTTTTATTTAATTGATTAATGTTGTTCTTTATCGATATTTGTATATTTGTGCTGATTGAAATGCTTAGCGTTGAGCAATCGAATATGTAATTACGAGTAGGTATATTAAATTCAGCTGCCTTTTCTCGGTATGATTTCGTTGATAATGTTATGGAGTGTTTAAGAATCATACATTATACATAATAGTAAAAGATAATAATAAAAATGGGAATTCAAAAACCACTCGGTTGTTTTATTTGGATCCAGTCCCGTGCCACTTAGTAAAATCGCATCCAAGGCATACAGTTATGTAAGTAACCAGTGTTTTTGTATCCTTCTTATTTTATTTATTAGCACAGAATATTAGAAGTTAAAAAACTTACGTTATTATTAGGAACAACAAGGAATATCCGTTAAATGAACCTACCCACAAAACGGAAGTCCTTGTTTGTACGTTACCATCTTTAAGTGATAGGATAGCTATGACGTAGCACATTAGCGATGTCGTAAAGCATTCTAAAGAGCCACAGATCATGGACCATTCCAAGATCTTTGTACTATAGCTGACTGAAATGTACGCCCAACTCAAATTGAACGTCGCTCTAAATCTTTAAGCAACAGGATCGTAATGACTTTTCATACCTATGTAAATCATAATGTACAATAATCCTATTGCTAATCCGACGTTTCATTCGAGACAGGCAGTAGCACCCCAGGTCTGGAGCATCATATCCAGAGATTGAAAAGTTATACAGCTACATGCGCTTGGAGCCGTGTGCAGCGTAGCGTCTTTTCATCGCAATCGTCTCTGGTCGTAACTTTGAAACAGATGCGATAAAATAAATAGAGAAATGATTTTATGTACAAAATGTATTTTAATGGAATGTATGGAAATGGAACTGAAATAACTACGACCTGAAATTGCATTACTAAATGGCGTCTACAGTTCTGATCGCGCTGTAGGTACTCAGCAATGGTGGATCTGCCACACATTCTTCTATGTACCTAATCTTATAGATTTAACGGTACAATCGTACAGATTGTCCACTTGTTTCCTCGGTCTGAGCTTGTGTCACTTCCTCAATAACAACGACATTACCCTAATCTGTTCCAGCGAGCGTTCGCTACGAGGCCGAGCCTGAAGAGCTGAGTTCCAGTTCGTTTAGTTCGGCATCGCGCGCGTCGCTCGACCCGCCGTCTTCACCGACGCCAAGCTGCAGCGGTGACAACCTCATGCACTTCCCGGGTGACTCTAGCAGCTCAGTGTAGACAACCGTCTAAACTTGCCTTTGGTCCCTCCCTCAACTAAAGCGACAAGGAACTAGTAGCGAAATGTTACCCGACTTCTCGTACGATATAAGACGACGCAGAAGCGTGGGGAAAACTTGATAGGAATGGGGGAGCTCGGGGTGGAATTGGCGGGAGCGGAGGAGCTCGATATATATTGAGCGGGATTGTTGGAGCATCCCTTGCTAGGTATAGTATGTAGGTCAATTATAATTGACCTGACAGCTGTGTAATCTTGGTATAATCTACTGAAATGCATAGCTGGCTCGGCCTTCAATCCAACTAGAGCTGTCTACAACGAGCGTTCTAGATTTCCCCGTTGTTTCTTCGAGGAGTTTCCCCATGTAATTTTCAATAAAAGTGTCAAACGTGTCTCTTACCTATACTACCTATGTGATAAACGTTTTAGTAAACCACTAGCCTTATGAAAACTATGCAGAACGGTACACTGTGTTGCAATACTTGAATCGCCGCTGTGCAGTGATGTTTCCAAGAAAACAGAATATTGATACTAGCTGATGGAAGAAAACGATACAGCAGCGATAAGATAGCAGTTTTATTAGTTTTATTGATTGTCCAGTAGGTATAGCGGACACATTGTAATGGGCCTTGGACAGGGCACAGCTGTCCAAGTTTAAACTATTTATGGTCATGCCTAGTAATTAGTTAGTAAAGTCACGTCAGGACTATAAAATGTGCATAGAGGCTCGGGGTTTCGAGGATTTACGAGGCATTTGGTCAGCCATTGATGAAGAGTTGATTTGAACGCATACAGTACTTCCGGCTATAAAAAAATAATACTAAACATCGAAATATCGCCTAGTTAACCTAGCCTACTCACGGTTGAGTTATGTTATCTAGTTACTCTTTTCTTTGTCTCAATGAACCTACTTAGGACATAGGTATTGGAGGTTTACCTTTCCAAATTAAGTTGAATGGTCTCCGCGAGGGCTCCAGGTCCGCCTTGACCGGGATCCAGAATTTGGCAGTGGATGGAGCGACTGCCATCCGACCTCCGTGACTCTGTTAAGAGGGGAACCTGACCAGATTGGATCATGGTTACACGTTCAGTCGCCTGAATGTGCAGGTTTCATCGCGAATTACGATGTATTCCCTCACCGTAAGAGCATCGGTTAGTGTTCAACTAATGTAGGTACATAACTCAGAATAGAGCCATTGGTACATATCGGCACAGGGGTTCGAACCCGATACCTCGGGGTACGATTCGGACCCCTTCACCATAAGGCAAGCGATGCTTCAAATAAAGTTGAATATTATTCAGTAAAGCTACTTTGTATGCGTTCTCAGCACTCTGTTCCGTAATAGTTGTAAGAAAAATACAATGTATGTCAAGAATCAAAACGTTGGTTGATCCGTCGTCCGTCACGATCCGATCCTATCGGCGGAAAAAGCACATGGGTTGACTACCACACAAAATCAAAATATGATAGGTATTTACGTACGTACGATGTATGTACTTACCTATAAATTATCGAATCATTTTTGTAAGAGAAACGATTTATAATAAATAAAATAATATGAAACTCAATCTTTAAGATATCAATACCTACTTACTTAAAATTACACATTCTAGGCGTAGGTAGGACACCTACATACCTGGTATTGTAGATTTTTTAATGTAATATTTTTGATAGATTTGAAACATTAATCAAGTGTAAGTGCTAATGTTATGTGTTATTTATGCGAGGTAAGAATAGGTAGGCTAGGCGGAATAGAACATATTTTTGGAGAAAAACTGTCAAAATGATGAAAATTGTACAAAAACAACAAAATTTATATAAATGCAAATTGTATTTCGGCGGTGTTACTAAGTGACGATTCGATTAGTATTTTGTACGGGGTCTAAAATATTAGAAATATAAATAAAACGGAACTTAAGCATTTTCTATGAATCATTGTCTGTTTGGTACCTACCTATCTTTTATTTTATTTTATTTGATTTTATCACAATTAATGGTACATAGGTACAGAGCGAATCATTTTCTATTAATAATTCTCTGTTTGGTATCTCTGAATTCATTTGATTTAATTTTATCACAATAATAGGTATGTACATTGTACATAAGTACAGAGCGCACGCGAGTTCATGTTCATCGAGCCTGACCGTCTTAACTCGATCGGTTTATACCTACGTCGCCATCTTGCTTAAACCGCAACCGAGTCATATGTCATTAAAGCAGTCGTGCCGGTTGGACACGAACTCGCGCGCGAACCTTAGGTATAATTATAAAAAATCGTTGGGTTGTACAAAAATGTAGTGCAGAAATGGGTTCCAATTAAGTACCTAATGTTTTTATGTCCGCAAAACGCATTAGACGCAACGAAAATGTTAGTAAAATATATTTTATTATTTTTGCATTTGTTTACCATAACTGTGATATGTAGTAGAAATTACGGAGCTTGTCTAGATCGTAATAGAAAAAAAAACAGAAACAAACAGTAAATAGAAAACAGTACAACATTTTTTTACATTCCAGTAGATTGACGGGCTAACAAAACTAGTTTCTGATCAGAAGTACAAACTTTTTGAGCAAGTATAGTTTTTGTAAGAAGTAGATATCTACTACAGCGGCGTGTCTACATCTGTAGATAAACATTTTCTAAAATATTTGTGTACTTCTTAGATTGTAAGAAGTAATCGCTTCCGTCGAGAAGTCTTCCTAATTTTGATTCCTTTCGCAACAAAAACTTTCCATAGGTAATTGGTTTCCTTTAATTTATTGTTTCTGTTATTCTCATTTTATTAATAGTCTCTATGTATTTAAGATAAACTAAATTATATCGATACGTAGTAGTAGACTATATCCGCCAGATGGACTGGGGTGGCGTAGTGCAAGATTTATTAAGCTATTCCAAACTTAGTATCCATTCACATAAGGTTGAAAATCGTGTGGAATTGAGTAACACTGCAGAAGCTTTTGGCAACTTTGGGTTGGGTAGCCGTTTTATCATACACTCGATAAATCTTGCACTACGCACGTGAATAGAAAAGTAGTAGATATTATTTATTTGGTGTAAACTACAGAAACATTTGTACTTTGCTTCTAAAATGTATTGTAATTGATGTAGTAATTCGGGTTGGTGCAACGAGAAATGAAAGATTGTGCCAGTCTCAATCTATTTATTCCTTTGCACCAACTTAAGTACTTATGTGTAATCTATTAGATATATTTTATTTAGTTATTAGTGTCTTAAGTATTTTTATGAAATATTATCTCCAAGTAGGTACAGATTTGCTAATGGGATTTACTGTAGGGTGCAGAATGTATTTCGTAAATAAAAATTCGATTGTAAAATGTGCGTCATAGGAATCATATTGCAATGACTCAACCTTGACATGAGACATTATCAACCGACTTAAAAAGGAGGAGGTTCTGAATTCGTCGGAATCTTTTATGTTTTACCCACGACAGAACGGAGCTATATTCAAAATAATTCATTGTGACACGGTTCTAAATTGCACACTTCACGCTGACTACGAAACAGCCAGTCGTAGAGCTCCCAAGAAATTAGACTGAGGTTTTTCATGGAGTAGGAACCACCGATTGGATTTCATTATTATTTATAGAAAAATACGCCAAAGTCGATAGAAACGATTATCACAACGGGAGACGTGTGTGAGAACTATAGGTAAAATTGTGTGATGACTGATATGAATGAGGGTAGTATGACCGTTAATCTGACACGAGAGTACCTAGTCTTCAAGTCGTGAATGACGCTTGGGTGGGATAGCGAGAATGATTTTTGGAAGTGTTTAAATCAAATGGACAGCCGACTCTAGCAAAGTATAGATAGTTCAACTCAGTTGTGCGCGCGGCGCTATGTGTGCGTGCGCTTGTAAATATACAGCTTTCATTTATGTGGCAGTGACGCGACCACTTGGCGTGCCAATGGCGTGGCGTCATTGTGACGTGTCTGGGTTACCCACACATAGGGCCGCGCGCACAACTGAATTGAAATATCTATACCTACAAGTGTGACATTTGCACTTCAGGTTCATCAGTCCTATAAAACTATTTTATGGCTTATGTATTGTTATTTACTGCATGAAGTCTTATTATTATTCTTCATTTCATGTATGGAAGCGGATAATGTTGTGGAACCGGGGGCAATCAGCTGCCGGAAAGGAAGGAATGCTGCCCAGATTTTTTGAAAAGTCAATGCCCGTGTAAAGGTGTCTTGGGAATCTTATATTCCACTGTAAATGATGGGTCACCACTGGTAAACCTCGTAACTAATCTTAATGAAATTAGGCTGTGTATTAGGGACGCAATACTTAAGTTACCACTGTAAAATACCAAATTGATCCCTTGTGAAGTTTACTCGATTGTGAAGCTATTACAAAAACATAATTGACGGGAAATTAGAGGAACCCAAAATAAGTCTTATAATGAGCCTTATAATATTGGACTTCTTTGCTCAATAAAGTTATTGTTAACGCAAAGCCAAGTTTCGTCTTTCAAGCCATAATGAGGGTAGTCAGATAAGATGAGTGACAGTACGCAAAGTGATGGTCGAATGTGATAAGGTAAAAGTTAATTAAGGTAATCATTAAATGTAGGGTTTAAACATAAGCTAAATTCCTATATTTTAATAAGGTGAGTTTGTGTTAATTTTGTAATTTATGCATAACAATATAACGGATTCTCAAATAACATTGTTCGTTTTATTGCTACGACCCTAAAATCCTTGTCAAGCCACCGGCCACCTTGGCATCCACTGATTACAGCCTTTTCCAAATATTAAAGAAAAAATTTCTGGGAAACGTTTTTTAGGCCACGCTAAGTCCGAATCTGTAGAGGGAGTATGTTAAAAAATAGATCAATGTAATAATAATACCATGCATGAACGAGATCACAACATACAAAATCTGCTAGGAATGAAAAGGACAAAGATATTGCTTTTTGTCCTTGTCAGAACATCAGTTTTGTTTGATGGTCGCAATGAAGATTGCGGCTAACAATCGCTATTCGACCAAATAGGGAATAAGTTAAGTCAAGCTTCAGTCCAGCATTTTATGATACTTCTTATTTGTCTGGGTTACAAGTGTTTTGGAGATACCACCTGTTGTAGTGTAATAACCTTAGTTGTGGTGTTTTAACTTTTTATATGGACCCTAAATTTAGCTAGTGCTGTACGTCCAGTGATACATAGTGGTGTTGGTTTACGTACCTACCGGTTTGACGACATAGTATAAAATGTTAGGAATTGTAAACTCTATCTGAAAATTACAATAGTTATTTCTAGACGGCACTTTCAAGTTTTTGGTCCAAAATGAATGATATCTTTGTTCTCTGTTTTGAACACTGTCATCATACATGACTAAACGCTTTGTACTCGTGTCTATGTTTGAATTAAATACCGAAGTAATAATAATAATAATAAATAATAATAATAAATTATTTATTCAAATAAAATTAATCATAAATTACAAGTTAATTAAAAATTACAACATACCTACTTATAGTAAATGGGTACAAATAAAATCAAGGCTACATATTTACAACTCTTGCACAAATAATAATAGGTACTTAATTCTAGTTATTGATAGTTTGGACACCTAAACTAAGTAAATGATTTACTTGTATCTTAGGCATCCAGGTTAGTAGGTCTAAATATATAGGTTAATTCTTACATGTATTTTGTGAAACAATGAAGTGTTTAAATTGTATGTATAGGTACAGTAGGATGAGATTTAAGTACTAAAACTTACGTACTATGTTTATATTTAACCAACAACTTCTAGTATTTTCTCTGTTTCCTCGTAGGACTTACCTTTTAACCAATCTATGATAGTTAATTTGCAATTAAATTTATTCATAAGGTGGATACGTAGGTTGCGATTTAATTTGTTATAAAGATAAGTGCCAAGGAAACAGAAAAACCTGTGAGAGTGCTGCGTGCGGAATAATTCATTGTTGCACACCATGTCCGCGCGTCTATAACTGGTTTCGGGATTGAAGGGCACTAGGGAGTGTTTTTTATAACCGTTTGCAAAATGAATAATTGACGAACTGAAAGAACGTCACATTCATGTAGCAATTGGTTCGTCGGATAGCGGAAGGGTCGGAAAGTACTAACTTTTAAGATAGCTCTTTGTGCTCTTTCCAAGTCAATAATAGTTGTTTTATGTGTGCCACCCCATGTTGTAATGCAGTATAGAAGTAAAGATTGGCACAGCGCAAGGTAAACGGATCTTCGTAAAGCCTCATTGGCAGCATGTCTGAGGTTTTTGAAGACGTATATTAGTTTACGCATTCTTGTGGTAAGGGCTTCGATATGCAACTTAAAATTTAAATGTTGGTCAATAATCACGCCTAGATATGTCATTGACTTGGTAGAGCTAATTTTAGGACAGGAGCAGGTACTATTTTGTTTGAGCGGGTCGGTCGTTAGACAGGAATGAGCAACAATATCATACATGTTTACTGTGTAAGTATAGAATGCGCGAAGATAACTGAGCGCGGCTGAAAATGGAACTAAATTTGATAGTCTAGTTAAATTGCAAAGACCTTAAGCGCACTCCACATGTGGACAGTTCCGCTGGAACACGAGAATGTAGAGGGAGTATTCGCCTATATTCGTGTAGTCCCGTGCATGTTTGGCATGTCTCGCCTATTTCATAGACTAAGTAGAGATAGTTTGTTGTCGTCTCGATTCGATCGATTTTATATTTATATTCCTAGCGCTTTTTCCCGTAACAGGTTCGGGGTACACTTGACCATGATCCAAGATATTACTAGATCAAGTAATTACAGTAGAGCAGCTGCCATCACCTCTGTGACCCTGTTTACAGCAGATTAAAGTACGAAACGGTCACCCATCCTGTTCCCGAACATTGCGAGCATTGCTTAACCTCGGTTATCGGTCTCGCAAGCACGCTGCCACTAGACCAGTGCCGCTCTTCCAAAGTGTGATGCATGTAAGTTTAACCACTACGCGATAGAAAAAAATTAAATACCTCTGAAAACGCCTTAAAATCACATTTCATGTATGGAGACACCCCTATATGTTAGAATTTTTATTATTATTATTTGTTGTTATAGCGGCCATAGTAACACATACTCTGTGAATAGCTCAAGTGTCTAGCTATTAGGGTTTCGAAGATACAGTCACTAAGAGTTTCAGTGTATGGGTAGCAGTCCATAGTGGCGGGCGGGATGACGGTCTGGTGACGTCACAGCTAGATTGCGGCAGCAATAATTTCGCGAAAAAATATGTCAACTTAAATATTGTATAACTCAGTCATTTACGGACGGATTTAAAAATTTTTTTCACTGGCTTGTTAGTTTTGATCTTTTTTTTAACATTAAATATGGCAATATCGATATTAAGAAACTTCCTAATTACGTGATAGGGGATTTTTCAAACATTTTGGGGCCTAATTTTGATAAAGTTTGCAACACTGGTACTTTGAGTCTGTCCCTTTCGGGTATACGCGCTTGGCTTATCCATTTGATTCTTGATCCTAGTCCGAATCGCTTAATAAAAAAAAAAAATCTCTGTATGGCAACTTATGCCAAGTTTTATAGAACGTCATTCATAAAAGCCATAACAAACAATTTTATTTCTGTAGGATTGTTTATTTTCGTGAGTTATGAAAAATATTATATTTAATTTTGTATTTAAATAGTGTTTTCTCTGTAAGTGATTTTTATAAGTCGATTTGAGAAAATAAAGTTTCTTAATCCGTATTATTGAAATATTGGGCAAAACAATTAAAAACGAAGTGCGAGAGATAATTTTCAGCATGAATAATAATTTAGACTTAGAATTTTAGTTTAAAAGTACAAGTTCAAGCCAAATAACGGAATGTTTACAAGAAGGACTGACAAGGCGGACTATTTCCAGATTATTTATTTATTTAACTGTTTATTATTGCCATATTCACAATTTAAAATTTTTCTACAGTCAATACGGACTATCGTGGTCCTATTGTATCTGTTGATATCCAAGAGTGGTTATCAGTGATTGGGCCAAATTTATTCCTGGAGGCTATGAATGCTGGTTTCCGATATAATAAATTAGTGTTACAAGCATAGAGAAAAAAAATTGTGGTTACAAGGGAGTATGTTAAGCTACACCGGCTCTACATCTAACTCGATCGGAGTGTCGCATAAATTCTCCTTTGGCACGTCTGGGGTAGGGGACGGGGCTTTGTTAGTCTTTATCCGGTTCATTCCCGTTGTCCCCAAACTGTTATCACCCGAACGGGGGACAACGGGAAAAATAAGAAAAGGGGGTTATGGGGCCCAACCACCATCTCATGGACCCAAACCAACCTCATCTGCCCGCGATCCCCCTGCTGACAGACGGACGAGGCTCTGGCGAACCGGCTTTTGCCTAACGGGTTGTGCGGGCCGGATGGTAGTCGCCGCACATAAAAAGCAAAAAAACACCGCAAAAAAATTTGATGAAAAGGTCCGCTGCTGGAAACAAACACCATGCTAGGGCATCGCCGCTGAACGATGCGCAGGCATATAAATAAATAAATAAATAAATAAATATTCGTGGACAAATTCACACAGCGCCATCTAGCCCCAAACTAAGCAAAGCTTGTACTATGGGTGCTAGATAACTGATATATTACTTAAATATTTTTTAAATACATACTTATTATACATAGAACATATCGCCCTACACCTGTGATAAGTAGGCTAGGGCTACCCTGTCATGCGCGGGCAGGGTTAAAGAAGTTAGCGCCTAGTAGTAGGAAGCTCCGCTTTACCACCCTGAATGTTCTCTGACTGGTCTCGAGAGCTGGCCGACTTGATGCACAGGCGCCGCGTTCAGGTGGTATTCCTGCAGGAGACGAGGTGGCGTGGCTCCAAGTCTAGAGAAATCGGACAGGGATACAGGCTCTTGTACACCGGGTCGGCAGAAGGGGGGAATGGGGTCGCTTTCGTGGTGGGCGACGAGTACCGGAACGGCATTTTGGAGGTGAACAGGGTGAGCGATCGATTCATGGTGATCAAGGTGCAATTTGAGGGTTCGGCTGCGCCGACACCGAAAAGAGTGCCTTCTGGAACAGTTTTGAAAATACCCTGCGACGTATACCATCCTCTGAACAGAATGTGGTTGGTGCGGACCTCAACGGTCATGTGGGCCAGAGGAGCGAGGAGTTCGGTTGCACGGGGGCTTTGGCTGCGGCTAGCGAAACAGTGAGGGAGAAGATATTCTCCGAACCTCACTGGCCGCTGACTTGGCCGTAGTCAACACCTTCTTCCATAAAAGACCCGAACACCTCATCACCTACAAAAGTGGTCCGCACCAATCATAGATCGATTATCGGCTGATCCGAGGACGTGACATCGGTCACGTATCCCAGTGCAAGATCATCCAGGGGGAATGCCTCATTGCATAGCACCGAGTCCTTGTCATGGACGTCCGGGTAAGTACTAGACGGCCTACGGCAGAACGCTGCGTACCGTCTATTAAGTGGTGACTCTGAGCAGCAAGAGCCAGGAGTTCATGGAGGCAGCCGAAGGCCTCGATTGGAGCGCAAAAGGCGAAACCTCCAATGAGTTCTGGTGTCACTATCAGAAATCCATCCTCAGACTCGGACGAACAGTAACTGTACTTGGCACGTCGAAAGGCGGCCGACGAATTGACAAGGACACGGGATGGTGGAATAGTGAGGTGCAGGAATCAGTTAAGAACAAAAACGTATGCTTCAAGAAATTGCAGCACAGTAACTCACCTTCGGATAAGGAGGTGTACTTGGGGGCAAAGCGGCGAGCTAAAACGATGGTGGCAAAAGCGCGGTCGGCTCTACGACGCGCTGGATTCTGTGGAGGGGCAGAAGCTATCTACAGGCTGGCAAAGTCGCGAAGTCGAGCCAGTTTAGATGTGAGAAAGTGTGTTGCCGTAGGTGTAGACGGTATGTTGTTCACAAGTGCAAACTCTATTAAAGACCGTTGGTGCTGTCATTTCAAGGAACTGTCTAACGAGGCCAACAACCACGTGCCACCACCACAGCTTTCTGCAAAACTTGACTTTATAATTGTTTAGCCCGATTACCTCTGACGATGTGGAGAGGTCTCTGGCCCATATGAAGACCGGGAAAGCTATTAGCCATGACGGAAGAACCCTGGAAAACAATGGGGACCCGGGGCGTACTCTTGCTCACTGAGCTATTCAACAGGATTGTAGCTACGGGGCTTATACCTGACGCGTGGCACGTAAATATTATCACGCCAATCTATAAAGGAAAGGGCAGTGTGTAAGAGTGCGGCAAGTATCGAGGTATCAAACTTATGAGTCACACCATGAAGCTGTTCGAACGGATTATTGACCAGAGACTTCGCCAGGAATGCTGCTTGTCGGAATGCCAACACGGCTTCAGGCCGGGTTACAGCACCATGGATCCAATCTTTGCTCTCAGGGTCCTCCAGGAGTCCCATTGCAGTAGGAATCAACCGTTGCATTACGCATTTCTCGACCTGCAGAGAGCTTTCGACAGCGTCCTTCGGGAGATAATCTGGTGGGCTCTGAGAGCAAAGTCTGTGCCCGAGGCGTGCATTTGTATTATACAGGACATGTATGCCAATACTGGAGCTGTCGTAGGCCATACTAATCCCATCTCGATTACCGTAGGTGTTCACCAGGGTTCTGTGCTGAGCCCTTCTTGTTCAGCATTGCGCTCGATGCACTCTCAGCGGAAATTCAGGACATGCCGTTTGGCTAATGAAGTACGCTGACAACATTACATTGTACTGGTGAGCAAGCTTAGGCAGGACCTTGAGACCAGGGTAAACATGTGAAAGGATGTGCTAGAAAACGGTGGTTTGAAGCTGAACGTCGCTAAATAGAGTATATGGTCCGATGCAGCGCGGATCCCGACACTATCCGTAAAGGTAACTAAGCTGTCAATAGAACAGATAAATCCAAATACCTCGGATCCGTGATGCACGAGTCCAGCGATATCAGCCCCGATGTTAAGTCCCAAATCTCTGCAGCTTGGGCGAAATGGCGGGAACTCACGGCAGTCATCTGTGACCCTAAAATCCCTGTCAAGCTCAAAGGGCTTACATACAAGAGTATAATTAGACCGGTGATGCTCTATGGCTGACGAAACACGTTCACAAACTCCACTCAAACGAAATTTAAATGCTGCGGTGGATGTGTGGAGTTACACAACTAGATCGAGTACGTAACGAGTACATCCGTGGCAGCCTTGGCGTGACCCTATCACAGATAAGATCGAGGAGGCTCGTCTGCGCTGGTCACGTGTTGCGTAAGCCTCAGGGATACATGTGAAATAGGTGCCTGAATCTGCCGGTATCAGGAAAGAGGCCCTGTGGGCGACCCAAGAGGCGATGGATTGACATCGCTGAGTCGAATGCGAGAGCTAACTGCTTACGATGAGAGGATGCCGAAGACCGGGCGAACTGGAGAAGATCGAGTAGGAAAGCGGACCCTGGCAGAGGCCGAAATAAGCGCTAGGACCGATGATGATGATGACAAGGGAGTATGGAAAAAATAAGACAAAAAGATTAATGTAGCTTCTTTGGAAATGGGTTTGGGATTGGAGTATAGGGTAAAGATCCAGCCTCATTACACCATAAGATTATGTAAACCGTTAGCTTATAATCTAACGTAGTCTGACTAGGTACGTCGGGCAGAGTTGGCGGAGCTCCTCATCGCTTTGTTAACACAAACCTAACCGAATTTAAAACTAATGTTAATGTGTTTTTTCGAAAAATAATGCGTTAAATAGTAAGTGGTTTGGTGAATTTTGTTGCAGTTCACAATATTTCGATAGTTTATCGGTTTTTATAATCTTACGGTCACGTAGCTATACAGGACCATCATTAGGCCTGTGATACTTTGCGTGAGACATTGCCATTTGCCAGTGTTGACGAAACACGACTGCGAATGCTACCACGATTTGGCCACGTACTGCATAAGCCCCAGTCAAGTGATTCGTGGGAAATTGAGGCTAAATATCAAAAACCTATCTAATAATATCTAATGTAACAAAACACGATTTAAAAAATATCTTAATTAATCACGATTTTATTTTATTATACATTTTGACGACCTGAGTGGTTCATTTTGACGACATGCTGGGTCTGCCACGCAGAGGTCCTAGGTTCATTCCCGACCGGGAAGAAATTGTAATGATGTTACAGGTCTGGGTGTTGTATGTTTAATAAGTATGTATTCAATACACATACATAGATACATATACGAATAGCATCTATCAGCATATATACATCAGAGAGAGATATATATATATATATATAAAGTGGTGGACATGTAATTAGAATCACTTAATTTGAACTGTTGAAGTTTAAAATTAACTGGCAATATTCATAAAAAAAACTTAGATTAAATAACTAATAATCATGCAACAATATAGCCACCAAATTTAAATACTCAAAACCCAAAACCTGTGAAAGCTTTAACCACAAAACAGTTTAAACTAATGTATGTCTATTTTCTGTTACTAGCCGCTTGGACGCCTAATTAGAAAAACTTTAAAAAAGTATACACGGCTCCATATATTTTTGAAATTGAAAAAGAATACTTTCTTCTTCGCCTTTTCTATCATTTTGGCGATAATTGAACATCAATTTGAAATTTTGAGGTTAATCAGCTTTGTCGAAAATGGGCAAAAATAAAAGTTGTGACGCGTCGATTCGGCAAATAATTGTTAATTTGCATTTCGATCAAAAGTGGACATATAGGAAAATAGCTGACCATTTGAATTGTTCTGTAAAGAAAGTTTTTAATGTTATTGACCATTATAAAAGACACGGAACTATTGAAAATGTTCTCACAAAGGCTCGACCGACTAAACCATCGCCCAGAGAAGATATGCTAATCGTGTGTGTTGCCAAACAAGACCCATTTAAAGGTTCCAACCAAATTAAAAATGAAGTTTTTTCGCCTGATGACCCTAGAAACGTCTCGTCAAAATTGGTACGCCGAAGATTAGTGGTAGCTAAATTGTTTGGGAGGGTTTCTCGAAAGGTACCGCTTCTTACCAAGCAACACCGAGAGAAGCGATTATTATTCGCAAAAAAATATGCTTACTGGACGGTACGAGAATGGAAAAAGGTATTATTCTCAGATGAAACAAAAATAAAGATGGTAAATTCAGACGGAAAGCGCTACGTTAGGCGTCCAATAAACCATACTTTCAATTATAAATATACAAGGAGCATAATCAAACACGGTGGTGTAAATATTAAAGTATGGGGATATTTTCCCGGATGTGGAGTTGGACCCGTTCGAAAGATTGAAGCTACAATGGGTCAATTTCAGTACAAACACATCTTAGAGGAGACAATGATTCCCTACTCTGACGACCATTTGCCTGTAACGTGGATCTTTCAACATGACAATGACCCTAAACATACTGCCAACAGTGTCAAATGTTTTCTTAGGGAACAGTGTATTTCCATCTTAAACTGGCCTGCAAATAGTCCTGATTTAAACCCTATAGAAAATCTGTGGCACGACGTTAAAAATAAAGTCTCCACAAACGCAACTCTAATCAAAACGAACTTTACGAAGCTTTTGTCGAGGCATGGAACTCAATTCCACTCGAAAAATCTCTGAAATTGCTTGAATCAATGCCACGCCATTGCAAAGCTGTCATTGATAACAAAGGCTACGCAACTAAATATTAATTATAATTAAATTTAGTAATCTGAGAACAGTATAGCGTAAATAATATATTAGTTATTACTTAACTAATAAATTATATAATTACTAGCAGCCGCCCCGGCTTCGCACGGGTACGTTCGATTCCGCACACGACCGCTGCGGCACTTTATTTCTTGACATGGACTCCCCTCCCGTACCCCGTGCTGCCTAGATAGCCGAGCGGACTGAGCGGCGAACACGCGACTTTTTTCTAATATTCACATTTTTAAACTCGTGATATCTTTCGAATGGAATGTCTGAATTTAATAATTCAAAAAGTTATATAAAGGTATTGAAGCAGTCGTGAATATGAAGTAATTGATTTTGATAAGGATTAATACCAAGGTACAAATAAAGAGCGTTTTATAGCGGCGGCATTTCAATTAAATTTTGAAAATAAAAGAGCACTTATTGTGACATAACTATATAAGTTAGACATATACTGTCGTGACACTTTTTGTAGATAATGATGTGTTCTGCCAAGTCGTAGTACATTATTTTGTTCTATCATCAATAGTTTTCGCAGCACACGCGATGTAAGGAATTTTTTTACACCTTGGGTTACATTATTGGAGTTTTATTAATGATCCGTAATTTTTTAGAAAATATAATATAGCCTATGTCACCCGGGGATAGTGTAGCTTTCTAACGGTGAAAGAATTTTTGAAATCGGTCCAGTAGTTTCGAAGCCTATTCAATACAAACAAACAAAAAATCAAACCTTTCCTCTTTATAATATTAGTATAGATTCCCTGTATCTTTCTGTTGTTTTTAATTAGTTTTATTGTTGATACCTTAAAAGTCATTAAGATGTCTGTCCGTTATTTTATATTTCAACAATGGTCGTTTAGTGAGTTCTTTGTTGCATTTTTAATAAATTATAAGTAATTTTACATATTTTATACAATTTGTTGTTTCATTTCCAAATAAATAGTGTTACGGCAAAGTATCTTGTGTAATATTTAAGATATGTTGGAAGTGTTTCTAATTACGTGTCCACCACTGTATATAAATACAGACTCCTTCCAGATTGATTAGGCTGTTTCTAAGCAGACATGATCCATCTGAGGCTGTATCATCACTTACAAAAATATGTACTATATAATAGAGTAGTTCTTTTTCGTTTTCCAGTCAACTTTATTAACTTATAAAACTGTACAGGAATTTTAAATTTTTTATGAAATCCCACAAAAACATAATGTGAAAAATACTCATTAGATAGAAGATACCATATTCAGATAATTCAGATTCTTAGTAGACTGTAAACTCAACCGATTCAGATGACTTTCACTCCTTGTTCTCATTCTTCATTAGGAACATTTGGAAGTTGGCTAATGTTCGCATTGGACACCACAATATCCAGCGGGGAGTTTGGTGTGACGATGACAGATCCACACCGTATCCTATTGGGTTCAACCTCATATTATTTAGTTTTCCATGTCTTCACGGCTTGTATTGTGTTAACATTTTAATCTCATACTTCTGCACAATTCCGAAAATCTCAGATTTTGCTAAATTCTGGTAATACGGTGTCAATGATTTCAAAGTAGGTGAAATGCCCTCCAAAAATTTATCAATTGGATGTTCAGTCCTCACTTGGGTATGTTTCAAAACATACTCCATCAGCAATGCTTCGTTACTTCTAGGCTGACAGCTATCATTTTCTCTTTGTGTAGAAGTAATTGTTGATGATAATGATGCCCTTGGGGACAGAGGTTCTGGTGTTGCATTTGTGGGAGATTCAGGAGAAACGGTAGGGTCAGATTCCATCCACAACGTTTCTGGCTTTAATTCTACTGATATGGAATCTTGTGCATCAGCATCATAAACTTCTACATTGTCATCTGCGGAACTTGAGTTTGTATTGTTTGGTCTATCTTGAAAATATGGATTCAGAAAAGTCATCTGTTCATGATATTTGTATAGTTTTACTTGTTTTTGTCCATTCTTTGTTTTCCTTTTAAAAACACTTTTTCTGTATTGGTCTCGTATGTTACACCAGCGCAATCGGCATTTTGATCCTGAAAATCAAATTTAAAATAATCATAGCCCAAATATCAATTATAATCACCATTAGTTTTTATACCCACTGTATAGATGAGGGTACTGTTTATGGAGTATAATATTATGTATAGAGCAAAGCCATCGAAGGAGAACTAGTTACAAGATAGTAAAAACAAAACTTGTTCTCATTTTTTCTATACAAACAATGATCTGGTGCGAGTTTCAAATAAAACTCTCCTTAGGTTTCACATTCACATTGAAGATGTGAGTAATTACTTGCTTATGATTAATTATCAGATTGTTTAGGTACTTGCCTTCGGAGTTTAACTTTTTTCCGATTTGATTCCAAACATTATTTTTGTACTTGGAATCCATGTACTTGGGGTGAGATAAGTCGTACAATATAGTATGTAATCGCACAGCCTCTATTAACAACTCGTCATTCATTGTAGGTTTCTTTTCTTCACAAAGTGAATAGAAAATTTTATCAGCACGCAACGCTCCTCACAAAAAGAGAAACGAAAATAATAAACTTCTATTTATCTGGGTGAAATTATGTTACCTACGACAGTCGAGGAGAGAAAAAAATTGGAATTTGAAAACCGAAAACAAACACAAATCTAATGAGTCAAAGAGGTTATAAATTAATAAATAAATAAACACTTTTATGGACGTCAAATCAGTATTGCCAATCCTAATGAAATACCAAAAATCGGTAGAAATTGGTAGATAAGAAAATCAAAAACCGGTAGATCTACACTACCCTACTTGTTTTAAGATTAATGTTTTTGTTAAAAAGCCTCTTTATACCGTAAGGTCTTTGCATTTTACTAGACTATCAAACTTAATTCCATTTTCCACTTTATACCTACTTCGGTTTTTAATTAAAACAAAGACATGAGTACAAAGCATTTAGTCACGTAAGATGCAGTGTTCAAAACAGATAAAAGATATCATTCATTTTGGACCTTCTGGTGTCGAAAAGTGCTCGAAAGTGCCAGCAAGAACTAATGTAATTTTCAGATAGAGTATTCAATTCCTAATATTATATGCTATGGCGTCAAACCTGTAGGTACGTATACCAACACCATTATGTATTACTGGACGTACAACACTAAATTTTAGGGTCCATATAAAAAATTAATACGGCACTTCTAAGGTAATTTATCAGTACCACAGGTGGTATCCCTAAAACACCTGTAACCCGGACAAATAAAAAGTATCATAAAATGTCGGACTGAAGCTTGACTTAACTTATTCCCAATTTGGTCGAATAGCGATTGTTAGCCGCAATCTTCATTGCGACCATCAAACAAAACTGATGTTCTGACAAGGACAAAAAGCAATATCTTTGTCCTTTTCATTCCTAGCAGATTTTGTATGTTGTGATCTCGTTCATGCATGGTATTATTATTACATTGTCGTCTCTATGTTATACTCCCTCTACGGATTCGGACTTAGCGTTTTCTTTAATATTTAACAAAAAAATCTCATATTCCGACAAGGACAACAAATAATGTCTTCGTCCTTTTCATTCTTAGCAGTTTTTGTATGTTGTGATCCTGTTCATGCATGGTATTATTATTTGCTTGTCCTCTCTATGTTATACTCCCTCTACGCTTATATGTTCTGAGCTAAGCTGTCCGTTGTTCTTTAACCTTCACTTGGTACTTCCTACCCTGTAATGCGCTTATTACATTTGACAAAATTCAGAAGCAAAAAGCGTAAGAGCAAATCAAGGTGAAATGTATTGTTCATAAAATAAGGTCCATTTTTGTATCACGGCTTTTGAAAAGCGGAGCGACCCATAACATAATTTAAGAGATACAAAAATGAACCTTATTCTATGAGCAAGGAATGTGAATTTGCTTTGCTCTTACGCTTTTTGCTTCTGAATTTAGGTAAATGTAATAAGCGCAAAAGCCAACCTGCATGTTCGTTTTCTTACTCCCATGATAAAATTTTTTTTTTTATTAATCATAGTGCATTTTTCTGGTCTTTCGTGGCGGAGTTTCTGACACTTGGCTCCGCGTTTGTTCTCATCATCATCATCATCATCATCAATTTGTCGACGATTATTTATCATCATATCAGCCAGAAGACGCCCACTGCTGGGCATAGGCCTCCCCAGAGATCTCCACAAAGGCCGGCCCTGTGCCTTCTGCATCCAGCTGGTACCTGCGATCTTTACCAGGTCGTCGGTCCACCTTGTGGGAGGCCAACCCACGCTGCGTCTTCCGGTACCTGGTCGCTACTTGAGACAATTCCTGCCCCATGGCCATGTCTGTTCTGCGAGCTATGTGGCCTGCTCACAGCCACTTAAGCTTGGCAATCCTACAGGCTATGACGGTGACTTTAGCTCGCTTGCGGATCTCCTCATTCCTGATTCGATCGCGCAATGAGGCTCCGAGCATAGCCCTTTGGGTGACAGTGAGTTTTCTTATGAGGCCCACAGTTATAGGCCAAGTCTCAGTTCCGTAGGTCATACACACTGGTTAAAGACCTTCGCTTGAGACACTGTCGTAATTGGGAGGACAATATATTGCGTAGCTTCCCGAATGCTACCCAACCGAGTTGGATTCGTCGTTTTACCGCTTTTTCGAAATTGGACCTACCTAGCTACAACGAGTGGAACGCCTCCAACTGTTATTGGAGTAGGCCCAACATGGACATTTAACATTTTGCAATTTAGATACTTTTGTAATGACAAGGCTATTTTCATTGAAAGGATCATCATCATCATATATTTAAGAGTATAACTCTTGTCGGTGGAGCAATCGCCACTCTTCTCTCTTCTCTTTGAAAGGATAAAGAATAATAAATAAAGAAGTATGTTTTGTATAAAAATCCTATTTACAGAATTACTTCAAACGTTTTGTTCATCTATATTATAGTCTGACCTTGAAGTGGAAGAGGTAAACACTTAGGATGGCTTTGGTTGGATGTAGCAGAGAGCCCGAAGGTGGAAGTGGCAGACATTCCGGACGGCTTGGAGTTGGACGAAGCCCAGAGTCCTAATGAAAATCCTGATCCCTTTTACATGCCTCAAGAAGGTAGGCATTGGCCTGGTACAGTACGTGCGCATCTACATAAATTCCATTCTATGTAGTTTAGTTTCTAACTATTGATTTGTTTTACAGCTACTACGCGTACTCCACGATCACTGGTACCCGAAATCCCAACTCACAACGGGCACTAGCAGTGGTACCGCCTATCTCCGATTGTACGCCGCCATTTTGATGTTTTAACCAATCGCAGCAAGACAGCACTGGCTCTGGTTTGCTGCGATTGATCCACACTCAATTGCATCAAAATGGCGGCTATCGGAGATCGGCGGTTCGGCTACAGGGTTGTTCGCACTCATTCCAGTACCCGCTATCGCTCCTGAGACTGCTCCTGCGCTATTCCGCGTCCGCTTCCACCAACGCCTCAGTCGTAACGTGAAGCGAGTAAAACTAGTAACAGACGTTTCCTTTGGGTTGGAGCCGACAAACCGTCAGTTGCAGTTGATACTAATCCTTACGAAGTATAAAACAAAGTCGCTTTTGGATTAATTCCGATGCGCTGGCGAGCAGACCTTGATCGGACGTCCGACCGGCGACTTTAGTTTGTGCATCGCCAGGATTAGTATCGACAACAACTGCCAAATCGAAGCGACACAAAACTCCCTTTGAACGTGCGTCTACTGAGTTTGTGTTGGTCGAACAGCAAAAGATTGTGATTCGAGGAGGCGAGACAGGCGGCTGCAGGAGCGAGAGCTGAGGCAGCTGGAATTGGAGGCACAGAAAGTGGAAGAGGAAAAGCAGAGGGTGCCCCTAGAAGCTACACAAAATACGCTGCTACTAAGTTTGTGTAAAATTCTTCAGCGATTGGAAGAGCGCTTGGCTTAAAAGAACTTATTAATAATAAGAATATTACAACAATTTAAGAGGAGCTTATTGTGTATGTACTTCTTTGTGTCTTACTCGTAAAGTTTATCTTTTTTGCACATGCTATGCTAATGCCATTTTCATTCACTGGCAAAGATATTAATTAAAGTTCATAGTTTAATAAAAGTATTATTTTATTATAAAAAAGATATATTCATAAACCATTATTAACAACAGCAAAATATAATGTCAATAAACGTAATATACAACCTACAATGAAGCCAACAATAATTTTCATAGTAAAAATAGGTAAAAACAATTTCGTAAGGCACATGAAACTAAATATACTTGTGGTACAAATACCCATATGCGTATAATTTACTACGGAATGTCGAGTTTCAACAATATAAACATAAAACTTACTAGTTTACTTACTTCCTATTATAATACTATCTTAATACGATTTTTATATTTGTTGAAAATTAGCACTTAATAATTAATAATGTACCCACAAGCAGTAGGTACAATATTGAATATTCATTACTGACCTTATATGACATAAAAGTTCTTCGTTTCCAGTCTTTCCACATTTTACCATTTACTATTATTTTACAGTATGTAATCGACAACATCGGAAATAGTATTCGAAAATAGATTTTTGGTTAATGTAACTAAATTGCTGGCCCTATAAATAAATGATCAAGTCTTAAACTGGACGGATACAGTTTTTATACATAAAACATAATAAATTCATTTCCGTTTACTTAAGTACATATACATAAAATCTTAATTAAAAATAATAATTTGGACGGATGGCTTTCATTTAAATAATCTCTAATATATATAATATTTATATTACAATCACTAGCTTTTATAATATACGTTTATTAAAATATTGCTATAAATAAATGCGTGTCACTACGTAAGTAGACAAGACACGATGGTACGCTTTTGATAATGTGTTTGTTCGATACTTATCTTTGGACTGACAAGGTTTAGTATTGGAGTATACGCGAGATTCGTGGAGTGTGGACGCAAAAGAACCAAGACATCACATTGATTGTGCACGGCATCATAAGGAACGTATCACTATCATACAAAATATAGCCAGACGTCGCGAGCACTTAGAACAGAACACCCGTTCTCGCCTTATGTTCGCGATCTCCCATTTTTTATACCTAAATACATGGCTACCAAAATATCATTAGTGCTTGTCTAAGCTGAAATGACGCGCCCCACTACTACTTAATTAGTTGATTTCGATGTGGGAGTGCAAATATTAATAACGACACTTCATCTGTGTGGGAGCGTCGACTGCTCCGCGAACCGGAGCCGACTCCGCTAAATGACCAATTACAACGGCATTTGTATATGTATTGCGTCCATATTTTAAATTTGCTTGTGTGCGTTAATGCGATAGTGGGGCGCGTCATTTCAGCTTAGACAAGCTGTTAGCATGTTTATCCTTGATATTTCGTTTCGGTTTCATTTGATGGCAACAGCTAATAGTCCTGACCACATAATTAACTACTTATGAATTGAGTATATTTATAAAATCAGATACATCTAAAGTATAGAATTAGAAAATCGGAACAAAAAATCACTCCTCATATCATACGCACTTGACATGGACCCTTATTATCAGGACGTCATCTTTGACATAGCCATTCTTGATCACCTCGGTTACTAGAGCATACTCAGTATACCCGAATCCTCTGACGCATACCTCTGTGATTGGTTTCTTGAAGGCCACAAGGCTAGAGTTTGACATCATGGTGTCCCGTTGAGTGAGCTCTGGATTGTACTGGTTGATCATTGAGAAGGATATGCGACCATTGAAGGGCCATTCTAAACAGTCGTCGTATTCCGTCTTCATAAGATGCACATGTAGAGCGAAGCACCTCGGGTTTTGAGGCGATATGTTTAGACGGACGCAGAATCTGGAAGTTAAGGGGGTCAGTCAGTGGGATGCCCGTATAGTTGCTTAAGCTTTATTCATGTATGTATGTACTAGCTTTAGGCAGCGACTTCGTGGGATACTTGATTATGCCATGTCACAGAGCAGTCTCAGCCATGAAGGAAACTAACTTTTCATGCTTTTTGTGCTATGTTTTCTTGCGGAAACCACATTGAATTTTGGGCAAAATTATAGCCTATGTGATATGCAGGGTTAAAAGCTACAATACAACACTGCAAAATCTCATCTAAAGCTGTTGAGTAATTTTTGCGTGGAAGAGTAACAAACACTTAAATATTTAACATTATAAACTGAGGTTAGTTAAGGACATAAAGTACTTATTAAAAGTAAAAATGCACGATACTAAATAAATACAAGAGTGCGCAACCCTTCTAACCCAACCTTCTGCTAACCCAAATACCAGAGAGTCTAAAAGTTTAAACAAGTGTAGCGCGCGTAATAAATGGACTGGCCAGATGAGTCGTGTGCACACGCGTAGCGGAGATTACGACTCAATAGTTGAGTCGGCCGCAGCGAAAATGTTATCGCTTTTAGCAATATCTTTTAGACCTTATCTATCAAGTCAACTAGTTATAATTATCCGAAATTTTCAAAAACACATATTTTAGGCGCCCAAAATTAGTGCAACGTGGATTTCTTCAAGGAGTTGGCAACAATCTAGAGATATCCCTGGCAAACATCCATAGGCTACGGTAACTGCTTACCATCAAGCATGCATACCCTTCTACCTACCCTACCCTTCTACCTAACCTACCTACATCTACCCTTCTGGTATAAAAAACCAGCACAACGCATTCGTACTTACCTATAACCATTAGGCCAAGTATAGAACCCTGGGCTGTATAACATCCTGTTATGGTCTTTGAGCATCATATCCAGCCTCTCTTGGAATTTGTCTATCCTCCACACATAGTTCCCCATGCAGTATCGGAGTAGCATCTCATTGTTTTGTTTCATTTTCGCCATGGAGAACGCTGATAGTTGTTTAGACATGTTCGCTATGATTATATCTTGCTCGCGGCTCCTTTGTTCTAGCACCACGACTCGCTCATAGAGGGCTCTGAAAAGGTTAAATAGTAAATACCACTTAGAATTTGTAAATGTATATAAATTGGTGGTGGTGTGTGGTGCCGCCACCTTAAATAATATTACCACCCCATCTCTTCCCGTGGGTGTCGTAAGAGGCGACTAAGGGACAAGCCCGAAAAGTGGGCAGCAGCATATTTCTGGGTACATTTACATCTACTGCACTGCGCCTGCCAAGCGTGGCGATTATGGCAACCCCCCACGATGACAAGCACACACAGGCCACGGGCCTCAGTACTCGGCGGCCCTGCTATTCCGGACTATGGTAGCGGTCACAGTAACCGCGGGGCAAGGGGTGCGAAGAATCACCGGACGGGACCAGGCTACCACAAAGCACGACCACTGGCCCTGGCAACATACAATGTCCAGACACTGCGGACCGACGAAAAGCTCGTGGAGCTGGAGGAATTGATCAGCAGATTACATTGGGACATTATAGGGTTATTTGAAGTCCGAAGAAAGGGGGAGGACTCGATAATTCTGAAGTCCGGAAATCTGCTTTACTTCCGGGAGGGCGACCAACTGTCCCTAGGTGGTGTCGGGTTCCTCGTCCACAACTTACACACATTACACCCGTTGTCGTGGAGGATTTTAACGCGAAACTGGGCAAACGAAGCGGAGACGAGTTGAGAGTGGGGCAATTAGGAGTTGGAAGTCGGAACGCCCGTGGCCAGATGCTGGCCGGCTTTCGGGAGAAAGTGGGACTCTTAATGATGAACTCATTTTTCGGGAAGCCGGATCGTCACAGATGAACGTGGGCTTTCCCGATGGTTTCACAAAAAATGAGATTGACTTCATCCTTTCTACGAAACGGCATATGTATATTCAATTATGTCTCGTTGATCAATAGCGTAAAAATTGGCAGTGATCACCGCTTGGTAAGAGGCACATTCAATATTAATCCAGAGCTAGAAAGATCGAGATTGATGAGGTCCACGCTCCGGCCTATACCCATCCAAATCCAAAACCCCGAGAGCTTTCAACTCGAATTACAAAATCGCTTCGAGTGCCTAGGAGAGTGCGTCGACGTGGACGACTACAATAACAGGTTCGTGGAAACTGTCTATACGGTTGGGTCAAAGTTTTACAAAGACTGCTGCACAAAAAGAACAAGCATAATCTCTGACGATACCCTCAAACTCATGGAAGAAAGACGCGCAATGACTCTGCAATCCCCTGATGATGTCTCTCAATTTAGGCGACTTAATCGATAGATCTCCAAGTCTTCGACTCGCGACATACGCCGCTTCAATACTATCAATATCGAGGCGGCGATCGACCGGAACAAGGCTCTAAAGTCTTTGCGAGAGATCTGTTGATTAGACAGAGCCAGTTGACAAAACTGAAAACGGATGACGGCATAGTTGTTTCGACCAAGTCCGAGGTTTTGAGGGAAGTCGAGAGGTTCTATGGACAGTTATACACGACAACACGGGCACATGTTACCAGTATGGCAAAAGACCCCAGAGCCAAGTTGACCCGACACAACACCAAAGTTATCCCGGACATCAGCCTGTACGAGATAAGTAAACAGCTCTTAAACAGCTTAAGAACAACAAGGCGCCGGGTGATGATGGAATTACGGCTGAGCTTCTGAAAGCTGGTGGCAAACCTGTGCTTAAGACCCTTCAGAAGCTGTTCACTTCCGTCATCCTCGAGGGAAAAACGCCGGAAGCATGGCACAGAAGTATAGTGATATTGTTCTTCAATAAAGGTGATAAGGCTCTCTTGAACAACTTCAGACCAATATAATTATTGGAATTGTATTATAATTAATATATTTATTGTATGTACTTATAAATTATTAGTATATTGCTGACTGTGCGGTGTTTCCGGGTAGGAAATGGGCCCACTGAAAACCAGCGTTGTGGTTCGCGTCAAGCGGCCACAACATTATGCTGAGGGGGTCCAGTTGCACTGGAAGCCGCGACACGGAGATTAAACAATGCCACTGGGAATAGATACTCGTAAACTGTAGGTAGGTAGGTACAGTTATTATTGTTATTCCTTTTATTTTTTATTTTTATTTTCAAATATCATTATTTGTATTTTATGTTGGTATGCTTAGTTCGTTGTTTTTATGTTGTTGTACTTAATTATCGTGTCGTGGTGTCTACTGCAATAAATGTTTTCTTTCTTTCTTTCTTTCTTTCAATATCGCTGCTGACCCATGTGTATAAGCTGTTTTCGAGAGTCATTACGAATCGTCTCGCACGCAGGTTTGATGACTTCCAGCTTCCCGAACAAGCCGGATTCCGAAAAGGTTTTAGTACCATAGACCACATACATACGCCGCGGCAGGTTATACAGAATACCGAAGAGTATAACCGGCCATTATGCTTGGCGTTTGTGGACTATGAGAAAACCTTCGATTCGATCGAACCTTGGGCGGTGCTCCAGTCTCTACAGCAAATTGACTATCGATATATCGAAGCACTGAAGTGTTTGTACGAAAACGCCACTATGGCCATTCGTCTCCAGGATAAGAAAACAGAACCTATTCAGCTGCAGCGAGGTGTTAGTCAAGGTGATGTCATATCACCGAAGTTGTTCACCGCTGGAGGATATCTTTAGGCTTCTGGACTGGGACGGACTCGGCATCAATATTAACGGCGAGTACCTCACTCACCTCAGATTTGCTGACGATATCGTCATGGCTGAAACCCTGGAAGACTTGGGCAAAATGCTCGATGACCTCTGTAGTGCCTCTCAACAAGTAGGTCTTAAAATGAACATGGACAAGACGAATTTTATGTCGAATGTCCATGTTGTGCCTACTCCAGTGACAGTTGGAGGCATTCCACTTGAAGTTGTCGACGATTATACATACCTAAGACAAATAGTCCAGCTAGGTCCAATTTCGAGAAAGAGGTCAATCGACGAATCTAACTCGGTTGGGCAGCATTCGGGAAGCTACGCCATATATTTTCGTCCCAATTACCGCAGTGTCTCAAGACGAAGGTCTTTGATCAATGTGTGTTATGATGATCAGTGATGACTTATGGAACTGAAACGTGGCCGCTCACTGTGGGCCTTATAAGAAAGCTCACTGTTACCCAAAGGGCAATGGAAAGAGCTATGCTCGGAGTCTTTGCGCGATCGAATAAGAATGAGGAGATCCGCAAGCGAACCAAGGTCACCGACATAGCCCTAAGGATTGCCAGACTGAAGTGGCAGTGGGCAGGGCACATAGCTCGAAGAACAGATGGCGACCACGTGCCGGAAAACGCAGCGTGGGTAGGCCTCCCACAAGGTGGACCGACGACCTGGTAAGGATCGCAGGTACCAGCTGGATGCGGAAAGCACAGGACCGGCCTTTGTGGAGATCTCTAAGGGGAGGCCTATGCCCAGCAGTAGGCGTCTTCTGGCTGATATGATGAGTCATTGGTGAGGAACCAGACAGACAACAAATACATTGCAGACATAAAGAACTACACTACACGTATCGTTACCCCATAAGTGCTCCTGGGTGCTTCCAAATAAGTTGTATGCTTGCGGCAACCACGCTCTAGCTACAGCTTGTGCCGTATTTCGGAGCAGACTGGCCAGATTTTTCAAGGGTAGTTGTGCTGAATACGTTATCATCGTTATTTTCAACTGCTATATTCTTTTTCAAATAGGCTGGTGTGCTCCATCATAGACTGCATCTATGCTAAGCATATATATAATAGCACAGGTGTAATGGTAGTCACATACCGGATTATAAGATAAAAAAAATTGTGATTGGCAAAGTTGAAATCGGATGGTGACTATTATTAGGAATGTGTCTTAAATCATTTATAAGTCGGTAGGTATTTAATATAGCCCATAATAACAATATTTTTATAAATAAGATCGAATTAAAGATAAAAAATAACCTAAATGATTATTTAAAGTAATTGAAATATTGATTAAAATTATTACATTCAAAATGAAATAAAATCATATGAATATTTAAAAATATTTTACGGAATTAAATATGGAACAATGTTTTTTTTGTTACGTATTTGTGCTGTTTCAATAAAATATGTGTAGTTTTATTTATGCCAATGGTAATAGTGAAAAATTCTAAACATTTGGTGTTACAGTACATTATTGCAAAGGTTCAGAAAGTGAGGGATTGATCGACGCCGAGACATATATACTGCTTTTCTTAAATAATAATACATAAAATAATACAAGGTTCAAAATGGCGGCCACTTCTTTCTAATATTAGAGTTTTTTAGCCGAAGTTCTAAGTTTCCGAGGTACTTATTACGTTTTTAATAAATTGAATATATAGGGTTAAATCGATTTGTTTCGTTTTCGAAAGTTTATTAGCCATTGTAAAGCACACTGTAAAGTGTACGTGATGCATAACCATTTGGTAAATAAATACATTCGATAAAAAGGTTTTATACACCTGGATAGTCTCTTTGACATTGACAGTTGTGTGTTTACATTTTTGATCTTTAATTTCATCTCCAACCTTACGTCTATTGCATAAAAAGCCTTGCATTGTAAATGCATTTTAAATCTCGTTACAAAACGCCAATACGTGTCACATGACCGCGCTATTATGTTACTTCTACCTAAACATCGACAACCACCCAAGGAACAAATAACGAAGCGTTGTTGATTGACAGTTGAGTATTTGGGAACAAATGACGTCATGCACTCTGATTGGCGTTTGTCATCACGTGACCTACAAGTGATTTTATTACATTATATATAAATAAAAAAAATAATCATCTTGGCGTTAATGTCCCGGTTGTGCTCTCGAGAACGAGGGCCCGGGGTCCGCCTTGACCATGATCCAGGATTTGGCAGGTCAGGTAATTACAGTGGAGCGACTGCCACCTGACCTCCATGACCCTGCTACCAGGGGAACTTGACCAGATTGGACCATGGTTACACATCCAGTCGCCTGAATGTGCAGGTTTCATCACGATGTTTTCCCTCACCGTAAGAGCATCGGTTAGTATTCAACTAATGTACATAACTCAGAAAACAGTCATTGGTACATGGCCGGAGCGGGATTCGAACCCGGGACCTCTGGCTTACGAGTCGGATACTGTAACCGCTCGGCCACCGACGCTCTTATTACATTATATATATTAAATGTTAAATAAATCCAATCAAAATAAGAAAAGATTTGTATATTTTGGATTTCTATCATAGCAACTATCATTTCACATCAAAATTATATTTTTATTAGAATACAGTCAACATCCCTATCCGGCGTATTTATTAGGCACAGCGATAAACTTACCTTATGAGAGCCCCAGTGCTGCTGGGCTGCGGTGCAGGTTCTCCATCCTTGTTTGGCGCGTCCCACAACGTCATTGCCTCCTGCTCTTTCGCGTTGATATTCGCGTTCGATATATCATTCGTTAACTTTACCTCTGAGTACGCATTCACTAAAAACTGTTAGAAATTTTTTATCATCACAATGGTTATCAAAAGATCTACTTTTTAGATTCAAGAAATTGTGAAATTCTTTCCTTATTACATTTGACTAAATTCAGAAGCAAAACGCGTGAGAGCAAATCAAAGTTGAATGTATAGCTTATAGAATAAGGTCAATTTCAGAGAGCGTCGTCGGTAGCCGTGCGGTTGAGTATCCAACTCGTAAGCGAGAGGTACCTGTTCTAACTTATGTACATTAGTTGAACACTAACAGATGCTCTTCCGGTGAGGGAAAACATCGTGATGAAACCTGCAAATTCCGGCAACTGAATTTGTAACCATGAACTAATCTGGTCAGGTTCCCCTGGTAGCAGGGTTACGGAGGTCAGATGGTAGTCGCTCTACTGTAATTACCTGATCGCCAAATCCTGGATCTTCGTCAAGGCGGACCTCGGGTCCTCGTTCTCGAGAGCACAACCGGGACATCAACGCCAAGATGATGATTTTTTTTGTATCACTAATATTATACAACACGTGGCTCCGCTTTTCAAAAGCCGTGATAGAAAAATGGACGTTATTTTATAAGCAATACATTCCACTTTGATTTGCTCTCACGATTATTGCTTCTGATTTAGGCTACTGAAAAGAGTCAAATGTAATAATGTGGCTAATGCCACATTAAACAATACTTACACTCATATGGTTCTGTATATCTTGCTGCAAGTGTGCATGCATCTCCTCTTGGCTGCTAAAGGTCTCCTTACACCCGACGGCGGAGAAGGCACATGGTACGCTATTCCGGGCCCTTGATGAAGGCTCTGGTTGGTTGTACTCGCAGCACATTATGTGAGCGTCCAAGTCTAACGGAGTGGTTTTCACAGTGCAGCCTGGAATTTAAGAGTTACTGGTTAGGTGAGGGTACATAGTATAAGGAGATGTCTTTGGCCATGTTTTGCTGTGGCTCATGTGGTCTTGAAAGACTTTCTGTATTTATAATATCCTTTTTCAGTCTTTTTTCTTTATACAAACAATATCCCTCCCTCATTTAAGTGCCGCCAAGATGATGACGACTTAAGGGGAAATTAATAAAAGTTAAGCAACATACACCAGTACTGGTGTGTGACCGTTTCGTACTTTGAGGCTAATCGAACTTCAACACCGCTGTGAGGTCTCAACTCGTTAGATGTAATTAATTGTAAAGTTCCAGTCAATTCAGACAAATCCAGTGACCAATTGTTAATACTGACCTTTAGCAGCAAATGGACACGCCATTCTCAGCTCTTGTATTTCACGTTTAGTGTAGTTGTCAGGAAAAATGTCATCTTTCAAACTGAGATTGATGTTGTCTATTGGGCAGTGGCCACTATTTCTGGAAATGCATAATTAGAATTATTAATTTCAGTGATTACAGAGTTAACAAAATGACAGCCTATACAATTTAATGAGTTTAGTGCCATGTGTAACATGTGTATTGACATGACAATGTGTGATCGGGTCTATGGAGCCAGTGAACAGGGATATAAGGGGATGTTGCATGTTAGTTAAAAAACATGTTTAGACTCTCTCTTGTAATCCTAACTTTTCAGTCTGGCAATGAACTTGTTATTCGAAGGTTAATTCATAATATTATTACAAAATAAACGTTTGTAAGGCATTCAATTTACTAATACAACTTATTATGTCAGCCATAAATACTTTTAACACTTTCTTACTACAAGGCCATAACATTCTTTGTTAAATATAAATAACAAAAGGCATTTTGAAGGAAACAATGTTATAATTATATGGTAAACCCAAGTATGTATACAAAGTATTGACACCAATTGTACTCTAAATGTAGGTGTTGTGGACAACTGTTACTGTTCACCCTTAGGAATCCTTTTTGCTATCTTGTTACTATGGTTGCATATGGGGTAAACAACCCCTAAGCTTATGGTATTCTTAAATACCTTTACGCTAATAATAATTATATAATAATTTTGCTTACTGCAACCATGATGTTATACAACTCTTGCAGAACTTATGTCCACATGTCGTCATCACAGGGTCCAGTAGCCAGTTGAGACAGACCGGGCATTCATAGCGGGATTCTGGCTGGTTGCTAAGCACAGTTTCATTTAGAGCTGATATGCCCATTGGCTGTATCTGGAATATAGAGGAATAGATATTTTACTTTCGTTAATCACTCATTACACAGCTTACAATATTTATAATTAAAAATCGACATTTGCTAATTAAAATTCGTAAGTAAATTCACTTAATTATTTTATTACGTGGAACAAGTTTCGATTACCTGTTTCCAAAACTACTCAAGGATAGCTATGACTTATCATGGAAGTATGTAACTGTTGAAATGAACAATGTTGATAACTTTATTTTATAGTAGGTACATACATACGCTGACCCAAGATGATGATGTTTAACTTAAAAATGGGATATTCTTTGAAACTACAATAGAAGAGATAGTTAAAAAAATTGAAAAAGAATAATTTGGCAGTTAAGGGACTTACTGCAATTCCTTCGGATGCATCTTTTGCACGACTTTTTGTGTCCATCACTATATTGTTTTTGGCAAAATTTAATTAATTAGGTGCCTAATAAATAGCCAAAACAAAACACTATACCTACGTAAAATAGTGTTTGCAAGTTCGAATTTTGTAATTTTTTGCTGTGGATGTAAAGTGGAATGAGTGATGTGATTCTGTGGTTGTGATATCACTTCACCAGTGTTACCAGCAGCAGATTCCAAAAAAGTACGTCCGGGCTCCTAAAATAGTACGAAAATGGCTTAAAAAGGTATACAACGGCGTTATTTTAACAAGACAATACCTTATTTACTCGCCGGTGGTGCCATTGAGCAAATACACGTCAAATCAACCCATCCTTACATTGTTTTACGGTATTTTGCGGACAGAAAAGGCAAAGTGACCATCCCCCCCAGCAAAATTTGGCATTTTGTAAAAACGTACTAAATAGTACGATGTGGAGCAAAGTACGCCAAAGGTACGACACTCAGCCAAAAACTACGTAAATCGTACCAAAAGGTACGATCTGGCAACGCTGCACTTCACTCCCAAAGTCCTATGCACAAACTATGACAAATGCTTCACTCACAGTTTTCACTTGATGTTGACAGTCAGGGTGACCAACTTCAAATTTTAGATTCTGCCTCACATAAGCTAGAATCCTGTCAAATCGCTAGACTCTTATGCACAAAATGCTGAAATAATGCCAAAACACAAATTATCGCATCTTATTAGTGTATCTTAACAGATTGTCGAAAACATTCTTTCACAAGCAACGTTTGACATTGGCAAATTTTTAGTATTCGTTTTTGTCTTTCTAATCGTTCATATTTTTACATCACACATACTCAAAATAATTATATCTTTGGGTGAGTACTTATTTCATTTTTTTCTTACATTTCCAGATATCGATAACTTCCTGTCAAAAACCAAAATAAAGGCTTAAACCTGCTTAAAAGGCAGGTTCCTTTCACATATGGTCACACTGACGACGGTTGATACATGGCTGGCACTGACAGTTGCTAGACCACAGAGTAGGTAGTGTTGCTAGACTGACACTGACAGCAGGCAAATCGGCTGTCGTACCGCCTAGCTCCGATAGTAAACCGCCATCTTGATTCCATCCTGTGGAATTCGTTCCTTGATATTTTGAAATAGGTGGCTCCACCTCAGTCCATTTTACTGGGTAGGCTGTCTATTCTTGAATGTTGTGAAGTCCTTCCACAGGATGGGATCAAGATGGCGGCGTTCAATTGGAGATAGGCGGTACCACCCCTGGACTCGGACACACACACACATACAAGTTGGGAGTTCAATGGGTGTTCACAAATTTATATTCGCACGAAATGTGCTTATAGCCTATGTTGCTTGTGCGAAGTAGTAAGTGAGGCTGATATTCCACTTATGAAATATCTGTGACAATGTACATTTGATGTACTTGGACGACTTCATCAAACTAAAGTCATAAAATGTATCTTTGATCAAAGAAATTTAATAAATGGAATACCCCCCTAACCAGCAGCGGTTGAGACGTAGAGTAGGCGATGTTTCGTCTTTAACATCTTGGAAGCCCGTTCACTCTAGGATTAGGTATTTATGCGGCTTAACAATAACCTAATGTGTGATGGCGAGCAGACAAGATCCGACCAAGGATTAGTACAACCTGCAACTGACAATTGTCGGCTCTAGCCAAATCGTAGCGTCTATTGACAATTGCATATTGTAACGCAAATAGGTAGATAAGGTACTCTTACCCATTCGTTCGCGGTCTTCATTTTCTGACAGTAATGACAGACAGTTGACATGACAGTTTTCTAAGTGTAGACCGTCAGTGAAGTGGTCTGATGTGAGGCTAACCTCGTGCCCAGGGCGTCTTGTCAAATGGGCAGCTACCCGGTCTACTGTGTCGTACAGCAAGCGCTCGTAGACACCATCGATGGCTGTCTGCTTGTCTTCACCGTCAACAACGGCGGCCCGCACCTGTTCCAAGGCGGCTACCTACTATCTCCCTCCCTCCAGAGTTGGGGAGGCGTCTTTAACGCTTTAGCGACAATCGTTTGCAGTGAGCGCAGGCGGAGTTCAGGCGAAAGGCTACCGCCACCCGCAAAGTCGCTACTATGTCCAAGAGAGTTCTCGTATTGGAAACTTTCTGGCATCGTCCATTTTCATGGTTGCATATTAGTATGCAACGCCATCCCCTCACGTTCAATAAAATGATTCTACCGCTAAATTAAAATTCATTAAATTGTTGTTACACTGTACCTACCTTGTTGATTGGGTTATTTTCTCAAATGTGCTGGCAAATTCTGCTGGAAATAAATTGTCTCTTTGTATCTTTCTATTTTTTGCGGCAAATATTCATTCTGCCTCATACATATAATTTATTATTCTACCGCAAGTTTACACGGTAATATTAACGCGTTCTGCAAGCGGTAGACTATTAATAGTCTACCGCTTGCAGAACTAGGTCCCTATACTCGTATAACTCCGTTAGGCTATAAACATATAGAGTATGTAATGCTTTAGTAGATGAAACAGCGGCGCAGCGTCGGCGTCGGCGCCGACACGACGTCTAACGACTACATTGTATGGTAATCTGGCGTCGTACCGATGTTAGACATTATTCATACAGTTAGCAAGCAACTTCACATTCTCGGGGACTTATTATTCCATGCTCGGAGCACAAGGCATCATCGTCAGTACTTACAAAAATTATGAAATGAGAATAATAATGACATTGTAAGAAGTAGATGTACCATCAAGTCAAGAGTGAATATTTATCTTCTAGACCATAGAAAACAATGAAAGTAGTTAGAGGGGCTAAGTGGGCAGGGCTAGACAAGCATGCTCCATCTTTGACCTCATGTCGCTTTGCATCATATTATATGAGTTGAGGTCAAATGTTGGGCTATGGATAAAAAAAATTAGGTAGGTACTTACAAAGATCGAAGATATTAAAAAGGCCCACCAAAGCATGTGCTACAGATGCTGTAGGATTGTACATATTGTGATCCTGGTACCCAGGTATAGGTAGGTATATGAATAGGTATACCTCTACGTAACAAGGAAAGCTGGCTTATCTTTCGGGTCAGCGTAATTGATATACGAAAGGTGAAGGTGTATGTTTGGCTAATAGTTTTTTACTAAGAGGCGCGTAGAGAGTGTGTTAATATCCTTGACCAGTTTCATCACTATCATCATCAGCCTATGCTAATTCACAGCTGGACATATGCCCCCCAATGAGACCCTGCTCTCGGTGGTATTACATAATATGTAAACCTAATATTCCTAACATACATGTAAGTTGTATGCCACATTGTGATGTAGAATTATAGTCTATTCAAGATTCAAATTGGCAGATTGTATGCATTCAAACTACGCGTAGGTAGGTACGTCGCGCCAGACTTACATGTAAGTCACGATTGACTAACTCTCATGGCATAACATGCGGAAGGACTCACTGAGATGTTTGTAGTTTAATATGTAGGTAATCTATTGTTACTTTAGTGGGTTAGCTTATAATATCTGAGAAGGGGAGCTCTAATATGAGAGAAATGGATATCAGAAAGTATTAACAGGATGGTTTCGTTGGAAAAAAGCTTTTCCATATTAGATAATTATCTACTTAGTTCAACAGTAAAGACAGCATTTTAAGAATACGAATCTATCATTTTAGGATAGTAGGTAACACAGATTTTATAGTTGCAAACAATAAGTGGAGGTAGCCTGCGCTTGCCTTGTACCTACAAAATATGGATGACACAGGCTCGACTCTTAGGTACTCGCAGAAAGTAAAAGAAAATTCGGGAAATATAATAGAAGTAAATACAACATAGACATAACATCTTTAACTATTTTATTTATGTTGAATCTATAGTATTAAATTATTTATAAATTCATTTTATTGCTTAGGTAGTACGGGGCTTACTGAAAACCAGCGTTGTGGTTCGCAGCAAGCGACCTCAACATTATGCTGAGGAGATGCCCACGAGAAATGCCGCTGGGAACCCTATAATTGTCCCCGTGTTTTATGTACAGTTTTTTTGTGTTAAATATAATTGTATTGCAATTATCATGTCGTGGCGTCCTTTATAATAAATGTTTTCTTTCTTTCTTTCTTTAAATACGAGAATGTGCGAGTAATTCGTCAATTCGCGCCGATGTCAAGGTCGCGGAGGCCCAATCCTATATCAAAACATATGTGAGAAAGTTGGCCTCAACAGTGCCAAAATCTTCTGCTATCTAAATTGACTAATGCATGTTCTAATATAAGTTGTAACTAATGTAGATATCTGTTCATTCATTCATCCTGTAAGGTATCAAACTTTGTCCGAGTGTCGAGCCCACAAACTATGAACTATATATAACCATGCCAAGCGCCGACTTATGACGGCTGCTATCGACAGTACTTTGAAGTACTTTGTCGATACTTGTCTAAGTAGCGTTACTATGAGTTCTCACATTACTAAGTAAACGCGTCGCGTTCAATACAGCTCAGTCCATTTCGTTAGTGCCGAACGCCACTCAAGCATTGTCAGTCGGAACCCTGTGCGCTCGCGCGCGTTGCGAGACCTCACAGTAACGGTTCAGGAATGCGGATGTTATACTATGCATCATATGCAGCATATGAGCCGAAAGACGCCCACTACTGGGCATAGGCCTCCCCTAGAGATCTCCACAAAGGCCGGTCCTGTGCCTTCCGCATCTAGCTGGTACCTGCGATATTTACCAAGTCGTCGGTCCACCTTGTGGAAAGCCTACCCACGCAGCGTCTTCCGGTACGGACTATGCATAGGTGTTAGAAAAACGTGTTGCTACGGGCCGCTCGATCGCAAGGCAGACCCTCTCACCACTCGGCCACCACGCACAGCTCTATCTGGGTTATCTGCTTATTATGTCAGAGGGTCATTCCAAGCTGTGCAATGCACAACGTTGATTCACGAAGGGAAACTCTCGGCTCATTGCACCGTGGTGGATCGCTGATAAATGCGACGTCACTTTTGCCGACGATGATCCATCCGAAACACAATTTCACGCGTTCATTTGTACGTAATTCAGTTAAATTTATTCGTTGCCTTCACATTAATTGTAATATATTATCATTTTTAAATCTGATGTAATTTAATTTCTGATTAAATATAAATTTTGCAAGCTTTTATTAATACAAATCTTAACTAATTGACACTAAGTAAAACTAAATTAATTATACACAAACTACACTAAATATATAGATAAATTTTCCCTAGGTAAATGTTCCCCAGGAAAAGTGCAGATAAGGCTGACCGCATTGCCTTTTTGAATTCTTAAAAAGGAACAACCGCCAGGAGCTCAGCTCTGGCTCCTAATACCTTCAGTGATGCGAGGTTTACCAAGCCTAGGTCCTCCGCTGGGGACCATGAGACTGTTTGAACATCCTCGGGAGCCGATTGGCACTCATGACGGAATTTATTACCCATTTCTAAGTCATCTTGGCGTTAATGTCCCGGTTGTGCTCTCGAGAACGAGGGCCCGGGGTCCGCCTTGACCATGGTCCAGGATTTGGCAGGTCAGGTAATTACAGTGGAGCGACTGCCATCTGACCTCCAGAGCTACCAGGGGAACCTGACCAGATTGGATCATGGTTACACATTCAGTCGCCTCAATGTGCAGGTTTCATCACGATGTTTTCCCTCACCGTAAGAGCATCGGTTAATATTCAACTAATGTACATAACTCAGAAAACAGTCATTGGTACATGGCCGGAGCGGGACCCATTTCTAAGTAATATTTAAAAATATAATTCTGAATTCTTACTCTAAGGTTGACTTGAAATAATTTATCATCATCATAATATCAGCTGGAAGACGCACACTGCTAGGCCTGCGACCTTTACCGGGTCATCGCTCCACCTTGTGGGAGGCCTACCCATGCTGTGAGATTGAGATAATTATCCGTGTTGACAAACATCTTCAACTTCATCAATATTAAACAGAACTTCATTACCTAACTAAATTACCAGCGACCTACATAAGGATAGTAGAATATAACCATTTATTTCCATAATGAATTCTGTGCTCAGCTAGTTCCCGTACTTGGTAGGTAATTATTTAGTTAATTGTTGTCAGTAGTTATCTACTTAATTTATTGTTCTAACTAACACTTACCATTACCTTCAGGTAGTTACAGTTTAGTCTGTCAAGCCTGAGGAGTCCGCCTGGGTGAGTACCACCGCCTTATCTATTTCTGCTTTTTCATTGGCTGCAACCTAAACGCATTAATCGTAGATGTTATGGGCGACAGTTACCGCTTACGTGTAGAATAATAAAAAAAAGTAAACCATCCATTACCTCGGCAGATTAGGTAATTCATAAAACAAATACTACGCATTCTGAAACGAAAAATCTCTAAAAATATCCGGTAAGGCTTTTTTGGATATCACGACAGCACGTTGTTAAGTCCGGCTGTTAACAGATTCTTATCTGAGCAACATTTCAAACTATTTCGTTGCACAACACTGGTTTATGCTCTGAATCTTTAGCGCAATTTAGTGTAAAAGTTTATTATCCAACTACGAGTGAGTACCTACTTATGGCATTTAATCTCTACCTACTATCAAATAAAACTACACCGTACGGTTGGCTGTGCCTGGTAGAGGAGAATCATAAGAGAGAGATAGACCCGAAGGGACTTTGGCTCTGTGTATTCTACAGGCTGTACAATGGGAAGTGTTCTGAGGAACATTATGATCTGGTGCACAATTTTTTGCACCATTGCACCACCAGCCGTGGGCTGGGTTGGGTACCCCAATTACGTAAACAATCTAGTGGTGTCCACGGGAACGTTCGAGAGAACGTTCCTCGCCCATACGATGGGATGTGGAATAAGCACCCAGCCACAGTGTTTCCTTTGGAATATGACAAGGGATCGTTCAAGAGGTATAAGTGGTGTTGCTGATGTCCATAGGCGGAGGTGATCAATTTCCATCAAGTGGCCTGTTTGTCTGCCGTAAAATATAAAAAAGGTGGTCGGCAAGCGACTGTGGACGGCAATGTAGTATCCGATCATAGTAATTAAATCTTTTAATTTTTATTTAATTTTTCGTTATTTTATTTAAAAGAAATTGTAATCGGTCAGAGGTCAGATCAAGTGTAAGCGCCTACCCTAAACAGACAAGCATGTATGAAAAAAAAGTAAATTAATGAATGGGTTGACGAACGCGGAAAAAGCAAGAGAATAAATAATAATAATAATATTTTATTTGTCCACCTACAGGAAAAAGGTGTGACGTTCTGTCACTGTCTGTGGTGTTTACAAGGTAATTTCATTGAGAAGGAGACCGCGTATAGGTCAACGGGAGTACACAAAGTGAACATCAAAGGGAGGTTGACCAAATCTTCCGCTGGGGTCCAGACTCAGGGGTTGAGTGACACCCCGTGACAGTATTTATGATCTTTTATAACTTTTTATCATTTGTAGGTAACTAGTGGACTCGGTGCGAATTCGTTCGCGTGGCGTCCTACCCCTACACTACCCTACCCTACACCTACTTTATCCCTACCTACCCTTTTTTTCTTGCTTACCTTTAAATCAAGCTCTTGAAACACTTTATCGATTGCTGAAAATCGTATTAAGCGTACACATATACCTATATAGGGACAGACGGCGGGAAGCGGCTTTATTTTATGTTTTTCAATGTCAAAAGTAGAATCAGTCAAATCTAGAATGTGATTGATATTCAGCGTTCAAGCGCTCAGGAGACACTCGATCTTGAGGCAGAGCCGATAAAATGATCTACTACTGTGAACAAGCACAGATACAGCATGTTCTCGGAGATCTCGGCTATTTGATTAGGGCCAACGTATGTCGAAACAGTGGCTGTCGCATCGTGTTTTTCCGAACACCCAGCTTACTACGTAAGGCCTTGTGTTACGCAATTCCAGTCCTAAACTCTTGTGGACTCGCCATAGTAACAAGACCGCCACCTTTGTAAGGCGACCCAGGTTCAACTTCAACCCCACTCGGGGTAAAGGGCATGGGCATGTTGACCTTCGGTTCCGTATGCTCTCAATACAAGCCACGTCAGAATCGCTCACAACTCCGACACCAAAGTTGACAGTTACTTGGATGATATCTCTTTACACACATTTGTGGCGCCACTCCGCTGCAGAAGTTTCACTCAGTAGGTTTTAAATACTACAATTGAATATGTTTAATTCTACTATGCTATACTAATTGCATAACGAACAAGGCAGTCATATGAAGATTCACTATAGAAAGTATTGGCAAATGTTCAACCGTTCCAGGTTACATAAACAACAATGGACTACTTTGTCTACTCTTCGTAGGGGTCTTTACGTATTATGAGGTTGTAAACCTATGTAAAGCTACTCTACAACTTTTCCTATAAGCAAGGCCGAAGAAATCAGCTGTTTCATGTAACAGTGGCACTAGATCATAATGTATGTAGGTTTATCTTTATAATTTCAGAGCTGGCTTTCAGAAAGCGCTGTTAGAAGATACGAATCGATGCTAGTGCAACCAAACCCTACTTAAGATAATAATTATAACCATCACGGGATGTAGAGAAATTAGATAGGTATTTACTAATTAACAGTCTGGGGTTAGAGCTCCATCGTAGACGGCATCCACTCTATAATTACACCAGGGGCCCTATTTATGAAACGATGAAACCTGAAAGGCCCTTCCGGCTACAGGTGCTCCCAGGGGGTGTTTAGTACGTATGCGCCTAGGTCTTTTTTTGGCGAGTCGTGCATAACCAGCTGGCCGGCCGGCTGGTGCTCATGAGAGTTCACCTCCTCCCTCCCAACCGCAATACCGGAGGGTGCCCATTTCCCCTTGCGTTGGGCGCAAAAAAAATAAAAAATAATAATAATTATTATGAAACGCCGGCATGCATGCGTGCCCTTATATGCGCTACCTCTCTCTTTCACACTCGTAGTAAGTTACTAGAGATAGAAAAGAGAAGTATTAGAAGGCGAGCGGTCGCGTGGATGTTAGCGGTTTTACAATTATGTGGTGTGAAGCCAGAAATAACGAAAAACGCTTCAAGTTAATAAAAAGTTGTCTGAAACTCTGACTCTCCAATGACTAAATTTCTGATACTGCCAAACCAACTTCCTAATCTCATAAAATACTGAGAGTATTTTATACCTGAGAATATTAGGTACCACACGAATAATGTCGTTTTAAATTTCACGTTTGTGAAAACAGCGGCGGACAGGTACTGATTCTACTACCACGGTTAATAACGGGGAAGTTAACAGGTTTCGTAACGGTATATAAATTGCCAACAACCCTCGAGGATATCAGCATAAAATCTCTTCAGTGGTCAGGAATGCAAAAATTATCCTACCTACTACTAAGGTATCGAGTTCTTAGTAAAAAAAAGTTTTAAAATGAAAAATACTCTTTATAACAAGCTTTTGTCGCGCGGTATCATACTCATAAAGACGATTTCAAAGAGCCCAAACACGATGGAGTTATCTTGTTGCGTTCAGTAGTTCCTTCCGACTCCATCATCAGACTAGGTCCATGGTACCATAATAATTCATTGTTATTCAAGTTACATAGGTATACCAAATTTTCTACGGTAATGGTGTATCAAACACCGGAAAGTGTGTCAAATTAGGCTTGCAAGATTTGCCCCGAACATACGTAGTTCCATACAAATATTGCAAGTTCTTGTAAAAGAACTCAATTTAAAAAGTTTTTTTTTAAATAATTAATTAGATAATAATAAAGTTAATTATGTGCAAAATATTAGGTAGACTTTTTTGAGAAGAAATCAGCAGCAGCTTCAATATTCTACCCACAGTATAGGTAGGTAGCTATTCATACGCTGCAATGTGTGAGTCGAAACTTTAATACAAAAGGTTTGATAAGAGCCGTTGTTGTTTATAGTAAGTAACTGGTACCCACTTATTAATTCCCTATACATATATGTACCACACTGCAATTCACAAAGGACAGATTGAGTCACCAAATTGTTGTATGGGTGGGTTTATTTATTTCATTAGGTAGGCAAAAGATAAAGTAAAGTTCTGCCAAAATCGAGTTGGCACAAAAAGTAATGACCACTACGTACCTACTCCTCATTAGAACGCCGGCGTGTTGTAAAGAAAATCTTAAATTAAAAAAAACGAGAGCAAACCTATTCTTTCTTAAAACTAGAACGAGAACCTGTGGTAAGCATAATCGACAGATTTGTATGGGTATAGTCGTTTTTATGGTTCGCTGTAAGCGGTCGGCGGCCACAGCTAACGGTACCTACCACCGTGGTTACCATCGTTACCATGATTGCATCACCGCGGTGGGAGCGGAAGACAACCAGATTATAATTTACATCTACAGGGCACCATATCAAGGTTGCGATAAAATGAACTCTCAGGTCAGTTCCTACTATGGAATGTGTGTTGACACAGTTCACAACGAAAATGAATCAAAGGGTTGTGGGTGTGTAAGTTATGTAATTCGAATCTCGGGTTTGGAGATGTTTTCTTGTGTTTCTTCATCTTGTTAATTCAGTAGGGCTAATTGCGAAATAAGAACATGGATCCGAGGCTTAGCCTAACATTTAATAAGCTGAAACCATAACCACTGGTCCAATTTGGTCCGATGATGCATCGCCCTGCTTCCTTATTATGTACTTATTATGTTAGTTCTAAGTTTTTTTTTAAATGTGTTATTGGACCAAATAAATATACGTCTATGTCTATGTCTATATCTATAAATTAAAGCATGTTTAGGTTTAATAGGCTTTTTAGGTGCGCTGCTGTTTCCTCCTCAGTCATTAATTATCTTCGAACCAATATACGTACACGTAACTTGTAACATTTATTCAGTCATATTGTCATCTGCGCAAAATTCTTTCATTTGTTCTAAACAACACTGTTTTAAATAGCGTTGTGATCCTGCCCGTGAGTAAGATTGGCAGTGCTCCATGGAACACATGGGAGGGAGGGGAACCGTGGCTTTGGCAGTGGCAGGGCCTCGCCTATTTGCCGTCAGAGCAACGTGTTTTACCTTTACTGGGTCGGCAAGATGCTAGCGATAGATACCCCTGGTATTGCTAACGTCCATAAGCTACGGTAAATGCTTACCATCAGGCAGGCCGTACGCTTGTTTGTCATCTTAGTAGTTTAAAAAATTGGGATGGCGACAAGTCGGGCTATTATTGCTATTTTTTCGTGAATTCGATTCGCCTGTTAATCCAACAAATAATATATGTTATCATGAATCCCTATAAGTACGGCCAACTTCCTATATATGGAAATACGGCTTCATGTTTAGTTTCTTTCACAAGAAACCTAGAGATAAAGAAAAATAACATAAACTTTTCGACTTTCGTATTCGTCGCTCGGCATTTTCGCTAATTTGGTTCGAACTGGTGTTCTTCTTGTGGGCTTCTTTCTTTCTTAAACGATAAAGACGTTGTCTCTCCACATCTAAAAGTGGTTTTGGTCTTGATATTAATTTTCAATTTTTTTTTATATTTCCAACAAGAATTTTCAATGCTAGCGAGAGTTGAACTGAACGGCATCCGCACGACATTTCATTTTCAGTGTTCACTTTCTCGGTCTATGACGTCAAAGCCGGAGGTGAGGGTAAGGTCAAATATGTCTTTTAGAATTGTCGTCAAATGAATCTTTATAACAATATGATCAAACATTTATTAACTTTTAAACTTTAGGAGTATGAAGCTTTCAAAAGTACACATCTTTCATGACACAATTTTTCTGGAATGCACGTTGCGATGACGAGGAAGATGTTCATCGAATTCATTACCGTAACGTATGATTTTCTTGTGGAGGCCTAGTATTAGTACGGAAGTGGTTTATTACCCGGCGAATGTATTATTGTTATAATATAAGCAAGAAGTGCCTATTATATAAGTGTAACGGTGTCGAAGTGCGGGCCATTTGTCCAATTAGCGTCAAAAGGAAATGATACCTTCTATTGCTACCTTCCTACACTATTCGTACTCTAGTCCTCTGTTCACAAATGTTATATACCGTCAATAATAAAATGACTTGCCTCGCCAAAAGGCGTCACAGCTCCTAAGACTGTTCAAGTTATGTATATTTTGTGGAGATACGTCGATGGCATGGCCAGGTCGTCTCGCGCAGACCGGCAGATTACGTATTTAGGTCAAAACTGCCAACAGTCTTCATCATCAATGGTGGTACATTGATGATGAAGACGTCTCCTAAACCATGAAACGGATTTTGATGCGGTTTTCACTGTCATTTAGAAAATTTCATCCAGAAGGTTTATACATATGTACAATGCAATTACTGTAATAGGGAAACCACAAGAATACCTGAATAAATTCAAGTGTCTTTCCTATTCTATTTCCTTTTTTCTAGTCTATTGCGATACCAAATAAATAGCCGTGGATGTGACAGACGGTCAGACAGATAGCGACATCTATATAGTAATAGAATATGTAGGACATAGGAAGTAAATCATACATTGCATTTGTTACTGTTATTGACATAAATAAATAAAAATGAAATAAATTAATAATATAATTTTTTTTTTATTTATCTGTAAAAACTGTTTAAATGACACGCGTGGTGGTCATCATGGCTTTACATAGCGGATAGCCCTAGGTACCCTATTTAAGTATAGTACGCTACAATCAGCGCAACGTTACTAGTAAAGGAGCTCGCTGGTACAGTACAGGGTCCATTTTTAGGTTCACCCTTCGGGAACCCTAATAAGCACGTATGTTCTAAAGCTGTTAATGGCCAAAATAAACATGCAGATGTTGAATTTGTCGCCTCTATTGGTTTAACAACGGAGCCCACCTTGGGCTTATTACGTGTTACCGCGACGGACTGTTTAGTATGGACGATAGCATCTGTTCAAGGCATCTAGTTGGTATTTTTGATATCATTGGAATTTGTTTGCATTTTATTTATATGACAGGTGAGTCATTGGGTTTTAAATTCTGCAAAAGTGGTGGCTTGTTGCTTGTGGCTATTCAGTGGTGGCTGAAAGTGTAATGGATCGTAGTAATTAAAAATTAAGAAGTCGGAGAGTTACAAGTCGCCATAGACGAAGACATAGGCAAAAGCTTTTTAAATATCCCAAATCTAAATGAGAAAAATATAATATAATAAAGAAGTACAGGCATACACTCATTATTTGTACAGTATGTTTAAAACTAATTTAGCCGGGGATTATAGAGAGATGAAGAGGTTGGCGGACAGGAGAGAAGAGTGGCGATTGCTCCACCGACGAGAGTCATACTCTTAAATATATGATGATGACACCTTCGTTGTGTATCGGGAATATCTGTTAATCCCATCACTCGTACTACTAAACGTAGGTAGAAAAAGTAAATGTCAGAACCAATCACAGAACATTCTTCCTCAAAAAAGGCAGGTCAGGAGCATATGAATAAATTAAGAATTTCATTCCTAAGCGTAAATACATAAATATTGTGGAGCGTCGGTGGTCGAGTTGTTAAGGTATGCGACTCGTAAGCGAGAGGTGCTGGGTTCGAATCCCACTGATCAATTACTCTTTTCTGAGTTATATACATTAGTTGAATGCTAACCGATGATCTAACGATAAGGGAAAACGTCATGATGAAACCTGCACATTCAGGCGACTGAATATGTAACCATGATCTAATTTGTTCCTCTGGTAGCAGGGTCACGGAGGTCAGATGGCCGTCGCTCCACTGTAAGTGTCGATCATGGTCAAGGAGAGCACTACCCCTATGGGGTACGGGGGTGAGTGTGTATGAAAGTATGTATTTGGACATCCAACAATTTCTTTTAAAGGCTCACACCTAATGAACACAGGCTGTGCACCGAAAGAACCTACCGCAGTGCGTTGGCTTTGCAATGGGCCAAAACAGTGACTAGGAGTGTATGGAGTTTGTTCTGTGCTCAGTGATCTCGAAGACGCGACCCGCGCCGGACTGCGCGCGCGCCGCGGAAATTCTCCCGCGCACGTGACTGTGTATTGACAAATAAAGGTTGATATTGTGGCTTTGAAGGGCGCTTTGATAGGACGCTGTGTTACGTAATGAAGGAGTTGCGTTGGTTGTTGTTCGGGATATTTGATTAATTGTCAATTTTGATATTAAAGAATTATTTTTTGGAAAATTGAATATGAATTGACCAATTGAATTGATTTTGATTGTAGCCGTAATAAATTAGTTGGAAGCTAGAACAAATATAAATTGGGCCTGCCCAAAATATTACACTTCAGTTTTCGGGTCTCACTCAAAAGTTACCATCCAAGCTGTGTATGTGGTGTGTACATTAGACTAATTTGAGGTAAAAACAGTTATACCCTTTGCTATTAATAATACAATTGTAATTTTAAATTAATGAGTTTTATGCACATACTGCATAGATACTTATACTTATAGATTTTATATAGGTTATCATCATCTTGGCGGTAATGTCCCGGTTGTGCTCTCGCGCACGAGAGCCCGGGGTCCGCCTAGGAGATTTTATATAGGTACCTACCATAAAGATGACATAAGAATAAATTTTAGTAAAATTAATTCATTGTACTAAAGTTAACAAGCTATGTATGTGTAAATAAAATTACTAACTTTGATACCAGACACAGAAGGAAAAGCTCTATCCTATCTACTCAGTAGGTACTTACAGCTTAAACTGCCATAGTTTAATTTACAGACACACAGAAATAGTACAGAAAACGCAGTCATATTCATTACATTCAACATAATGGCAATAAAAAGTTATTCAACACCTTGCCTTGCCGTAGCGAAACATTATTATCATAAATGCACTACGCATTATAATTATATTATATATTATATTAGTCTACGCAATATAACCGACGCACACTAAGGTTGTGGAATGAACTACCTGGAGAGGGTTTCCCTGAGAGAGCATGGTGTTCTTCAAGAAAGTGGTGAAAAGGTTTTTACGGGGTCAGCAGCGAATTGGTGATGCCCCTGGTATTGCTAACGTCCATAGGCTGCGGTGACAGCTTATGGACGTAGGCTTGTTTGCCATCTTAGTGGTATAAAAAAAATATTTATACCAAACGATACCACTACGCAATCTGTAATACCGGAACTGTCGGTGATGTTGTCTTTTACTTGTAATTTAGTGTTAAAGTGTTAATTGATAGTTTGACGACCTGAGTGGCTCAGTGGTCAGGCTGCCACGCAAGAGGTCCCGGGTTCGATTCCCGGCCGGGCAGAAATTGAAATGATGAATTCCAATTTCTGTTACGGGTCTGGGTGTTCTATGTATAATAAGTATGTATATAAAAAGTATGTAAGTAGTATATCAGTAATCTAGCACCCATAGCACAAGCTTTGCTTAGTTTGGGGCTAGATGGTGCTGTGTGAATTTGTCCACGATTATTTATTATTTATTTCGTTAAGTAAAGTTAAATATAAGTTGTGGGTTTTCCCATAATCTCGACGCTTGGCTTGCGGCTTCGAGATCCCCATTTTCTGGTCTATCGAGGTTCTAGTTGGTTAAAGCCTCTTACCCGGTATTCAGAAACGGTTCTACTTAAGAGGTCCCACACACAGTGCGCGCAAATTGAGTAGCGATAAACACAAAGCATCTGTTAAAATGAACGAATAGCTAAGGTACCTAGCGAGCAAAATTGACATATCATAGAGCAGTACTGAACGCAGTGCGATCGCTTAGAAAAGAGCTGACGAGAACTGCAAGAACGATTTGATTTGATTTACCTATAATTGAAAATTAAATGCACATAATATTGCATTAATTGTAAGTCTATTCACACAACAAACGCATTAACCCAAACAATGTCATTACAAAACTTCTATACATAATACATAGTATAAAATAAAAGTCGCTTCCTGCTGTCTGTCCGTAGTGTCTACGTATCTATAAACTCTTAGATATTTTAAACTGCGTAACGGATTTTAATGCAGTTTTCAGCAAAAGATAGAGTGATAAATGAGGAAGGTTTATAATTAATTATAAGCAAGAAAAAGAGGGTAGGTTGGGGTAAAGTAAATGTAGGGTAGGTGTAGAGTAGATGTACGGTAGGGTAGGGTAATGTAGGGTAGGGGTAGGGTAGTGTAGGGGAAGGACGCTACGCGAACGATGTCTCACCGCGTCCACTAGTAATAGATAAATTACCTAGGTTATAATTAGCGACTCGGCTATTAATGCCATATGAATAAAATAAAAAATAAGATAAATCCCCACCCCATCCACCACAACCATCCATCCACACCCATCGATACGGCATCGCTATTCCACAGACTTGACAGGGTCCCATCACCGGGTAGAACATAACGTAGCTCTTTACTTACAAATTGTTATTGGCATTATTTATTTTTATTAGTACACGTATAGTACCCGTTATTGTGAAAGTTTACCACTCGTTATTAAAACTCATTCAATCTAAAGACAACCATTAAACAAAGTATTTAAATAGCGAAACTCGCACCTAATCTAATTATTTGCAAATAACACACCAAAGAGTTAAAATAATTACATATTCAGTTGACTCAGTTTCCATGAGAATTTTCACTAGTCTATTGGCAATAATACTTACTACAAATAGAGGAAAGAAATATATCTACCCAGTTACTGACTTATTACCTTTTTTATTTCGCATCGAGACTATACCTACTTACCTACAGCGGGTACAGTGGCCTGTAGAGAAATGTATTGTAGGCAAAGTTATATACTGAGGCTAGAGGTAGTGTGTTTTGAGTTGAGAATATTGCAAACTTCTCCGCGGTCAAAATTAAACAAATTTTTGCTATCGTCTTTAATAAATAAAATGTATTAGATTCTTCTTTATTCTTAGAAAAATTACAAAAGTCAACACACATATAAATAACGTCAAGAATAATTAAATTCTGATGAATTTTACAACAAAATTCCGTATTGATGGCTTTGTCTACTTGTTATGGCAACGCAAGATGAGTTATGAAATTGTCCTTGAATATGTATAAGAAATATCAGGCTTTTACAACTTTCATATTATGATAGTTTTACTTTTAAAATTCGCCAGAAGGTCACAATTTTGTGTCATAATATCGCGGTCGATTTCTGCAGTGATCGGTAGATTTGGACTTAACACATTGTCCGATAATATTGCCCGAGGATGACAAAGGAACGAATTTGACAGACAGCCAACAATAACAACTTATTACATAAACAATGACATGAACGCCATAACCTAAAACTGACTTATCTGGCTTACTTATAGAGTTATCTCGAAAGTTGATGTTCTTTTTTCGTGTTAAGGAAACCGTTACTTAAGTTCTAAAATTAAATTGTGTCAACATCTGCTGTAGTTCCTACTCGTAAACAAGGCGTTCTCGGTCTGGGAATCTTTACAATAGGCGAGTGATGTAACGGTCTCTAGGTCAGACTCTACCTCCACAGCAAGGCGCAAGAGGTTACAAAGTTATCTATAATATTCCCACCGCCGGCTACGGAGTAGGTTTTTTTTTCCTATTCCCTAGCTAGCGACTACCTAGGGAAATATACTTAAAGAAATATTCTACGGAAAGACGGCTAAGGAATGGGAAATTATTTTCATCGAAAGTAGTGTCCCATGAAAGCCTTTATGAGTTTTCAAATAAATTGTCCTTTCAAATGACACTTATGTATGGATGCAAGTTTATATAGGACCTTAATTAGCCATTTGTTCGTTATAAATTGTGCAGTATAATTGTTTAATCTTCGTTGATAAGAAAAGAAAATACTATAATGGGTTTGGTTTACGTTTTTACTTTTTCTGTAATACCTACCACAAACCAGGGGTCCAATTGCCGCGCTATGACGTCCCAAATTCGCCATTTTCTCTAGCCATAAATCTGTATTAAAACGTCACTGAAATCGAACTGCGACATAGAGATAATTCAAATGAAATTTGGCTGCATCAATATTTCAGTGTCATTATTAATGGAGATCTGTGGAAATAAAAATAGGTCGATATGTGACGTTTTAAACTAGGAAGATCTTTTAAATTCACCTTCTATTCACCAAAATGGTTTCTCTCATGACTTGCGCCGCGTTTATAGAAGGCATTTAACACGTAATCTCGGTAAGAAGTAACTGGGTTAAATAATTGTGGTCTGTTTCGACATTGGGCCGGGCTATGCGCCGCACAACGGTATCGGCTACCGTTACAATATCGGTAATCTTCTTACAACCCATTATGTTAGGGTTATGAGCATTACGGAGCGATGGACCGGAACAATGGTGCAATTTTTTGCGCGACGGTATTTGATTTTGTTGGAGCTTGGTCGATAAAAATATCGGAACAGTGATGAGGTGTATTGCCGATGGTAACAGGTATTGGAGATTATGATTAAGTACCTAGTAAGTATTTTTAAAGTGAGGCTCTTTCGTAATATAGGTACTTATTTTTGTACTTACATCCTTTACGTTTTCACGTCCCAAACTGCTGAATAATAGAAATACTTTTTCTCCAAAAATCGCCGACTTTTCACAAACGAAGTCGCGGGCAGAAGGTAGCCTGCTACAAGATGCTTAGTACAGGATTTTTAGCCAAACAAGACGGGCACAAAGCTTTAAAATCTTTATTAAAAAATGGTTTAGATGGGCCGATCTTCCGACCGATGCAGCATGCGTCAGAACAAAAACCACGTAACGCCTTGATTACAAATATCAATGCAACTAACAATTTGATTGAAACGCAATGTATGATAAATGAATGTAGTATTGGCATGCACGATTGCTAAGTAATTTCTAAATTTAACAGCTCAATGACCTAACAATGAAGCGGTCGCAGAAATAACACAGTGTTGGTTAAGTGAATTAGGAATGTTACGAAATATACTAAAATCGGACACTGGCCGAAAACTTTATTTCGAAGTGGGACACAAAAAGTCGTGAATTTGGAACGTACTGGCCGAATGCATTGACCTTCAGATAAAAAACGATATGTGAATATGTGTAAGTGATTTCTCAAAATTGGAATTGGATTGGAATCAAAATGGCAGCGTGGGTGTGGATGGCGGCACTGCTGTGCGGCACCCAGGCGGTGGTATTGCCACCTCCTTGGGCGGACGTAAGAAGAAACCCCTGTGCAGCTCATCCGAAAGGCTGGCTAATGCTGTACTGGCCTGCTGATGGAAAATGCTACACGATTTATAAGGTGAGTTGTTGAAGTATAACTAAATCTAAAACAGACCTCCTAAATACCAAAGTAGAAAATGTATTTATTAATAACCCGACCCGATAGGTCATTGTGTAATCTTTCCCGCAAATTAAAAGGTCACTGCTTTAATTTAAATATGACTCAAAATATTATTACAAACCCAGGCCTCAGTCGAGTTGTAGCTTCAATAACAATAACCGGTAGTCTTTAACGATTATAGAAATTACAATCAGACATAGTTTAGTATAAGTGTAAAAAATTAAATTTAACGTTTTTTTTTATCTGGGGGCACGATGGTTTGAGTTACGTTTGAATGGACGAAATGGCCAAACCATACTTTCTGATCAAAATGTCGAGTTTGATAACTTTTCCCAGTGAAACTGTCAAACTAATTTTACATCAAAGGTACAATTTCCCCATTTAAACTGTCCAATCATAAAATACCTACTTAGGAAACGATAAAGTACCTAGTTAGATACAGATATTACTACATTACCTATTCAACTAAAATATCTTATTACATAAAAAAGCATCTCAACCCCCATAAAAACGTTGAAAGGCAAAAGGTACCACGGAAGTCACTCTTGGATTTCGAGTATCTGTCGATCTAAATTCCTCATGTTCGTGAGAACTTGGAAATCTGTTTTACGACTGTTTACTTTGGCCATCGTATTGCGTAAGATCCATGACTGTGACCTCTGTCAGAGACTAGAGTGTCGTCACGGGACGATTCTCTCTACGACGCTTCATTAAGGCTACGTTGTCCGTAGTTGAGCAACGCTTAGAAAATATAGTGGTTGTATTGCTATTGTCGGCTTGTTGGCTTGTTGGTTTGTCTTGGTAGCTGTTTCAAAGTCAATGTGTGAAAGTAATTTAGAAAAGTTATCGTGCTTATTGCTTGATTCAAGAGCTTCAAGCTTAGGGACTCTTTCTTTCATAAATATTTCTCAAGAGAAATAGGTATGTGGCATTGTAACGCACTCTATTTCGAAGCTCAATTATTTATTCACCAGTTTATAATATCTACGGTGACATAGATGAAGTATGAATAGTTAATTGCCAAATGTCAATTTTTGATTGTAAAAAACAATGAAATTTTGCTTCTGCCTGCGAGATGCTGCGAGATGCTGATGATGATGAACATCATCATCATCGTCCTAGCGCTTATCCCGGCCTCTGCCAGGGTCCGCTTTCCTACTTATTCTTCTCCACTTCGCCCGGTTATACCTTGTTCCCGTACAAATAAACTAGGTTGCACTTCTGAATATAAGGCATCTTCTGCGAAATACCTTCTTTATCGCCTACAAAAATGTCGTAAGCTCCATCTTTGTACCTCATATAAATGTCAGACACATCGCTCTCGGTTAGCAAGTACGTGTTAACCGCGGTGTTAACAATTCTTTACGGCATGTTGGCATTACTATTGCTTCCTAGGATCATTGCCAACGATATTGCAGATTTGTGTAATCGATACACTACCTTCGTGTAACTATTGTGTGAGAAATGCTAGAAGCGGGTCAGTAGGCGTGACGTACTTGTAACACGTTACACCTCGGTCACGGTCTGTCTTAAGCAGTTATAACCGGTTCGGTCGGACCGCTGTTCGAACAATATGATTTTATCAGAAACGGTCAGTGATATTTTAGGCTGCGACGGGCGTCTGATGCAACGCGATGCGGTGACGAAATTAATGTAAATGTAATTTGACCGATTGTTTATTTTGAGAAAACACGTAATTTGTCGCCTGATGGTGGCAATTAATTGTGTTTATGCGGCGGCGTGTCGCGTGCCTTTTTTGGTGTCCTTCAGTGTGGTAGGTTATGGATGCTTGGTTGATGATTTTACAACTTTAGTGTTGACAACGCGTTCAAGCCGTTTCTTAGTTATCATCTGTGTACAAAAGAGAAGTAGTATGGGCTGATGATGATGATAATGGTGATGTGATCATTTGCAAACTATATGTTATTTATATGGCAGTTTTGGGGTTAAGCAGTCATATATTTTAAGTCAGTCTTAAGGACACCGCGTTGATGTATTTTATATGGTAGGTTTGGAGCACGGGGTCTAAGTTCGAATCCCAGCTTTTCCTATACCAGTCGCTGAATGAAAAGGTTCGTTAGTTTTCATTGAATCGATTCACGTGATACGGTAATATTTTAAACACGGAATATGCTGTTGTACAGGAAATTGTGATTTAACATTTTGACAATAAAGTTCAAAACTCACAAGTTGATTGTATTTTTACATCCTTCAAGTGTTGTATATGCGAAATGTTTGGATGCGAAAGGTTACGTCTTTCAAAGACATTATAAGGACATCGCGTTGATGTTTTCTGTAAGATAGCTTAGGGCACCTCGTCAATGTCTTACATGGCAGGTTAGGATACGCCCTTTAAAAATAGTTTAAAGGTACCGCCTCCTTCAACTACGTCAGGATGTATTTTGTATGGCAGTTTATTTGCAGTGATGCCTTTATATCTATGCTGAAGATTCAGAATCAATCATATCGCTATAAATATAAGAGTTATAGACCTGCTTTATTTGCAAATAACATAAATATGGTCATATAAGCGAGAGGTACCGGCTTCCAAGTTTCGAACCCCAGTGCCGCCATGTAAAAATGACTCTTTTCTGGGTTATGTACATTAGTTGAACATTAACCGATTCTTAATTGAAATCGAGTCTAAGTGGTTTTATTTTGCATGGAGTTTCTTTCTAATATTTCGTACTTTATGTATGTACATGCAGAGAATATAATTATTTAAATAAGAGCGGACATGACTAAATTATTTTACGACATAACTATTGACTACGAACTAGGAATGCAGATTACTCACCAATTAAATACCTATTGCAATCCTCAGCTTGAGATGTAGACACATTAATTACATATACCCTATAATAATGCAACAGAATGGCTCTATCTGCCGCACATATCGGTGTTACGAGGCCTTCAATTATAATACTTAAACGTTTTCTAACACATTTATTGCGTAACCAAATGTTAATCGCGCCTTAGGGTGACATTTCCGTCATGTATTACAACTATTAGCTTACTATCCTTGCACAATGATGCGTCAGATACAATTCGTGTGTTAGATAAGTTAATCAGCGTCCCTTGACTTGATTGATCTTTAAATAAATAAATTATTTATTCAGGAATGATTTGTATACACGTTACATTGGGTTCCCTTAGTGTAGGTTGCTAAAAAATATTTGTTCAAATTAATTTTTAAACCCTGACCTGAGCTTTTGAGCCTGTCCCATATTTTTTGGCAAAAGGTGGCAAACAAGCTTTCGGGCCGCCTGTAAGCTATAACGGCAGCCTATGGACGTTTGCAATACCAGAGGTTACACTCCCGCACTGCTGACCCTATAAAACTTTTTACAATAAATGAAGGATTTTACCATAATGCCAATGTCATAAGATTTAATGAATAACTCGATGGATATACCATGCGTGGTTTAGGAGTTCGTATGACCACCTTTCGTCTCATCAGATCAGCTCGATGGTATCATAACATCTTATTGTCTCCGAGTGTAAAAAAATATTATTGTTATTTAAGTATATTGTAATATATATGCGGTTGTTGATGGTTGGTTGGTTATATATTTATAATAATAATAAAGGTTATAAAAAAAAGCTTTTAATAACAGAAAATGTTGTCTTACGATTTCCTAGTAAGTCCGCCTTAAAGATATTAGTCGCCTTGAATGGTACTCATAGTGGCATGGGTTGGTAGTGTCATTAAACAGATTAGCTGACCACTTAGTTCGTATTATCTTTAGTTCCACTTAGGTCAGGTGGTCTTATGATATTAGATATTATGTAGATAATACAGACTTCGCCAAATTTAGATGGTTTCTAGTTACGTTAGCCATATATTTTAAATACTAAATAATTTACTATTTATTATTCACTACGGCTCTCTAGTAGTACCTATTCGTGTAATTCAAGTGCGTCAGACAGAGCAGAGTTTGCTTAATAAAAATAAATGCAGCATTTTATCGGCTGGTTATAAACATTTGACACAAGCTCTCAGCACAGAATGTTAACGAATTCTGTAAAATGTCACAAGGCGACGCAAGCGCATCTGTAGATGATTTTATTCATCCGAGGTGTGAGGTCTTGTGCTTTCCCGTTCAGCTTGGGTCAAGGGTCGTGGTGAGGCAAGAGCAAGAGTTGGGTAAATAATATGTAGCCACTATTTTATGTTAACTAGCTACCCGCCCCGGCTTGACACGGCAAGAAATGCTTCATATTCAATATTTGTAGCCATATCTGTTTTTTTTTTAAATAAAATAAAACTTATGTTCCTCGTCGGTGATATAGCTTTCTATAGGTGAAAGGATATTATTAAAAATTGGATTTTTTAAATTTGTTATGTAGTTTCTGAGTTTATAGATTGCAAACAAACAAAGAATAATCTTTTCACTTATAATATTAGTTTTCTGTCATAGGAACGAAACTTGACCTTATCACAGAAATTTTTTGATAAGGTCAAGTTTTACTTCGATGGTTGGATAAATTCCGAGCTTAAATTGGGTAATAGTGTGTTGGGTTTCGTGGGAACTTTGTTGAATTTTACGAATCAATTATTATTAGTAAAGTATAGGTAACTGATTCGTACATTTGTTCGTTCTAACACGTCGACGTTTTTAAATATATTTGCTTGTTTTGCTTGGTAAATTCACACAACGCCATCTAGCCCAAAACAAGCAAAGCTTTTGTTATGGGTGTTAGATTACTTATAAACTAGGTATATAATTTTTTTAAATACATACTTATTATTAACATACTTAACAGAAATTGAAATTCATAAAAATTCCGGGGACCGGGAAGCGAACCCGGGAACTCTGCGTGGCAGACCGGCACATAAACCAACTGAACCACTCAGGTCGTCATGATTGTAAATTTTCGTTACCTGACTCAGACTCATTACACATTATGACATGTTGACAGTTGTTGACAGCCATACTGAGACTCTACTCTTTAGTTTACTGGTTAGACCAGATTTCATGTCAATCTAGTTAATGACTTCGTCTATGTTGACCAGTTTTTCTCAGACCCCTTCATTTAACTTCCCTATTATTTCTTCATTAAACGAAGATTTCCACGAAAGTAGGTAGAGAACGTAGATTGATACTTTGCGTATGTTTTTGGTAAATTCTAAGCCATGGTTAACATCAACCATGGACAGCGTGTAAGTGTGACAATCTTGATGGGGACAGCAAATGATTTCATCAATAATATTACCATAAATATCCCATTCAGACGCCGCATCGTGCGTACCTACACTTTTAGATGCATTCGTGAGTAGACAGGTAATGATAGTAAATCATGACCCATTGTTTCTTTTCTCAGACAATAAAAATGTTGAATAACCCCATAAACTTGAGATTACATGGCTCTTAAGCGCTTTCGGAATATCAAAAAGGATTTACAGGTAATGTTTCGTAATGTTACTTTGTGTGTTTGTTTTGTTTCATTGCTGCCGAAAATGTGTTTATATCTTTCGAATCTACGAGTCATGATCGCTGAAGATCTCGTGACTGATGTACAGCCGTTTTTTGCCGTATTTAAGTACATTTAGCACGAACCCTGACACAGGTCTAGCATTCTAGGACCTGAATAGATCAGATAATTACGTGTTTCTTTAGGTCGCGGCCATCATCGCGGATGATCTCCAAACTTGATCAGTAAATAGATCATTGTTGCATATTTCGTTTCTTTAGTTGTTTATTATTAGACGACTTCAGTGGTTCAGTTGGTTAACATGCCGGTCGCCTCGCAGAGGTCCCGGGTTCGATTCCCGGCCGAGCAGAAATTGAAATGATGAATTTTAATTTCTGTTACGGGTCTGGGTGTAGTATGTATAATGAGTATGTATTTAAATAAAAAGGGATATACGTAGTTAATCAGTTTTCTAACACCCATAACTTGTGTTTGCTTTGCTTACTTTGGGGTTAGACGCCGCTGTGTGAATGTGTCCAAGCATATTTAATATTATTTATAGCTTTATTGGATTTTTGTCAAGTGAGATCATGATAATGCCGCTCTATGACACAGAAGAACAGATATAAACCATATAAACCCGATAAAAAATAGTTGATTCATATGTGCTTGTGATTTCCGTCATATGGGAACTAAATTCCTTGCCTTTTAGGTCTTGTCCAGACGGGCCGAAATCGCCGCGAATTGTTTCACGCGATTTCATATGCGTGTTTCCGAGGTACTGCGGCCCTATTTTTAAAACCACTTACATCCACGCGAGCGCTCGCCTTCTAATGCTTGTCTTTTCTATCTCTAGCAACTTACCACGAGTGTAAAAGATAAAATATTTCGAAAGATTTCTAAATATTTTATCTTTTATATTCGGGCCCCTGTGCACCAATACTTTGCGTCCACAAGCAAAGCTCGAAATAAAAATACGCGCGAGAGACGCACTGCGAGTTCGTCCCTTCTGGGCAAGGTCTTAGTCCAAAACGATTTTCCAATCCCAATCTTGGTCTTTACTATTTTAGGCATTCTGCTCCTAAACGCCTATAAATCTAGAAAACAAACACAAGTATCAGACTATAACCAAACCTCCTATTTTCGATTCCAGAAAGGATATCCATGTCCAGAGACCCAGGAACTGAGTCCAGGGAAGCGCGGGGGGCGTACTGTGGCAGAGTGCAAATGCCCCCCTGGGTCGGCGCAACTGCCCCACTCCACCACCTGCCACAAACTGTTCGACAGGGGACCCTGTCGTGTGGGGGAGTACTTCGCACCTGTCGAGGAGACTTTCAACAAGCGAGGGTAGGTGAGCATCTTGGGGATAGCATGCCATGTTGATAGTATGCTGTATTGATTTCTATTTATGGTGGTGGTAGACGTTAAGAGGATGTTACGTTATAAATAAGAACTTGTTCGTATTTTTAAGGGAATTTCATAATCATCATCATAATAGCGGTAATTATGGGCTTAGGTACGCTAGAGTCCGCTTCCTTACTTGTCTTCTCCCATTTTTAGGGGAATTGGAAAGGGGAAATGAAAAGGTGAAAAGAAGGTTCTCAGCATGTGAAACATTTACATATAATAGGTATCATATAAACAGACATTCCACAAAATAGTGAGGGGTGAGTACCCAGTGTTTCATATAATACGAATACGCATATATAATCGTATGAAACGGTTGGTATCCCTTAAAGAACAGTAATTTCCTCCTCACTAGATTGGAAAAGAGTAGTTAATCAATATGGGGAATACCTGTTTATTTGATTTTGCATGTAATGGTTCATTGGGCACTATTCAAGGCAACAAAGGTTAATCAGGCGCTTCGCAATGGATCTCGCCTATGGTAACTAGAGTTGCCAACTTTTTTAAGACCACCTTTGGTATTTTCGGATTCACTTACTATAAAAATATAGTAGACAGGGAATTTATTAAAAATGTATAGTGTTTTTAATAAAATATACATCATTTCTTAGATGATGAGAATGTTCGAGGAGCGCTTTATATTTATTATTACAATCTAAATCTAAATTATAAATCACCACTAACTTAGTTTTTGTGAGATGCACTAGTTCTGTTCCCTGACGGACATTTTTTTGTCCACCACAGAAAATATGGGCTAGCTGTAAAACATGTAAAAACTTTAAGAATAAGTATTAGAAAATCTTGATTCTATGGAGTTACCATCGGACTCAGTGCAGTCATTGATGTAGATAAACACTTGTTGCCATTTATCAGCTGCAAGATTTAGATAAGTAGTTAGCTGGTCCAGGATGGTGTTTATTTAAGTTATTTCTGTTAAATTAAAATTCAGGACGCATTCCGTTTTACGGTAAGTGAAAATATAGTTGTTTCGCCTACTATATTAAAATACTAAAATACTCTGTAGTTTATTTCTGCATAAAACACGTATAATGTTAATCATATCATCACCGTAGGTGTAAGCCTAATAAAATCAAATACCCACTACAAATATGTGGGGTATGGGTGTGGGCAGTCATCATTGATTGGATGGTTTAGTCTATATTTGACAGATTCTACTTTTCACATTTTAGTGTTTCTAGTATTTTCAAAGCCATAAGAATTCGCTTTGCTAAAACATCCCACCCAACGCGTAAGCGAAATTTTTTTTCTGAACACCCATCCTCTATGTCCAATTTCTTTAGCACCCATCCATGATTTGTCTTTGTCTTTGTCTTTGTACAAAAACGATGTAACCTTCAGTGCCCTAGCAGGGTTCTGGTGTGATACTACAAAAATTGTAACATTAGTAACAGCCACAAGAAAGCAATAAAGTGATTTTGATTATGATCATATGTAGTGATGACATTAACATTTTCTTCTAAGTTATAAAGAGCAAAAGTTTGTAAATGTATTTGTTGGTTTGGATATTGGGGATAATCTCCGAAACCATTCACTTATACCTACAGGAAGCTGCGCTAATCCCGTCAGGGGTATTTTGATCCCCAATAAATAACATCCCGCGATTACAGATATCGGTACTTTAAGCGGGTACATCGTTAGATGGCTGCCTTGAACGCAATTTTACTTGTAGCTTTTTTAGTATTTCACCACGAACATGTCTATGTCACGTGGGTGTTTTGTCTACCAGTAACATAATTATTACGTTTCTCGCTCGTACGATTCGGATGTGGAATGAGCTCCCAGCCACAGTGTTTCCTTTGGACTATGACATGGGATCGTTCAAGGGGTATATTAGAGGCAGAGGCAGGCAACGCATTGGTGACTATTTATTGACTACTAGTATATTTAGTATATTGAACTAGTAAATGTTATGGGCGACAGTTACCGCTTACCATCAGGTGGGCTGTCTGCTCGTTTGTCACAGCGCAGCGTAAAAAAAACTTCTTGACAATTATCGTGTCTATTGAAGTCTGCAACTGCAACAGCTATTTCAGTATAATTATAGTAGGTACCTACTTAATGAAAACAAACGTCATTAAGCAACATTGTTGCATACATATTTAATGAAAGGCCGGTTCAACCTCGCCAGGATCTGCGTGAGAACAATGATAACAATGCACGTCCTCTTATTACCGAATGCGATACGAGATAGCATGCACAATTAAAACGCTTCCTGATGCTGCTTGGCCGATGTGCCATTGCATAAATTTGCACACATTACCTGGCTACGTATGTGCGACTGGTGTATTTATAATATGGGTGTTCTAATTGTGTATAATAACGGTCTTATTCATAGAAAGTTATGGGAGGTTTATGAGCTTGCTAAAATATGGTTGGTATGGTAGCGCTAAAACGCTCAATAACGGTTTTATAACTTAAAGAAGGCTGATCCCTTTTATAAACCTCTGATAAACCTATATTAGTGAAAACACGAACACCTGATTTTATTCGTTTAGTAATTGATTGTGATTGCTTCGTGACTCCATTCTTGACTTTTATCCTGAAGAGGATAGGCAAAGGGGATGCAACCTACAGCCGTGACTTCTATAATTTAAACGTATTTAAGTATCAGTTATCTAGCACCCACACCATACTGAAAGCGTACAAGCTTTGCTTAGATGGCGCTGTGTGAATTAATCCACGATTACCTTTTTCTATGATATCACTGGGATTTACTAATCAAGAAATAGGCCAGTCAAATCTTACAAAAAAATGGCCCGAAAACGCAAAGCGCGATGTAACGCTGCATTTTTGGAATGTTATTTGGACCCCTTAAGAGAGTGTGAAAATACATTTTGCAAGCAAAAAATAATTGTGCTTCCTGCGTAATACGTGAAAAACTGCGAAATTTTGGGACTTTTTTACTATCTGGTTTATAGTCGACATGCATTTTTCGACCAATAAAACTTAATTACTTTTAAAGTTCATTATATTTGCCACTATTTAAGCCCAAACGCAGCTCTACAAAATGTACAATGACCAAGTTATGACTCTTTAAAGATGGTCCATTATTCCCGAAATTTCACAATTTTTAGTTTTGCCCCCGTTCGGTGCAAATTATTGATAAAATCGCTAGTCCTATGATAAAAGTGACTAAAAGAAAGTTGTAGTACATTTAATTTTCTTTAATTGAAGTACAAAACGAACTAAGTAAGACTAATAGTTTACTTACAATGTTGAAAATGGTTTATTGAAGAATTCTGTGAATACTTATTTGTGTGAATGGTACCGAAGGAAATGTTTTCATCCAAATATCGGTATAACCACTTATTCTAAGAGAAAATTTGTTAGAAATTACGTTTTAATAATAATAAAATACCATTAAAGAATGCCAATCAGCTCCCAAGACCGTTCTATCAGTCTCAGGGTCCAGCGGAAGATATTGGTCAACCTCGCTTTTGCAATTGTATTAGGAGGCGCACCTAACAAGTGGCGAGCTCGTCGCGGTGCTGAAATTGGACTAGCCTCAATGTACGAAACGGTCCTCTATCCAGTTCCCGGATTCGGTTAACGTTGCTTAATCTTGGTTATCGTTGTTGCAAGCACGCTGCCGCTATACCAGGGGCCCTATTTTTGAATCGGTCGCCTCGATTCGAATGATGTTTAATTTTGATTTTCGGCATAAAAATTCATATTTTGATGCATTATGCTGATTTCCCCTATTTTTGCCCATACTTTTTCGGTGTTGACAATCGTTCGAATAGAGGCGAGCGATTCAACAACGGAACCCAAGGCCGTTTGTATGTTAGTTTGAAGTTGCTCAGTTTTAAGTTTAACACATTTAATTACCATGGGTTACTGAACTTTAGAGTTCTATTGAAATCGTTATAATGTATTTTTTGACATTACTTGGCTTTCATGTTGTTTCTACAATCATACGACGACAACATTAGGGCCTTCAAGGAACAAGCCTCTATAAACGAATTCTCACCACTGGCAGGCTCGGTAGGACAGTCCTTAGTAAGTACGCGTAATGACGCCTAAAACCTAAAAAAATGATAGTTGCATTCGTCCTATTGCGGTAGGGACTACCTACCGACGCGTGATAGCTTAGTTATATTGCAGGTTCTCCGCCCCCCAGCCCAGCAAATTACTTCCAGCATATCCAGCTCGACTTTGGATCTAAAGGTGGCTGTCCACACTATGAGAACTTTCCTCCAAAGTAATAGTGTTGAAGTCATACTGAACAGTGACGTTAAAAATGGATTCAAGTCCGTCGATAGAGGCGCTTTGCTTGGTCAAATACTATCTAATATATTATTTTAGGTTTATGCGGCAATGCTACAAAAAGCCGAGCAATCTTACATACAAAGGCTACCTCTTGCAATCAGTAGTCTGTTGCCAGCAATAGACGACCTACTTAGACGACGAGATCCTACGAGGGGATGCGAACACGGTTTTACAGGATTTACAGCTCCTCATGCGCGAGTTCAGAGTGATTGGTTTGGACTTGAATCTCAAATGCGATCTGTATTTACCAGAGTGCTGTCTGAGGGCTGGTGCCATTTCTGCAGCTGTTGACGCTATTGCTATTACATTGTCGTCGACAAAGCGTGGCTTCACCTTCTAGGTATTTTGATTAATCTCTCTTGGACTTTCTCGGAATTATATTGTTGTGTTCCGCAGTGTTGTCAACAACACAGTGAAACATATTCTTATGTTTTAATTCTTAACATAAATCTCGATAATTCATCTTGGAAACAGATGGATATAGAGGCGTTAGGAAAGTTTCAGATGTGTCCCTATCAGCTTTTCTGTCTTCGGTGCATAGTTCACAGTATCCAGTGTAGAAGATATTATCTAAACTAGGGACTTTTATTACGTCGTATTCTATCGAGGCCGAATGCCTTTGGCAGGAGGCTTCTCCGGAGGCCGAGCTCCCGAAAAATTCCTGTTCCCAGCGGCTATGGGACGAACTTCGCTGCAGATTGGTGCGAAACAATATTTTAAGCGCATCACCCAACTCTGCAGAGCGTGCCGTTTGCTGGCTGCTGGCGAGTGTAAATCGGGTCTCCAACTTCAGGCAATGTCCTCTAAAAATATTGGGGCACTTCTCGACCGCGTTACGCACTATATCATCCACCGGGCCGTCACCTCCGCTGGAGCACCCGCGAAGCTGGAGCCAGGTGGTTTGGCCCGTGATGACGGTAAGAGGACTGACGGGATAACACTAACGCCCTAGAAGCTGGGACGACGTTTGGTCTGGGACGCCACGTATAGCGATACCCTTGCACAGTTCCATCTTCCAGTAACGGCGTGTTATGCTAGGCCCGATGTTGCCTCAAATGAAAGCGTCAAATACGCAAGTGTTGGTGAAAACCACATATTTACGCCGTTTGGCGTGGAAAAACTTGAACTTTATGGACCATGCGCACACTCCCTATTTCGGGAGCTAGCTAAGCGCCTAGTCGATATTACTAAAGACCATAGAGCTGGCTTCCACTTCGGACGGAGGGCATTGCGGCCAACCTTCTGAGCAGCATTCCTAATAGTACTAATGCCGTAGAACTTGGAAAATAATTTTGATTATTTTATTAAGTTAGTTGTTATTTGTAATTTGTATTATGTCAGATTAGTATTCAATTGTTATTCCCACCTTGATAAATGCTTTATTCTTCAAAAATTCATTTTTACCTTCTCGTTTTTTTAAGATTGTGAATGAACCATTAGTCTCACATAGTTCAATCAATTAAAGAGAATTAAATGTACTACAACTCTCTCTTAATTTTTTTATCATAGAACTAGCAATTTTACCAATAATTTGCTCCGGACGGGAGCAAAACCTAAAATTGAAATTTTCAGGTAAAAATAGACTATTTTTAAAGAGTCATAACTTGGTTGCTATACGCTTTATAGAGCTGTGTTTGCTTAAAACCTTGCAAATTTAATCAATTTTAAAAGCTATTAAGCTTTGTTGGTCGAAAAAAGCATAGTTTACGATTTTTAGGCCAAAATGTGAAAAAATCCCGAAATTTCGCAGTTTTTCACGTATTAGCCAGGTAGAACAATTTTTTTTGCTTGCTAAATATTGTTCCACACTCTTCTAAGGGGTCTAAATAACATACCAAAAATGCAGCATTACATCGCGTTTTGAGTTTTAGATGTAAGATTTGACTGGCCTAAAATTGGTCACTATAGAGTAGATAAATAAATAAATGTTAATAATAATATTTATTGTTACTTAAAATTCTTACACTGCGTACAGCGCTATAAACTTAGCTGACGGGTGAAAACTTCTGTGTGCATTGCCGCCATTTTCCATAGTTCCAGTTTTGGCCACCGTGTCAGTTAAGTTAGTTGCAAAGTGAGGGAAGTGTTATTTCTAAGCTTCTTTTTTGTATGTTATCATAGCAGGTAGGCGCTAATTTAAGCAGTTTGACCGTGAATATATGTAACAAAAAAGACCTATACCACAGTCAACACTCGACATTACCTAAAATGCTACAGTACAGCAATAAACCTTAACTGAACCATAGAGAGACACAAATACGTTCATTTATTCCACGTAATAGGGTACTTAAATTATGTAAGTATGTATAAACCAACATAAGTATGCTCATAAACACAAATATAACATGTTGAATAAAATTTAAACCTAAGTGTGGACATATGAGGCAGGTGGAAAAACTGTCTAACTTTTTTGAAATCATAATTAAAAAAGTAAGTCAAATTCTAACCTCGGATATGTACGACACAACTATCTCTTGTGTACTAAAATCCTGTTTTCTTTGGAATCCTAAAAGTAGGAAGTAAGTAAGAAAAGTAGGAAAATGTTTTTGTCTCTCTATCTCTTCCTATTCCTATCCCTGTGGGATATGGTCGTGAGTGTGTATGCATGAAAAAGATTTTTAGGTTTTTTGGTAAAGCGTAGGTTTCACTTCAAGGCGGTCCGGAAAATGAAGAACAACAAACTGCTTTAATGGGGACGTTTAGTTTAAGACGTGACACCCGTCGGGTCTTTTTAACCCCCGACGAAAAAAGAGGGGTGTAATAAGTTTGACATGGGTATCTGTTTTGTGTGTCTGTCTGTGGCATTATGGCTCCCAAACATATTCGGATGTTGTTTTCTCTCTTTGAAAGCCAGTAGAGCCAATGAATCGAGCCAAGTCTTAGCTTTCTTTTATTAAAATCGGTTATGTAGTTTTGAAAATATCTGAGTTTAAGTAAACTTGTCGGGGGTTATCCGACCTTTTCTGTCGGTAAGGTTATTTAATGCAAGCGGGCCTGATGGAAAGTATTCTCCACCGCCCCTAAACACCCGCAACACCCTGGCAGTCGCGAGAGACTCTTTCTATTCAACATACCATTACCAATTGAATTGAAATTGGACAGTCTTGGGCAGCTCCCAATTCAATCTGTCTTAGGATTCTCAGAGGAAGATCTTGGTTTACCTCTATTAGGAGGCAAACCTAACGAGTGGCGAGCTCGTTGAGGAGCTGAAGTTCGACTAGACTCAAAGTACCAAACGATCACCCATCCAGTTCCTGGATTCTGCGAACGTCGCTTAACCTTTGTTATCGGTCTCGCAAGCACGCTGCCACTAGACCAGTGACGCTTCTTCAGATTTATTTAACTATTATTTTTGAATGGTCCTGGCGTGTGCAGGTGGTAGGGCACGCAGAACAAATTAATAAATGTGTCATTCTTTGGGGGGGGGGGGGGGGGGGGAGGGGGGGGGGGGGAGGAACCACACAGACAAACCGTCTCTAAGATGTAGCCCCACCTACCGGTATTCGGTGTTCGGAGACTTAGGTTATTTAACTTGATCATCATCACAGCCCCTAACAGTCCATTGCAGGACTTAGGGCCTCTCCCACGAAAGGAGAGGTTTAAGCCATAATCTCCATGCTTAGCAGGCGGGTTGGAGATCACAATAGAAAATGCTGCTGCCCATTTTTCAGCCTACGGAGACTCTAGATCTTTCGTCTCGATAACATTAGTCGCCTTGTACGACACCCACGAGTGTAAGGGGTTGGTGCTATTCTACTCTGCCGGACACCACATGGCCAACTGGTTTAAGTTACCAACTAGTAACTATAGCCTCGATCTTTTCCAGAGAGCGCCAAGGCATGTGCGTACGGCCCCAGCGCTGCGCGGACGACACGCAGCTGTTCTGGGCGGCGGGCGCGCGCTGCTACCCGCGGCGGGCGCAGGGGCCGTGCTACCCCGGCTCCATCTTGGACGCGGGGGAGGACGGGCTGGCTAGTTGCACTGTGAGTATTGACAACATTGTGTGCGAAGCAGCTGCACGACCCCTTTCCGCCATCGGGAGACGCGACACGGGCGAGCGCTTCATCCTTCTTCCAGCTATCGGTACGAGCCGGCGAGTGTGTTCCCTGATCAATATAATCTGGATGCCTTCAACGCTAGAGTGAATAGGCTGTTTTAAGACGGGCATGCTCCACCTTCGGCCGCATCGTCACTTACCAACCAACAGGTGAGATGGCGATCAAATGCCTGTCTTGTCTAAGGTAAAAAAAACATTGGCGCTTCTTGGTAAGAAGCAGCTAGTGTAAATCGGGACGATAAACGATCAAATGCTATTAGGGACCCCAATCCCGAACACATATGCAAGTCCCACAGTACCGCGGGACTGACCACCCTCAGTAATGCCGGACTACGGGATTGCAGTTAGGTCCCTGAATGTTATGATGCCGTGCCAGAAAACGGCTTGGCTCTTTACTGTTGTCTTTTCTCTGCCTCCCGGGGCGGCCATACCATATTTCTTAACTATAGCTTTTTTTTTATAGCCTTTGAGTAGGCGTAGTGTTGCTGACCAATGCTTTCTCATGGAGATTACATGGGGAAAGCGAGCAGATTTTTATAACACCCAGCGATTGGCGCGCCTTGGTGGTGAAAGACTAGTATACCTATTGGTGCGCATTGGATGTAAGAGCGACTAGTGTACACTGTGAAGAAAAACGGGCGATGACGGAACACGGCTTGACTTTTCATCTGCCTTTGCCTGCGACCTGTAACGGCTAGTTTTTTACCGTGACTAGCTCCCATTTAAATTAACCTATTTTATTTGGCGTCCAGTGGCCGGAAATTTAATGCAACAACAAGTCATTATTTGCTACTCTGCTCTGCTTGGTGGTATGTGTCTAACACAGTCTTCTTGCAGTGCACCGCCGGAGCCCACCAGTGGCCTTCGGACGGCGGGTGCTACGCCCACTACGCGCGCGGGCCGTGCGAGCGAGGCCAGCTGTTCCTGCCGGGCGCCCGCTGCGGCTGCGACCGCACCCTGCCGCATTATCATGAGGCTAGTGGGGGCTGTTATGAGTTGGGTGAGCAGTATTTTTTTAAAGCTTTGTCGAACAGCGACGTTTTCTTGGCCTTGTCTAATGGCGGCGTGGTATAGTCACACTCCAAAACACGTCATGTAACGGGTCTTTCAACAAGGACGGGTCGATGTTAAAATTGAATAAAACAAGATGTGTGCAAGATATTAACGAAATTTATTTTTTATTTGAAAGGCCCATTTATGCCATTACGGATGGAATATGACATCGTTCAAATGTCCGCCGCGGCTTCGTATGGTGGCACGAATCCGAGAGGTCCAATTTTTAATGACTCTGCTGCATAGATCCGGCTGAATCTGAGCGATGGCCTGCGTTATGTTGGTTTTCAGGGCAACGGTCGATTGTGGCTTATTGGCATAGACCTGCGACTTCAGAAAACCCCACAAGAAAAAGTCCAGCGGAGTCAAATCACACGATCTTGGGGGCCAATTCACGTCACCTCTGCGAGAGATAACCCTACCCTCAAACCGTTCATGCAGAATCTCTATTGTGTCGTTCGCTGTGTGGCAAGGAGCGCCATCTTGCTGGAACCACATATCGTTCACGTCCATATTGTTCAATTCAAGCCAAAAGAAATTGTTTATCATTGATCTGTAGCGCTCGCCGTTGACGGTGATGGCCTCGCCAACGTCGTTTTCGAAGAAGTACGGACCAATGACGCCGCCAGACCAAAATCCGCACCAAACAGTAACTTTTTGTGGATGCATTGCTACCTGGTGAACCTCATGTGGGTTGTGGTCATCCCATATACGGCAATTTTGCTTATTAACAAAACCATTCATCCAAAAATGTGCCTCGTCGGTAAAGATTATTTTTCGGCTAAAATCGTGGTCCTCTTCCAAGCGTTCTGATGCCCATTCAGCGAACACACGGCGTTGTCTATGGTCATCAACTTTGAGCTCTTGGGTCAGTTGGATCTTGTACGGATGCAGGCCCAAGTCCCAACGCAAAATTCTCCAAGTTGAAGTCTGCGAAAGGCTGAGTTCTTGTGCACGGCGAGAAATCGACTGCCTCGGAGTCTCCTGAACACTCTCACGAACAGCGGCGATGTTCTCGGCCGATCTGGCGTTCCTTTGACGTAAAGGTGTTGGTTGGTTGTTCACCGAACCGGTCGTCTCAAATTTGGTCACCAATCGTTGGAGAGTAGACTTTGAAGGGCCACCGCGTCTGCCGTAAAATGAGCGCAATGCGCGCAACGTTTGCACTAACGAACACTCATTTTGATAATAAAGTTTTATCATTTGCACATGCTGCTCAACCGTGTAACTTGCCATGGTTATTTGGCATCAGTGACTGAATAAGAAAAAATAGATTTGACAGATGCCGCCATAACCAAATGGCCGCCACAGACTATTAACATCGACCCGCTCTATTTGAAAGACCCTTTAGAATGGCTCTACCCTGCTGCCGCAAAAAGGAGATCAGGCATATTAGGGACATATCAGATGTTAAAATTTTGAAATGAGATGTAATCGAACTATATATACCCGGAATAAAATCATCGTATTCATTACTAAATCCAAAATAAAAATTTCGAATTGTCCTTTAATTCAATGGAATTCTTCTACTCAGGAAATATTAAACATCACAATTCGACTTCGATTATGTACGGTCACTTGTAGAGAGATAAGGAACGCTCTAACATAGTATACGGGTTCCGTACACGCATGCGAATGCCTATAATAACTATAAGACGATTGTAATTCGTCTGTACATTACAAGGATTTTCTATTTTCTTAATTTCTTTCTCAGACTCTTTCTTCTAAATTAACCTTACTCTCTTTCGTTTCCAGACACACTAGGCCCCTGTCCAAAGGGCCACATCTTCTCCATAACGGAGGTGACGTCACTGGGCTCCAAGGCTGAATGTCTCTGCAAGCCGTTCCACGCCCGCGCAGCCGACGGCGCCTGCTACCGGCTGTACACGCGCGGCCCTTGCGCGCCTGACGAGATGATGGTTAGGGGCGGACGGTGTACTAAGGTAGGTACTTTATAGTCGGCCTGAGGGATTAGTAGGAGTAAAGCCCGTAAAGGAGGCAACTTTCGCCTTTGGTAAAATCACGCATCCTGCTGAATGGTCTTCTCAGCTCGGCGTCGGACTGCGACTTGTTTGCGGACCGTTTGTGTGCTGTTTGTAAATTTATTTTAAGATTTTGTGAAAATTGCGATACATGAAAGTATTTGTAAATTATTAAGATAAATTTGAATGTTGTGCACAGTGCTTTGGCTCGCTGTAATGCTGTGTACTTTCTGTAATAATAAATAAATAAATAAAACTTCGCTAGGCCCAAAGGGCGAGTTCCGCTGCTAGGTTGCTACCTGGATAGTCGGCCTGAGGGATGCGTAGTACCAAAGTAAAGGAGGCAACTTCGCTTCAATTCCGAGTTCCGCTGTTAGGTTGTTCCGTATATGACAGTTGTAATTTATGAGGAGATTGTCAGGTTATTCAAGAAGTGTTCACATGGATGAAAAGTTTACAACGTTTTAAGGGAAATGTTTAGAGTTTTACCCGATTTAGAATACTACTATCTATAACCGTTTGATTGTGTGGTGTCTGGCAGAGTAGAATAGCACCAACCCCTTACACTCGTGGGTACACAATACCTTGTACGACACAAAGCGATTCATGTTTTCTAGGCATTAGATCTAGAGTCTCCGTAGGCTGGAAAATGGGTAGCAGCTTTTCCATTGTTATATTTATAATACTGATATCTCCAACGCGCCTGCCGAGCCTGGAGCTTATGGCAATAACCTCCCCTTTCGTGGAAGAGGCCCTTATGCGCTTATTACATTTGACTAAATTCAGTAACTAAATTCAGAAGCAAAAAGCGTGAGAGCAAATCAAAGTGGAATGTATATTACTCATAGAAAAAGGTCAATTTTTGCATCACATATACATATGATGTCACGCGTCGCTTCGATTATCAAAAGCCGTAATACAAGAATGGACCTTATTTTATACGCGATACATTCTACTTTGATTTGCTCTCGCGCTTTTGCTTCTGAATTTAGTTACTGAATTAAGGGCTGATTTTTCAATCCACAGATAAAGTTTATCTGCCCGATAAAGTATTACACTGCCAAATTAAAACAAACTATAATCCTTTATAATTATGAAGTAATGACACAATTTTATTTTGGTCTCACAATAACTTATCAGACAGATATGTTTTATCTGAGGGTTGAAAAATCGGCGCTTAGTCAAATCAAATGTAGTCAGCGCATTAGTCCTGCAGTGGCCAGTAATGGGGTGTGACGTCAGGTGCCGTGCAGCCGCGGGCGGCTGTTCGCGCCGTGGCGGCGGCGCTGCTACCGCGCGGGCGCGGCGGCCCCGTGCGGCGCGGGCGCCGTGCTCGCCTTCGACCTCGACGCGCGCCCCGCGCTCGACGGACTCTCGCACAACGGCGTCTGCGCCTGCCAGGGCAAGTGCGAGGACAAACAGGTAAGGGGGGGGGGGGGGGGTTGAGTCATTTTTGGCACTACGGTAGACCTTTTTTTATTTTCTTTTTTAATAAATAAATAAATAATAAATAAATAATAAATAAATAAATAAATAATAAATAAATAATAAATAAATAATAAATTTTCATGCCACTCAGTGACAAGCAGACAACCTGATGGTAAGTGGTAACTGTCGCCTATAATTCATACATTTAGGTTGTAGACAACAAAAATGCAGAACCGCAGGTGTGATGTCACTGTGATGACCAAGATGAAAAGCCTGTAATTTCGCTGGCTACCTTATCCTTAAAGCTGGAACACGACAATGCAAGCATTGTTGCTTGGTGGCAGAAATAGATAAGGCGGTGGCTCACCCAGGCGAACTCCTCAGGCTTGACGGAGTCCTCCTACCTAGACTAGAGGTATATTAGAAGTCTCCTTATATTAGTGGCGGACAACGCATTGGTAGCGTCCCTGGTGTTGCTGGTAGGCGGCGGTGACCACTTTCCATCAGGTGGCCTGCATACCTGTTTGTCTGTCGTATTATATAAAAAATTACGATGTATTCTCGACAAAGCGTCACTAAACTCGAGATTATCATCATCTGCGCAGTCAATCCCGGCTTCTGCTACCCTTACATACTCTTTTTTTCCCACTTCGCGCTGTCTCCAACATCCTCACGTCGTAGGCAGTTCAGCGATAACTACCAAACCATCGCGTTGTGGCCATAATTTATACTGAAATTCAATGCAGCACCCGTGACTAACTGAATTTTGCGTTGACGATATCGCTAGCAAACGCAACGAATGAATAATTTCACAAAAGAAAAGCACCAAATATAACGTCATATCATCGCGGGTACCAAAGCCCCACAATCTTTACGTCAAACACGCATGATACGTTGTGGTTAAGTCATTTAATTTTCGTCCAAAATGATAATAATTCTATGAATACGTACAGTTTTATTGCCCTAATGACCTATTTACCATAAACGTTGTGTGTACAGAGTGTACACGCTAGTCATGTGTTTGTAAGACATGCAGATATCTTAAAGAAAGGTAAGTAGGTCATTCCCCTTGACACCACCAAACTAAGTCAACAGGCAGTTGCCTGACTGCGTGGTTGCGTGCTAGAAATACTCACAACTCACTCGTACCCAGCTACAATAGTGTGTAAATAATTGAATATACATTTTAGAACCGTCTCACAATCGCCTTTTTTGTCAAATCAAAGCAACAATAGTTTTTGTCAAAAAAGAAGTTATTACGATATTGTACTAAAATGATGAAATACCAACTTTTGGCTCTTTTCTACGATGAGGAAAACCATCGTGAGGAAATCTGCATATTCAATCGCCTGAATATGCATATTCAGCCGACTGAATTGTCTCCAATATGATATCATCTAATCTGGTCAGGTTCACCTGTCAACAGGGTCACGGAGGTCAGATGGCAGCGCATTGTAATTACCAGATCTGCCAAATCCTGTGTCATGGTCAAGGTGGACCCGGGCCTTCGCGTGCGAGAGCACAACTGGCATATTTACGCCATGATGTTTGGGCTTATTAGTTTTTGTACGACCTCAGATATCGCTAACGATTCGATTTCTGGCCCACCCCTCGTATAAACTCTTGGCCAAGCTCAATCCGTAGATATAAACGTGAATTATTGAATCATCAATAAGAACATTAGCATACTGATCGCTATTTAACATTTCTGAATCATGTCATTATGTTAATCACATACAGAAATCAATGGGGACTAACTGACGATACTATGATTTGTAAGGAATATGCATAAGTTCCGTGATATATTTTTAGTTGACCTGATCTTTGTGAACTCTTCAAATTCGAAGAATGATATCCACTTTCTCTTGATCGTTATACGATGTTATAACGCGAATTTAGCTAACAAGCGCGTTGCGGAAATATCGACTCTATTATCATCTACATTTAGCAATAAATAACAATGTACGGTCACTTTCAATGCAGTCAAAGATCTGTCAAATGAATTACCTGAAGATCTGTTTGCGAAAATGGCAAGTTATTTCTGATTTCGTCTAGGCACAATTTCTCCATACAAATTCTTGTCTTATACGCCCTTTCTCGAATCCTATGTAGATACCTAGTCAATATATATTTTTTCATCTCCATATTCAAGAATCAACAATTTACTTAAGGTAATTTGTTATACTAGCTTTTACCCAAAACTAGTCTTTACGTTATATAAATATCATCTTTTATTCTGGTCTCATTAACGGATAATCAATAGTACAACATAACACACATAAAACATACTGTACATAGAGAACTACATTAACACAAAGTTTCTATTACACTTTCCAGGAGTCAACATGCGCCTCTAAGAAGGGACTCGCCTCCTACAACGGCGCTTGCCACATCCTGAATACCCAGGGCCCTTGCCCCGAAGGCTCTTGGCTGGCCAAAGACAGCGTGGGAGACGTCAAGTGTCAGTGCAGGCCTGGGACAGCACCACCGGATTGCAAAGAAGACTTAAGCGAAGCAGACTTAGTTCAAGATCTTAGCTTAATCCCAGATGTAGTCTTGATCAAAGATGAGAGTTCTCAAGATGTAAACATGAGTCAGAGTTGAAGTGGAGGGAAATCAGTTTTGAAAGATTTCATTTGATTGTCCTATTCCCTTAGATATCTGGGAAAGGGGATTGGTAGGTAGTTCTCCTACTGGATCAATGACGAAATAAACTACTTACTGCGTAAGGAGGACCGGCCCTATGGTTCGATATCGACGAAATTTTTCAATTTCGATTATTGACGATTCGTCATATATATGATGTTAGGGAATTCTACCGTCAGCCATTTTCTACATCAATAGGTAAACACGCATTATTTGAAAGAAGTTTATTTCGTCATTGTACTGGATTGGTGCAGAGGATCATGGAAAAAACTGTTATGCTGAAAATGTCTTGTCTCCGCTTTGATATGAACATTGACGTATTCAAATTATTTTCAATGATGGGGCTTCGAATAGCTTCCGCGGGCTATCTTTTTTATGAAAACGGTAAACGGTTCCGATAAATCCTAGCCATAATATGTGAATGGCCTAAGTTTTGGTGGTTTGGCCTGAGCAGTAATATATAAGGTGCCGTCATATTGCGGAATTTCCTAGAACTAATTTCTTACACGGGTAACATTTTTTGATGTTACCACCATAGTAGCCACAGTAGCTCCCTCTTTACACTCTTGACATACCTCATTATATTTTCGGCCGGGCGAAATAATTTTTCCAAAAAGAACCATAGGGGCGGTAGGAATAAAGGTTATTCTTATTTAGAACTAGTAACATGACTGATCTCGATTTTTTAATACATTTTGTTTTGGACCTGCATATTTGGTAAAGTCTTTGTTGATATAAATAATATACCTATATATAATTATGATAATATACATATTTTAATCATCATTGTCAAGTTTCAACAATTTGCTTTAGGTAATTATTATTATTATTATTAGGTACAAAATTATGCATTTTAAGAGTGTGTAGGTTTTACTATGCCATTAATTGGTTAAGCAACTTAATTATATTGTTAGTAAGGCAATCTATTAGTAAATTAATCTAATATACAAGATTTGTATTTCTGTTTGTTTGTAATGAATATACTCAAAAATTACTGGACTGATTTCTAAATTTCTTTTCCAAATCGAATGCTACATTATCACTGAGTAACATAGGTTACTTTTATCCTGGGACTATAATAGATTCCCATGACAAAGTTGATTTTTAACAGAGATATTACTGCGCGCTTGGTGACAGCCGCTGAGAGCGGCTAGCTAGCTAGAGCTAGCGAGTTATTAAGACTGAAATATCAATACATGTACCACCAGCTACTATTAATTCATAGACCTCTCTATTAAATATGTACTTAAATTGTACGTATATAAGAAATTTAGTCAATAAAATTTAATAAAAATCGGTTTCATTATTTTCAGTTCTTTTTAATAACTTATTTATAAGTACTTATTTTAAACAATGGTTCCAGTATAAAAATTATAATGTAAGTCTTAATATCTAAATAATACTAAGTCCTAATTTTTATGTCACATATCTACTTGTAGGGAAATTGGCGCAGTTTTGTTATTTTTAAACCCTGATTTGCCAAGAACATGCGTATTCCCAGCTTGACTAAGCAGGTATGTCTTAAAAATACATCTAAATCATAATATAATCGAAAGTCAGCTTCAATAACGAAAAGACAGTCTTATTTACATTATTATTAAAATATTGTCATAAACTCCAATGTCTTCCTTTGGATTACTTATAAACTGTACCTGCAGCGACTTGGATGCGAGTGATTTCCGTGATCTATTAGCTGATATGATTCCATAGACTTTATAAAACTTCATTCTATTGAATACGTGATGTCCGACGCCATATGGAAACTTAACTATATTATTGTAATACACTGTCAATCCTTGCGTCCTTCACGTGTTTCTTTGTTACGAACCCTTTAATTTCGTCTGAGATTTACCTGAAAGTCAACAAATTGCAATTGATTAGTCATGTTATGTTTGTAGTCGGTTTTGGCCAATGACAAAAGTAACTCCTAACACCCTTATGTGCTTATTACACCTAGCTAAATTCAGAAGCAAAAAGTGCGAGCAAGTCACAGTGTAATGTATTGCTCATAGGATAAGGTCCATTTTCGTATCACGCCTTTTGGAAACAATTATACAAGGTGGGCCAAAAGAAATCACCCTATTGGAAGATGCTCTCATTTTTGCAAATGGCCGCCAATGTCAAATCTGTTTTGACATTTGTAGACTAGACAGATGCAGAATACAAGTGAACAAGCCATGGAGCGATACACTCCCCAAGAACGCGGAATAATCGTGTCTATTTTTTTGCGTGCGTTTCGCCATATTTCGAATTCTAGTCCTTATGCTTGTTCTTTTTCGGCACATCCGTCGGAGTCGTTCATTGTATTTTTATATCAAAAGCGGACTCGGATTTGACAGATATGCCATCTTAAAAGAGTTTCTTCCTTCTTTCTAACCCGATAATGGGTTGCACGTTTATCGATATCACAAGTCTCCCAAAATAAGCTAAGCAAAAAAGCGTCATTATAATCTCAGCCGCAGGACATCCACTGTTGGACATAGGCCAACGCACGTCTTCTATCGTCGTTCAATGATTTATTATAAAGCGGTTGCTACACGCTCGATATTTATCGCGATACGTATCGTTGATACGTGGATTTCTGATGCTCTAGAAATCCTGTGATCCGTATCACGATCCTGTAACTACACATTCGAAAAATATCGTGATCCAGGATCGCAATTCACGTATTACGATAAATATCAAGCGTCAAGCATCCGAATCTACGACCATAAGAGTAAGGTGAAACCATGCTATGGAAGACGTGCTTTGTGAAATACGATCGACTAAAACGTTGGGTAAATTATTAATTGTAAGTCTTACCGAAATATATCCTGTACACTTTGTTAAACGGCATCTCAATGGCCACTGTTGTCGCCATGGAAATCACTAAAATCGTCAGCATTTCTGGTGCATGCATCTGAAATATTAACAATCCATTATTGTCTTCTACCGTTTTATGGAGGTACGCTACTGATGGACTCTGATGCAGACGAAGCTCATAGAATCGCTGCAGGTATGTTGGTAACTCAACCCCAAAGCCCAGTGTAGAAAGCATGTCTAGAGGAAGAAGTAACAGCTGTCTATGTCCTGCTCAAATAAGTCAAAGTATCTAGGATAACCATCCACCCTCTCGAAGATCTTGCGGATGCTAAAAGGTCTCCTAAATTTCCTTGAGGAGCTAGGATGGCAGGAATCATATTAATAATGTTACCTACACTATGTACTCCACTCCCACGTGAAATAGGCACTAGATGCTACAAGTTGCAGAGAATGCCTAGGTATTTCTAATCTCGTTGGTAACCCACAGAACCCATAGTACAAAATGGATGGATCAAACAAAAAAAACCGCAGTCTTGTATCCGGGTTTGAAGGATTAGACAACTACCAGTACAAGCACTAGACCCGGGGCCAGATTAGATTGCTGGAGGATGACAAAGGAACTAAAGACAGACAGTAATTAAGTAACAATATAAATGACAAGGACGCCATCACCTCAAAGCAATCTTTTCTGGCCCTGGGTCTAGGAGTATTAACGGCTCCTTGTGTGCTGCTGGCACGGCGTAGGTGTCAATTGACAGTGTCATCACTCATCATCATCATCTGTCATCTGTACCTTATGCTGTGCAGCATCACAAACAGCCAGCACAGGCTTAGTAACGTAATGACTACGCTTACTAGTCTAATGCCCGATTGCACTAAGGCGATGCTTAAGTTTCTGGCAGACGTCTTAAGATATTCCCAAGCATTTAGAAAGCACAAAATGGTGTTTAAAGTTAAGAGTGACTAAGCGAGTTTAAGTTTCACTTAAGATTGGTGTTGGAGCGATGCAATGCTTTTCTTATAATGCTCCTAGTATTTCAAATAATTTAGGCGACACTACTTGTTAAGTTTAGTGCAATCCAGAATAAGACTAGTCGGATGCTTAATTTTTTTAGATATAAGAAATGCTATGGCGTAGTTTTCAGTAATTTTCGTATATCCAGAACAGCAGACTGCGTGGTACCATACTTACAAGTAAGAACGGCGAATAGAACTCGGCGTGCCTCTGAACGCCGACGTTGTAGAAGAATATCGGGAACTGCGTGAGATACACCCCGTAAGCGATCTTGTTGAAGAACTTGAATACTCGCGACTCCACGAATGCGGTTCCATAATCTGTGGATTGCGCAATAGAGAAAATGAGGACCTATAACACTAGATGGCGGTAAATAATGCACATCGGATAGAGTGACTTCTTGGCGGGAATATGTGGAGTGAAGTTAAGGTTCTTACTGAATAACTCTTTTGTATATATCAGGTTTTGTTTCACATTTGTCATAGTATAATGAGTAGCAAATACCTGTGAAAGTGTACAGTGACGGAGAAATAGAAAATATAGCACAGAAATGAACTTTTGGGTTGTTCCAAGAAACACTCATTGGAATCTACAATATCACTTGCAATTGTGAGAGAGTAGGGACCACTGAAGCGATTTGACGTTTTACGTCGGATTGAAAGAATGTCAGATAAGCAAAATGACATGGCTACGGCCTTAAAAAAACGTTATTGAACGTTATTTTTCAGCTGGGACATAATATTAAATCAGTTTAAATTGAAATTCCGTCCAGGCGTAATCGACAAATTTCCAGTCTCTATGCACAGAGTCTATGGCATCCTCAAAACACGAAATCTTATGTCTCTAAAAGCGGATTACACCAAATTCTTAATCGTATTTAGCTTCAGATAAACACAGAATTTCATATAAAATGACGTTAAACGTCATTCTTAAATGTGTTTAACAATTTGGTGCAAGCCGGGCTAAGTATCTAAATAAGCGTGCAAAGTATTTCTCACCGCTAGTACATCCATTGCAGATGGCCCAGTGTGCCACACTCATGTATAAGCCCCAGAGCACCGGCGAGAAGGCGGCGAAAATAGCCGCTGGTCCATTCTCATACGTGTAGCCCTCCAGCCCCATTCGGTATGGGTAGCTTATTGTGAACACCATTACGGCGAAGCAGCTGATCCAGAGTAGCCTGGACTGAGTCTGCAGGGAAGAAAAACAATTATGAGTCGTACTTTTCACACTTTATTTCTCATGAAACATAACAACATAAATCAGTACAATAGTAAAGAACACATATACGCAAAGGATTATCTCTACAAGCGATCTCTTCCTTAAACCTTTTTTAAAATTTCCAAACAATATTCCGTGGGAGTGTGGTTATGTAGTTGATATTAATAATTAAAAGAAAGACATTAAAGCGCCTGCAGAAACAATTAACGTCTGGTGCCTTCGCTGCGTAATTGCCAATAATATTTGCAAAATAAATTGAACTCAATGACCGATAATATCAAGTATTTCTACAGGTACCTATATTTTGTAAAAAAAACTCGAGGTATTATTGGAAATGGAAAGCTGGTACAGTGCCACACGCTTATTTGACCCGGTGGCCAAAACTGGAACTGGGGTAAATGTATTTGAACTGACATGTCAATGCCAAAATCAGCGCCGTCACTGGGTCAGATAAGTTTGACTACAGACTAACCCATTTTAACATTGAGGTTTTTAAGAAGACCTATATTCAGTGTCAACCTTAGGTTGAAAAGATTGATAATTTACTGCTACTTACATTCGATAATTTGATATTGATCTTTTTGTTTCTAATAATGTAAGCCATCGCCACACCGATGAGGTAAATAGTAGCCCGATGCGTTGGCAGAATATAGCAGAACCTTGCTGCATCCAGTAGCTTTTGCACTCTGTAAGTATCAAAAACGTATAATTCTTTAAACAGTAGAATAGTTAGGCGAAAGCACAATTTCCTAGGCCACCAATTAGTTTCATTTAGAGCCCTTTTTATTAAAATAATATGACCTTTGCGGTCCGTTTCTACTTTTTACGGCAGATTGAAGAAAATATTATTAACAGAACTAAATTTTGGGCATTTTAAGCTGAGCCAATAGTAATAAAAGTAACTTAAATTTCGTGCTCGAAGTTTTTGACATTGTCATAAAAGCTGGGGTAAGTGAGCGGAGGTGTTCCTTGAGGTCCGCACAAAATGGGTCGGCGGTTCGGATACGGACCGCGGTCCGCCATTTGGTGACCCCTTACCTAGGGAGACAATAGAAAATGTCGATGTCCATTTTTGGTCAACGGAGCTCGGTCCTAGCTTAGGTGACCAACCCCTATATCATTAGTCGCCGGGTAGATAGATACCATATTGATACAACATGGTATGATATATTTTTGTAAAAAGACCTTTGGTATGATATATTTGTAAAGAGAAAAAAAACATTTGTGTTCCTCTTCCAATATTTCCATCCATCCTGCCTTCTTCGTTAATCTTTTTTCAAACCAACAAGCATTCCTTTCTCCTAGTCACTACTACATCTTATTTCACTCCAGCGCGTACATTCTTCTAAGCCTCGAATAGGCAGGAGCTGTGAAATTAAGTTTACTTAACACAACTTAAGGCAACTTACGAGATCCCGAAGTAGACGAACATGCTGATGTCGTACCAAAAGATAGCCAGATATCTTAGTACTGTGGAGGCGGCCGCGATGAAGAAGACCAGGGTCCAGCCCAGGGTCCTGAACTTCCAGAGGATCAGCATGAGGGGAAGCGTCGCGACGTAGAGCTGCATGTCGATGCCGAGTTGGTGCGTGTGCGTCAGACACTGAGGGTGAGAGTCAGGGGTGAATGCGTTACCAACTAGCTGACCATAATCAAAAACTCTTTTTTTTATTCTTCGCAGTGACAACCTAGCAGACAGCCCATCTGATCGTAACCGGTAATTGTCACCCATAACATCTACGATTCATGCATTTAGGTTGCAGGCCACAAAATGCAGACCCGCAGGTGCATTGTTAGTTTGTCACTGTCAGGACTAAAATGAAACGCTTCATGCCTTTAATTGCGCTAGCTACCATATCCTTCAAACCGGAAGACAACAATGCAAGCGTTGTTGTTTGCAATATTTTCGGGGTCGTCTGAGCCCACAGCCCGTTTAGCCCGCGTGCTCACTTGATGACTTTCGGTTTTATTTGTGATTACTTGACCTGCTAATCGATCGACGGCATATCTAAAGGCGCTAATCGGGACCGTTCGCCTGTAATCTATAAGTTATTTATTTATTTATTGACACAATTCGGATTAGATTTTGAGCATTCCGTTTAGTCCGTCCGAAATCTCGACGGACGCGCGCGACCTCTTCAATCTGAACTGTATAAATTACAGGCATGTGCTCCATGTGAAGCTGCGCCTTAAGCCTCCTTATAGGTATGGTGTGGTTTTTAGTCGAGTTTGGTTTTCTTATTATAGGTAGATGGCGTTGGCTCTGATATACTGATAACATACGGTATTGCGCGATAGAAAAAGGTTCCCCATTCTATAATATAGAATAACGTAGGTAATAATCGGCCTATTTGCACGATACCCGAATGTGATGGGAAATTAAATTCATACGACTTATTACTTGATAACAGTACAATGTATAAGAGTTCATTTACACTCTACAACTGCTTTAAAAATGTGTGTTATGTGGAATAGTGGAACAAAGAAGGCACAATTAAAAACTAACACTCTTAAGTAATTGCAAAATTTCTCAATCGATTTAGATAAAGCGAGTAAAAACTACTGTCGAGCGCATGGTGTCTCATGGTTACAGAAAGAAATACTAGGCCTCTAGGTAACTATGTAAGGGGTCGGCTCATTTGTTATATAACATGGGTGGGAACTAGGACACAATCAGCTCACCAGCATGGCATTGTTGCACGGTTCTTGCTCATAAAAGTCACAGAACATTACATCGATAATGAGTTAGGATTTATAGATTTCATCGGGAAAAATATTTGCGGATCTACTAGGCTGTGTTTATTGTCGAATACTTGATTTTAAAAACAATTGTATCTCGCGGGATAGTTCAGTGTTTACAGATATCGTAACTACGCGCGAGAGACATCTAGTAAGTAATAATTGTCTAGTAAGTGCCTATAGCAAGAAGTTACGAAGGATATGCACCTCTCTTAACCATCAAAAGTCGTTACAATTTATTTAATTAATAATTTACTCAGATTCGGCGATTCGTTGACAGTCACAGAACAATTTCAACGAATTAGATAAACGACGCAAACGAAACTCATTATATTCTATTACAAATATAATATTCTTCTTGAACAATTTACACAGCGCCATATAGCCCTACAGTAAGCAAAACTTGCATTATGCGGGTGCTAGAAATCTGATAAACTTCATCATCTCAATTTCTGCCCGGCCGGGAATCGAGCCCGGGACCTCTGCGTGGCCGACCGGCCAATGTTGACCAACTGAACCGCTCAGGTCGCAATAAATAGTTATTGCGATCCACTTTCCCCGCCTACACTGGATCACGTCTTATCAGCGCATCAATTTGGGTTGTGATATTGACAGCGATTTAGTGTCTATGTGAGACGCAAACTGCGGCCATTCAAAAAATTATCGTACCGTCCTCCAAGGGACTCCCATCAGTCCCCTACCAAACATTACGTAACTGTGCCGGTATCGTAGCTGGTTTCCGGACTCACCATATCCTCAAATCCGAAGTAGTTGTGTATGAAGAGGAAGCTCTTCCACATATTCTTCTCGCAGACCCTGCTGTGCTCCTCAACCACGAGGTTCCATTGAGGCCCGTTGTTCACATCCGGCAGGATGTAGGTGCAGAACAGCATCAGACTCAGGAATAACGGGAATAATCTGTAGGAGCAAGTATTTGGATGTCATTTTGTGTTTGTCTCATGCGACACGGCTTGAAATAAAACCAATATCTTGGCGGTAATATCTCGGTTATGCTCTCACGCACGAGGGCCCGGTGTCCGCCTTGACCATGTACCATGAATTTTCAAATCAGGTAACTAGTGTGGAGCGCCTGCCATCTGACATCCATGACCCTGACCAGGTTGGATCATGGTTACACATTCAGTCACCTGAATATGCAGGTTTCATCACGATGCTTTCCCTTATCGTAAAAGCATCGGTTAGTATGTATTCAACTAATGTAAATAACTCAGAAAAGCGTCATTGATACATGGCCGCAGTAAGATTCGGACTCGGTACCTCTCGCTATGCTAGTCGGATACCGTAACCACTAGGTCACCGACGCTCTTATGCGACACAATTTTAAATGTGACATAGAAAAGGAGAAGCCAGTAGTATCGGTCTCGTGAATGGCTACACGCTCTATATTTATCGTGACACGAGGATTGCGATCCTGGATCACGATATAGATCGAATAAGCAGTATTCACGAATTGTGATACGGATTTCTAGAAATCCGGAGTCTACGTTACGTATCAGTGATACGTATCGTAAATATCGAGCGTGTAGCATTCGTCTATCGGCATTAATGTACGACTAGTTGAGAATGTCGAAGAAGGCAAGATTTTGATATTTGAAGAAGCATTGGGATGAAGCCAAATAGGTGTGTCAGCTATGAACAACGCACCCAGTGCTGGACTAGAACCTATAGAGCTCCTTGCCGGTCTACTCTTTCAAGCGATACTATGCGTTTCCTAAAAGAGTCATTATAGTCTGTTATTAATTGTATATTTAGTTAAGTACATAAATGTAATAGTGTAGTGGCTCTCCAGACGTTTTGGTTACAATTCAACTGTAAGTCTGGAAGCATTTGGATGATAATAAATAAATAAATAAATAAATAGTTTTGACCAAATTCGCTGTCAAGCCGAAAAAAAATTATTTTCTTTGTGTGGTCTTAACTGTCAGTTAGACAATCTGTCTATATGGAGGAATAGGAAGCTACATTCTTCCGGAGTATCTTTGGGTACTTCATGTCCCGGAAAAGTAACAGAATCCCTCGGGATTGTCGAATGTTACCAGCGTTTCGGGTCAAACGCGGGTAAAAACCGCGGGGGCTGCAAGTAGATTAATAAGTATGAAATAACAGAAGACAGGCATGTAGATTGTCCTTCTTTATTTGATCAATGTCTATCATAAAATAAACCAGTATCCAAAACAGATGTTTAAGGAAGTCAACATTTTTGAATTAAGTTCGTTTTCAAATCGAAACAGTACCTATTTATATGATAATCATAACGATGCCAATTGAAAAATAATATTATTATGATAAGTTAACGATAATATGCCTACAGGTACACGTGCTAATAAGCAATGACAAAGCAAATGGTTCAAAAATTGAAATTAAATGGCTTTTGAATAGACAAAATTACGATAACAGCTAAAATATAGTATAAATGAATAATTGGGTTGATAAACTAATTACCCGGAACCAGGATAATATTAACACAGTTTTAGACAAATATACTTTTTTTTAAAAAGGTGTATAGGGATTCTGTCAAAGTCACGCGACTTGGGAAATTCGAAATCAAGAAGTAACCAAAACTGATTGAATTATGGAGACGAGACGTCCGTGTGTATACAATAAGATAGTAGCTAAAAGATTTCAATCAACCTTCTAATTTCCCAAATCGCTTTACTTTTTAGACAGCCTCCCGGCTGAGGTTAGGTTATTTAACATTAGTTTACTTGACCAGTTACAAGAAATAATCATTATCATAGCAGCCTGAAGGAACTAAGGCAAACCCGCAGGTATCAGCTGGATGCGAACTGCATAGAACAGGCCTTTATGGATATCATTTGGCGTTCTTCGGCTGATATACTTAACAATTAAAGTAACCAAGATAGCTCACCTGAACCATCTGGAGATAATTCTGCTCCTGAAGTCTATGGTGCCTTTTCTTTCCAGCTCTTGAAGGAGGTTGTACGCGTTGAGGAAACCACTCAAGTAGAGGAAACTGTCCGTGTATAAGATGGCGGAGCGGCCGACTACTGCCCAGGGCATGCCGAAAACCTGTGACACAGAGACTTTGCTTACAACGGTGAAACTTACCCTAATAAGGATGAATCTTTCTTTCTAAAAATCTAGTGACACAAAGTTTCCTACAATGGAGAAGTGTACAATTTGCTTGAAACACAGAAGGGTATTATAGTAGGTTAGCTACAACTTCAGCAAATATTGCAAAAATTCATCAAAATACGTGCACTGTTTTTTTTGCGTGAAGAAGTAATGTCCAAATATCCATCTTCGACTTACAGATTTAAATTTTTAAAATAAGACATATTTAGTAGGATCTATCTTGTTACAACGTCAACATTTCCTAAAAGTTTCTAGTTACGGTAACGCAACAAAAATTCGAATCACGTACTCATCGTACGTCGTTTGATATCGTAATTGGTATGCGGATCCGACGCTTAGTGTCGGCCTAAATTTAATAAAATGTATCTACCTTAAACATAGGAATCTTAAACCAGAATCCTGTTGACAAACTTACCGCGGAAAATGTGACTTTGTTCACGTAGGGGTTATGGGCCATTGCCATTGACTTGTGGGCAGCCAGTAGAGCGAAAGCATTTAACCCTCTGAACGCATCTAACCCTTTCACTTTAGGGGTGTCTTCAGTGAGGTCCAGAAGCGACCTCACGTTACGTCGGAGAGAGAATGCGTTTAGAAGTTTCTCGAAATTGGTCGCGCCTTCCTTCCCGTCGTCAAGTATCGTACCCAGACTCAGAAGCAGTATGATCGCCAGGAAGAATGTTCTGGAACAAACGTGAGAATTAATAACTACTTATTTATTGAATACTAACAATATATGGGCTTTGCAGTACGCAAAGCCCATATATTGTTAGTTATAGTCTCTAGTTAACATAATTGCGTAATATAAAGATTATAATATTATTATTATTGACAAAAAATTTCCGAGTTATTTATTAGGTACACTCAGAATAATTATATTGACAAAAAGGAAAAATAACGTGACTAATAAAAATTTAAATTTCGTCTACTCTTCTGCTCCCCGGGATTGTAAACAGAAAGCTGGCTGCGTTCCCTCGTTGGATAGCAATGCTTATCGTCTGTCCGAGGAATGAGCTAGCTATCCGGTCACATGTGGTGTCTACAGGTTTATAACTATTTCTTTAAAAAAAGTTTGTTCTTCGGGTCCCAAAGTCTCGACCCCAAACACCTGAAATATGAAGTCCTGTGCTAGGAATTCATATTTCCATTCGAATGGAGCTAGAGAGACCACGTAGGTAGCGTCCCACACCAGCGCCTTCCCACGCTGCCATGCAAAGAGCGTCATGCCGTCAGGCCTTTTGCCATCGTCAAGTACAGTACCATTCGGCTCTATATTCTTCCGTCAACCAAACAACAACGAACAAATAATCATCAAAATAGTTTCTTAACAATAAACTATGATATTGCATATGCCATTTTTGCATCTCACTCCTATTTTTTTCAAGGATTGTTACAATATTTTCGTATTGAAACACCTGAAGTCAAACCTTTTAAGTAATATAAAAAGAATTACTAAAATCGGTTCACATTTTATATTCTTTATCATAGATTTGACAAAAATATAATTGGGAAGAAAACATATAAAACATGCAACCCATCATAAAACCTCCTTGTAGAAGTCGGTTATTATTACTCTTCAATCAGCATTGTTAACACTCAGGGTATCATAAAAATCAATAAGGCCTTCAATCGGGCCAATAAAACCGAATTTATAGACACCAGGTGTGTAAGTCCGCATAGTGACCACCTTTGTGATAAGTTGACCGTTCAAACCGGAAATTGCGATTGTCATTCATTCTTCAGGTGCGTGACAGTGATGACTCGGTTTTGTTTTAGATAAATACGAGTGTTTTACGTCACTGGGTCCCAATCGGGTCCGCAGACTGTTCAACCAGTCTGAGGGTCCCCAGCGGAAGACCTTTGGTCCTCGTTTCACCAACGATTAGGAGGTAATTGGAGGCATATCTATCGAGCTATCACATATGTCGACTAGCGTCAATGTACAAAATGGTCACCTCACCCATCCAGTTCCCGAACTTTGAATGCGTTGCTTAAATTTGGTTACCAGTCTCGCAAGCAGTAGCGCGTTTAAGAAAATTCGTTATCGAATCGAAGAGGTTAAGAAAATATATTCGTACTTTTTAATGTCAGCGTAATCAGACCAATAAGAAGCTCTGCATGTACCAAATTCGGATTGAAGGATGGAAAAAGTATTTTAAAGTATAGTTTGTATTAATGACCTTTTTCAAAAATTGAGCAAATTTATTGTTTGCAAAAAATACAGATAAATCATTGAAATTGTTATCAAAATGACATGATACACTTTTTTTATTGAAAATATCTTAGTTTGAGAGTCCTCGTACATTCTAAGTGAATAACTGTGCCTTGAAACATTCGTGAGGGGAATGTTAAGCGATTACCCTACAGCACATCGATAATTACTCGGGCAAAGGCAGCGAATTATACATTCTTGCGATGTTTTCTAGTGTCACTAAACTGTTTGAAGAGCATACCAATGGAGGACTTGTACCTGTTCCATAGGAATATTCTCAATCATCTCAAATGAGGATTAAGATGCTTCCAATGGAACAGTGGAAACATATTGTCTACCTTGATAATTAACAATGTTGTTGCTGAATAGTATAGTTTTATTTTTCAGATTTGATTTACGGACATCGATATTTCGGTTTTTAACCTCGGTTATGTGTGTATCTGGAGTAATCGCAGCTCTTGAACGGATAAATCAATTTCGATGCAGTTTCCTTTAGTTGGGAGCCAGTTTAGTCGGAATGGTTCTTGGCTTTGGCTTGTTTTTGGCAAGAGCGTCGGTGGCCGAGCGGTTACAGTATCCGACTCGTAAGCCAGAGGTCCCGGGTTCGAATCCCGCTCCGGTCATGTACAAATTACTGTTTTCTGAGTTATTTACATTAGTTGAATACTAACCGATGCTCTTACGGTGAGGGAAAACATCGTGATAAAACCTGCACATTATTCAGGCGACTGGATGTGTAACCATGATCCTATCTGGTCAGGTTCCCCTGGTAGCAGGGTCATGAAGGTCAGATGGCAGTCGCTCCATTGTAATTACCTGACCGGCCAAATCCTGGATCATGGCCAAGGCGGACCCCGGGCCCTCGTGCGCGAGAGCACAACCGGGACATTAACGCCAAGATAATCATGATGATGGTTCTTGGCTTTGTTTTATTATATTGAGTTGAATATAGTTTAGGATATATTTGAGTATAGGTATATATACTTGGCCGTGAGTTTACCGATGTTTTCCTATCGATTATAGCTTTTTTATTCTATGAGGGGCCAGGGAGGCGTCAGTTGCCGTTTCATTTCATCTCATCTTGGCGTTAATGTCTCAGTTATGCTCTCGCGCACAAGGGCCCGGGGTCCGCCTTAACCATGATTTAGCAGATCAGGTAGTTAAAGTGGAGCGACTGACCTCCGTGACCCTGTTAACAGAACCTGGCCACACTGGATCATGGTCACAAATTCAGTCGCCTGAATGTGCAGGTTTCGTCACGATGTTTCCCTCACCGTAAGTGTTCAATACAATGTAATGTACATAATGCAGAAAGGGTACATTGCCGGGTAGGGGTATTATTGTATGTGTACTGTTGTATGGGTATTACGGGTAGGCGGACCCCGGGCCCTCGCGTGCCGCGCGAGTGCGCAACCGTGACATAGCGCCGAGATGATGATGATCATGACTGTTGTACGGGTATTGTTATTCGGGTACTGCGGTGTGTTGCTGTTTCATACCGCAGTCTTACTGACTAGCACTCGACCTAGCAGATAGACAAAGGCAGAGAGATATTATGTAAACTAAGTTCTCTTTGTTGTATCGAAAGTAAATAGCCAATATTAAAAATTGTCCTCGCGGGCGAAGTCAAGGGCAAAACCTTGTGTTTCATATTTATTTAAATAAGGAAGTTAATGGGTGTATGATTAATTGTTTATTTGTACACCACACGCTATTGTATCAAAGTGAGATCATCGGATATAAAGTTTAAGTATAATATAAAGTAATACATTTAAGTGGACAGGTCCTCATAGTCGAAATACAAAATACTTTACTTTATCTCTTGACCGTGACTTTTGGTTTTGAGCTATTGTTTCCGCATTTATTTATACGTGTTTAATAACTTTTGAAAGTCCTGCCTTTAGTGATTTAGGATAAGTAAATCCTATTTTTGACATTATACGGTAGACAAACTATATTATTTTTACACGGTTATACCAATGGGTAGGTACAATACAAGAACATAAGTGCCAGACCACCATAAGAATCATATTCCTGTGTAGTTGTTATAAGGTTTTGTACAATTTAGATTTTTTTTAATGAAGAATGGAGAACTATTATTCGGTTCTAAAGGATTCCAATGCGGGGCTGCCGAAGACTCGGCGCAGCACACAGTAGAGTGTGTCTGGGAGTCACAGCGGCGTGCGTTGTTAGCCATTAGAGAAAGAGCTGCCGTAAGGGCCATGCTCGATGCTCTTAAAAAAGGGTTTAAGCTATTGCCCCCTTCTGTTAGAAAATCATGTTGCAAAAACTGCAAAGGAAAATTTTCTTGACGTGGTAATGCACCGCTCCTTACGACTTCGTAATTTTTTTACCTAACTTGTCATCATTTTTAACTTTGAAAAAGTGGTGTCTACTAGTCTTGTTTTGAATTGTTTTATTTCCTAATTTGTCATCATTTTTAACTTTGAAAAAGTGGTGTCTACTGGTCTTCTTTTGAATTGTTTTATTTCCTAACTTGTCATCATTATGCACTTATTACTCTTGTATTGTACATAAAAAAAGTTAAGATATTGTAGTTCGTGCCGTAAATTTGGAAATGAAGTGGATAATTTTTCATAACAAAATTCCAATCCAGCCAATCAAAGAATTACCTGATCACCTGAATAAATGGTCAGCTAATCCATTGAATGACAAGGCTTAAGAAATTAATTTTTAAGAGGGGGTTAGGCAAAGTGTATCATTCATTTGGTCTACAAAGCTGAAAGTGCAGGCCAGAAAATAAATACCTATTGTAATTTTCACATATGTATACAATTCCTAACACTATTTACAATGGTGCCAAACCTGTACGCCAACCACCATTATTTCGTACCCTTTGGGGGTATAACCATTGGGGGTACAAATTTGACGCCATAGTAAAAAAATTCAGGAACGTGTCCTCTATTGAAAAGTAACATGTCTTTTGAACGGTACTTTTAGATTTTTATTCAAAAATGCATGAAAGGTTCCATTATAAGTAATATACTCACATCGAAAGTGCCTTCCCGAAAGAGTAGGGTCTCTTGAACTCCTTCACTGAGCACATAGTGTTATGCACCTTCACCGAGATCCCGGTGCCCGCCAGTCGCTGGGTCATCTCCTCCTCCAGGTCGAAGCTGCTGCACGAGCTCGGGATGCAGACGCCCCACATTAGGCTGGAGTAGCGCGGCACTCGGTGTCCCATCTGGGACAAAGGAGAGTTTTTTAAAAACGGTGACTTTGGGCCAGTAAGATATACTATGCAAAATTTAATTGTTCAGATATTTGTCTGACGGAGGGACACATATCGAAGTGAAACCACATGTGAGAGACACGAAATTTTTAATAATTCTTGTGTTACCACTAAAAGGCTTAATCAGTTAACATCCTCCAGATTTCCGGTACTTGTTTAAAAATCAAATCAGATCTCTAGGAACTGTCTAAACACACTTTGTTATAATTAATCGGTTGTCAGCTTGTCGTGATAACATAGCGTATGTCAAATAACGCTACTGCCTCGCCATATTGTCTTTAATTGTCGGATAAACACGCTCTAAAAAAGCAGTCCACCTACAGAACTAATTGTGTGTTCTCAATGAGAAGGCTAAGCAAACCTTCGAATCAGCACACATCAAAATAAACATTGTTGTTTGACCGCATATAATGACATCGGCTGTAAGATTCATCGACGCGAAATCCATAAAAATAATAGCGATAATGACTATATTGACATTACGAATAAACATATCAGACATAGGTACAATTAAAATGCGGTTTTACACGCACAAACAGACGCATGCCAATCAAGGCCCACCATCTTAGTTAACATTCCGCGGGTAGCCGCCGTCCTTTTACTATGTCGGCCTATTTGGTCCCAGTGTCGATATCGAATCACAATTGTTGTTGCAACACAATGCTCCTTGGCCGCGAACACTCAGCGCGGGGTTTGCATCCGTCGGACGTATGAGTAACGGGCTTTGCTGGGGAATTCTCAGAGCTCCCCCCGTTTAGGTAATAATAATATACGATCAGGGGTGCCGGCTTTCGACACTGGTTAACCAGCCTCGGTAACCTCAGCGGAAGGCCTTGGTCAACCTCGCTTCGTCAGCGGTATAAGAAGGCACGCCTAACGAGATACGAGCTCGTTGCGGTGCTGAAGTGCGATTAATGTCAAAGCACGAAACGGTCACCCAGTTGCCGACATCGGAGTGCGTTGCTTAACTTTTGTTATCGATCTCACAAGCTGGTGCCGTTTCTTGTACAGTTCGACGTGTGATATCCAGCAGTGTAGAATATGGCACTAAACCTTCGTTTTACGGTTTGCGTACAAGGCGGCTATTTTGTTAGAGGCTGGCGAGCTTCTGTGGAGTATTTTCCAAGTATTCTCCAACCCGCTTGCAGAACCGGATGTGCGTTGTCCCTAGTTGTCCATATGAAGATTACGTTGGCTACCCAGGGTGCCCCTCGAGGCGGACTTCTCAGGCACACGCTCCCAACACATTTTTTTGCCTTGTCCATGGGTCATGGTGACGAGAAGATTGTATGGAAACATATTATGATACTTTAAAAATGGTAAATCGTCCAAAGTAATTTAACCTAACCTTTGTCAATCACATTTGAATAACTCGGGATGGGTATTACAGTCAAAATGATTTTAACGAATTGATGAATCGACCGTTAGAGATTTTGCAATTAGAAGTTTTATTTACTGGGCCTGGGCTGTAACTAAAGATGAGTAACATTGAATTGCAATTATTACAGTTTTATTCTTCCTAGTCGGTGCTATTTGCATCCACTGGTTCCCCACAAACTTTACCAGGACTTCATAAAAGCAGAATTAAAAAATATTACATGCAACCAATAACAAAACACACAGGCATCGAAGTAGGCATAAATAAACAGTAGAACATTACTAATTGCAATTGAATAGAAGGCTATTCATTAACCGTAGGCTGACAAATGCAAGCGGAATATTTTAACAAACACGGAAGATTAATTTAATATGTAACTAATTGATAATCCGATTGTTATGTTAGTCTGCTACAGTTTGCATTGTATGTACAGTCAACGGCATATCGACTTACCCAAAACCTTTGGGAACGAACTCACGTGGGAATAAAATGTACTGGACATAAAATTCACATTCGTACCCTGTGGTAGCGTTGTTGTAGGGTAGGTGATTGGTAAGTGTAGGGGAGTTGTAGGGGAGGTGTAAGGGTGGTATAGAGAGGTGTAGGGTAGGTGGTTGGTAGTTGTAGGGTAGGTGTAGCGGAGATGTAGAGGAGGTGTAGGGGAGGAGTAGGGGTGGTGAAGGGGTGGTGTAGGGATGGTGTAGGGATGGTGTAGGAGATATGTAGGGGAGGTGTAGGGGAGGTATAGAGTGGTATAGGGTAGCTGGTTGGTAGGTGTACGGTGGGTGTAGGGGAGATGTAGGGGAGGTGTAGGGGAGGAGTAGGGGTGGTGTAGGGGTGGTGTAGGGATGGTGTAGGGGAGGTGTAGGAGATATGTAGGGGAGGTGTAGGGGAGGTATAGAGTGGTATAGGGTAGCTGGTTGGTAGGTGTACGGTGGGTGTAGGGGAGATGTAGGGGAGGTGTAGGGGAGGAGTAGGGGTGGTGTAGGGGTGGTGTAGGGATGGTGTAGGGGAGGTGTAGGAGATATGTAGGGGAGGTGTAGGGGAGGTATAGAGTGGTATAGGGTAGCTGGTTGGTAGGTGTACGGTGGGTGTAGGGGAGATGTAGGGGAGGTGTAGGGGAGGAGTAGGGGTGGTGTAGGGGTGGTGTAGGGATGGTGTAGGGGAGGTGTAGGAGATATGTAGGGGAGGTGTAGGGGAGGTATAGAGTGGTATAGGGTAGCTGGTTGGTAGGTGTACGGTGGGTGTAGGGGAGATGTAGGGGAGGTGTAGGGGAGGAGTAGGGGTGGTGTAGGGGTGGTGTAGGGATGGTGTAGGGGAGGTGTAGGAGATATGTAGGGGAGGTGTAGGGGAGGTATAGAGTGGTATAGGGTAGCTGGTTGGTAGGTGTACGGTGGGTGTAGGGGAGATGTAGGGGAGGTGTAGGGGAGGAGTAGGGGTGGTGTAGGGGTGGTGTAGGGATGGTGTAGGGGAGGTGTAGGAGATATGTAGGGGAGGTGTAGGGGAGGTATAGAGTGGTATAGGGTAGCTGGTTGGTAGATGTAGGGTGGGTGTAGCGGAGGTATAGGGTTGGATAGATCGATATGCTGTCGCCTGTGTCAGCCAGTACCCAGAGTTTCAGATTATTATTTCGACGCTTTAATATGGTGTAGCAACTAAATAACCCATGTTCTCTATCCACACCAAAATAAATTCTCTATTATTTTTACTATCAGTGCTACTAACTTATATTTTCAGTAGACGGCGGCGCTAGTGAGGCTAGTGGAATAACATTTACTAAATAGTATATGTAGTGCTGATTTTGTCTATTAAACAGAAAAGCTGTGGCATTGTAGCTGAATCATCATCACAGCCCATAACAGTCCACTGCAGGACTTAGGACCTCTCCCACGAAAGGGGAGGCTATTGCCATAATCTCCACGCTTGGCAGGCGGGTTGGAGATCGCAGTGTTATAAATATAACAATGGAAAACGCTGCTGCCCATTTTCCAGCCTACAGAAACTCTTGATATTTTGCCTCTACGACAGTCGCCTTGTACGACACTCAGGAGTGTAAGGGGTTGGTGCTATTCTACTTTGCCGGACACCACACGGCTTGTAACTGAATGAGTTATACATAATATCACGCCTTTATTGAGTAGGGGTAGGCAGAGAACATTATTATTTCACTATGGATATATGTGTATGTGGATATACAACCCAAAGGTGGGCTTAAGGAGCAAATAACGAATGTTTCTAAATATGTCACACAAGTTCCAAAAATAAATAAAATGCAGGTGTAACAGTTACCAGGGAATGCCAAAAGAGCTCAAACCATATTAGGTATATATCATGTACTATCAACCTCGACAAGACCTGTTTGGCTAGACAAGATTCGTATTTTTTTAATTCAGTTTATGAGCAAAAGGTGCTACATTCGTCGCCTGTCCCTACCATCGTATCTGAGTAAGTAAAAGATGCCACATTCGTCGCCTGTCCCTACCGTCGTATCTTTTGAATCATTCTTACAATTAAATGTTCATAGTACTATGAAGAGTCATCATCATCTTGGCGTTAATGTCCCGATTTGCTCACGAGCACGAGGGCCCGGGGTCCGCCTTGACAATGATCCAGGATTTGGCGTTCAGGTAATTACAATGGAGCGACTACCATCTGACCTCCGTGAGCCTGCTAACAGGTGAACCTGACTAGATTTAATCATGGTTACAAATTCAGTTGCCTGAATTTGCAGGTTTCATCACGATGTTTTCCCTTATCGTAAGAGCATCGGTTAGTAATCAACTAATGTGCATGTATATGGCCGCAGCGGGATTCGAACCCGGTACCTCTCGCTTACGAGTTGGATACTCAACCGCCCGGCTACCGACGCTCCTATCTATATGACAGTACTATGAAGAATATGAGGACAATTTATACTTACCTATATAAAGCTTACGCCCTTGCCCTAACTTACAAAAATTTATTCTGCGGAACAAATCACGTACAAGTTCGGGCTGATTTAGCAAGATTTTTAAAGCAATGCAATATAATTTTAAATTTTGCAACGCAATTTTCTTGTTGAAAATATAACCACTGGTGATAAGAACAATAATAATAATGATGATGATAATGTAGGCCTGTTTCGTACGGTGATTCATAAAGTTAAATAAAGTTAATGTTTATCTTTGCACTTGAAAACACTTGATGTTAAAGAGGGACTTTTAAAAGGCAATAGTTGTTGATCTAGTTTTAGTGGATAGCTTTTTTCTTTTTAATCTTTTGTACCTACCTACTTATGGATCTTGTGTTGTGTGATAATAAAAGTTTTTTTTATTAGATATTATATTAGTATTATGTATTGTATCAGTTACTTGGTTCCAGTTTGTCGCGTGGTATTGCCAATATTATACCGCCACTGTCGCATCCGCCTGCGCGTTTTCCGTCCGGTTCATAGCTATAGGACGCGACACGTACGCGGTTTGTAAGCGACGATGTATAAACGGGCCCTAAACGTGATTGCTTACACAAAGTGTAGGTATGTCCTTGAGGAACATTCTACGCCTTCCGGTGCATTCACATCGGTGTTCATAAGTAATTTTCCGGGTAACCCTGTTCCTTGCCAAACCTGTAGCTGTATTTTTATAACATTATTTTGTAAACAAGCATATTTAAATTCGTCTGATAAAACAGTCAGTATGGGCGTTTGCATAATATTTTTGAATTCAGAAGTAATTTCACGTATTGATCAGCCGTTACAAATCTAACACGCTTCTCATTATTTCTAATTTATAGGTAATCTTGGAACTTGTCCACAACATCTATACTTACATATGCATATTCTAAAAGAATGTCCCTCCGAATGAGACAAACTCTGAAACTGCTGAATCGACTTCGAAAACTCTTTTACTAATACTAAGAATAGGCTAATAAGAAGCTACTGTCTGTCCGAGTGTCATAGTTTTATGTCCCGGAAAAGGAACAGGATCCTGCGGGATAGTCGAATGTGACCAGAGTTTCGGAATTAACGCGGGTGAAAACCGCAAGAGACTGATAGTTTTTTTTTATTAGACAAGTCAGACATTTGACCGCCATCTCACCTGGTAAGTGACGATGCGGCCGAAGATAGAGCATGCCTGTCTAGGAACAGCCTGTTCACGCTAGTCTTGAAGGCGTCTAGAATATAATGATCAGGGAATACACTTGCAGGCAATGCACGCATTATAAAAAATTAAAATAAGAGTATAGAGTATTACAAAAGTGATGGGCCTTTGTAGTATTCTGAAATACGCCTGTTCGGTAAAGACCAGGAGCCTAATTATATAATCGCTCGCCTCGATTCGAACGGGTTTCAATTTTTTTTTTATTTTTTTTTTTTATTTTCGGCATGAAAAATTCGATATTTTGATGCATGATACTGATTTTCCTTTTTTTGGAACCGTACTCTTTCAGTGTTGTTAATGTGATTTCAAAATTATTGAATCTTTCATACGAATCGATATGAGTGATTAAAAAATAAAACCCCATACTCTTTAACATGTAACTAGGGATATTGGTCGGTTTGCACATTATTGACTGCATCGTTCATACTATTAAATCATTTTTTAATCACTAATTTTATTTACATTACTTTCCCATACTACGCTGATTTATGAAGTGCGTCGGTGGCTGAGCGGTTAGAGTATAAAACTCGTAAGCGAGAGGTACCGCGTTCGAATCTCGCTGCGGCCATGTACCAATGACTCTTTTCTGTGTTATGAACATTAGTTGAATACTAACTGATGCTCTTACTGTGAGGAAAGCATCGTGATGAAACCTGCACATTTAGGCGACTAAATGTGTACCCATGATCTAAACTGGTCAGGTTCCCCTGCTAGCAGGGTCACGGAGGTCAGATGGCATTCGCTCTACTGTAATTATTTGATCTGCCAAATCCTGGATTATCTCGAAGCGAGAGTACAACCGGGACATTAACGCCAAGATGGTTTATTTCTTTTTTTACTACGCTGGTTTATGGCGAGATTTATTTAAAGAAATTTGAAGGCCCTGGCTTTATTTATTTATTTATTTATTAAATCTTCATGCACAAAATAGTACAGTGGCGGACTTAAAGCTAAAATAGCCTTATTTACCAGTCAACCAGGAGATAGGTAAATAAAAAGGTAGGCGGTGCAAGAGAAGCTACTAAACAAAAAGGAGGAGGGAAACCGGTTATGCAACTATAACCGAACCAGAGATAATGTACAGATAAATAGATAGATAACTGATAATAAATTAATATAAATATAATAAAGCTAGAAATAAACGTGGTGAGTGGGTAAGATAGCAAGAATACATAACCATATAAATACTATACGAGTAAAGGAGAGAGAAGCTCAGTTTATCGAAAAGTTATAGAATTTAAAGTAAACTCAAAGTTCAAGCGAAAGTAGGGGCAGAAGTTCCTAGTAAACGAAGTCATTCAAAGCACCATTGAGCCACAGAAGTTGCCTACAAGATGATTATTGCTATCATTGCAACTGTTGCAATCTATGATGTGCATTTTATGTCACCGAGATTGTGAAAGGCGTTCGTTTATGATCTACTAAGTTTCTAGAGATTCTAGCGAGATTATAAACCATCCAAAAACTGCGAACAGCAATCAAACTTAACAACCCGTTTACAATCTAACGTATTATTTTTCAAAGAACCACTTAAATATTAGGTTTAAATTTGATTAGCTTAGTAATTTAATTATTTAATTAATTAATTAATTTAAAACTTAATGCACATTACAGTACAATGGCAGACTTAAAGCTACGTAGCTATGAATTGTGTGTCACAATTTTTGGACAGTTCGTAATCTGGCTGCGTTAAAGTATAAACTAAACGATAAATAGTGGTCTCAGTGACATCTGCATAACAACTAATATAGCCAGGGAACAGTTTAAACTAGGTACATATGTAGATCTTAAGTTTTCTATCTATAATAAATCACCGACAAAAAATACAACAAGGATTATAAATGGGTCAACCAAATTGAAAAATAAAATGAAAATGTTTATTGGTTTTGCCAAAAAAAACGATTAAAATAAATTCGGCTATTGTCGACCATAAAAAAACTAGTTATACAAAACAAAATGATCCATGACTCATGACCCATGACTCACATTTGGCCCAATATTAAAGTAAAAGGCAAATACCAAGTGGAAAAGTTGGGTACTATCTCGTAGTTTCATAAGGAACGAAATGTCCTTTCTAACTTTTGTTTATCTTCGTTGCTCTTATACCTCCTCTGAAATACTTATTATTTATTTAACAGTTTATTGCACACAGTAAAATACATAGAGAAACATCATACATATAGACGACACAACAGGCACTACTTATTTCTAAAAGAAATTTCTTCCAGCAGGCCTACAGAAGAGAGATGTGATAAGTAACGCAGATCGACGTATTTTAAAACGCGGTATATAATAGTTATTATTGTAATAGCTCAATTGTGATCTTTAAAAAAAGAGCGTCCATTATGTACGTCACATAACGTAAATATGAGCTTATGCTCCTATGTGGTAAGTAACTATCAGACATGTACTCTTTAGTGCTATTCCACTACAGTAGTACAGACTATTTGGTGCACCGTCAGACGAATTGAATTGACTAAAAGAAAGGCCTATTAGCTGCCCCTAGGCCTCAAGAACTCATATGTGACCCCCAAGATTTTTTATTGTAATAAATGAAAATTTATTTCAGGAAATTCTATAAATTGCCGTATTCATATAAAAAAAAAAGATGATATCCTCCAATCTTAATTTTATAAATTAAATCTGTTAGAATAATTTTGCATCGCAATAAAAAAAAAGCGGTTGTGATCCTCTTTTGATTTCAAAATAATTTATATAAATAGAGATGATATAAATCCTTTTATCAACTGCGCAGCTTGTTGTTGTATTGTACACACGTCACGTTTTTTCACGTTTGTTTTCCTTTTGGGGGAGGCAGCACTTAACGCTGTTTTGTGGTAAGTCTTATGGTAATTAAGCCCTTAAAAACGTTTAATATTTAGTCTATCTAGATAAATACCGAATCACGCTGGTTACACAGTGTTAAATAATACCCGTATATCATGTCACGCACCTAATAAAACAAGCTAGTCAGGCAGCTTCGTTTGATCTACATGTGCTGAATTAAAAACCATTTTCCTTGTGATGACACATTGTACACTCAGATGTACATTCTAAAAGAATTCACGGAGTGTATGTTTGAATAAAATAAAAATTAAAAACGGAATCTCATGAGACAGGTTCCGCGATGTTATGAACAAGTATATTGCCCAACTACTGAACTGGTTTTGAAAAAATAACCGTCTTCAATTAAAAACCGCATGAATATCCGGGACATTCCTTAGAGAACATAAATGCAGACAAACAAATACACGAACGCACAAAGCCGTCAATTAATAACACCCTCTTTAGCGAAAGTTAAACAAAAATATAAACTGCATGAAATGCAAAACCTGCGTGAACTCCAGATAACGAACTGGGAACAAATGGCGCAGGAATCCGCAGGAGAGAGACCAATGGCGAATTCGTGTGTCGGAAGCCAAGATCCACTTCGGGTCGCTGAGCCAGTGAAGTAAGTAAGTATGAAATACACTTTTAAAAACAATTTCGTTGTAGCCTACACTAGTGCTCCTCCTGAATATATTTTTTAATCCTCTCAAATAGAGCAAAAAGAAGGGTGTTATAACTTTGACGTATGTATCGGTGTGTCTGTCTATGGCATCATAGCACCCGAACGGATGGACTGATTTGGGTACGGTTTTCTTAATTTGAAAACAAGTTTAATCGACAATGTTCGTACCCTTATTTATTAAAATCGGTTCAGTACTTTGAAAAATCATCATCATCATCATCTTGGCGTTAATGTCTCGGTTGTGCTCTCGCGCACCAGGGCCCGTGGTCCGCGTTGACCATGATCCAGGATTTGGCAGGTCAGGTAATTACAGTGGAGCGAGTGCCATCTGACCTCCATGACCTTGCTACCAGGGGAACCTGACCAGATTGGATCATGGTTACACATCCAGTTGCCTGTACTGTAAGTTCAGTACTTTGAGACATATTTAAGTATAATATGTTGGCTTTGTTTAGGTTAGGTTATTGCCTGTCATGGGAGAGACCATTATAACACGTCTTCCTATGTAAATTTTCAGTGTCTTCAAGTTACAGTTAAAAATACAGCATGACAACGGCACCGGATTTGTAATTGGGTCACGTAAATCGTAAATCTAAATATGTTGACAAGATTACTTTGGGAACGTTTTTTTTTTGCGTAGTTGATCAAATAAATACCCAAAGGAAATATAAAAATATACCTAGTCTTGCCATAAATATTGTAATAAAGAAAAATAAAATTTTTCTATTGCAAATAACATTTATTACTTTTACAATGTGTTAGTTTAATACGTAAATATAAAACAATTTAAAATATAAAAAGCTTATTCGAAGTGGTTTTCATTGGCTGTAATACAGTCCTTTAAACGTTGAGGTCAGTTATCAATAGAAGCACGCACTCTTTCCATGGGAAAATTCTTCACTGCCAATCGTATGGATTGTTTTAGGGACTCCAAATTATCATGGCGTTTAGAGCAAGCCGTACTCTCTAAAACAGACCATTAATCATAATCCAGCGGATTAAGATCGGGACTAGACGACGGCCAGTCTTCAGCTCTGATGAAGTCGGAAACGTTCGATTCCAACCAAGACTGCGTGGACCGAGCTTTGTGACCCGGCGCCGAGTCTTGCTGGAAGGACCATTCTTGGTTATTGAACATGGTATTGTTGAGGGGCCTAACTACCTTCTCAAGAATGGTATCTTGATACACTTGTGCCGATGTTTTGATACCTTTTTCACAAAAGTATGGCAAAGTCACTCTTTCATAGCTAACACCCCACCAACCCATCACTGAAGTCGGATAATGCCCACGTTGCACTCTGTCGACTAATTGGGAAGCTTTCTTAGAGCTTTGAGCATAAATACGGTCATTTTGTTTGTTAAAATGTTGCTCAATTGTAAAAAATGTCTCATCCGTAAACAAAATTTTTCCGTGACATCCCTTTGCGTACCGCTTCAGTAGTTGTTTCGATTTTACCACCCTATTCTTTTTTAAATTATAAGTTAAGCAATGACCAGTACGTCTCTTATAGGCTGCAAGTCTTAAGTCATCTTTTAAAATACGCGACATGGTTCTAGGTGCTATCTTCATCTCCCGAGATAAAATCTTTTGCTTTCGGACAGGATTTCTTCGAATTCTTTCCCTTACTGCTTTGACCACCTTATTCGTACGAACACTACGTGGACGGCCAGATATTTTTCTGTCACAAACAAAGGAGGTTTCATTGTACCTATTAATAGCCCGGTACATAAACATTTGACTAATACCAAGCGTATGGAGAGTTTTAAAAATTGCATTTGGCTCCATACCTACTTTATGTAAAGCAATCACAGCGATTCGGTTCTCTTTATCACCCCACTCCATTTTAGGATCGTAAAATATTGTACAATGCATTGGCGCCAAAATAAAAAAAGACAATGAAAAATCATATAAAAATGACAGATTCCAAATTCAAATGTACAATTTTGTTTATTTTTAATTGTAACAGTATTTATGGCCAGACTAAGTACAAGATAGCTATAACGTACACAAATAAAACATGGTAGATTTTTAGAATATAACATAATCCTAGTTAACGTTATCTGTCGTAGTTCATATTAGACTAATTAGGAAGTTGATTACCTCACAATCTCCCTGAAAACCTGTTTCTACATTTTTTATTGCCGAGTGAGCCACACGGACGGATGATCCACCTGACTGAAAGTGGCCAACGTCGTCCAGAACATCTACAGCCTAAGGCGAACCATCGAAATAATATGTACTACGTACAACTGGAAGTATACTGTGCTGGGGGACGATTCTCGTGTTGTGACATCACAAATTCGACATTTTCTCTAGCCAAACTGAATTTAAATGAAAACTGAATTCGAGACTAACAGCGGGAGAATTAGGCTCCTGAAAAGCAAGCTGAAATATATCGTTTTCTAACGGAGTTATTTCATCCCACTTTATTAGTATTTGACCATATGTTGACTCATCTCGTCGAGGAGTACTGTTTTTCACACGACAAACTGTAAGATTTATTGAAAATAGTTAAATGAGTTTCAATCGCCTGGTATATTTACTCTCAAGGTTTTTGAACATAAGTAAAGAACTGGATCCCCCATTTTGTAAGCATTCCGACTTTGATGGCTATTTACAAATGCTGTTTGCCAATTTGCGCTAAATTGACAAATTTTGAACAATTAAACACTTTACACGATCATGTTTAAAAGCTAATTTGTCTTTGGGAGTATTCATTCCAACATTAGCACTTTTTATGACTATAAAGTAAAAAGTGCTATTGGAGCGCTATACCTATAAACTATGCTTTTCCCGGATTTTTATAATTGTCAACGGTCGTGCGACAGTCAGTTTTGAGTTCTCGGGCGACGTCCGTCGTACAACCATTACGACCATTGGCACGACCGTTGTCAATTAGGACAGTGCCTTAGTTCTCTCGACAGGTGGAGTGTAATTTAATGAATCAGGTAACGCCGTTTGTATGTACGAAGCGAGAACAATTTTTAACTGTTGAGTCGTTTCAGTAGGTATTGCAGATATGGTAGACACTAGGTAAAATTTAAAAAGTCAAAATGGCGGTTTCTAGGTGGCTTTTCAAAATCTTTTTTATTTTAAAACGAATAGAGTGGGTTTCAAAATAAAGGTCTTCCAAATGCCATTTCAAATATATATAGGGGAAAGTTGTATAAAGTTATGTGTGTGCGGGTCAAACCGGGTACCTCAATATTTTGGAAACTATTATTGGTATCTATCGTTTTCATAGTGAATTGCGTACCTCGTGATATCATGGAAGTTTGTAACAGGTAAATTGCGTGGAAATTTCGTTTTTACTGCTCTCAGAGATTTTTATAAATTATCCTTAAAATGTTACCGATTTTCAGTCTGATTTCGACCACAGTGATTCAACTTTACATCTACACATCTGCAATGTTGAGTATGTCAAAGATTAAGCATAGTATAAAGTACAGTTTACTGGTGTTATAAAATGTTTATGTCAAACTAAAAAAAAATTATAGTCGCATAATTTTTTTTGAAAATTTTATGTTCGGCGTAAAACCGGGTAGCAGTAATGGGGCAATACCGGGTATCATTCTGGGTAACGATATTATGTCACTATTGGGGTTATATGAATTTTCTTTATTGTTTTTAAATGCAAATTGAATGCAATTGTTGGCCCTTTAGTGGACAACCTTTTATATAATATAAAAATGGTGTATATAGCTTTTCCCCGCGAATTCGTTTGCGTATAACTCAGTCACCTACACCGTGCTACTGCGGGAAGTAGTAAAAAGAGCAAGAGTAACAAACTTCCATCCAATTATACATTCGTGCCCACAAACTTTCTGTTTCTTAATACTAGTAGGTAGAATAATAGGCATGGGGCGCGACAGGGTATCACAAAAAAAGCATACCCGGTTATGCCCTACATAGTGGGGCAAAACCGGGCAAATGCAATTTTTTGAAAAATCCTTATTTCTGTATACATCCAGTTGTTTTTGCTAAATTAATTGATTGAGTTTTCGTTAGGATATGTGTATGTAGTCATAGATCATTTTTTATTGAATTTTTCCAGCTAGAGCAATTCTAGAGACACTGAAAGCTTAAGGTCCCAGTTCTGCCCCACCTTCCCCTACAACTTATTTCTCTTCATCAGTTTTTTAATAGGTAGCAGGCGGGATTTTTAGTTTTTTTACTACTTACTTGTTTATAGTAGTAAAACAACCTAAAACCTATTTATTCCTAATAGACGATGATATCATAAAAACATTAATTCAGGAATCCAGACGACAAACAAAGATAATATGTTCACAAACCTGTACTGTAAAATGTACAACTTTTTTGATCAATTATTTCCGCCAAAGATTTTACATAGGATGTTGACGATAGGCAAAACCTAAATATTATCTCACTGAAGGTACACATAGATGATCGTGTATGTGTAATTAGATGTCTATATGCACTATATTAAGTCATGGGCAAATAGATTCTACTTACTTATACAAGCCATGGTAATGTGTGACTTATTTGGAAGGCTTATGTTGACTCACGATGGCTTTAGAATTCGGGAGTACCTATTTTGTAAATACTCTACCGCAATGCGTCGCAACTAAGACAAAGTAATTAAACTACTACTAACAGTTAAAATAATCATAATCTTTGCGTTAATGTACCGGTTGTGCTCTCGCGCACGAGGGCCCGGGGTCCGCCTTGGAAATGATACAGGATTTGGCAGATCAGATAATTACAGTGGAGCGACTGCCATCTGACCTCCACGACCCTGCTACCAGGGGAACTTCACCAGATCGGATCATGGTTACATATTCAGGCGCCGTAAAGTGCATGTTTAATCACGATGTTTTCTCTCATCGTAAGAACATCGGTTAGTATTCAACAACTCAGAAAATAGTCATTGGTATATGGCCGCAGCGAAATAGGAACCCGGTACCTCTCGCTTACCAGTCGGATACTCTAAAGGCTCGGTCACCGACGCTTTGTCGGCAACTACTATCCAGTTAACAGTTGGTAAATGTATTTCTAGTCCATTGTAATTCGTCTTCGAGGCTCGCAGGGCGTCAGATGGCCGGTCGAGGGCGCGGTCAGAATTTTAAATCAATGTTATTTGACTCCAAACCTTGAATAGAGTTCCGTTCGCAATTCTTATGGCGTATCGCGTCATAGTAAAGACCCAAACTTAGAACAGAAACAATGTATTGATACCAACGCTTTGCTTACTTAACATGATGATAGAGGTTCTGAATCCATTGAGCTGTCTATCAATTCTTATTTCTTGGTAGCGAGAATGCTTTACATATTTTTCGACCAAAGTGTATTCGTTAATTGTATATGATTGTTACTCGATTAGTTGTGACGATGGGCTTAGAGAGCAGCCAAAATAATAAAAAATATAATGAAGGTACATATCTGTTCAAAAGCCATCTGTTTGATCGTGAGAAACTACTGTACTGATTGACATGAACGAATGTATGAACTATCGTGAAAACGTACTGTACGAATTTTCATAACGGTTTCGCCAATGGATAGAGTGAACTGTATATGTGGGCGCAAGGCTAGAAAATATTTAAAAACCTACAACAATAATTACAACCCTTTTAATAACTGTTTAAAATATTGTTGTAACACGAGCGAAATCTATCGACTTTACAGTATTACTAGGTTACGGTGTATTATTTCATTCATGCTTTAAAATTGCAGCATAAGCAGATAGTAATTTGAACTATCATTCATGACAAAACATGGTACAGAAGCATATTTCATATCACGTCAAAACAAAATGTATTTCGATAGCACAGTTATTTTAATATTTACATATTTCGTTCTATACTTTATTCCACTGACTAGAGCTTCTATACTAGAGCTTCCTCAAAATTGGCTGATGGAGGGCTTCCCTATAAGTGCAAGTCAGTGCAACGTTTTGTTAAAGATTTTGTTATAGGTAATACTATACTTTGGTAAAACGTACTACACAACTATTCTTCGCGAAAATTCTACTGCCATTCTAAGGTCCTAGATGGTTGGCCTCGCCACTTGCAGAATCGATCTTTATCTCGCCCTATTGCTATATAGACAGTATTTAGCAATTTTAAACGTTCGTCCGGCTTATTTTTTGAAGTTATTCAAAGTTGTTTTGGTGTGCTATTTGCCTATGGCCATGTGGTATCCGGCAGAGAAGAATAGCACCAACCCCTTATACTCATGGGTGTCGTGCAATGCGACTAATGTTTTCGAGGCAAAAGAGCAAGAATCTCCGTAGTCTGGAAAATGGGCAGCAGCATTTTCCATTTAAACACTGCGATCTCTAACCCGCCTGCCAAGCGTGGAGACTATGGCAATAACCTCCCCTTTCGTGGGAAAGGTCCTAAGTCCTGCAGTGGACTGTTACGGGCTGTGATAATGATGTGATGATGATGATTTGCTATATAAAAGTCTCCAATTTAAGCAATATAAAAATCAAATCTTCACATGTTCTTATAGTATCTAGAAACGTTACTATGAGGTCTCACAGTGATCGCGAATGTACAGGATTTCAACTGACCGTCCGTCAAAATGAACAAAATAATCAATCATAATTAACAATCTTAGTAAAGCTACTTTACTAAGATTGTTTTTTACGTAAAACGGCAAGCAGGCAAGCGGGCCACCTGATGGACAGTGGTCACCGCCGCCTATGGACATCAGCAACAGCATGGGCGCTACCAATACGTTGCCCGCCTCTAAGGAGATCTCTAATATACTTCTTTATCAATCCCATGTCATAGACCAAAGGAAACACTCGCTGGGAGCTCATTCCACATCCGAATCGTTCGAGCGAGAAACGATTTTTTGCCACCTTAGTAGTTTAAAAAAAATCTTCGCGTGGACACCAATAGAGGGTCTACGCGATAATTAGATATAGCAGGGTTAATAGCGTTTAGGGTGGAAAAGTTGGGATCTTGGGGCCCAAGCGCCAAAAACGTGTTCCAAGAGATATCTACCCGGCTAATCGAGTCTACCGGAGACCCACGTGCTGGCGCTTACCTCGGTCAGCGTACAAGTCCGATAATTCAGAAAGGTAACGCTGCCAGCCTTATGGGGACACTTCCGTATGGCAGCGAGATAGAGTTATTTTTATATTTGTAAACTTAATTTTTATTTGTGTACCTTTTTTATTAGGTATTAAGCCTGCTCAGCGGCAGGCCGCACGGTGGCGTCGCGTTATTGTGGCGGAAAAGTGCGTTTGAATCAGTGTCGGTTATCGAGTGTGATCACGTGCGGGTCTGTGCGATCAAGGTGACCGTAAGTAATAGATGCGTAGTGATGTTTAGCGTTTATATGCCTACGAACTCAAATGACAATCTACCCGAGTTCACAGCCTGCCTTAGCGCGATTCGTTCGGTAGTAGAGATAGAGGAGAACAAAGGAGTTGAGGCCTTTTATATCATAGGAGACTTTAATGCGCATCCGAATGAGTTGTTTTATTTTGAAATGATTAACTTTTGTATAGATCAAAGCTGGCATTGTCTCGATTTAGCTATCTGTGACAGAAATACCTACACTTTTACAAGTGAATCTCATCGCGGCTGTAATAGGTGGTTGGACCACTGCATCGTCACTGAGTCGGCACGGCAATCAGTCGTTAGTGTGACAGTACAGTATGACGTGTATTGGTCGGACCACTACCCACTCGTGATTGAGTGTAACTTGTATAAACTTAAGCCTAAAGTAGAATGTAAGATGACAGATTACGAAAATGTTAACCGTATTTTGTGGGGTGAAAGACAACCACAACAAATTGTTAAGTACCTTAACCTCTGTCACTCTGCCCTGAGTCTTATAGATTTTCCACAGGAACTGAGTGAATGCTGCGATGGATTCTGTAATCGCATAGATCATCACTCAGTTCTTGATGAAATATATTTAAAAATAGTAAATACATTATCAGTTGCTGCTATACAGACTCATAGGGCGGGGTGTAAGCGGAAGGGTGGCTATGTCACTGGGTGGAACAAACATGTTGCGGGCGCGCACCGCGAGGCTCGGCTTACATTCCAAATGTGGACGCTGGCTGGTCGCCCGGCCAGTGGCCGTATATTTGAAGAAATGGCGGAAGCGAGGAGATATTTTAAATCTAAATTAAAATGGTGTCAAGATAAGCAGGAGCAACTTAGAATGGAGCTACTCGCTTCCAGCCACACTGCCAAAAACTTCAAACGCTTTTGGAAAAAGACTAATAAAATGAATTTGAAGCCGAGCCTCCCGGTGAGCGTCGGCGGCATTACGGACCACAAAGATATTGCCAACGGTTTCAGTGACCATTTCTCTGTGCAGTCGCCGTTAACTTCAATGGGTAGGGAGAGCGGTGCTGAGACCATTTTGTCTCGGCGGAACGTAAAAATACCAGCTAAGCATATTGCTAGAATTATTTCGAAGATGCAACGTGGGAGGTCTCCGGGACATGATGGTCTCAGCATTGAACATTTTAAGCATGCGGGGGCCCATCTTCCGCGAGTGTTGTCGTTGTTTTTCACCCTGTGTATAGGTCACTCTTACTTGCCAGAACCGCTAATGCGGACTACAGTAGTTCCTATTGTGAAAAACAAAACGGGTGACACATCCGACATGAACAACTACCGGCCCATCTCGCTCGCTACCACCACGGCTAAGGTTCTTGACGGTCTGTTGAATGGGTGGCTCTCGGAACACGTTCCCGCGCATGACGCGCAGTTCGGGTTTAAACCGGGCGTGTCCACGGAGAGTGCCATTCTTGCCCTAAAACACACTGTCAAGTACTACACCAAGAGGAGGACGCCGGTGTACGCGTGTTTCCTCGACTTGTCCAAAGCGTTCGATCTCGTTGCCTATGAGCTGCTGTGGGGTAAGTTGAGGAGCGCGGGTGTGCCGGCGGAATATACGTCCCTCCTCAAATACTGGTATGCTAACCAGACAAACCGGGTGAGGTGGGTCGGTACTCTGTCGGATGAGTACAGGCTGAAATGCGGTGTGCGGCAGGGGGGGTTAAGCTCGCCTCTGTTATTCAACCTCTACATTAACGAACTTATCGAACGACTGAGCAGCACTCATGTAGGCTGTCATATTGACGGTACCTGTGTCAACAACATAAGTTATGCAGACGACATGGTGCTGCTCAGTCCGTCGATAAGAGGGTTGAAAGAGCTACTGGCAACCTGCGAGACATATGCGGAGGAACACGGATTAAAATACAACTCGAAAAAGAGTGAAATTCTAGTGTTTAAAGCACCTAGACAGGAGTCACGCTGTGTACCGCCGGTATGTCTTAACGGCGCAGTACTTAATATAGTAAGTCAATTTAAGTACCTAGGGCACATTGTCACTAGCGACCTACGGGACGATAGCGACATTGAGCGCGAGCGCAGGGCGTTGGCGGTGAGGAGCAATATGCTCACCCGCAGGTTCGCTCGCTGCACGACAGACGTCAAAGTGACTTTATTCAAGGCGTTTTGTCAGTCATTTTACTCGAGCGGCCTGTGGGTGTCATACACGCGCCGAGCCTATAACGTCCTGCGTGTTCAATACAATAATGCATTTAGGATGCTGTTGCGACTGCCGCCGCGCTGCAGTGCGTCGGGCATGTTCGCGGAGGCGCGCACGGATGGCTTTCACGCCCTCATGCGCAAGAAAGCAGCCTCTCTACTGCAGCGCCTGCGTGGCAGTCGGAACACCATCCTAAAGATGATAGCCAATAGGCTCGACTGCCCTATCCAAAGGCATTGGATAGAGTTAGCTATAGGCCTCAAATAGTGTTACCTACAAAATTATCTTACTAATATTACTAACATAACATATAAGTACAATTGTTACTAATACAATACTAACAAGTTATGGATACATGGTCTGAAATAAATATATTTTAAGTGTATATTTACTGTATATAACAATGTATAATTATGAAATAAATATTTAGTAGTAGAAAAAAATAATAAGATATCATAAATATAGGTAGCAATAAGATAAGACTTACATCAGTGACGTTGCTCCTGATGTAGTGCCCGCTGTGCACCAGGTGGTCCAGCTCAGCTGAGTCCAGCTCCAGCTGCAGGTGCGCCAGGCAGTACTTGCCCCGGACCGCCCCGGTGACGCTGAGGCACTCGTCGAAGTCTCCGTACTGGTTGGCGTTCCCGCTCAGGATCCCGGAGGGCGGTTTAGCGGTCGCGTCGAACACTGGAATGGAAGAAGAGCTTAGTCACCACTTCTTGGTCATCTTCTTTTTCAGGGTCCCGAACCTCTAAAGGTAAGGTCGGAACCCTTGTAGATTCTTTTGTTGTCCGTCTCCCTGTCTGTCGGGTATTAAATATGCTTAATGTGGGTCTGGGGCCCGCCTTGACCATGATCCAGATTTGGCAGATCAGGTAATTACAGTGGAGCGACTGTGGTCTGACCTCCGTGAACCTGCTACCAGGGGAACCTGATCAGATTGGATCATGGTTACACATTCAGTCGCCTGAATGTGCAGTTTCATCACGATGTTTTCCCTCACCGTAGGAGCATCGATTAGTTTACAGCGAATGTACATAACTCAGAATAGAGTCATTGGTGCATAGCGGCAGTGGAATTTGAGCCCGGTATCTTCGGAGTCGGACACCATAGCTACTAGGTCACCGACGCACCTATGGGTAAAGGTATCGACTAAAATTAATATCGAATACCAAGTCGGTATCTTCATGATTGTGTAAAAAAAATTTGGCTTCTATACCAAGGCATTTATTTTAGATGATATGGCCACATTTTGTGCCTCGTAAACTCAGTCCTCTGAACCTACCTAGAATCATGAAATTTGATAATAAGCGAGATCTTACAGTATCAGTATAGCAAAAATCTAGATAACCATGAATTCGGCAATATATAAAAAAAAAAGTATCTTCTATAGTTGTCGGTTGGTTTGGTTTTTTTAAATATAAAAGAGCTGGTCACCTGATGCAAAGTGGTCACCGCCGCACATATACACCAGGGCAGTCGCGATTGCTTCGCCAGTCTTGGTATCCGGCTCAAGTATATACAATTCAAAAGTAAAGAAGAAACAAAAATGAAAGTAATCGATAAAGTTTGTTTGTCCTTCCTTTGCTTTTCTCTTTGTTTGTTACTTTTTCACAGCGTAAGTAAATTGTATTGAATTACGATGTTTAAGAACAGCGCTATCATTGCATCCGATCGTAAGAATTTGACATAATAATATACATAGATCCGTTCCGAGTCCGTAAAACTGACTAAAAATACGGGGCGCCTCTTCACTAATACTTCGTCCGAATTCGACATGCAATATTATAAAATTAGTTCTGTCTTGCCACGCGATTACTTAAACTTGTCGGAATTGTCGGATTATAGAAAACAGCATTTTAACCCCCCACGAAAAAAGAGGGGTGTTATAAGAACGTATAATAGTCGGGGGCTATCCGACTTTTTTTGTCGGTTAGGTTACCTAGGATTCGATGCAGTGCGTAAACAGAATTTATCAAGGACTGCTTTGGCTCGCTTTTAAATTTAAATCGATTCGGTAAGTCGTCAAACAAGGAACATACAATAGAGTACAAAAATATCCATACAAAAAATAAACAACAAAAATACATATACAAAATCTTAATAGTAAATAGTACGGAAGCAAAATCGCCTTTTGTTAAAGTATCAGTTAAACAGAATAAATATCTTCTTAAAATGAACAGATTTTTATAGTTCCGACAGATTTGTATGTAATTTTGTAGTAATTATTTGCAAAGTCAGGCATTTGTACTGTGGGTAAAAAAAATTAACTGCATTAATTAGAGCCATTCAGTGTGAATGGCGGGGGCAGCATTATCATTGTAGCTATTAGTTGTCTACTTTTTTTATGCTAAGCAGTGAGAAAAGACCGGACAGCCCATATGATGGTAAGCGGTAACTCATAACATCTAAGATTTATGCATTTAGGTTGCAGGCAACTACAATGCAGAACCGCAGGTGCGTTCTCGTGCTACTTGTACTGATTACCTTAACCTTCAACAGTTCAAAGCCAATAATTGACCGTGTTTTGTGTATCGATTTTTTTAAATGCTACTGCATTGCAAAATTATTGTGTTGTGGCGTTAATGTGATAAATGATTCTTTCTTTTTTTTCGTTCAAACCGCAATACAACAATGCAAGCATTGTTCCTTGGCGGCAGAAATAGATAAGGCGGTGGTCTTCACCCAGGCGGAGTCCACCGGCATGACAGTCTTGCCACCTGTTAAAAGCTTTCTAGCTCTCTATAACACTGGAAGATTTACGTCTGTATCACAGAATTCTAAATAAATCCTCTGACAATTTTAGCATAGCCAGGTATTTGACCGCCATCTCACCTAGCGGTAAGTGACGATAGAGCATGCCTGTCTAGAAACAGCCTATTCACTTTGGCCTTGAAGGCGTCTAGATTTTAATGATCAGGAACCACACTCGCAGGCAATAATGTTAAGTTCTTTATCCATACGCATTATATAGGTGATACCAAACCGGCTCGTGCGGATAGCTGGAAGATACACGACATAATGAAATGTCACCGTAAGGCGCTGTCCTAGAGAAAACTACTCGATTCTTGGCCATAATGGGTCCACGAGTCTATAATAGGCTATCAATAGATATCCGCGAATACAAAACCGAGTTTAGCTTTTAAAAACGATTGAAAGCAATGCTAACGGAAAAGGCATACTATACTGTGAACGAATTTCTTGATGAGTGATGCCCTTCTGTTCCCTCTGTTGTTAGTAGGTATTAAATGATTTGTTTTAATTTTTTGTGATTTCTGCTGACATTCAATTAATTGGACCTTATTACAAGTTCCTGACGTTCAATTCAGTATGGCATAGGTACTTCAATTATTTTGACATTTACAATTTATTTATTTATTTTTTATTTCAGGACATTATGAATTAACGTTTATTGACGCAAATTAATGAATTTTAATTATGACATTTATATTGTTATTTATATTAATATTGTTGACATGATGCATTTTATTATTTTAATTATTTATTAGAATGTATGATTTTATTATTTGAAATTTAACTTTTGTTAATTTTTATTTATATTCTCAATGAATTACCTATATGATGATGATGTATGTACATTACTAGAATAAATGAATATTAATATGAATATGTCCTAATTGGCAGCGGTCGTGCGAATATGGTCGTACTCGCATGAAAGTTCCCAAAGGAATAAAGTGATTTGAATTTGGAATTTTAACATTTGTATGGAAACTCTTAGCATACGGGCTTTGAATAGAGGCTTTATTCGAAAATCGCACAATTTTTCTTTTGTCTTGCAAATAACAAAAAAAGAAGAAAAGGCGCGATTGTAAAAACTGTGACCAAAGACTAGGCAGTATGGTTGCAACACCTTAGACTCAAACTGTGCAAATGGAAAAGTATACATATAATAAAAAATGTGTTTGTGTTATTATAATTATAATTGCTGTATTTATTGTCTCACGGGTGGTGTGAAAAGTAGAGTATTCACTGAATGAAAGCGTCTTACTCTTGAGTTGCTTAGACCCCTTGCTTCTCTCAGGGCTCTACATAATTCCCACGCTTCGCTCAAAAGTTAAGTTTTAACTCCTTCGCTATGCTCGTTAGTTAACTCATGTGGTGTCAACTGTGGTGTAATATAACTAATTAGTATAGTATAGTAAAGTATAGTACAGTGTAGTGCAGTGCCGTGCTGTACAGTGCTATGCAGTGCAGTGCAGTACACTCCAGTGCAGTGTAGTGCAGTACAGTATGGTAAACTATAGTATTCTCCTCCGACCGATTTCGGCCATATCGACCAAAGGTAATTGAAACGCTTTCTTATCGTTTTCGTTATAACGCAGTGTCTTCGTTTAATTATCCTTGTTGTTATTTTAATACAAATTCGCTCTTCGCGTCTGTCTGTCTTTTTGGTAACTCATACAAGACGGATTTTGATGCGGTTCTCACTATTTGCATTGGTTAGAGAATTTCTTACTAGGTATAGTAAGTCCGTAGAACACTCGTGGGGAACTGGGACGGATCACTAGTATAAATTAGTAGTAAGATAATATATCGTCCCGGGGTGCCTATCGGCTCTTACGATATTGTAAATTAAAATTCCGATCCAATTTGGTTTTCGTCTTTAGGATAAGAAAAATAACCGAAAAATAATTAAATTGGATCATCTAACTAACTCAAATCATGCTAAGACCCAAAAACGTGATTTAAAAAAAATCTTAAATGCATGAAAAAATGTATGAATGTGGATGAGGTGAGATTCGTATTCGTGATCGTAGATTGCGGGCGACGCGCGATACTCTCTGCCTACCTGTATGGGATACAGGCGTGAGTGTGTATGTATGTATGTATTATTAATAAGTACGATAGCTTGTCTGAATGTCCGTCATCCGAATGGTATAACTACATTTTATTTTTAATTAGAATACTTAAAAATATTGACTATGAAGTAAGCTGGTGTTTGAAATTTATACCTTTAGATTTTTTTGTCTTTGATTTCATGTGAAAATTTCTGAGAAAAAGCTAGTTAAATATTTGTCCACGTGCCTATTACAATATAATAATAATAATAAATCTTTATTTCAGGCAATAGACCCATATTACAATTAAACCCATATTACATAAACATACAATAGTAAAAAAATTAAATAAAAGTTACATGATAATGATTGCAAAATTATAACATTTTGACGTCATTTTCGATTCTCGGTCAAATGCAAAGTCATCCATCTTCTAAAGATTGGACTCAACTGATCTTGACTACAATGATCGTTGCGTTACGGAATAACAAGCTATACCTACTTAGATTATAGATTGATATTTCAAAAGCCTAGGCTACTCGGTGGATAAATTGCAACCTCTCTTAGACAAAATAAGTAAGCTGGATCTTAGTTTGATTTATCTTCGATAATGCTAGTTGTTTGTGCATCTCTTTCATGCTACGGCACGAGATTTCACTGACTTAGGTACTTACTATTTAAATCTTTTATAAAAACCTGTACATTGTGACTGTGATCATCATCATATCAGCGAAAGGATGTCCACTGCTGGGCATAGGCCTCCCCCCGAGATCTCCACAAAGTCCGGTCCTGTGCCTTCCGCATCCAGCTGGTACCAGCTTTCTATACCAGGTCATCGGTCCACCTTGTGGGAGGCCCACCCACTCTGCGTCTGGTACGTGGTTGCCACTCGAGAACTTTACTGCCCCATCAGCTATCTGTTCTTCGAGCTATGTGCCCTGCCCACGTTAGGTATTTACTATTCAAATATTTTATAAAACCTGACGTTGTGTTCTATGTCACTGTAATTATTACCTACAGTGATATCATATTACAGTGTAATACTATATTTATGACTCTCGGTTTCCACGGGATTTCCACTAGTTAAATTCCAGTATACCATGTCAGGCAAGTGAGCATCGTAAAACTTGTTACGGAACTACCTGCGAATTACTTTGTACTTCACATTACACTGGTAAACATACAAATGACTCATGATTCCATCTTTTCGGTTGTGAAATTCTCGGTCTTAATAATATAAGAGAATAAGTGCACTACCGTCTTAAGAATCATATTCCTGTGCATCATCATCATATATTTAAGAGTATGACTCTTGTCGGTGGAGTAATCGCCACTCTTCTCTCCTGTCTGCCAACCTCTTCATCACTCTATAATCCCTGGCGCTCACTTTGCCCTGTGCAGTAATATATAATTTTGATAAATGATTTACGCTTATCTACAATAGATACTTGATAAGTATTTTATCTGAAAAGGTTAAAGATTTAATTAGATTCGTAGAATTGTTAACAGAAATAAAAATGGTAGCAAGAATGGACCCAATGATGTGAGCTAACTTGAGACTTTCGATGTCATCTTTGATCAAAGATAATGGCTGTGTAACAATTTGTTTCAACTTTTAGTACTAACGAAGAGTGGCGCTGTTGCCACTAATCTGGCTATATACTTATAATCATGTTTGTAGTTCCCCTAAAAACCACGGGACTTTAAAAATTGAATCAAGGTTAGAAGTCAAAGTTGTTCATTGAACCTCCTTATGTCACGTGTCGATGGTGACAACACTGACACAACGCCGCGAATAGTAAACAACACTGACATTGGGCCGCAAAGAAATTGGTGAATTGACACTGACCGTTATAAACTGATCCGCTGTGACCTACGAATCTGGCCGATGTACGAGGGCCGTAGTGAGAATGAGGTACAAACGCTTTGAAACCAAAAAAAGTAAGTATTAACTAGTAAATTTGGAATATTGATTAGATTTTAAAAAGGGAAGGGATTTTAACATATATTGTTATTTTTAAATGGTAGTCTTTTGTTTGCAGTCTTAGAGAATGGTCGAAAACGGAAAAAATAGAATTGCATGCGGTTATATGTAGACTTAGGGCCACGAGACTTTGCGCCCGGCTGAAAGTCGAACTAAATTTAACTGACCATGTAAAGTTCAGTCACAGTACACAAATCGATAGGCGTGCCATCATCTGTAAGCAAAGTCTCGTGGCCCTAAGTCTATGAGGCTGTTTCTCCACCGCCACTGTCACTGAAACGTCACCGAAAAAGAAATGACGTCACTCGACAGAGAAGAATTGGCCGAAATAATCCCTCTTTTGCCTCCATGTACCTTTTTATGTAAGTGCAAATATTCAAGCAGGAAGCGATTGCTTTGCAAAACATGCATAGTTTAGGAGTTCGCAGAATCTAACCCGATTTGTGTAAGAGGCTTGTCTATGAATACTTTCTCACGTAGGCCATGCGTTATTGCATTTCTTGAACAATAGTGTACAAGCATAGAGATTAAGCTCTTGAATATTATGTAATTTGGCATAAATATGTTTACGAGCGGAGTTGTTGCAAATTCATGCGTACACCGCCTTACTGCATGCGTGCGCAAGGTAAAAAATGTTGCTGATCAAATCAAATATGTGATTTTTACTCGTTATTAAAGCCCTACAATACATACGAACAAGTTTAATCTTAAATTGCTGATGCCCATTTTAACCCCCGACGAAAAAAGGTGTTATAAATTTGACGTGTGTATCTGGGGCTTTGTGTGTCTGTCTATCTGTGGCAACGTAGCTCCCAAACGAATGGACCGATTTCGATGCCGTTTTCTGTATTTTAAAACCCGTTTAGTCGGGATTTTCGGTCGAGACTTCTTAGTTTTGTTGCATTAAAATCGGTATAGTAGTTTAGGAAATATTTAAGCTTATGTAAACTTGGTTTTCCGTATTATTGGCATGCCTCTATGATGTTCTTTTTCTTAGTAACGTATTAAAATTATTAGCACCCGTCATACAGTGCACTATTTAGTCACCGTTGTCCCAAAACGGTCACTATGGGTATATTTTTCAGGTAGGTATTGCATCTAAAAGAAGTGGATACTACTTACTAATACTACTGCTACTACTACAGCCTGAATATTTCTGGATTTAAACACGCAAATTTACATATTTTCTGTAGAAAGCAATACAGAGCCAGTTAAAACGTTGTTAAAACGTTAAACGTAAGTAATACATAGGTATGATATTTGAAATAAGGCAATCTAAGAAATGCACTTTTTGTAAAATTAAAATTAAAGAGTATGTAATCTCAGTGGTTGCCTTAGTTTTTGCCTACTCTGATAGGTAAAAGATTACCTATCAAAGTAAAAGCACTTACCAGAATTGGCAATAAGGAATCAAATTAAATTAAATCAATAAAATTTTATGTCGCTAGCATTGGATTTACTTGAAAATTTGCATAGTTTTTAATACTTGCTCGTGTATTTCTTTAAAAATAGGCTGTATAATTAAGGTACCACTGTCATAAAAATCGTATCATAAATCACTTTTTTAAAATTTTATAGACTGGCGTCAAAAAAGTTCATCCGCGACTGTTTTTGAGTATGCGATTGGAATATTAAAATATGACCTTTAGGCGAGGGAGGTCATTTTCTGAGTTAGTCATCTTCTCAGTAGGTAAATTTCTAAGGACGTCATGTTCTGGTTTGGTCATCTTTATATACTGCGACAGCTTTTTCAAATACTTCTAACTAAGCACACACACTAAGTTCCTGTGATAGTACAACACTATGATATATACATGAGAATCTGATGATGGAGTCAGGAGGTGGACAATGGAACTCTTCAACCGTTGCTAGTAACCAAGTCGAGTTTGGACTCATTTGGTTACTTTTGACGAGTTCTATAGAGTGTGCTTGAAGACGAGGGCCTGATGATGGTGTCACGAGGTGGACAACGGAACTCTTTAACCATTACTAATTTCGTAGAGTTCTGATGTGTCATGTCATGCTTAAAATTCGTTTTTATTTCGAACTGCGGTGATTGAAAGAGGAGAATAAATTATACTTGATTCAATTATTATATTTGCCAAATAAATTTTTAAATCAATAAAATTTCGTCTTTCTTGTACTACTAGTTTTTGAGATAAGGTAATCCATATAAAATTCTCATAATTTTTTGTTCTATAACAATTTCAATTTCCTAACATGAGCAAAACAGTCTCGGTTTTAGCGGTAGATAAACCCTCTTTCTTAGAGAATTGTCTGAAAAAATATAGTGTACATTATGAGTGTAGATAAAAACATAATAAGTTTACTATTACGTAATTGAGCGTCGGTAGCCGGGCGGTTGAGTATCCAACTCGTAAGCGAGAGGTACCGGGTTCGAATCCCGCTGCGGCCATGTACCAATGACTCTTTTCTGAGTTATGTACATCAGTTGAATTTTAACCGATGCTCTTACGGTGAAGGAAAACATCGTGATGAAACCTGCAAATTCAGGCAACTGAATTTGTAACCATGATCTAATCTGGTCAGATTCCCCTGGTAGCAGGGTCAAGGAGGTCAGATGGTATTCGTTCCGATGTAATTACCTGATCGCCAAATCCTGATCATGGTCAAAGCGGCCCCGGGCCCTCGTTCTCGAAAGCACTACCGGGGCATTAGCCAAGCCAAGATGAGACTGTATAATTAATGTTGGGAACACTAATGTAGGTACCTACGTGAGCATTGGAACGAGACCAGATATTTCACATCGAGGGACGAGCTATTTTAATAATGCCAAAATACCAAGCTACAACAATCTGTTTTTATAAAATAGAACCTATTTAAAAATCCTACTTAGCCATGTGTGTGTACTCAACAAGGCAGCCTACAGACGTTCCAATCCCCAGTATGACCAAATCTACCTAACCGAAGCTCACTCACACCAGACGAGAGCGAGCACCCCAGCGAACGGACCTAGGAGCTAATAACTATGTCCTACTTAAACCTATCAGAAGGCAGGCTCCTAGCCCAAATAAAGCCTAATCGTCATGACCCAACCTGCTTAACATAAACCTATTAAAGCTCCGGCCATACCGTTCGGAACGATAACCCACCCTAAAAGCCTACCTATCCTAGAGCCCAACCTAACCTAAGGTCTGCCAGAGCACAGATGCTACAGTACCTACTTTACTTTACTTTAAAAAAGCGTATTTAATCAGCTGTCCTTCTCGAGGTCACTGTACAAGTGCTAATAGAACCCTAATCTAATGATCACTCCTCGAAGAAATAATTTATCGAAACTATTTTAAGTACCTACCTATAATGATATTAGCGAGACAAGTCGTTCGTATAGTAATGGCAAGTATAAGAATTCAAATTTAGAATTTCAATAGTATGCAGGTACACGCATATAGCAAATACGAACAACTCGTCTCGTTAATAATAACTGCTTACGATTAGCTAACAGAGGGTTTTTAGGGTTCCGTACCCTAAGGATGAAAAAGGTATTCTATTACCTGTCTGTCCGTCTGAGTCTCATAGGCAGGGATAAATTTAGAACCGTGATAGGCAGTCACTTGAAGTTTTCGTAGAATATGTTACCATGCTCCCTACGACAATGAAACCTTTCGACGCATAATGCCACAACAGCAAAACGCCATTTTGTCGTTTTGCATAATCAAAAAACTATCCACGCGTAATGCCAAATAAGCAGAATGCCAAATACGCACAATACCAACAACGCAAAAGGCCATAAATATTAAATATTGTAATACTTAAAAATTGGGATATACAGAAGAGGAGAAATATATACCTACAAGATACTAGAAACTAGAAGGTTAAACGTACAAGTATCAAACAAACAGTGCTAATACAAAACAATAATACTAAATCTGGTCAAGCAAGTATGAATCAGACTCGAGAATCAAGATTTCGAGTTAACATAATTTTACGAATTACAGGTTATATTTCTATCAAAATCTAGTCCAAGAATAAATTATGTTAATGTGGGACCTTTCGGAGAAACACTTGACCGTTTTTATTGTTCTTCTTTTAAAGCGATCAGCGCCATGTTGTCTGCCACCTCACGAAAATAAAGAAATACCCGTTTTTTTTGTTATATGGGCGTCCGGTTTCTTAGTCGCGGAACGCAATGGTCATGTTCTAAATTCAAAACATGACCATTTCCGTGGAGCTTATCGACCTACCCAAACTAGTGTAAAAGGAGCTAACATTGCTATGCGCGTGTATAGAGACACTAGCTCATCTTATATTTGGGTAAGTCGAAATGCGGTTTACTGTACATTTATTTCGCAAAGTCAAAGTCAAATATATTTATTCAGTATAGACTATAAAAACTCTTATGAATATTACAATTCTAGAAACAAAACATGATTATTTACATTACAATAACAGTAGTAAATTATAAAAACATTACTTTGGTATCACTTCTTTAACGATTTGTTTACCAGTAAAAGTCTTAGCCTACAAACACACTCTGTCTTTATGTCTTTGTGTTGAACAATTTGATAAACCATATGCCTTACGCCTTTACAAAATGGAATATTTAAATTATATCAATAGTACCTGTAAGATATTGAGGCCATCAAGAAAGGAACTTATACTTTTCTTAAGGGGCGGCAACGATCCTCCTATGTTGCAGATATCACTGAGGGTTATCTGATCACTTATCATCAGGTCGTTTCATCATCAAAAGTTTCCGTAACATTAACAAAAGGTTAGCAACAATATTTGCAAATATTTGTATTATCTATCAAAAATATATGTAATTCGTCAAATATTATAAAATTTTAAAACCTTGATGCGCGAGTTAAACTCTCGCTTGACCTTTTTTTTAGTATTTATTGTTATACTTTAGAATTAGCACTATAGTGATACATAGTTTCGTGTCTCTATGTATAGCCGTTATTACGATAGAAAAATAACAAAAAAAAACTTAGAAAAATGTCATGAACAGCATGTTTCTTGTGCCAAAAGGTCCTTGTAGGACTATAGTACAACAGAAGTAAGTCAGATACGTTCCACTTTACCTGACACCACATGGTTAGTTCTTTAGGTATTACCTATTTAGGTCATCAATACAAAACATGTGGGCATGTACTTATTATGTGTACCTATTGCAGATGAATGCACATTCTAACAAGTTCAACGAACTAATGTCAAAATGTTAGACTTGTTAACTTGTGGCTTTTGAATTTACAATTGAAATTAAAGTGGACTAGCAATAGAAACATTATTATCGAATCGGGAGTTGTGGCGACTCGTTGGAGGCAGAAAAATTGAATTAAAAATAGCCAAGGCTCTTTTATTCCAGTCGTCTTCTGGCATTCGTGATAGTAACTTAAAAAGTATGTAACTGGAATTTTAGCATATCCAGGTCCTTGGTAGGTATTGTATATTTTTCAAGCTTTTATGTATGTAACTATGTACTGTCGGGGCAAATTTTGCAAGCATTATTTGACCCACTTCCTTTAATTGGGCTGAAATTTGGTACACCTATGTAACTTGGACGAGAATACATTAATAAGTACTATGGAGCTGGTCTGATGATGGAGTCGGAAGGTGGTCATAGGAATTAATTAACGTAATAAGATAACACGATCGTATTTGGACTCTTGGGCATGGTCTTGATGAGTACTAAAACGATAAAAGCTTGTTTTGAAAATATATTTTTCATTTGTTTCTATTCTAATTATTGTAAAAAGAAAATATTTGTCTGTTTGTTGGTTTGTTTGTAATGGATAAACTCAACAACTTCTGAACCGATTTTTTAAATACTTTCATCTACATACATACTATTATCAGCGAGTAACATAGGCTATACAGACAACCAGCGGCGCTAGCGTCGCGGAGTTCCCTTTCTTTTCATTTTTTTATGGTCTGTGGTGGTGGTGCCGCGGCGCTTGAGCATTTTGTTTTATTTATGAACAATAAAATTATTGTAATGTTTAAAATTAAGACATTCATAAGCGTTTGTAAAAAACCTAAACTGAATAAACATGATTTGATTTGATTTGATTTGATTGATTTGATATAGTTTTCTGAAAATTCAATGTGGTTCCCACGGCAGTGGATTCGGAACATAGTAACCGAATTTTACGCGGACAAAGTCGCGGGCATAATCGCTACTTATACCTACATGTTGTACCTATATATTTCTGTGAAGTCAGGCGTCAGGCGTGAAGACTATGAAATAACCCTCCACAGTGGCGGAGGGCGCTCCGAGTCCAGCATTGGCTTGTTTCAGGTTATTGATGATGGTGATAATTTTCTTAAAAGGAAAGCAATAGACTTTTCTCTAGTTTGGTTCGTACAGAACTACTGGTAAACAACCGGTACAGAGACCCGAAGAATTTGTGGCACAGTACCATATTTACAGTGCGGTTGGCAACACTACACTACTTTGTGGGCTCATCTGTTATTTAATACCAACGTCAAATGGCGAATACCTAATGAGATATACGATACTAAATCGAAAAAAACTAAATTTTATTACCTCAACATTCTTAAGCTTCAACATTTTTGTTATGTAAATTACTACAGACAGACAAATATATTGTTCTTCCTTAGAACTTATTCTTCTCCGGAGATGCATATGTGATGTTGTAACCAAATGAGTCATTAATAATTCAAATTAATGGGCTATTTGATATTTTGCATTCATAAAGATTTGTTCTCAGAAACTAGCGAAGCAGGAATTTAAATCGATTGTAATTCTAAGGTCATTCAAAATGTTCAAATTTCGAGGTTATTCTTTAATGGACAGACCGGAAGTCGTGTATAGTCAAAAAGATGAAACTGTTAGTTTTATAAATTGAAGGTCAACACACCTAACATTCAAAATTCGATATTGTCTTGAATCATAATTGATTGTAATATTATGCTATGCTATTACTATTATCTACTTAATAGTAATAGTCATCTTAGCGTTAATGTCCCGGTTGTGTTCTGCGCACGAGGGCACGGGGTCCGCCTTGACCATGATCTAGGACCCGGCAGATCAGATAATTACAGTGTAGCGACTGTCATCTGACCTCCGTGACCCTGTTATCAGAGGAACCTTACCAGATTGGATCAAGGTTATATGTATATTCAGTCGTCTGAATGTGCAGGTATCATCACGATTTTTTCCCTCATCGTAAGAGCATCGGTTAGCATTCAACTAATGTAAATAACTCAGAAAAGAGTAATTTCTTCATGGCCGCACTGGGATTCGAACCCGGTATCTCTCGCTTACGAGTCGGATTCCTTAGCCACTCGGCCACCGATGCTCAACTACGTAATAGTGGTAATATTTTTTAATCTACACTCATATCTTAATGTTCCAACTCGAAAACAGTCGCGGATGAACTTTTTTGACGCCATTCTATAAAATTAAAAAAAAATATTTTATGATACTATTGCGATACTATTGTAGAGGCGGGCAACGCATTGGTAGCACCCCTGGTGATGCTGATGTCCATAGGCGGCGGTGACCACTTTCCATCAGGTGGCCCGCAAGCCTGTTTGTCAGCAGGATAAAAAAAAAAAAAAAAAAAAAAAACCGGACAGAATATTTTTTCTGATTGTTGCTGTTTGTGTTTGTGAATGTTTTTATTTGTTTGAAGCCAATAAATAGATAAATGTGAAAGTAGTTAAGTGCAACTCGTAAGATCCAGCAAAGTTGAGAAAATTAAACTACCTACAGGTACGAAATTTTAACAAGAAAATATGAATGTTAATAAATTAGTTTTTTGTTTTAATTTTTTTTATTTGGCTAGCCAGGCATTTGACCGCTACCTCACTTAGTGGTAAGTGACGATGCGGCCGATGATGGAGCATGCCTGTCTAGGAACAGACTATCCTACACTCTGGCCTTGAAGGCATCCAGATTATATTGATCAGGAAACACACTCGCAGGCAACGCGTTCCACTCCTCTGCCGTACGCATTATAAAAGTCGAGCCAAAGCGGCTCGTGCGGATAGCTGGAAGATCCACGACATAAGGATGAAGTTCTCGCCCGGATCGCGTCTCCCGACGGAAAGGGGCCGGCGGAATGAGGTCGTGCACCTGCTTCGCACACTCTCCGAAGTGCAACCTGTAGAAGACTGACAAACGCGCAACCCTACGCCGATACATAGTGTAAATATGTATGTAATAGATGATGATAAAAAAGTTACGGAAACTTTGTAAAAATGATTTAAAAACGAAAAAAGTTATAAAAGTTCCCATTGTTTGCTTCTGAAAAATCGTGAAAATAACTATAAAAGAAGTCGATAAATTAGAATTTTACTTTCAGAAATTCACTGATTTGTTTATAATATGCTAATCGATACTTTACTAGGTCATTCAAGTTCATGGTTTTGTTCAACTAGTCTCTAGGTCAGTTTTTATATGTTTTTTATAGTATAGGTATCTATTCATGCAGAATGCAAGTTTTTTAAACAATTTGAGATACGTAAAAGTACTAATTACTAGCCATTCTCTGTAATTTTCACACGCGCGTAATTTGGATCTTAGCAAGTATTCTACTTGGTATCCCGCGGGATCTATCTTATCTAGAAATCCAGTAAAACCATATTTCCGAGAAAAAAATTGTTGTTGCCACTCTTCAGTTCTTTTTTGTGTTATAGGTACTTTTTTGTGTCGTAGGCAAACAGGCAAGCTGGCCATCTAATGGAAAGTGATCACCGGATATTAGCAACATTAGGGGCGTTATCATTGCGTTGCCTACTTCTAAAGAGATCTCTAATATACCTCTTGAAGGATCCCATGTCAAAATCCGAAGGAAGCACTGTGGCTGGGATATCGTTCCACATTCGTTAGTACGAGCGAGAAAAGTTATTTCGAACTGTGTCGCGTGGACACCAATACGAAATGTGAATGAGCACCCAGTTCGCGGCGGGTGGTGCGATGGCAGAATTGTACTGTGGGATAAAATCAAAACCGCAGAACATTCCACGTTCTACAGCTGGTAGAACACATACAGCCAGTGGTTCCAACTGGCTTGTGATTATGAGCTCGACGACAATTCGCGCTTTTGCACAGAGTCAAGAGGATTAAGCAAATCGGCAGCTTCACGCGCCCAATGATAGGAGCAATACTGCATGACCCATGAGTGGCTGCACCTATGCCTTATATACCAAGAATAGTTAAGATCCACGACATAAGGATGAAATGTCTGCCTAGATCGCATCTCCCGATGGTGGAATCGGGCCGGCTCGTGTACTGGCTTCGCATACTAATTCAGTTTGTAAAAGATGGTAATGCTGCTGTGATCGCAGTGTTAAAAATAAATATAATACACAACAGAAAATGCAACATGTCGTTGCAGCTGTGTAGTCCCGTGTTAATTATTTTGAGGTAAACATCCATCCATTCTCACAAATTATCGAGCTTATATATAACATTAGTAGGAGGATAGGCTACTGAAACAACATACCATGAAGCCCGCTAGCCTATTATTGGAACCCTTAAAGTATAAATTTGTAGCTGAATATATTATAAAAGTTTTAAGTAGCAAGTTAATGACGATCAAACCGTTGTCGAACCTCATGAATCACTCGACCGCGTTCCACAGGCGATCCGAAAAGTGAATCTCTGTATCTCACATGTGTATAATACTTGCTCACGAGTTTTTGCGTAACTTTCTGCCCTTGTCACCGACTAGTTTCAGAGTCCAACTGAACTTGGAACTCGATCAAGGCCTTCCAAAGTGCACCCAAATATTGCAGTTATACTGGAATCGTTAAGATTTCTTTTCTCACCGCAAGTTAATTAGGTAATGTGCACTTTTTCCCAATTACAATCTTTAATTGGGCTACGTTTGTGTATATTTGGGTCACTTGTGAGTAAATTATGCTAGTAAGTCAGGATACACACAGAGGCAGTGAGTTCAGTGTTATGGTACTTTTAAGTGAAGGACTAATAAATTCCTTAAGTAAATAAAATACATTAAATAAAATAAGTTATAAGTTGTCAGGAGGGATGACGCAGTGTGCCGTTTAATTCTCAAGCGTTGAAAGTGATGTAACTTTGTAATTTTTATTTTACGCAATTTCATTTAGTAATGATTGTATCATTTAAATATTACTCATTACTAAAAAATTTTAACGTTGCAGAAGAATATATTGATTTGTATATCTTGTATTTTTCAAATTATTATAGTTTGTGTTTAAACGACTTCAAGAAATGGTGTGCGGGGAGGGTTCTATGGGTTAAACCTTAGAGAATTTAAACTGTTTGGCTTCGAATCCAAAAATAAATGGTACCTAAAGTATTGTATAAAGATAAAATAGCTTATTGATTGGTTACTGGTTACTTTTTTGGGAAAATATGAATATATGTTTTAGAAATCGGTTTTAATTTTTTGTTATATATGCCTATCATAATTTTTGTCTATAGGGTAGGAAGACTGTGATAGCAGAACATTGTTCACTCTTTAATTATATCTACAATTTTTTAATATTAAGTTAACAACAATTAAAACCGATATCGAAGTAAGATTGACTTCTGCCCCTTTAAACACAACATTCACTTTAATTCAATTTAATAATGCATATAATTTCACAGTCAAACTAAAGAATACCGGGACAATTTCAAGTTCAGAATTAGAACAACAAAAAATCACCGCACTTACTTTTCAAGGCCCACAGTTCCAGTCTATCCAGTCCGTCCAGATACATCTGGCTGTCCCGCCGACACTGCTCGCTTGTCCCATTGCTCGGCACGATGACCTTCGGGAAACTGTCCCACATGTCCCGTATATTAAAACTGGAGCGAGCACTCTCTTCGTAGGTAACATTTTTGGCGCCAACCGTGAAAACCGTTCCGTTCAGTATGGAGTTAGTGATTTTGTCTGGTAGGGTGAGTTCGATGCACTCGCGACTTGCGCCCGCGACGGCACAGAATAGCAGCAGTACGCATGCGCGCGCCGCCATGATGCCTCATACAATGCCTACAGCTGCGCACGCGCGCCTATAACGTGCCCGCGCGCCGTCCATCGCTCTTGAACATCAACCCCGCAACTCCTAATCCGTGATCTCGCTCACAATAGACTGACCTGTTGCGAAATTCGAATTAAATGTTGTAACTTGAGACAATAGTTTTTTTGTTTCTTTTTTTTTATTTGTGGCCAGGCATTTGATAGATATCTTACAGCAGGACATCGTGAAAGAGGGGTAGTTCGATATTCGTTTTTTTTCTGCTTAAAATGACACTTCGAAATTTAATGTAGTGACACGTCGAGAGTAGCTGTTGTTTCTATGTATTTCATCCGGTTTTTTTGGCAGCTATATAGCAAATACCTGTGAGAGTGCACGTAGGTATGCAGAATTTGTAAAATGGTATAGGACTAGACTGTGAGGCGCACCTATACTACTGTTGTACGTTGGTGGTAGGTAATGTTTTCGCCTACCTATTTGCTATTTTCCAGCGACATTGAACCTCCCCACGATAGTAAAGAGTGGCTAAGGAAACGGCTTGCCAGGTGCGTTTGAGATCCCAGTCCCAGTGTTGGACCCTACGCTACAGAACACGATGTTATCTGTTTTTGACGTGACAACGTCTTATAATTCGATGGAGCCGGCTGCACGCACGAAAAAACATGACTCATGCGGCGTTACCTCGCTCTGAGGCGTTCCATTTAAGGCTTGAAGTGCAAGCGAGAGCGTGGAACGAGCGACAAAGAGGCACAATCGGCCTCCGCGTTCGGCAGCGTTCGACATCTGTCTCTCTCCTACTTGACGTTGACACGTTCAACTATCCTCAGTAAACCGACTTTAAAGACAACCGTTTTTTTTATCTTCAGATGTCTTCTAGGTCTAGAGGTAGATTAAATAGCCGATAGCCGAAAAGGTCGGTGCTATTTATTAGGTCCACGATTATGTCCATGTGCCGGTCGGTACTCGGTTAGGAATGTCATTACGTTCTTTTAACGACAATCGTTACTAAATCGCTTTGATTATTAAGGTCTCGCAGCAACGGAACTAATAGAATCATTAATTGACAATGATTAATTGTGATTGATTCGTTTTCTCAGTAAACATTCAAATTGGTCCGAAATATCAAAATTGATGTCATTGTTACTGTCTTTTTTTGGCATCGCATTGGTCCATGATTTATTGTATTTGTGTGTTTGTACCTAATTTGCTTTTGTTTAGTATTGAAGTGTTCTATCATTTTCTTAATATGTAAACGCTTATGGATTTTTGTGATGTCAAAATAAATCATGTCTATGTCTATGTCTATGTCTATGTCTATGTCTAAGATTATAAACGAAGTTTGATAATATTTTCAATACTACGCTATTAAAGCCAATGAAATTTTGTAGACGTGTTCCAGAAATCAATATCTATGCTTATAGTTTTCAGATTTTCGTTAAAATATATCCTTTCAAAGTTACACGGGATTTAAGATTTCCATACAAATTTTAACACATCGCTGAGGGGTGTATAAAATTTACGTGTGTGTCGGTGCATCTGTGGCTCTGTGTACATGTGGTGTGTGCCCTGTCGCATCGTGGGCCGATTTCGATGCGGTTTATTCGAGATGGTTCTTAGCTTTGTCTCATTAAAATCGGTTTAGTAGTTCAGGAAATATTTTAGAAGGGGTTAACTTTGTCGAGGGTTATCCGCCTTTTTCTAAGTTCTAATGCGAGTAAAAAAGAGACAGGTAGTTAATTATATTTTTTATGAGGAGAGTTTTAATAATAATAATAAAAAAATAAAAAATATCTTGGCGTTAATGTCCCGGTTATGCTCTCGCGCACGAGGGCCCGAGGTCCGCCTTGACCATGATGCAGGATTTGGCAGGTCAGGTAATTACAGTGGAGCGACTGCCATCTGACCTCCATGACCCTGCTACCAGGGGAACCTGACCAGATTTGGATCATGGTTTTTTTGGTTACACATCCAGTCTCCTGAATGTGCAAGTTTCATCACGATGTTTTCCCACACCGTAAGAGCATCGGTTAGTATCAACTAATGTACATAACTCAGAAAACAGTCATTGGTACATGGCCGCAGCGGTATTCGAACCCGGGACCTCTGGCTTACGAGTCGGATACTGTAACCGCTCGGCCACCAACGCTCTTAATATCGCGTTTTAATAATAATAATATTAAACTGTTTATTTCAGGCATTATAAGATCCCAGTAATATTCTGCCGGAATCGTAATCACTGAGATCCGTGGTGGCGGCGTCGGGGCAATGCTGGGCTCCGTTGGTGCGCTGGATGGACACCTCCTCAGTCGTGGGGTCGTCTCGGCATGGTGTACCGCCGAAATACTACTCCACGCGGCCAAAACTCCTTCCTAAAGACATTTTTCACTTTCACCGTCGGCACCCGTACACGGAACGCACGGTTTCCCCTGGAACAACATAAAGATTTTCAAGAAAGGAGTGAAAAAGTTTATAAGTACTGGCACTGGGTCAGCAGCACGGTGTGATACTCCTGAGGCTGCAGTAACTGCAGTAACTGCCATCAGGCGGGCCGTAAGCTTGTTTGCTTACATGTGGAAAATAGATTTTAAAAATTCCATTTTTGAAAAGCACTTTGTTTTTTAAATTTGAATGTAAAATATTAGATGGTCATCTAAAATCAACATCGCTTCGATTGAGATTGTACCTAACTAGTTGTACATCAGTAATTCGTGTTTTGCAAAAGCTGACCTTGCATTTACGATATAGACTACCTACGATTATTGACATTGAAATTTAACACTTACTTCCTGACCAAGGCATATAATGTCAAAATAGCAAAAATGTTTATGTTTTTGAAATAATTTTATATTTTTAATCGACTTCAAAAAGAGAACGAGGTTCTATGTTTGACTGTATGCATTATTTTTTTATGTATTTTCACCGATATCTCCACCATTTATAAATCGATTTTTGAAATTATTTTTTTTGGAGCTTGGGGACAATACTGCGATTTGTCGACAGGGACAACTTACCCATGAATTTCTTGAAGTTCCTTAGGCTGACATGATGCTTGATATCGTCCCGTTTTCACGAGATCAAGTTTTCTAATAAAATAAAAAAATATTTATTGGTAGAACATTAAATATCTCTATCAATCGTCGAAGAGGAGGGGGTAGGAAAGTAGGAAGGAATACCCAGTGAGTTGCTGGCCGCCCCAGGAGCGGAGCCCCCCCACCCTACGCCGATAACGGCCGGACCGTGTCCGACAATACCAGACAGAGCCAGTCAGTGCCCGACATAATATATAGGTAGGTATATTATCACAAAACAAAGAACGGCCCGCCCCTAGCAGAAGGTCCACTGGAAACAATGCGCCATTTCCGTCACGCACACATTGACGTTACGTTTAGAAAGAAAGACAGAAAACATTTATTATAAAGGACACCATGACATGATAATTTACATTTAACACAAAAAAAAATGGTACATAAAACACGTAGAGAATTATAGGGTTCATATGGAATTTTCGTTGGCATCCAGTGTAAGTGGACCCTCCTCAGCATAATGTTGTGGCCGCTTGCCGCGAACCACAACGCTCTGGTTGTCAGCGGGCCCCGTAATATCCCACCGACACTGCACCGCCAAGCAAGCAATACCTACATCAAATAAATACCTACTAATTTACAGGAATTCTCACGCAGTTTCAAGTGCTCGGTCGCGATTGTTAACGCGAGAATTCGTTGTATTCTCGACTTAAATTAATATTTTTTAAATAATCGATATTATTATTGATAAAATAAAAGTACTTGTACGTAACTAAGATTACTTAATAACATATAAGCACGCAGAGTCCAACAACTGATGGGTGACCATTTCAGACCTTGAGGCTAGTCGAACTTCAGCACCGCTACGAGTTTTAATGCCGCTGGTGAAGCGAGGTTGACCAAGGTCTTCCGGTAGAGACCCTAGGACTAATTGAACAGTTTCAGGCACCACGTAATAGTTTTTAACAGAATAAGAAACCGTAATGGCCACCTTAATGGTTTCTAGTCGGAAATGCCTATCTCGTCTAATATAAAAAAAATCGCTGACCACCTTCCTTCTCCATCATCAGATCAACTGACTAATACCATAATATTGCATTTTTATCAATTCACATGTGTATGAAATTTTCAATTCAATTGATTTCCGGGAAGTGGGTCAAATCCCAGGTCAGGGAGAGGTTATTCTCAGGGTCTGATGATATTATCTGGTGGCGATGAATTTATAAAAAGTGAATAAACAGTAGATTATTATTACGACTACTAAAGGCATAATGTCTGAAGCTGGTATGGAAAATCGAATACACTTGAACACACCTGAACAGCATTTGAACGGCAAGGATTAGATATTGGTCCTTTCCAAGGGACATGTTATTGTGAAAGATCTTGAAAATTCTATTCGATCTTTTAAATACTATTTTCAAAATTCAGAATAAATACAGTAGCAACACTAGTGAGTCGGCAAGTTTAGGTAATATTTTTCGAAGACGACAGGAGTGGACCTTCTGTTAGTTTTCTATTTTGTGATTATACTCAGAAAACGACCTAAAAATACAGCAGCAGTGAGCCAGTCCATCAAGGCAACACCCGTTCACGAGTTTAAAGTAGGCCCCAGCCATCGTGAAATTAAACCATATTTGAGGAAAAAGGGCGACCCGGCCTCCACGCCACCGTCAGACAGTAATCGGGCATGCATCACATGTATTGCACGTGATAATTGGCTGCTCCTACTCTACCATACCTCTACCCACAATACCATTACCCTGCACCTACCCTACCACTACCGTACCCATAACCACCCTACCCTTGCCCTGCCACTACCCCTACTGTCTTCTATAGTAATACATCTCATTTGTCATCATCATTATCCGGGCAGTCAGTCCTGGCTTCTGCCAGGGTCCGTTTTCAGACCCATTATCCCACTCGGCGATGTCAATCCATCGCTTCTTGGACCTTCCGCGGGACCTCTTAATTGATACTGGAAGGTGTAGGCATCTATTTCCCATGTATCCCTGGGATACGCTTACGTAACACGTTACGCACACATTATATTTATGCTAAATCATGACTTAAAAGTAGTTTTGTCATTTACGTTTTCAGATATACTATAGACATTGTATACTTTTTTGACATAATTTGTTTTTTATAGTGATTTTAAATTTATTCATTCTTTTGGAACCTTTTTATAAAAGTGTACACATTGACCCATAAATTATTTGTGGACTTTGGTTAGACAATAAGCACTAGCAACACTCTTATTTCTAGTATTAATATTATGAATATCACTGCAGATTAAATTCTTATATGTATATGTATTGTGATGGCATTGTCATTATGTCAATATTCTTGAATTTATATCCAGATTAACCAGTTTACCACTTCTGAAATAGCATTGTTCACGTCGTCATACTATGTTAAATTGTTGTCTTTTATTGACCTATTTGAAATCTTTATGTAGATTTTATTTTATTTATTCAAATATAATAAATACGAGAAGAAGAGGCCAGCCTTCTGGTGATTCGTTATTTGGACGAGGGGCTTAGATAACTCCCGGTATAACGGTAACGGTAATATATTTGCGCCATTTGGCGTAGAAACCCTTAGGCCGTGGGGACCAGGCGTACATTACTTATATAAGGAATTAGCCAAGCGTCTGGTCGAAATTACGAATGACCTCTTCTTGGGTCTCTTCTTAGGTCAGCGTATAAGCCTCGCTGTCCAGCGGGGCAACGCAGACAGCCTTCTGGGCGCTTTTCCAAATTCGGGGGATGTGGGTCAACTTTATTATCTGTAGGTTAGTTATAAGGGTTTTTTTTGTTAGGCTAGGTTGCTATTTTAATTTGTTGTAATGTAACTTTAAGGTGTTGTTCAATAAAGTTTATACCCTTCAAAATATATAGGTATCCGCATAGGTACGGTCATAGCTATTGTCACTGCCACGTGAGCGACTGCGGCGCCCGCGCATTGCATTTTGTCGACAAAACCTCAACTTTGACTTTTGAACGTGGAGTTGACTTTGATCCACTTCAAGTTGAACGCTGTAAAATTATGAATTATTGCCAAACATATTGTTATTATTATGGCATTATAAGCTACAATAGTGCAAAATTTCATAAAAACCCTTTTTTTTTTGCTTGAAAGAGTATTTAGAGTATATCTAAATTAAAGTCACTTTCCGCGTCGCTCTGTCTGTACCTATGTACGTATTTCCGTTAACCCCGGATATGTATAACCACGAATTTGACCATCACATGCGGATACGGTTTGCCATTAGATAGAGAATTTCTTCCGAAACGCTTTATGTTACATACATACATACAAAACCCGAGCGAAGCCGGGGCGGGTCGCTAGTATATATTAGATGAAAATGCTATGTCCTAGTAGCAACGCCAATTGCAATAAAATCTATATATTTAAAATCGGCGAACATAGCAACCGCGGTCATCAAAATCAACAGTAATAAGAATAAAATACACTATGCCGTAATACCAACACGTGCTACCAAAACCGGTAACAAATTAATGAATATTTATGTGTCAAGAGCCCGCGACCTTGTTAAGTTTGAAAACCAAATTGAATTTCGGGATAAATCATATAGCCTATGTTATAATCTGTACGGCACGCACTAGTGTGCTCTCGCCCACGTGAGAAACTGTGCGAATGTATTCTGCCATCAACTCGCTAAGAAGAAGAGACTTTGGACTGCAGGCGGGTTGGAAATCGCAGTGTTTAAATATAATAAAGGAAAATGCTGCTGCCCATTTTCCAGACTACGGAGACTCTTGATATTTTGCCTCGAAAACATTAGTCGCCTTGTACGACACCCATGAACGTAAGGGGTTGGTGCTATTCTACTCTGCCGGACACATAAGCTACAAAACTGTAAAATTTAGTAGTCAGACATCAGTTTGAACGCGTTGATGGACGACGGTATTGAATTAAGATATCTTAGAGATTAAGCACCTTTGGTTCCTATAGTAATGACAGAAAGCATAATTTTTTATTTGTAAACAAACGCGCAGCGCCCACTATTATAGGGAAATCTGCACGTTTTGTGTCTGGTTGCTACGCGGTGACTGCGGGCATGACGCGTAGGTAGGTACGCGTTTTCTGTCCGTTTTGCAAGCGGTGGCGTATAAATGGGCCCCTACACCATCATAGTGAACGCGAACGGGGATGCGTTGATATATTGACACTGCACACAGCTCGATCGTATCGAATAAATGAATTTAAGTTGTGGATGACGGTTTCCATCAGAAGGGCTGCCGGTTCATTTATTATGGTAAATATTGAAATTCATTGTTTTCAAAAAATCTAGTAGTAAGTTTAAAAACTAAAAAAACGCAGGTGCTGTTAAAAAACTGAAATGCCAAAATATATTTTAAGTGTATAAGTTGTTTATATTCTTAAAATCGTCTTTTGAAGACCTTTATTTTGATAGGCTCGATTGGGTTTAGTGAAAAATGATTTTCGAAAGTCACAATATAGCACCTAAAATCCGCCATTTTGAATTAAATTTAAATTTAAATGTACTCAAGTACTGGTAACATGGTACTGTCAAAATTTATATAGTCACAGGCCTTACCTACAACCTTGACGAAAAAACCTTGTAGAAAATTATTTAAGTAAAACAATAGTATCTAAGTTTAATTTAATCAAATCGGTTCAATGTAATTAGTAGGTCATTATCGAATTACAAAATTGTATGTATACAGTTCAGACAATCTTGACCTGCCGAACAATGAGTAAGTCGCAATAAATGAAAGCTATATGAGTGGCACACGGTTTTCATACACATTCATACAGAGTTGTAGGGACATCCTTGCTTGGGTACAGCAATAAGTTAAAGATACCCGATGGACGACGGTGACCGCTTTCCATCAGGTGACCCATCCGTCCGTGTGCCTCCCTAGGCAATAAAAAGAAGTACCTAAATCGGTAGCACATGGTAGTACCCACCAGGCCAACCGGGACATTAACGCCAAGATTAGATGATGACATAAAGGACAGGAAAACATCGGAATATCCTCGACCAAGAAAATAAAAAAATAAAAAAAATAATAAAAAATCATTTATTTCAGGCTCATGATAGCCCATAAAATAAGCACACTAATACGTTGATATACAAAATTAGGTACAATGTCAAATTAAATACAAAATAAAATAACAATTACAATGTCAAATACAATAGAAATTACAATGTCAATATAAATCTCCTTCAACATTCCCTAAACTACAGGACCGATTTTAATAAATCAAATATGAAACAAACCTAAAACTTAAGCATCAATAAGGCTTTCAAATAAAGAAAACTCCATCGAAATTGGTATATCCGTTCAAGAGCTACGATGACACAGACAGACACACCCATACACAGCGAGCAACAATGCCTTACGAGTCGGTACCTAAATTTTTATTGATAGGTGAAACCTTTAGTCCACGAATCAGTAATGTTATGGACGACAGTTACCGCTTAGTATCGGGTGTGTCTGCTCGGTTGCCACTGAGTTGTATAAAATTGTAAGTAGAAACAAAAACGTTATAAGTAAATCGTCATCATCTTGACGATAACGGCCCGGTTGTGTCTCCCGCGCTAGAGCTCGGGGTCCGCCTTGACCATAATCCAGGATTTGGCAGGTAATTATAGTGGAGCGACTGCCATCTGATCTTCGTGAACCTGCTAACAGGAGAACCTGATCAGATCGAATCATGGTACATTCAGAAATTTGGATCTGCAGGTTTCATCACGAATTTTTCCTCACCGTAAGAGCATCGGTTTGTGTTCAACTAATGTCATAACTCAGAAAAAGTCTTTGGTACATGGTGGCACTGGGTTTCGAACCCGGTACCTCTCGATTATGAGTCGGGGCCGACAGGGCCGCCGACGCTTTATGAATGAATGAACGAATCTACATTGTTACAAATTCATGTAGGCACTTTTCCGGCATTTTATCTACATACATTGTAAAACTGTTTGTTGTTCTTAATAAAGCAAAATAAAATAAAAAAATATGTTTTTTAATAAAACAGTCCATTTGCAATTATTTAATTTGCATTGGATTTTGTTGCTGATAATGTTGCTCTAGTAAAAGTTGTTTACATATTATTATGTGAAGGTACATAACATACATACCTCCGCGTTGAAAACACTCAAATGTCTGAGTTATTGACCTCGGTCCCTTTGGCTGACTGCTGATGTTTTCCTGAAGCGATTTCTGGTTATTTACTGGTTATTGGTGGATTGAGAATGAGAATTAATTGAACTAAACGATTTTATGTAACTTTTACAAACATCGCTCTAATGGAGATGCTCGACTGCCTACTCATCTTAAAGGAATCGAGCATAAAGTTGGCCAGCTTCTCATATCATCATATCGGCCAGAAGACGCCCACTGCTGGGCATAGGTCTCCCCCCAGAGATCTCCACAAAGGCCGGTCCTGTGCCTTCCGCATCTATACCTACGATCTTTACCAGGTCCGACGACCTTGTGGAAGGCCTATCCACGCTGCGTCTTCCGGTACGTGGTCGCCACTCGAGAACTTTACTGCCCCATCGGCCATCTGTTCTTCGAGCTATGTGCCCTGCCCACTGCCACTTCAGTCTGGCAATCCTTAGAGCTATGTCGGTGACCTTGATTCTTCTACCCTTGGTGACCTTGATCTTTCTAATTTCTGCTCATTCTCCGCTTCTCATATAGATGGCTCTAATGTTGGCTGCTTTGAAATTAGCGGAGTAGCAAATAGAAAAAAAAACACAAACGTTATGTAAGTACGTGTGCAAAGAATCCTACCAATATTAAAAATGCGAAAGTTTGTAACATTTGAATGTTTGTTACCTCTTCACGCCTAATAGAATGAACTGATTTGAATGACATTTCGTATGTAGCGAAATTTAGGTCTGGTATAGGACATAGGCTACTTTTTATCCCCCCTACCCCCACTTCCGAGTTATAATGTGTAGTACACGTAGGCGGACCCGCGGCAGGAAAGCTAGTATAAAACAAAGTCGCTTTCCGCGTCTGTCATCGTCGTATATCCTCTAACTTCTTCTAAACCTGACAACTGATTTTAATGCGGTTCATCATAAGTTAGAGACCTTCTTTCGCAAGGTTAATACTACCTGATTTTGTTGCTGATAGGACGGCTTCTCACGAACTTCACTCGAAATATGTGCTAGAGATTGGTGCTAAATGACGTCATGGTAGTATAGCTATTACTTTTCACGAAGGAACCTCGCCTTATAAAATCGCGTAATAGCATAACATGAGTCCTAAAACACGATAATAAGGACCATGAGGGGGTCAGTGTCTTTTCATAGGTAGTTCGGTCGCATGTTAAGCAATAATGAATGTGGCGTAAAAAGGTACTAACATGCCACCGCATTTAGTGACGTTATTTATCACCCTTCTCTAGCACTTCATTCGAGTAAAGTTGATGAATTTCCATACTTTGTCTATAAAATAAAAATTTTTTTGATAATACAGCTTCAAAATTTTATTTTTAATTTAGTAAGTATCATTTAATGTACAATTATTTTAAAATATTTTCTACTTTATTCCCTTTCGAACAATATGTTACATGCTTTAACACCTTTTAACGACTGCACAGTAATAGGAATTTTAAGGTGATTATGCACTTATGAACGCGTTTGCACATCGGCTAGAGACGACGCCGCCGATCTGAAGATTATACGGCTTTATCAAATAGTCCTTCCAAAACTTTCCCCACACGGTCAGTTTGGGTTGATATCCTCGTCATCATCATCATCATGCTAGCGTTTATCCCGGTCTCTGACAGGGTCCGCTTTCCTACCCATTCTTTTCCACTTCGCCCGGTCTTCCCCATCCTCGCGCCGTAAGCCGTTGGCTCTCGCATCCAACTCAGCTATGTCAATTCATCGCTTCTTGTGTCGCCCACGGGGCGTCTTTTCTGATACCGGCAGGTTCAGGCACCTATTTACCACGTATCCCTGAGACTTATGCAACACGTGACCAAACTAGCGCAGGCGAGCCTCCTCGATCTTGTCTGCGATTTTCCTCACGCCAAGGCTGCCACGGATGTATTTGATTTATATTATGCGGCTTATCAAATAGGCCCATTTTACCCCACAAACCTTCAAGTGGCATGTCATCCTTCCAGAAATTCCCCCACACGGTCAGTTTGGGTTGACATCCTCCTCCTATCTCAGCCTTTAGGTGGTAGTACTCTGTTTAGCCTGAATGCTTGCATTGTTGTGTACCGGTTTGAAGAATAAGATAGCCAGCGCAATTATAGGCATTTCATCTTAGTCCTCCCAGTGATAATGCATCTGCGGTTTCGCATTTTTGTTGCCTGCAACCTAAATGCGTGAATCGTATATGTTATGGGCGACAGTTACCGGTTACCATCAGGTGGCTGTCTGTTCGTTTGTCACTGCGTAGTATAAAATAAATTGTTTTTCTACTTGACCAGCGGCATGAAGATGACTTGTCGGCATTATATACCGCATTATGTACTATAAAAGGTTTAGGTAGGTAGGTAGGTACAACTAAAGTACAACAACAGGGTTTACAAAGTAAACTTTTTTATTGTGGGTGGAATATTTGCTACGGAACTCTTTGTCTTGCAATTGGGCAAGAGGCCGTTATTTTTTTTAAACTTTTGTATGAGTAGTTTGCCTTGCAGATTAAAAAACTATGATAATATTACCTGTTTAGGCATTTCTAATGGTTCAAGGTTGCGGTTTTACGATGTAAGGTTAAAGAACCTATGAAAAAATGGTCTAGACAATTTTTTAACTTTTGATGGGTATTCGGCTGGAATCACACCTGGATTGATTACGTAACTCTGTTGCCAACAGTTATCTGATTTCAAGATTGAAATTGTTACTTTTGCGATTAAGTATGATCTATTTATTAGTTTCAGTTTATTGCAACTTTGTTAGCAACTGAACCCATGAAATCAATTATGCGAAGTTGCTAAAGTAACTATTTCTATAATGGAAATCAGATAAATGTTGGCAACAAAGTTACGTAATTAGCCTACTGGTATTTATAAATTATGAATACCTACCTACAGATGATAAGTTATCCCGCACAGATATACGAGATCTCCCGTCGTAGTAAAAGTTGTAGTATATAAGAGAACCTTTCGCTTAATGTAAGCTATGAGGCTATGTAAGCTGGAGTCCATACATTTTTGTACGTCCTCCTTTCATGTTATTGCAAAATTTTTAATGGGAGCTTTCACACAATTCCTTTCCGGTTAGAGGTTTCAGAAGCTGGTTTAAAATGTGCGTAAGTCATAGGTTTAGAATAGTTAGATTATATTACCCTTGAAGTATACGTACCTTAAAATTAGCTCCATATGTTTTGATATTTTAGAATTTGGGCGTTAAACCATGTCAAAGCGATAAAGCTAGGTTAACTAAAGTTTAATTACTTATTCAATTAAATAATGTTATTGTGCTAGAAGTACCTATTTGTGTTGTATTAGGTCTTAAACACAAAATGTCTTATTACTCTATAGATAGATAGATAAATTTAATTGCTGACATAAGAATAATTACATTAAAAAGTTCCGACAAAAACCATAACTAGTTGTGGGCAAAGGCGGTTTAGGCAACCTTTTTTTTATCTATATTAAGTTTTTGATATTTTTAATTTTTCAAGTGACGGTGGTCTAATGGTTAAGGTGTCTGAGTCGTAAGAGGTACCGAGTTTGATCCCCAGTGCTGCTTTGTATCGATGACTTTTATGAGTTATGTATGCCCTATGGTCCTAAGGTTTTAACCCTAAACGGCGGGAATAAGTTCTAGGGTTCCATATTTGCGCAGGCCGTTGAAGCTGCTACGCCAGCGTTACCCAAGGTAGCCCTAATGTGGTCTATGTGGGTCGCATCCCACATCAGGGGTCGCGGGGTTGTTAGTTTTACGTATTATTGGTTTCAATGTCTTATATGCTTATGATTTTATTATAGGTAGGTACCTACCTACTATGTTGTGTCGTGGTGTCCATTATGTTCATCTGTAATACATAAACGATTTCTTTTTTCTTATATATTTTTACAAAAGTATATCAACATAAAAGACGAATTATCTGTAATTACAGTACTGGAAATAGTAATAAATACCTACTTATTTGTTTTATACAAGTTACACAAAAAAGGCGAAATGCCTGTGAGAATGTTGAATGCAAATATTCATATTTGCAGCACAAGCCGTGCTATTCTTTGCACTTGTAATTCCTGAGTGTTACTCAAATATTGAATAATATGTATAGCAAAGTACAGGAGTATTTATAAAAAAAAATTACTTGTAATTGAAACACATAAACGTAATTAATTATTTTTGTGGCACTTAATTGAATTTTGTAATCAGAATAGAGCACCGAGCGAAGTGAAACATAATGAGTCCCTATATAATATGACACTTGGCCCTTTGAAAACAATCAGGCTAGATAGATTGCCATGTGGGCTGCACGCTATGTGGTGCAATGTCAATCTATCACAATGCGCCAATCCGCGGGCGGCCGGCGCGCGCGCCTCACAACACACCACTATTTTTACCGTGATCTTGGACGGGTGCCATCAGCTGTGCCCGTGCGCTAGTATACTCGATTTAACTCCCACTGAACGCACCTATTCCCACTAAAAACTCTTTATCACTAACCTGTGAAAGCATGAATGAAAGCCCGGCACATGCGTGAAGTGTGACACGAATATAGGTACTCCAGGGTCGATCGGCAGCTCAGTCGGAGCGATGGCGCCGTGACTCCGGTGCGCCCGCACAATGGCGCGAGAACGATGGACGCTAGCTCTAATTTTAATCCTTCTCCCAATCCTAGCGTCCGTGATAACCGCATTCCGGGTGCGCGACCTGCCCAGCCTCCAGGATAACCTCAAAGTGGACCCAAAGAAACACAAGTGCGATGACTGTGACGTGAACTATGACAGTGTTAAAACACAAAGTGCCAAACGTAAGTATGAGGAGCTGAAGATTGCTGTGCGGGAAAAACAACAGGAAATAAAAAAAAAAGCCTCGGACAATAAACCCAACTATAAGTTTATCGATGACAGTGCCGATGACGACGACGAAGACGATTTGGACTTTGTGAAAAAAGATAATGATTTTAAACGGCAAAGTGTTAAAGCGAGCAAAAGTGGTTTGGGATTAAAATCAGAGAGTACCAATAAAAAGTTAGTTAACGTAGATAGTGATAACGACGATGACGACGATGACGAAGATGACAATAAACAGTCAATAAAAGTAAATGTAAAAAGAAAAACTGAGAAGGGGTTACAAGATAAGCAACCAAATTCTATATCCAAAGTAGATAAAAGTAATAAGAAAGTTGATTTTGACGACGAGGAAGATGACGATGACGAGGATGATGATGAAGACGACGAAGACGAAAACAGTGGTAAAATAACAAAGCCCAGTAAGCAAACTACCAAGACAAACATAAAATCTGAATTTAAAACACAACCAAACGAGAAACCTAAACAAAGCAAGATTATAAAGAATGATGACGATGATAATGAATTAAAGAAAACAGATATAAAGAAAAAGTCACAACCAGCAAACAAATCAAAAGGTTTGAACACAGCTCCAACCAAGAAATTAAAGCCGGATGATGACAATGATGATGACGATGATGATGACGATGACGATGATGATGAAGATAAAGACAGCGCCTTGATTAAGAATTTAATAAACATGAAAACGAAACAAACTAGTTCAAAAATTGAAAATAAACCAAAGTCTAAACAATCTACTATTCAACAAAAAGGAAAGGTGGCCAAAAAGAATGATATTAGTGATGACGATGACGACGACGACGATGATGATGATGATGTCAGTACAAAAAAATCAAAAACTGTAATAAGTACTGACAAAGCTACCCAAGCTATCAAAAAGGATAGTGCAAAAGAACTGCACGAAGAAAAGTCAGATAAATCTGTTAAAGTCGATAGTGAATCAAAGAAAACAAATGAACCATCAAAGTCTAAACAAACAACAGCAAAAAAGGACGAGCCTGCTCCTAAAGAAACAAAATCACATAAGGAAGAGAAAGAATCCTTAAAATCTAAACCTTCCCTTGAACAAAAGATCAAACATGATGAACCAAAGAAAGCTGATAGTAAGGACTCTAAAAAAGAATCAAAGCACAACGATAAAGTAACTAATAAGAAGGACAAATCGTCAGTAGAATCGTTGATTGAGAGTCAAGAAATATTCGGAAAGAACGAGAATCACATGAAGGGTATAAATGACGCACTGCAGCGACGAAATCTTCTTCAAAGTGAATTTGAGGACTTCTACGCGTTTTTCCCGACGTTTTCACCGAATTTCTCGCGCATACATAATCCGGAATGCAGGCGTCACGGACAAATTATGCTGCGCCAACTGCGCGGGACCAAATTATGGGCTCTAAACAGTAAGTTAACCGTTAATTATTCCTTTGAAGTTTTATTACCAGCCTAATGTACCCGTACAGAGGTTATAGACTTGGCTAAATTAACCTATCAGTTCACAAAACGGTTTCAAAAGTAGTACAACGGCAGTAAATAATGTAGGTACATAGGTTAGTTTCGTATTTACTCACAGACGTGTGTTATACAGATGTCACTCTACGAAGCTGATCTGCATTTCTGTTTAACGAGAAGACATAACCCTGTTGATAAAACTATAAACTATGGCCTTATAGTTGTATATATGGTGGTAGATACAATGATGTACAGATTCATGCACTTGCCCGAGGTCAACTTGGCTTTAATATCCCGGTTGTGCCCTTACGTGCGAGGGGCTGGGGTCCACCTTGACCGTGATCCAGGATTTGGCAGATCAGGTAATACCAGTCGAGCGACTGCCGTCTGATCTCCGTGACCCAGTTAGCAGGGGAAACTGACCAGATTGGATCATGGTTACCCCACGATTTCATCACGATATTTTCCCTAACGTAAGACCATCGATTAGTATGGAACTAATGTACATAACTCAGAAAAGAGTAATTAGTACATGGCGGCACTGGGGTTCGAACACGGTATCACTTGGTTAGCGAGTTACACACAAATTCGGAAACACAACTGCCTTTAACTCTGGCCGAAAAACAGTATTTAAGAGGGAAGGATTTTCATACATTCTATGTATCCTTATTTATTCATTATTTCAAAGGTTTGACGTTTTTAATGTATGTTTGTGCAATTGACCGTTCGTAAATATATCCAAATGAGCATGAAATTTCTACATGCTAATAGTATAAAACAAAGCTATAAATAAGAAAAACAATAAAATCACAAAACAACGCCATCAAGCGGCGACTTGTGGTTTTTTTGATTTAACTGTTTTATTATAAATAATTTAGCTATAGAACCTATTTACTAAGAGTATAAACCACAATTCAATTATAAAACATTCAGACGAATAAAAGAAATCGCACCCCTTGAGGCCAAAAAAGCTGTAAACCAAACGAAATTATTATTTCATACAAATTCAAATTAAAGCTGGCGCACTAGAATCTCTTAGTAGGCGTTTTGCAATCATTTGTCTGCGACTAGATGACTAGAGTTTATGTAGCAACCATTTATTTACACTGGCAGCGTTTCAGAGATTTCGACAACAGATGTTACGGTTAAAAAAACATAAATTAGCCTACGCGGCGTTTACTCTGTCAAGGGTAAATTGTAAATGTAAAATTAAATTAACATAAAGTAATTAATTTAGCGACGGTGCTTGTTATATTTTTCTTTGTTTGTCGATTCGGTAATGAAGTGAAATTTAATAAGTTACAGAAAAACGTCGGATAAATGAACTACTAAAACTATTTTAGGAAAACAGAACCGTCTCCATTAAAACTGTTTTTCAAACAATGAAAACCGCGTCGAAATCAGCCAATCCGTTCGGCAACTACAATGCCACAGATAGACAGACACACGGAGCCACAAAGCCACAGAGCCACAGTACAAACATGTCAAACTGAAAACACCTACACCCGTATAAGATACCCTTGTCGTAGCAGCCATCGAGAAATGTCTAGGCAAACAAAACAAACACTCAGACATACTAAACATGACAATACATCACTTTCATTTCTGCAAGGCCGGGCATCAAACCCGGTATACCTTGCATAGCAGACCGGCATTGTAGTCACTGTGCTACTAGGTCTTCAAGGGTTGAAGGTTTTGAAGAATTCACCCTTCGTAGAAGAAAAATAACCACAACAAGATATCAACCGGAATCCACAGCATAAGTTATTCCTGTGTTGCATGGTAATATGTCTATGGTCTTTAAGTAGGAAACTGTAATTTTCATATAAGCAAATTTTTCAATTTCTGGGAAACGGCTGATCCGATTATAATGAAACTTTGTAGGTATAATCAAACAACATTAACGTAACTCAGTGGATTGTCATTTTCCTTATTACTACCTGTGCCATAATATTATAGTCGCTAAAGAGGCAAAAGTGACGACAAATGAAAAGGGACATTTTCAGAGACGTATATAAACTTAATACATTATTCGTTATTTATTTTAAACACATTTTCTATTTTCGAAATGAACTAAGTACCTACTTTCACACGTAAATAAAATATTTGAAGTAAAATAACATAAAAATTAAGAGCGAAAAAAAACCTACTACTTCATACATAAACCGCTATTACTAGGAAAACCCTATTTGAAAAATTAGAAAAACCCTATTGATATAATCTTCTCATATACCTTCGTAAATCAGAAAATGGGTGTAAGCCAAAGAGTTCTATATACTGGTATTAGCGTTTTCTGTAAAGTATTTTCCGCACTGTGATCTCCAACCGACCTGCCAAGCGTGGAAACTATGGCATACTGGATGGATACTACGGCAGTACCCTCCGATGATGGAGTAGGGCCAGGACCAGCAGTGGACGATTATGGGCTTTTAATTTGAAATGATTGTGTAATTCTCTCTCTAACACACTTACATACAAATTTTAACCCTAGTACTAGATATACTTAAGTACCTCTAGATGTAAGCTGGTAGTTTGGAGCACAGGCAGTAGCCTTACCAGAACCAGCCACACTTATCAAATGTAACGGACAGAGTCAATAAATATTTTTCATATTTTTCATTTCATTCGAACTAGAATCATTAACATAAAAGCACGACTCCCCGCCACTCGACACAAGCATACAAAGTAAAGTGTCTAATTCGGCTCGCCAGACAATTAATACAGTTATCGAACTAGTTGCGTTACTCATTGTCTAAATTTAGATTGGCATCATGTGTCAACATTGCACTGCGTTGGTATTGTGTCGCTTAGTTAACGTCGAAACTAACTCGCTAATATGCTGACATAGTTCGCTATGGCGGAATAACTAGGCCCTGGGGATAAACACTCCAAAACGCGATAAATTTGGTTCCACTCCTGGCCTTGACTTTGCAACCAGGGCCTAATTTAGAGACCGTCCATAGGTTGTGGTGACTGCTTACCATCAGCATCAAAAAAGCTTACTTTTTGGCCACCTTTGTGCTATAGAAAAGAAAAGAAAAACCTTTAGAGACCTAGACCTAGAGAGATAACGTTGCTGAACAATGTAGTTCTTATTTCTTAACATCTTTTGAATTTGTAATAATTTGAAATGAAATAACTTTTCACGAAACTATAATACCTATGCCGTAATACGTGAGATGGAACTTTGGTGTTGTTGAGAGCATACTATAGACGGTATTTTTTAGTTTGATTTGAGGAAATGTACAAGTTTGGATGAATGGATTATTGAAAAAAAAATAATATGTTCTCAAAGCTATATAAAAATATTATGCATGTATTTTTGGAAGAAAATCTCTAAATGATGGTAAAAACGGCATTAAAGCCGGTGTGTGGTTTAAGAGGAGTCCGCGGATGTGCAGACAGACGCGGAAAGCGATTTTATTTCATACTGTGTATAAATGGATAATATAAAGAAAGAATAAGTATTCGGGTTAGGTCTATATATTAGCTTTAGCCCGCGACTTCGTCCACAAAAAAAGCAGTTATGCCGTTTTCCCGCGAGAGTAACATTCAGGATAATACCTAGTCTATGTGTTAATCTAGGTCATAATATAAATGTGGCAAATTTATGAAAATTCATTACCGCCGATTTAACAATTTCCGCGAGTAGCAAACAAATATCCAAACATAAAAATTTTTACATTTTTAATATTTACACAATTAAACTCTTCAATTCCTGCATCCATCTCTGCATCGCGTGTTAAGCCACTCCCACAGGAGTCGCCGACACTCCGTGTTCAAAAGTGGCCATGTATTTCCATTCCATTCCATTGCAGTGCTCGACGCGACTGCCAAGATCCCCTCGGGCTTGCTGCAAGGGAACGGCATCCAGCTCGGCGACTTCGACCAGTGTCTGGGCAGCCGGGCGAAGGTCCAGCTGGATACTGGCAGTGTTGTTAAGGTCAGATAGCCATTTTTTGGTACAGTTTTGAGGTCGAAGTTGCGGCTGTGTTGTTCTTCTTTCAACAAATCTAAACCAAGATACATGTCCAATTGATAGTTCGCTACCCAAAGATTGCCTGGAAGAAATCGCTGTAAGCGATAAGGCCACCTGTTGTTTTCTCTGTCGCTACCGATATGTTCTGACTGTATCCTGTATTTATGCAATAAAGTGTTCATTCATTCGTTCTAGATACTAAAGAAGTTGGTGGATGACGAAAATGCACTTAAAATGTTAATGGTTGACTCAAATTTCAACGCTTGCAATAGGAATACATACATGACCGTATCCCAGATAGGAATAATTCCAAATATTCAAACACCTTTTCATTCGACCACTCCATGTCAGGTGCGTTTCCGACAAGCTCATGTTGCATACTGAACGAACGGAAGTGTGTCCATTAATTTTCACACACGCATTAATTTCTATGGTGTGTGAAAAAAGACCACCGCCGTAGATTTGCCTACCGGTATTTGGCTAAATAGGCAATAAGCTCACCACCAAGGATGCCAAAGACCGAGTCAGGTGGGTCAGGAGTAGCAGGAAGGCGGACCCTGGGCCCTCGCGTGTCGCGCGGCGGCGCAACCGGAACATGACGTCAAGATGATGATGATGATGTTGAGGCAAATCGGCGTTAACTATCGATAACTATTATCTACCATATCATGTTAGTGTGGTATGCTGTTGGTCTTAAACCTACTACACATTAGTTGTTGATTTTTTAAAAGCTATCCGCCCGCGACTCCGCCCGCTAGTATTATTGTGCCTATATATTGGGAGCTTGCGAGTGGAGGGGAATAAAAAGTAGCCTATATCCAACCTCAGGTCCTAAACTATCTCCATACTAAATTTTATCTAAATAGCATAACAGACAGACAGACTAGTTACGTATTTATAATGTTAGTAGGGATTATTTTTCATTAGTCCAATCTGAGCGGCCCTCAACATTGTCTATTGATAATTACAGGTGCAAGGGAAGTACTGCTTGGCTAAGCTGGACCTGAAAGCGGAAGACCCAGAGCTGGAGGCAGCTGTGCACCTCGCCCTGGCCAAGAACCTCATCAAGAGCCGGATAGACGATGTGAGTCCTTCAATATCGTACTGGCAACGCCTATACGCATAGGCGCATAAAACACACTATTTGCTGCCGTACCTGTCCCGAATCAGTTTAATCAGTTACTGATGATCAGTTACTAATCAATTTCTGATTATTACACTTATTGTACTTACAATTACGTGACCTTTTCGCTTATTTGCCTCCAACTTTTATAAATAAAATAATTTAGGGGAACCTGATGGACGCAGATGACACGCTATGGGCTAGCTTGTGGAAAGCTATCTATTTGCCTAAATTTACGCTTAATTATTAGCTATCAGCTAAAGGATACAAGTAGTACAAAGAGATGGGTACTACAAAATAATTTGTATAGGAATTTCAACAAAATATCGACATTAAAATTGTCTTCGGTCTTTGTCAAAAATATTATATTGTTTTAGCATAAATACCTCTACCATGACATCGATTAATGTTGTTAGCTTCTCATCTTTTATTTATTTATTTCTGCCGCCAAGTAACAATGCTTGCATTGTTGTGTTCCGTTTTGAAGGATAAGGTAGCCAGTGCAATAACAGGCATGCAGCATTTCATCTTAATCCTCGCAGTGCAACGCACCTGCGGTTCTGCATTTTTGTTGCCTGAAATGTAACCTAAATACATAAATCGTAGATATTATGGGCGACAGTTACTGCTAAACCTTAACAGTTATGCTTACCTTACCATCTGGACTGTCTGCTCGTTTGTCCCTGCGTAGTATAACATATAAATCTAGCACTGAATTCATTTTATTCCGTTATCCGTTCATTTTTGGTGGAATCCGTTATGAAAGCACATGCACGTCAGTCGTACAAAGCTTTGGCGCCAGATAAAGCTTTCGAATTTTATTGCTTTTTCCTCTATTGAAATTCCAGAAATTTCTGTCGTAACCCAGAGGGGTATATTTGTGCAATATATGGAGAAATACCTATTCGAGTGAATAGTCGGTCGTTCAAGCTATTACCTACTGCTTTGTAACTACCAATATACGCTTTTAGCCAATATAAATACGACGACGTGAGTGGTTCAGTTGGTTGAAATGCCGGTCCGCCACGCAGAGGTCCCGGGTTCGATACCCGGCTGGGCAGAAATAGAAATGATTAATTTTAATTTCTGTTACGGGTCTGGGTGTTATATGTTTAATGAGTATTTATTAAAAAATATATAAGTAGTTTATCAGTTCTCTGGCACCCATAACACATAGCTTTGCTTACTTTGGGGCTAGATGGCGCTGTGTGAATTGTCCAAGCATATTTATTACAAATATGAAATCGCCATAAGTACTAATCGAGCTCAACTCTGAGCATTAGCTTGAAATGGCGCACTTAGTGCTATTTCATAATTATTTTATTTATTTTAATTATGGCCTTATCTAAATACAGCTTTCCCCCGTGGTATTCACCGGCGTACAGTTCGTGCCTCTGACCTCTGTAAACATTCAGCTAACCGATCTTGCTAGATCCTTTTATTTTTCCGGGATCAATTGTACCTTAACACACTTGGAAAATCGTGCAGCTTCCTATTACTAAAGGGATTTTCGAAATCGCATAGGTAGTTTACTTCCAAACTTCCAAACGCAGATTACTTCCAAACTTACAAAATTTTCCTCTTTTATTTGGACGTGTTTGCCGGAATTTATAAAAGCGGTCTCTAATCAAGTAAAATTCTAAACTCAAATACAAAAGTAAAGTACGGTACATGAATAAATACAAGTTTGCGCTCAGAGTGCAGGGGGGCGATACTCGCGCTGTGACATCTCAAATTCGACATTTTCACTAGCCAAAAAACTGTATTAAAACATCACTGAAATTTATCTTCGACATTATACGACTGTCGAATATAGTTGAGAAAATATTTTTTGGCTTCAATCGATATTTCAATGTCATTATTAATGGAGATGGAGATGTCAGAGCGCGAGAATTAGGACCCTGGTCGTCTGATCCAACTTTAATTTACAATCCCCACTGGTGGTGATTTATTAGTGGAAGTGTCTGGAATAATTTGTCAATACAGATCTTGGTCTAACAAATATAGTTCATAATATATTCTTCATATATTCCTGGTTAGGCTTGTAGGTAATATTTTCCGGTAATTTAGGTAATGGCGCCGTCATATTGCGGATTTTCTTAGAACATATTTCTTACACTGGCAACAGCAAGTAAAGTAGCTCCCTCCTGACACTCTTGACGGATCTTATATACCGCCTGGCTTTATAATGATTGGTTCAGCCAGGTCACTTCGTGCCTCGCTTCTCCACGTTGAGCTGGGGCGTCTGCCTTCCATCCGCCTGCGGCCCTGAGGATGCTGAAGTGGTCATCAAGGATGCCCTGAAGCATTATCAGCACAAGAGCGGACTGGTTGTGCGGGTTAAGGTCGACAGTGACGACTGCCACACCGATGATGGGGACTGGTGGGAGGATTGGACAGATCTGGCTACGGTTTTGACGTTGTAAGTATATTTTTTATTACAAGCTTTTATTCAGTTTCACATGTCCCCATTATTTATTCGTATGGCAAAAATACAATACATGAGAAACATATTTATTGAAAGTTACAAATTTAAATCAAGCAAAGTTACCCATTTAATTGCTTCGTCACTAAGGGTGATCAGGTCCTCCGTTAGGCCAGGGTAACTTGTGTTATGGCTTTCCGATAGTATGTGTCATATCAACTAAATTGGGGAACCGCAGGGACATTGAACACACTCCACACACACACACACACACATACACTCCATTAAAATATCCCTATATATGTCTGTTCGTAATAAAATGTTGCAAGTTAAATTTGACCCATACCCGGTTTCCGATTTAGCTGTTTGCACAATCATGTTACTTCGGTGACAATGTAACGTTATGATACCATCGAGCTGATCTGATGATGGAGACGGAAGGTGGCCATAGGAACTTCTAAACTAAGTACGGTAAACCCATCGAGTTTAGGGCTCGTTTGATTATAAGTATTGATCATGACAAGTACTCTGACTGATCATAAAGAACGCGCGATAAAAGTTTGCTATGATAAAATAATTTTTATTTTAGAACTTGTTTAATTAGTTATCTTCACATTAATGTAACAATCCTCAGTCTACCGTTGGGGCCTATATCTGCTATTTGTATTTAACTCCCATGCTGAGTTCGTACCTATGTTGGGGGCTACTTGGGCTACTTTCATCCCGCAAAAATATTAGTATTCCACGTGATAGTTAAATGTTTAAAGATCCGATCTAAACTGGGGAAAACCACTGCAACTGCTAGAATTATACATAGTACGACGGACGTAGTAGACGAATTAACGATTTGTAAGTTTACAAATAGTCGTAATGTTCAGCTGAAAACCGCGAACTCGGTTTTCATGCTATTTCTTAAACGAATAAAATTTCCATTCGGCGTTTATCACCTTCATAGTCACTTGCCAAAATTAATGTTTTGAGATTCTCATATTCTGAGCAGTTATCGGGGCAATAAATAGCATTTTATCTCAACCAAATTTCGGTGCCTCCGTAAAAATGAAGTGGCAACATTAAATTTTAATGATTTCAAGGTTTACGACATTATTTGCGTCGTTACTTTGAAGATACTTACGCCGGGTCAGATCGGAGGCATTTCTTGTACTTGTGTATTTTGGAATTGCTCGCCCTATAGGTCGCGCTGTGGTGCAATGACCTACCTACCAAGCGTAGGTCAACATCGTTTTCATCTTATTTTATGACTTACTCTTTTTTACAAGCTTTTGCCCGCGATTGCGTCCGCGTAAAATTCGGTTATAACGTTCCATACCCGTTTCCGCGGGAACCACATTGAATTTCGGGATAAATTATAGCCGTGCTATTTTGGGCTATGAGCTATGTTGCTGCCTTTACCCAAAATCTGTTACGTTTTTGAGGGAGTAACAAACATACATCCATCCTTACAAACTTTCGCGTATACATAATACCTAATATTAGTAGGAGTTTTAGTCCTCCCGATGTTTTTCCCGCAGCATAAAAGAATGTGATACAAATTAAATTATCAGAAAAAGTCCCATTGGTACGTTGACACCAACTCGTCTCTGAACGTATTAGTATAGCTGAAGACAAAGTGGCAAAATATAATTTAAAATCGTCAACAGAACTTCCGACGTCTAATTCCGTCTTTTGAAGTCATGCAAGATGATTAAAATTATGTTGAATAATGTTTGGCGTTGCGTAGGCTCGTCGGCTTAATCTAAAGCAACGTATCATCAACATTACGTATTGTTTGTAAAAAAGAAAATAAATTTATTATTGCAATTCAAAATAAAAGTCTTTCATGGTCCGGACTGCGTTTTCGTTACATACGGTATTGTGACCCTGGATTGACTGTGCCTTAACCTAATGAAGCCGTGAGGGTTGTATGTAGATATTTTACGGGTATTCTCTATTATTATATGCATGATACATATAAACCTTCCCGAAGAAATTCTGTAACTAATGATGAAAACCACATCAATCCGTCTTTCCTCTGCACTATAATATGGGGTTCTTCAAAAGGCATATCTACAGTTACCTCAAAGGCCGGCACCGCATCCGCTCCCCTTGGGTTGCAGATGTCCTGGACGAGGGTAGCTACTTTCCATCAGGTGGACCATCCATCCGTGTGCTTCCCTAGGCAATAAAAATAAATAAATGCGTGGTTTAGAACGAGTTAGCGAAAATAAACGCGAACAGCCAGATACGGAAAGTGACTTTATTTTATAATGCAAGGATAGAATGAACCGTGTTGTACACTTGCAGGTCCTTCTATGCCGTAATCCTGCTCTTAGTCCTGGTGGCTACACTCCAGGACTTCCTAGCCAAGAAGAGTACCAATGAGATTGAATCTGGCGAGGGTGATGAGAACGCAGAATGTGATCAGAAGGAACCAGAAGACAACGAAGATAAGGATAAGGAAGCTGGCAAATCCTCAGGTATGTTTTGGTAGCGGACATTGCTATCAGAGCAGCAGGAAAGCGGACCCTGGAAGAAGCCGGGACTTACCACTCGGTTGATGATGATTATGAGTGCAATCAAAGTAGCAAATGCTACTTCTGGTAGTGTGGAGAGTAGAATATAATCACTCTGGCGTCAATGGCCCGGGCCGGATTTGACAGATCAGGTAATCAGAACAGTGGAGCGACTGCCGTCTGAACTACGTGATCCTGTTACCAGGGGAACCTGACGAGATTGGATCATGGTTACATATTAATTCGCCTGAATGTGCAGGTTTCCTCATGATGCTTACCCATCAGTTACATAGCTAATTTAGAACAAGTTATTTGTACACGGCTGCACTGGGGTTCGAACCTAATATCTCTCGCTTACGAGTCCGTTAGCCATTAGGCCGCCGATACTCTTTTAGAGGTCGAATATACTTCGCACCGGTTTGCTCTCTATTATAATATGCATGTATACAGATATATATACAGACAGACGCTGCGTGAAAACTTCGTTTTATAATATGTAGTGATAGTGATGAACGATATCGACGTACGGGTATCATACAAAGCGACTGATGTCTTAGAGGCAGACCAGTTTGTTTCTGAGTACATCATTTGAAGAACAGCAGCTTTTTTGGTTAAGTATTTTCAACACTGGGATCTCCAAACCGCCTGCCAAGTGGAGAAAGTTAATATTATGTCCAAACCCTCTACTAATGTGGAGGAGGCTCATGTCCAGCATGATGGATTTTAGCATTCACAATTTAAATACTGAGGATTTTCATTGCATCAATGATTTGTGTCTTTATTTATCAAAATGTTGTTCTGTGGTATTGTTAACGACTTGAGGTTGCTAAAAATCGGGCAAAGTCGAAAAAACAAAGTAGCAAGCGGTCCCTGGCAGAAGCTGGGATGATTATGATGAGCGTTATACTGAAAATATGATCAACCTACGTTTGTATGGAACAGTGGATAAACAAATGACACTGCGGTTCAACGGGTCATGAATCACACGATGTCAGCAAATTTGATTAAAAGTAACCCTTACCACCATCCTGGGATAATAATGAATGTTTCTTTTTCTGACAGATGGGTTCGTGAGTTCTTTCTCGCTCTACCGCACAGTTGAAAAGCTCTTAGCGCCAGGCACCAACGACGACATAGCATGCATCCATGGAGTCCGGGCTGTGGCCACCGTCGCTCTGCTGGTGGCTCACAAATTCCTACCAGTTGCCGTCATGCCTTACACAAATAGATTGAAAATAACTGATGTGAGTACAAAGTTTATACGCTTATGGGATACAGGCGTGAGTATGTAGGTATGTATTATTCTTAAGGCTACATATTACCTCGAAACTACTCGATTCCATGGGCTTAAACCTCATTTAAACAAGTGACGCCTAAGTGGTGCCTCACGATTAGTTCTCCTAAAATCTGCCCAGTCTGACTTGTCTTATTTGGTTACGGACATTATGTATTTATTCTCTATGTGTTTCTTATGTAATTCAAGATATATATACACAGTGTCCATAGCGTGATTGATACGCAAGTCATGATTTTGGGTATTGTTTGTTCACCAAATAAGACAAGTAGGTCTGGACAGGTCATATGGTCGTAGGCCTCGCTCTCCGGAGTAAACAGCACTGCCAAATTACCTACTCTGTGTTCCATAGCTATGTCTGGGAAAGCCAGTTGTTATCGTCGACCGAACAAACCCCTCTTCCAACTGCCATTGTCCCTTACCTAATAAGCGGGCATACTTATTCATACACTGCATTTACAGAACGGTTCAATAGAAAACAACAAACGTAGAGCACGTTTTCCATAAGTATTATTCAAATATATCTAAATAAATTATTTTATGTATTAACTACAGTTTAAAAAAAATTGTTTTCTTTGTGCCACGTATTGTCAAACGGGCATACAGCCCACCTGATAGTAAGCAATAACTGTCGCCCATATCATCTATGAGAGGACTAAGATGAAATACCTCATGCCTGTAATTGCGCTGGCTACCTTATCCTTCAAACCGGAATACAACAATGCAAGCATTGCTACTTGGCGGCAGAAATAGATAAAGCGGTCGCACTCACCCAGGCGAGCTCTTCAGGCTTGACAGAGGCCTACCACCTGATTAACTAACATTTACATAAAAAAAAACATGGTTGTTAAAAGTATAGCAAGACTTCACTTAATTTAATTGTACTTTAGTCTCCTTCAGCTAAAATAATGCAAACGAGCTGTGACCCTCCTGGTCACAGCTCGTTTGCAGCTTCTACCTATTCAACTTTGAGCAGTCAAAGTCAGGACAGAAGCCCTATTTTTCATGCTCATTTCTGGTTATTGATCCCGAAAATGTACCCATTTACTTCCCATAATGTGTTACAGCATCTAGGCGAAATTGGCAACGATAAATTCAGATTATTTGGCATGATAAACTGCTACTATTACGAAGTGGATTCAACAAATTGGCTCAAATTTATATCCATTTTAACCCTTCTTTTGTGTAGGTGTATGTGGAGTACTTGAGGAAAAAAGTAATACACAAATATTGTTGGATCCGCATTTTCGATACCATTTCTTTCCTGTGGAAGCGGGGCTTGTCTAGGGGTTACCCAACGGCCACATAGTCCGGGAACTGGATGGGTGACCGTTTCGTACTATGTGGTTAGTCAAACTTCATCACCGCAACGGACTCGGTACTCGTAAGGTGTGCTTCGTAATGCCGTTGGCGAAGCGAGGTTGACCAAGGTCTTCCGCTTGGAACCCTGAGATTCGTTGAACGAACAGTCTTGGGATCCGATTAGCACCCCGTGATGGTATATTTATTTAATTATATTACCTTCCTTGTTGTATTAACCATTTTTACTGAGATTCGCAAGCCAGTGATTCGTTAACATCGTAGTAGACACAGAAATCAAAATAAGATACCCAAGTGATTTTTGTGGTAGTAGACTTTTTATAATTCGTACTCTTTTCCTAGTTTCCTTTTATATGTAGATGTTAATTGTGCAGTTTTTTCAACGTACTATTGGCTAGGTTATATTATAATAGCTGTCGACATCATGACAGTTTTCATATAAAGTGTGAGATGTGATAATGACGATCACTATGTTAATAATAATGATGTTGATGACGATTACAGACAGTGAGCTCACCGTTGTGGTCGTGGTGCCGTGCTGGTTGGGTGTTCACGGACTGCTTCTTGCTCCTTAGCGGAGCCCTGACTGCCCACAGGATTCTGATAGACAGCGACTCCAGCGCACCCAGGAGACTCCTCTCGAGATATCTCAGGTATGTGGAGTTGAAAGACTAAGTTTTTTAAAAGAGGTAGTGCATAGCGGGGTATCCCGTTCGAATTGGAGCCGCACGAATGGGAAAGTACCTCCACCTTACAGAATGCCGCAGCTAAACAATACTTTTTGAAATAGTATTGTGTTTCTGCCGGTGAGTAAGATCTCCAGTGCTTCATTGGGTGGAGATTTGGGGAACCATTGCTTTGGCAGTGGAGCGGCATTTGCTTTTTTACTGCCAAAGCAACGTGTTATAGAGGTGGGCAACGCATTGGCGATACTCTTGATGTTTCCATCAGGTGGCCCGCTTGCCGGTTTGCCTAAAACATGCATTAAAAAAAAAACTGCCGTGGTAGGACTCTGTGAAGGAGTCCGCCTGAATGATTACCTCTTATCTAGTTCTGCCGCCGAGTAACAATGCTTTTAAGTGTCGTGTTCTGGTTTGCAGAGACAGACTTGAGGTATATCAGTCTAGTCTTTACGGAGACAACGCATCTGCGGTTCAGCATTATTATTACATGATAACTTATAGTACTCGTACTTAATTCATTTGTAATATTCTCTTTAACTATGAGTATCTACCAACGCCTGTGCACATTTTAAAGGCAATGTTTGTTGAACGCTATTTTGCATTTCATGTTCATGTGTCATGTAGGTGTTTTGCATTAATGTATTAGGCTAGTGCAAGATGTGGTAACGAGCTCGCTTCCGAAAACTCATTTTTGCAATATAATTAGGGGGAGCGTCGGTGGCCGAGTGGGTTGGGTATCCGACTCGTAAGCGAGAGGTACCAGGTTCGAATCCCGCTGTGGCCATGTATCAATGACTCTTTTATGAGTAATGTACATTAGTTGAATACTAACCGATGCTCTTACGGTGAGGGAAACATCGTGATGAAACCTGCACATTCAGGCGACTGGATGTGTAACCATGATCCAATCTGGTCAGGTTCCCCTGGTAGCAGGGTCATGGAGGTCACATGGCAGTCACTCCACTGCCAAATCCTGGATCATGGTGAAGGCAGACCCCGGGCCCACGTGTACGAGAGCACAACCGGGACATTTATGCTAAGATGATTCTTTTTAAATTTATAATTAGGGGGTTTTTCAATAGCCATAAATGTATACCTCAAAGTTCAGCACTGCATTGCCCTGGACTGGAACGATATAACCCTTTTGCACCATAAGTATAGTAGGCAATAATTGTAGACAATTTGAGCACCTAGCACACTTTAATTTTACCTGACAGAAATACATTGTGGGATTCTGTTACTTTTCCGGGAGCTTATAGTCCGTGCGCACTCAGAATGGGACAGAATATTGTCGAAGCAAATCGAATGACAGCTATCGGGCGAATTAGCAGATTACCGCAATTAAACAATACTCTTTTAAATAGTATTGTGTTTCTGCCGGTGAGTAAGGTCTCCAGTGCTCCATGGGGTGGTAATTTGGGGAACCGTGGCTTTGGCAGTGGAGGGGCATTTGTCTTTTGCTGCCAGAGCAACGTGTTATAGAGGTGGGCAACGCATTGGCGATACTTATGGTGTTGCTAATGTCTACAGGCAGTGGTGACCACATTCCATCAAGTGGCCCGCTTGCCTGTTTGCCTACCGTAAAATATAAAAAAAAATTAGCGTAAGAGCTTGTTTATAGCAAACCTGACTATAAACGCGCTGTCTTGCCTATTGTGCGCACACGACGCGATGACTGCGATGGTTAACAAATAATAAAAGAAGCTTTCTGTAATTACCATAGAAACTACTACTAAAAAATTGCCTACAGATTACAATCCTGTACAATGTTTACATTTATAGCGTGACGGTGACCTGCCAATTGTGGCGCTAGTTCTGCGTTTTATGTAGCAATACCGGAAGGATGTATTATTCTGTGACAGAATTCGAATGTCGCCAGCAATGGGACATGGATGAGAAGGATCGTGACGAAATAAGAAACAAACATGCCCCGATTGTGAAATTAGAATAATGACGTTTCGGAAAAAGACCTAGCGCCTTCCTCCATGGAATTATGATTCTTGTCAAATATTTGACGTATAAGACATTGTCACCAAACTTAGACAGTATAAACCAAATAATTTTAAATGGTGCACAATAACGAAGCCGGCTTATTAAGGTTATACGAGTAGACTACTTAATAGCGTCAAGTTATATTTCCTCTATAAAGGTTTATAAAATAAATTGAGTTTTCTCGTTGCAATCTGTCACAGTAACCTTAAGTCGTGGTACCCCTATACAATTAGAACGGGAATCTTCATTCCGATTTAAGGACTGAACAAACCGCCGCTCAAAATACGCTGACTCCGCGTATACGCTGTGATGCGTTTTTGACGCATACTGTCAAAAACTGCTCAAAAAACGCCGAAGCTGCGTAAATTGAGCTGCGTCAAAATCGCAAAAAGTAGTTACGTGGCGGTGTTGGAGAAGACCACACCGGTCGATGTAAAATGTCTTATACTGTTTTAAATAAAAAAAAAAGCGACGCGTAAGCTTGACACAGCGTACAGGTACGCCGCGTCAGCGTATTTTGAACTGCGGTGAGTGTAAGGGGTTACACTCGTGGGTGCCATACAAGGCGACTAATATATTTCGAGGCAAAAGATCTAAGAGTCTCCATAGGCTGGAAAATGGGCAGCAGCATTTTCGCAAGAGATTATAGCAATAACCTCCCCTTTAGTGCGAGAGGCCCTAGGTCCAGCAGTGAACTGTTATGGGCTGTGATGGTGATGGTGAGGTCAATCTGTTACCTCGACAAGGTTCCGTTTCATTTTGATTGGGCACAGATATCCTAGGATTTAATTTAATCTAAAGGGGGTGAAACAGGGGTTGGAAGTTTGTATGAAATCATAGAATATCTAGTATTATATTACAGTATTCACTAACACGTTAAGTCCGAATTATTGATTAAAATAAAAAAAAATCGGTGTATGGCAACTTATGACAACTTATTTTTAAAAGTAATAGAACGTCATTCATAAAAGTCACAACAAACAATTTGATTTCTGTAGGATTGTTTATTTTCGTGAGTTATGAAACAATATTATTAAATAATGGGTAAAACAATTAAAAAGGAAGTGAGAGTAATAATTTTCAGCATGATTAATAGTTTAGTCAAACTAATAGTACAAGTTCAAGCCAAATATCTGAATGTTTACAAGAAGGACTGACAAGAACAGATTATCCCCAGATTATTGCCATATCCACACTTTATAAGTTTTACTACTGTCAGTCAATTCGGACATATCGTGGTCCTATTATACGCCATCTATCGCCTGCGTTTGTACCTTCGTGCAAGACATATTTCTGAAGAAACATAAAGTTGGTCCAAGCGCAGTCGCAGTCGCAGACCGAGTCGCTAATTATAACCTAGGCTTTTCAAGATGTTTATGTCCAGAAACATTTTTGCACACGTCGTAGACTGTGCTAATGCCTAGTTGTAACCGGTCTAAAAATCTAGGTACACACAACAATTCATTTATAGAGGTGATTTAAAAAATTAAAGACAACGATGTAAGTACTGGGGTGAATTAGCACGATAGTGACAATAAAATTTCAATAGCGCCGCATGTCTATAATATTCTGATGACGATGATAGTGGAATTATGTACAGAAACCAGCATCTGAACCTACCCTGTTTAATCTTTGGACTTACGCGGACTCATTGTGACGTTAGCTTATTTATACTGGTGACGGGTTGGTTGATATGCTGCCTTATGTACTTATAAGTTGTCGAAAACTACCTACAAACGTATAAACCTACCAAATCGTTGTTAGATACTTAGCACCGAGATACTAACATTTGTGTCTCGGTGCTAATTACGAGTATGTGAAAATTAACTAAACATCGGTAACTTTGTACTTCGTCTAAACTCTAATTGTTCCATTACGGGTCCACTCCCGGATGTAGGTAGTCGAAGTAAGTGGTGAGCGAAATATCCCCGAAGCTAACTAAAAGACTGCTAAATCTCAAACGGAGGGAACTTAAGACAGTAGTTGGTACAATTACAAGGCACGTCCCCCAGAACAAACTACTGCAAGCCATCGGAGCTACGGACAGCCCCCTGTGCAGGGGATGTTTAGTAGCTGAGGAAACAACAGCTCACGTGGTCCTGGAGTGTGATCAGCTAAAGGACTCCAGAGCTAAAGCCTCAATAGGAACGGGGTCCCTTCGAGAAGTCTGTGAACGTCCTAAGCGACTAATAGACATCTGGAAGGAGCTGGGCTGGCTACCATAACCAGCTCTCAGTCACTTATAATGGACTGAATTTGAGTGCAAACCTGAACCTGGGAGCCCCAAACCTAAACCTAAACACATTCCGGGTCACTCCCGATGCAATGATGCCCATAACATTGGCACCGTTGCCACGCTGTATAGCGACCAGCCTCTGCAGCAAGAATGACCCAGAGCGAGGACCGCCGCCTCTCTCCCTCATTCGACGGCCTACGTCTTTAAATAAAATTTAATAATTGGATATTACGCACCTGGGCCTCAAGTCCGATAATTTACTAAGGCTCGATGAAACTGTAATTGAGTAATAGCAGCTCAATGGCAGTATTAATTGTAGCAGAATACCAAAAACGTGTCAACCTGCTATTGAGCTACTATTTGTAAATTAGCAGATTTGACACTACGAAATAGGTTTATATCTGGGGGTGGCACAAAATCAATTAGAGTGGAAGCCAATGGCTCCTATATTTATCCGGCGGCTGAAATTAACCTCATGTATATGTCGCAGCTGGATAGTTAAGTTAGCCGGTTAATTAAACGGCTAGTTTCATAAGTAATTATTTAATCGAAAATTTGCCAAAGTCTTAAACTTCCCATTTACTAGTCTAATGTCCGACTGCACAAAATTTTGGGCGACGCCAAAGTTTATTTATGATATTCCAAACAAGAAAAGCATAGCACCAATCACAGACCTTAGGTGAAATATATTTTTTTCATAAGAAGTGTTTATACGGTTCCTATTTTAACTGAATACCATCTACGATCGGTTAGAGTACTTACTTGTAAAGGCAAATCAAACGAGCCCAAACTCGATGGGTTTATCATGGAGTAGTTTAGGAGTGCCTGTGACCATCTTCCGTCATCATGATTTACCTAGGCGCATAGTACTCATGAATACCATTTCAAAAGGCCCAAACACGATGAGGTTATCTTTGGTGCGTTCATCTGTTCCGATGATCATCTTCTGACTCCATCATCAGATCAGCTCTATGGTACCATATTAATTGTCATCCAAGTTACATATATATACCAAATTTTAGCTAAATTTAACGCCGGAAAGTGAGTAAAATTAGGCTTGCAAGATTTGACAAGAACATACAAACATTGTTACAAAAGCTCGTAAAAACCATACTGGCAGAGCTGTTGATACCCTTTCTATTCCATCTGATTCAGGTTAACCCCTGCCCTGCTAGCTGTGGTGTTGTTCTACGCATACGTGTGGGACAACATATCCAGTGGCCCCATGTGGGGCACCATGGTCACCAAGAACGCAGAAATCTGCCAGGAAGGCTGGTGGTGGAACCTTCTCTATGTGCAGAATTATTTTGGATTTGAAGAGATGGTGAGTTTAAGTACAGTAATTTCATCTCATTAAATTAAGTTGCACGGTGCATTTACTTAGGAAAAAATTTACGTTTATAAGTATATTTGTTGATGAATTGGATGAACATTTGTGTTGGATAGCGAGGATTAGGTCGAAGATGTAGCATGCTTGCCTGGAACGTACCCACTCTTGACTTGATGACCCCAAGGTTATACGATTCGGGGACACTGACGCAGGCAGAGAGTTCCCTTGAGTATCTTCAGTCGGAATATTCTTAGAATAGAAGCATTTTGTTTTATGTCACACGGTAGGCAAACAGGCAAGCGGGCCACCTGATCGAAAGTGGTCACCACTGCCTATTTATTTTAAGCTTTTCTTATTTATTCGGACTGAGTATTGTAGATACATTTTGTAGTAAATAAAGACTTGCACAAGAACGCTTTATTTGTTCTGAACGAATAGTTTGTGACCATCATAAATTAAATTGTAAAACTTCCTCTATCTAGACGCAATTTTTGTATTTTGCTTACTCTTCACTTACAACATAAATTATTATGCCTTTCTGTAAACTGTTAGTAAAGTTGTAAAAGTTAATAAAGTCGTAAAGTAGTAAAAGTCTATAAATCTAGTCTCATTTGTCACACCGGAGGACAGTGCTAGAGGGAACAATTGGGAATAATTGGTTCGAAGGACTTAATGTTCATGTGTGACACTCAAACAGTCTGAACACATGATGTTACAGTCCCTGTAAATATCGTATCAATCGTTTATTTTAAATCCCTGTTCAAATTATCTATTGGACATCACAGTTTTTAAACTCTAATCACTTTTATTTTGTTTCTGGCTTCAGTGCGCGCCGCAAACTCATCAGCTAGCTCTGGACTTTCAACTGACCATACTGGGTTGCATCATAGTGTGGGGAACCCAGGCCAAGAAGGGGTTATCCAGGGTTCTCCTGCCGTCACTCCATGCGATAGCTGCCTACTCCCGTTACACGACCGTGAGGGATCATCGGCTCACTATATTAGCTTACCATGGAGTTACGTAAGTTTTCTTTTTCTACCAATAAGCAATACCAGCTATTTTAAATGACTTTTGACTTGAAAATGATGATCATCTAAAAAAAATTCCAAAATTCCAAAACATCCTTGCCAAACTCTATAGTGTAGTGACGTTCCATATTAAGTTGTTTATATAATTGACATAACGTATTGTCCCATCCCGCCTTTATCCCTCCTACTGAAAATCTCCCACCCGGAAACAAACTTCCCTGGCCGACCTGGAAGGCGCTAAATAGGCTGCGAACCCAGGTGGGCCGATGTAAAGAGAATATCTTTAGCTTAGGATATACAAATGACAGCTCTCAGTGCGACTGTGGCATATCTCCGCAAACCATGGACCACCTCGTTTCATGCTCAGCGTGTCCTTGTACATTGGAGGACTTGTTCGAGGCCAGTCTAAACGCTGTATGCGTACGCCGAATACTGGGCGAATTAAGTGTAAGGCAGAGTTTAGTCCATCGACTCGATAAGAAGAAGAACGTTAATTGTAATAAAATAAAACAATGATATTCACTATAATAGATTGTTAGATTAATACGAGTATTGTCTGATGATTATATCTTTAAAGACATCTTGTTTCATGTACCATTTTTTTGTATTAAATGTAATTGTATTGCAAAATTATCGTGTCGTGACGTCCTTTGTAATAAATGTTTTCTTTCTTTCTTTCTAAAGTACCAGTTGTAAACGGATTTGCTTTTCGCTTGTATGAAAATTAAGATTTCCATCACTTTCGCCATACAAAACCTTACAAAGCCATATAAGACGTATTTTATGGTTATTTATCTGATTAATACTGTTTTATAAGATGAAATAGTTGGCCGTGTGGTGTCCGGCAGAGTAGAATAGCACCAACCCTTTACACTCGTGGGTGTCGTACAAGGCGACTAATGTTTTCGAGACAAGAGATCAAGAGTCTCCGTAGGCTGTAAAATGTGCAGCAACTTTTTCCATTGTTATATTTATAACACTGCAATCTCCAACCCGCCTGTCAAGCGTGGAGTTTATGGCCATAATCTGCCCTTTCGTGGGAGAGGTCCTCAGTCTTGCAGTGGACTGTTATGGGCTGTGATGATGATAAGATGAGTTAAGGATCATTATTGCTTGCAGTGTGAGCCAGCTATACCGAACAGCCCGCCTCAGCTACACGTCGACTCTACATCGTTCAACCCCGTACTTGGTTGGGCTGAGCCTCGGACTCGCCTTACACAGCCCCTCTAAACATGGCAAGGTTTGTGTATAATGATATTAATGATTCAATAATGTATTGTTTGATTTTTGTTTGACACTAGCTTTTTGCCCGCGACTTCGTCCGCGCGAAATTCGGTTACAATATTCCGTACCTGTTCCCGTGGAAACTCTAACCTATGTTACGTATGTAGCTTTCTATAAATGAAAGAATATTTGAAGTCGGAACATTGAAAACGGTTTGAGTTGATCTATTACAAACAAACGATCAAATATATTACCTTTGTAATATTAGTATAGAAGTATAGATTCGTAGTCCAAACAATTGACAGTAGTGTTACTTGCCTGCATACCAACTTGCCTGCCAAGGAGGGTGGCGAGCAAAAATGTCAGAACATTCAACTTTAAGTGGCCTCTCACATCATGTGGCTTGATCCAGTGACATGATCAAATAGGCTTGATCAAGCCAAATTTACCCCACACACCGTGAAGTGGCATGTCGTCCTTCCAAAATTTCTCCCCACACACGGTCAGTTGACTTGACAAGCCCATTTCTATCATGCCATTTGATCAAGCGGCATGACGGTGAGTGGCCACAGCATTATAGTTGTACGTAGTATTCTTTTCTCTGTGAATTTGTACATTTCTGTAGAGTTGTAAATCTGTAGTGTTGTTAAAGGAGGACGACATGCAAAAATGTATGAACCCCAGTCTATATGAGCAATGACGTTACTATGGCGGTCATTTATCATTCATTATATTTGACATCGTCATGTTAGTTATTCGTGATTTCCCGCCGTATGCGGAATGAATATTTCTTTAAATAAAGAAACCCACGAGATTGACGAGATTGTGAAGGTCGTAAAGAGCCAATGAAAGCAGGGAAAGTTTGGAGGAAACCTATATTGACGTCCTGCGGCATCTTGGAGAGAAAATTATTCATTTAACTTCAATTTATATTTATATTGCATTCCATATATTTTACATGATACAAAATTATACAATGAGACTAGGACCCGGACCCGGATCGGGCACAGCTATCTGGTAGAGAGGAGGCCCTTGTTTTAACATACAATAATAATACTTTCACCATTCTATTTTTAGAATATAATATACATGTAAATACAGAGTATAATACTTGTTCAATACGCTGAAGTCAGAGCGCATAAGTAATTCATTAAACTAAAATCCATTCTTCGTGAGCGTTGCTCGCCGCACCTTTAAGTGATTTTTTATTTTCCAGCTATTCCACATATTCGGATGGCTTGTGAGCTCCACATTCTGGGCGCTGCTCTGGTGGGCTGGCTACGACGCCGGTTATACTACGTATCGGTATACAACTGACTTTGCAGCACAGTACTCTGCGTTGGCACCACTCGGCTCAGCCTTGGCGATAGCCTGGCTAATATACGCTGTTCATAACACTAAGGAAGGTTTGTGAGAACGGTCGAATTTTCTATTAAAACTTGCTCCGTTATTTCGTTTGAATGTGGAAGAAGCAAGAGAGGGTTATCAGGCCCGTAGCAAGTACTCTGTCTAACTTCTAATCTAACCTTGCTTGCTCGTTTAATGGCGTGACTTTATGTGCGAAGCCGGGGCGGGTAGCTAGTACGTAAACATATAACTAGCCAGCCGCCCCGGCTGCGCACGAGTTTTGCATGTATTAAGGTTTATATGCATGTATTAGACATATAAACCGTCCGGAATATATTCGTAACTGATGGTAAAAAAAAAACCGATTCAAAATCCGTTGTAATATGTTGTAAATGTGTAAATAGTCGCGAAGTGCGACTTTATTTTATCCTAGGTAAGGTTATGATACTTGTGCTTCGCTGTCTTCTCTTGGTATGGGTACTATAAAGGCTGCAAGACCTGTAACCTGTAAGGGGCAGGTCGACACACATCGAGGCAACTGCGTAGACCAGCAATTATGCAGCAATATTTTCTGTGGAGTACTTTTTAAATTGTCGTATGATAACATATTTACAACGATTGAATTATAGGTAATTATAGGCACGTTTACCCGCGCTTTTGTCCACGCAAATTTCAACTCTATGTCCTTCTCAATTGCTTAATCTATCTTCAGTGGTTTAGTATACGTACTACGTAATAGACAGTGTTGTTTGTAACATATTTATTATTTTGTAGCTAGACATGACGTCGTAACCGCATTCCATTAAAACTCGATTTTCAAAACGAGGTATTGTTTCTAAATAATCCTATCGGTTATTTGATTAGAACAACATTGACCTCTGTCTCCAAACAGGTGTGCCATAATCGTGTTTAACCCATAGATGATAATAAAAAATTATCATCTTTGCGTTGATGTCCCGGTTGTGTTCTCGCGCACGAAGATCCGGGGTTCACCTTGACCATGACCAGATCAAGGTGGGCAGACTTCCGTGACCCTGCAACCATGGGATCTAACTTTGCGTAGTAACTCCACGGGGCTGAGTGTAAGTTTTGCTTTGATTTCACTTTACTATTGCGTTTGTGTTTACCTGGAAATTAGTATTAAGAAAAAACTTTATTTACGTATCACTAGATGGCGCTATACCTTTTCTTCATACTAATTTCCACGTAAACGCAAACGCGATAGAAAAATAAAATCGACGTAAAACTTACACTCTGCCCTCTCAACGTATAATATTAGAACGGAACTGAAGTGAAACCACGCCTAAAATTGAAAATTCTACAGTGGATATGCGACGTTACACGACTCGACTGAGTTCGTAACGTGTATATCCGTGCAGTCTTGGCTTAAGACATTGCGGTTAATATTGAAGAGGGTCGCTGCGCTGTTTTGGCCATGTGCTGCGAAAGCTCCAGGGGTACGTAACAAATAGGTGTCCAAACCTGCCGGTATTAGGAAAGAGGTCCCGCGGAAGGCCCAGAAAGCTGGACATGAGTGAGTGGGATGCGTGAGCAAACAGCTGACGTGAGGATGCTGAAGACCGGGCTAGTGAAGGAAAAGTGTAGGAATGCGGATCTTTGCAGAAGTTGACGTTGACACCTCTGACGATGATGATGATAACGTTTTCGTCACGAACTATTCTTATGCACTAACAATAATTTATTGCAATCAAGGTCAGAAACTGCGTACAAAAACTACGCCGTATAATTATACAAGAAGCGTTATAGATGGTATCTATAGGTTATAGAAACCAGTTCAATCAGATACTAGAGTACGAGACTTATTATAGAATCTTACTTATATTCGATTAACGTCAATGTTTTAATATAATTATACGTAATTTAAATAAATAAAAGGTTATGTCCCAAAAACAGTATAGGTAAAAACCCCGTACCAATAACATAATTTCAAAACAAACGATTAGAGTAATACGGAAGGTATTCCTATGATTATGTCAAGCATAGAGAAGGGGCTAACCGAATCAAAATTTTATAGGCTAGTGGAGCATGAAGTCCACTTGTCAAAATATTCAATCAATCAAGCTACTACTAAGGGCTTGATCAAGAATCAAATGGCCGATCCATAAAGGCCTAAGCGGATATACCCGAAAGAGACCAACTCAACGTACCAGTGTTGCAATTTCTACCAATATGTAACCCCAAATTTTTTTTAAATCTCCCATTATTTAATAGACTGGACATAAGACAATACGTATCAGACGTTACTAGAGAGCGCGTCATGACGAATAAACTAATGACAAAAGAAAGTCTTTTAATTTTATTAGATTGTCCATTGTAGTTATTTTTGAAGACACGCGCAAAGTTATCTTCGCGCACTCTATACTTCAACTTTTAATTAAAACAAAGATATTAGTACAAAGCGTATTGCCACGTACGAGGACTGTCCAAAACAAAGGATATCATACATCATCATCATCGTCTTAGCGCTTATTCCGGCCTCTGCCAGGGTCCGCTCAACGATGTCAATCCATCGTTTCTTGGGTCGCCCACTGGGCCTCTTACCTGATACCGGCAGGTTCAGGCACCTATTTTCCACGTATCCCTGAGGCATACGAAACATGTGACCAAACAAGCGCAGACGAGCCTCCACGATCTTATCTGCGATATCCCTTACGCCAAGGCTGCCATGGATGTATTTGTTACGTACTCGACAAAGGTTATCATACATTTTGGACAAAAACCTGAAAGGACCGGCCAGAAAAAAGTATAGTAATTTTCAGATAGAGTATACAATTTCTAACATTTTATACTATGTACCACTGGGCGTACAGCACTAAATAAGTTTAAGGTTCCATATAAAAAATAAATACCCCACAACTAAGGTAATTTATCAGTACCACAGCTGGTATTCCTAAAAAATATTATAACCCAAACAAATAAAAATACCATAAATGCGACAGAAGCTTGGCTTTTGTTCAGTGAATGACAATCTTAACTTATTCCCAATTTGGTCGAATACAAATTTGGATCAATAAACAAAATTTGAAATTCAGACAAGGACAAAAACAAATGTCTTCGTCCTTTTTATTTCAAGCAGGTTTTGTATGTTAGGATCTCGTTCATGCATGGTATTATTATTTGCTTGTCATCTCTATATTAATATTCCTCTACGTTCATTGGTCATTCTACAACCTGACAACTATTACTGCCAGTGTCAAATTGCAAAGAAAACATACTGCAAAAGTTTGACCGGTTTGAAAAGAAAAACAACCCCAACTTTATTCCACCCTCAATATTGCATTACCTGAAGCAGTATATTATTTGGACTTAGGACAAAATATATTAATCAGAGACAACACAGAACGTCACAAATCATAAATGATAATATTTTATTATTAAATGATATATTGTTATAGTTTTATATATAATGTATGTATATACTTACAGATTAGTCGAATGAAGTATTATACTTTGTTTTGTAAATTTGTATAGGATGATAATTTTGACAGTTCACAGTAGGGATGGGATAGTGTAAAATCGTTAATGAATCTATTCGATTATCGGTTATCAGCTCATAGAATCGATAGTTGCATGGTTATTCTGTATGTGTTATACAAATTAAACTATTTCTTTTCTTTTGAATGAATGTTTTATTAATACGACATTAAAAACCCTTCCACAACTTCTAAACTTCGACACGTGCGTATTTTTATTAGGTCAGTCAGCCTATTCCTTAGAATACGCGCGAGCGAAATCGTTGTTGTGAAAGGTTTCTTAGGGTGAAATCCAAACAAGGAATAGGAGTTTAGTTACAAAAAATAATATAATTACCTAAATATTAATTTTAAATGTTCGAATATTTTATTTGAATACCGATTTTCGATTGTCTTTCGTTATTCGTTATTCGTGGCACTTCACTAAAGGGGCGGTACCTGTCTATGAAGTACGACATTATCCGTAGTACATTGTACCGAAAAGTAATACTAATCTTCATAGGCGTGTGCCAAATACCAACAACTAGTGACTTGTCAAAATTATCATCCTATTGGACAAAGTATAGTATGAACAAATCTAACATTCAAGGCAATTACAACGTCAATATTTGACAGTGACAAGACCTTACTCTTTACTCTTATTCTACACTCCTTCATGTTATGACGTATGCAAGAATGACGTTGATGCCTTTTCCATCTTTGACAGGTTTCCTATCTCGCCTGCTCTGTTGTCGTCCGCTGGTCCTGATCAGTCGCCTGTCCTACGCTTTGTACCTTTGCCAGTTCATCGTGTTCCTTACAAACGCTGGCACAGTGAGAACTTCTACGGAGTTCAGTTTAATGTCTTTGGTAAGGAACATTCCATTCACAAATCCGTAGAAAGCATACCTGTTTGACTAGTAACGTTGTGTCGTGACCATGACTCATGGTTTATGGAGCCGCAGCTGGGGTGTTACTACGAGAAGTAAATCTGTTCTTCAAACCGGAAAATGTTTTGCTAGGCAGTAGACACGTACAAGACGGCTTTGTGTCATCATCACAGCCCATAACAGCCCACTACAGAACTTAGGGCCTCGCCCACGAAAGGTGAGATTATTTCCATAATCTCCATGCTTGACAAGCGGGTTGGAGATCGCAGTTTTAAATATAACAATGGAAAACCGCTTTGTGTCATCACAACCCATTACAGTTCACTGCAGGACTTAGGGCCTCCCCCATAGGAGGGAGATTATTGCCACAACGCTGAAAACGCTGCTTTCCATTTTAAAGTCTACGGAAACTCCAGAACTTTTGCCTCGAAACATCAGTCGCCTTGTACGACACCCACGACTGTTAGGAGTTGGTCATATTCTACTCTGCCGGGCACCATATGGCTAACATCTTATAATATTTTTAACTGCTCTGGTAAAGGTATTGATGGCCGATGTTATAATTAATTAAATTTTTTTTTTTTTACAGATTGACGTACAAGAAATATCGGCTATAATATTGTCATCTACGATACTAACGCTGACTTTTGTTATACCGATGCAATCTATACACAAATACTTCACGTTCTCATGGAAATCCGAGAGTCTGGAAGAATCTGAGACACAAGAAGAAAACAAAGAAAATGGGGCAACTGAGACGGGAAATGAACAAGAACCAAAAATAGAAGAGCCGGAAGCAGAAGAGACAGTTTTGCCAGTGAAAAGACAACACCTTCTTGCTCATAGGGAAGTTCTAGAAGAAATACCAGAGGCGGAAATAGAATATGAAATGCAAAGAGAGCAAATGGAAGGACTTGAAGAAATTTTGGAAGAGGAAGAGGGTGATTTGGTTGATGAAGAAATGGAGAATCATTTGGACGATGATGCCGAAGATGATGATGAAATGGAAATAATTGAAGAAGAACAGGGCGGGGAAGACGATATTTGGGAAGATAGAACCGAGTTTTACAGGCCAAGAAGATTTCGACATTGGCATGACCGAGACCAAGACGAAGAGGATGAGGATCCTCCAGTGACTAGAAATCTTGAGAACGGAGCTCAATATTATCGATCTGCAAGATAGCGATATGTTTTGTTAATTAAAACCTACCCCTTTTGTTATAATTTACTTATTTTACTTAAGAGTCCATTCGGTTAAAATCCAAGTAATTAATATTTTCCGAGCTTTTACCAACATTTCTGTTTCTATGATAGCTAGAGCTAATGAATCAGATATCGTAGTATAACTTCTAATAATCCAACAGGTTTAAGTTGTCCCATTGCAAGAAAACGAACTAATTTTGATAGTACTGTATTTCGTATGACACGTTAATGAGAAGACTCATCATCATTATTCTAGCGATCAATCCCGACTTTTGCCAGGGTTCGCTTTTCTGCACTTTCTTTTGCATTTCTCTAAGTCTTCATTATCCTCGTGTCGTGAGCCGTTGGCTCTCGCATCCCTCTCTACGATATTTATTTATTTATTTAAAACTTCATGCACATTACAGTACAATGGCCGAGTTAAAGCTACAATATCAATCCATCATGCTTAGGCCTACTTCGCGACCTCTTTTCTGATAACTGGCAGGTTGGTATTTATTTGCCACGTATCCCTAGGGCGTACACAACACGTGACCAAACCTGTCGGAGGCTGAGTTTATGAGATATACATTAGTTGATTCAGTAACCTAAGAATCTACCAAAATCCAGTTACAGTATGCTTAAACCGAAGTCGCATAAAGTTCAGAATGAATCTAATTCCTGCTGTAAATGCAATTATTTGTATGTAGTGTTTCATATTGAGTATAGTGGTAGAACAATAAGGTGAAAAAGAAACTGACTCCACGACCAATGCAAAATAAATACCGATGGAAAACACATACCTATATTTAGCATTCATTCTGGTTTTCTGTGGCACTAAAATACATAAATTAATTTTATTAGTAGTAGATATTAAAATGAAGTTAGTCATTAACAATGAAAAATACTTTAAAATACAGCTAAAATAAAAGTAGGTACTTCATATGCCCGCCCTTATGAAATGGGTCATTTGGAGTCGACACAGTATGTAGTTAAAAGTAAATATTAAAATCTGTCCAGATAAGTACTCCTACATCTCGCGCCTGATAGTTGATTTGTGGTACTGTTATAATCGATCTCAATTATCTATTCAACCCTTTTTTGCCCGATTTAGTAACAATAGTTGCTATATGCAATGTAGTCCCGAATTCATTCTGCGCTCGCATCATAAATACATTATCACTACGTTATAATCATTGATTGGGATTCCATTTCAGACTATTCTATGTCGGCGTTCGGAAACAAAGGAGCTGGTCCGATTATTATGGCACGACTAGTGGCCAGTGTCTTGGCTCGTGCGACGTGATCGGGCGGTCACTCAGTCTGTGTCAGTCAGCGTCGCGCGCGCACGCCTCCGCAATGTCGCCAATAGCGGTGCTGCTTACGATCGCATGCGCATCGGTCGCCGCTCTCGATATCCGGGCCGAGCTCCTTAACAACACCAACATAGACAAACGTGTCTTAAAACGTCTCTCAACCATTCTAGAATCGAACAAAACACTCGACAACCGGGAAATACTAATACTAAACAAGACCGCGCAAAGCTTGGATCTGGATAAGGCTTTAGTTACCAAGTTGATGGACTTAGTTAAGCAGAATATTAATAGTACCACCTCAGTGCCTGTTAAGCATGGGGAGGATGTGAAGCCTGATTATAACGCGTACGAAGATAATTCCCCAAATATAGAGTCTGGAATAGGTGTGATAGAGGAGTCCCCGGATTACGCTTCTTCAGTGGTATTGGCCAGCGATCTCTTGTCGCTGACTAGTGCGGTCGCGAGAGTGAAGGACAAGGCCTGCCGGGAGCAAGGATATAAGTTCCTTGACGGATTGCTTCTGAACAAGAGATGGGCCCTGCAAAGTAAGTAATAGTTACCATAATTTTACTAAACTTTTTAAATTTTTTTAACTGAATCCAGCCCAGAGGTACGAACAGGACTATTTTTGTGTATGTTTTCATTGAAATTGTTTTACAATAAACTACGCAGGCATTTGACCGCCATCTCATCTGATGGGAAGCGATGACGCGCCCGGAGGTGGAGCATGCCTGTCTAGAAACAGACAGCGTAAGACAGGGAATACTCTTTGGCCATGAACCGAATATAAAATGCATATTTTTCATTTAATAAAGGTATGAATACTTATCATCATTACTTACTACCAGATGATATGGTAGAATTACGGTATAGGTTATATAAAATAACTTAGTTTTTAATTTGATGGCCTTTTATAAATATTACAGATCACTTGTGACTGTGTTTTAAAATAATAATAATTTCAGTTGAATTGAAAGTGCCTTGAAGTTTTCGTTGTGTTGATTATTTGCATTTAACTTTTACTTCCTTAATATGTTTGCTGCTCTGTGAAGTGGTCCTTTAAATTGAACCTAGATATGGAAAGACACACCGTAATGTTACGACGTTGAAACCTTCAAGAATCACGCTTCTACTAGTAACAGACGCTCTGATATTGCTGGAGCAGACCAACTATCCGTTGCAGTCGATAGTAATCCTTACAAAATACAAAATAAAGTCGCATTTGGATTATATCGGATGCGCGGGCGAACCGACCTTGGTCGGACGTCCGACCACGAAATCGTAACGACTGTTACTAGTTTTAAACATATCTTAAAGTCTGGCAACGCTTTTGCGAATTCCCGGGTGCTGCCGGAGTCTATGGACACGGTACTTTTAGTTAGATACCTCGCTTGGTCGTTTGCAAATCTCTAGTAGGTATCCTAACGTAATATCCTTCTGATTATTTCCTGAATGAAACTTCATATTATTTCTTAAATACAAAGAATACAATAGAGACGATACCGGAACAATAGGCAACAGTTGGAGAAATTCAGCTAATTCATTTCAAACGACAATACCTTTAAACTGTTTTAAGTATATTGCGTTGAATGATTGCGTCGAGCAAAACGTGATCATACGAACATTTATAATGCCGATTCGGGAAAACAAATAATACATACATTCATACAACTGACACACAGTGTTGCATGACATTGTATTGATGCAGCAAATGTATTTATGTTTTAAGAGTTTATTATAACTCCAGTTTAAAACTTTTTAAGGATCGCTACACTTTTTACTGGTAATTTATGTGCACAGAGGATGTTCATGTTTGAATCCTTGACACAGAGTGACCACGAAGACTATTTTCGAAATCGATTTCTCGATTCCCATTTCCGAGAAATAAATTACCTAAATATACGCCGTTGTAACAAGCTTGATTAATATTAGGTCCTTTGCCGCTTTAATAATGAAAATTATAATTATCAAGCTGCAATTTCTTGGAAATCTGAAAACTGAAACTTGACATCGTCAAGCGGATCCGGGATCCTTGTGCGCGAGAGCACAACCGGGATAATAACACCTAGACGTCAGTGAGTGTCGAAATCGTCGCATTTTAGGTATTAATAAATCGATAATAGAGCGGCACTGGTCTAGTGGCAGCATGCTTGCGAGACCGATAACCAACGTTAAGCAATGTTCGCAATGTCTTGGATAGGTGACCGGTTCGTACTTACTTTGAGGCTAGTCGAACTCCAGCACCGCAACGAGCTCGCCACTCATTAGGTGCGCCTCCTATCACCGTTAGCGAAGCTAAGCTGACCAAGGTCTACCGCTGAGGACCCGGAGAGTGTTCAACTACTACTAGTTCATGCCCCCGTGCCGGTATTTATAATAAAATCTAAAGATCTCGGCCGAACTTCAAAGGTTTTGAAAATACAATAAAACGGATCGTGTAAAAGAAGGCACATAGCCCCTCTCGCTTTTTCTTCTCGAGTTGATTATGTAGGAAGTAAGCCAGGGTTGAACCTATAGCAAATAATTACAATATAGATCCTATATATATTTTATGCTACGCTGGTCATCTTCAAACAAACGGTCGAAACTCAAAGCCCTTGATATTTTTATATGCTAGGCAGTGTCAAACGAGTCCACCTGATAAAAAAAAAAAAATAATCATCTTGGCGTTAATGTCCCGGTTGTGCTCTCGAGAACGAGGGCCCGGGGTCCGCCTTGACCATGATCCAGGATTTGGCAGGTCAGGTTATTACAGTGGAGCGACTGCCATCTGACCTCCATGACCCTGCTACCAGGGGAATCTGACCAGATTGGATCATGGTTACACATCCAGTCGCCTAAATGTGCAGGTTTCATCACGATGTTTTCCCTCACCGTAAGAGCAACGAGTCCACCGGATAATAAGCGATAACTGTCGCTCATAACATCTACGATTCATGCATTTAGGTTGTAGGTAAAACCGCAGGTGCGTTGTCACTGTGAGGACTAAGATAAAAAATGCCTTATGCCTGTAATTGCGCTGGCTACCAGCGCTACCAGCTATATTCTCATATAGCTTATATCATTTAGCTTCCGTCACATATTGGCAAGCGGGGTCGCTGGGAGCTGCTGATCGATGTAAAAGGCTTGGGGTAGACCTATGTATATATACTGTAAGATACTAACCACCTCTTCCAAAATTCCTCCAAAGATTTCAGATTGTAACGGCCACTGTTACGTAATACGTATACGCATTTTTGTGCAATTACTAACACATTATTTACAGAAACGTTTAGCCGCTACCTAATATGCGTTACACACATATCCTGATTTCTACCTAGCCTATAATATAATGCGTATAATAATATTTATATTGAATACACACGAAAGTATGGAATTGTTGTACTTTTAACACTTCATACAAATGTCAATGTAATCCAGAATAGCTTTAGTTTACTATATTGTTTAGCATAGGTTGTTAGAAAATAACTTAAGTACCTATTGAATGGAATTTTATACCTGCACGAAAAATAAAGTTGAGTAGAGCGACTCGTAAGCGAGACCTACCGGTTTCGAAACCCAGTGCGGCCATGTACCAATGACTCTTTACTGAGGTATAAACCTACATTAGTTTGAAGTCTTACGCAAGGAAAAACATCGTGATGGACACATGATCCAATCTGGTCAGGTTCCCCTGGCAGCAGGGTCACGGAGGTCAGATGGCAGTCGCTCCACTGTAACTACCTGATCTGCCAAATCCTAATCAGAGAGGACCCTGGGCCCGCGTGTACGATAGCACAACCGGCGCCAAAATGTTTTTTTTTTTTTTTAATTAATTTGGTTAAAAACGTGACTCCACATCACAATTTCCGCCTCAACGTCTGTCAATACACAAATTTTAATATCCATAACATAAGCTTTGCTTTATTAGGGCTAGATAGGGCGCTGTGTCAATTTGTAAAATTAGGACGGATCCGTACGTTCTTTTAAACGTGCACGAAGGACCAACAAATACGCAATCGTTCACACTTTTTCGTTATTTGTTTACTGAAGGACGTTTTAACTAAAAATCTGTTTAATGTAGAAAAATGAATTGTTTTAAAGTATTTAACGTAAACAGAGTATGTACTTAAAAGGTATACTGTTTCGCAGTACTTCCGTGACCGCGGTTCCTGATTCAACGGAGGCCAATGTTTGATTAACTACTTTGCAAGCTATTTTTATACGGTCTGTAAGAAATAACTGTATGAATAATTAGTATAGTATATAAATAAATAGTATATAATGTTTAGTATATAGTATATTCGATTGGGGGCGAAAATGTCTTTTTGTTTTTATTTATTTATAGTAAAGTTATTATGTTATAGTATTATAGCGAGTGTCGGTGGCCAAGTCGTTCGTATCCGACTCGTAAGCGTGAGGTACCGGGTTCGAATCCAACTGCGGCTATGTACCAGTGACTCTTTTCTGTGCTATGTACATTTGTTGAATGCTAACCTATGCTCGGTGATCTTACGGTGAGGGACCATCGTGATTCAGGCGACTAAATGTGTAACCATGATCCAATCTGGTCTAGTTCCCGTGGTAGCAAGGTCACGGAGGTCAGATGGCAGTCGCTCCACTGTAATTATCTGATTTGCCAACTCCTGGAACATGGTCAAGGCGGACCCCGATTTATTTATTTTATTATACTAAGGTCGAACATGGAAGAAGCTCACCCAGAAGATGCCTATTCACTCTTGAAATAAATATAATATCGGAACATTTTAGAATTTGAATTGTGAATCGGTGCGCTATCCATAAACTCATCCAAATAGAAAAATATATTTACTATTATTCATTTGAATGAATGAATTTCAAATGAACGTGTTATTTTTATTATAATTCGTTTAGAATTGTCATTTAAAACAACCAATTGTTCTATTTTGGCACAATAATTCTGCTAATACTATAGGTATTATTAATATAATTTATGAATGATGATGAATGTTTCCATGGTTTTCACTGTTCCTTTATTTATCTGGGATATGACATTCGTCTTTGAAAAGAATTAACGAGATTCGGATTTAGTTACTTTTCCTTGTTTTTGTGCTACTCAGTGACAAACGAGTAGTCAGCTTACCAGATGGTAAGTGGTAACTGTCGCCTATAACATCTAAAATTCATACACTTAAGTTGCAAGCAACAAAAATGCAGAACCACAGGTGTCGCTGTGTGGACTAAGATGAAATGCCACATGCCTGTAATTTCGCTGGCTACCTTATCCTTCAAACCGGAACACAACAATGCAGGCATTGTTGCTTGGCAGCAGAAACAGATAAGGCGGTGGTACTCACCCAGGCGGACTCCTCAGGCTTGACAGAGTCCTACCACTTGATAAGGTTGATCGCATTCAGACCGACATACAGACGGTAAACGCGCCAGGCGTTCAGTACTGACAGAGACACAGACTGCGTGCAATATGGCTTTATGCTTGGTCAATGTTGTCTAATTTGACGGACGCATACTGCCGATCGCTGCTCAAGTATTGTCAGTTGGTACCCTGTGCGTGAGACTCCATAGTAAACGATTCTGAATACGGGAGTGAATCCTTTATATCCATGGCCTTCTCAAGACAATAAAATTATGAAATAAAGTATAGAAGATAGGAAAAAATACGATGATATGAATAGAATATAACACATTTATTTACACACAAAAACACCACAAACACATAACATAATGGCTTAAAAAGGATTTGAATCACTGACCTCCAACAATACAGGTATTATTTGGTATTATTTGAGGTCAGTGGCTCGAGTCTAGGGCCGTGATGCAAATTATAAAAAAAAGAAACTGATCAGACGAAACTTTCATAATATAAAATAGTAAAGTTATTAATTTAACGACCTGTGTGGTTCAATGGTCTGCCACGCAAGAGATCCCGGGTTCCAATCCCGGCCGGGTAGAAACTGTAATGATGTATTTTAATTTATGTTACGGGTCTGGGTGTTTTATGTATAATAAGTATGTATTTAAAAGTATGTAATTAGTATAGCAGTTATCTAGCACCCATATCACAAGCTTTGCTCAGTTTGGGTCTAGACGGCGCTTTGTGAATTTGTCCACGATTATTTATATTTTAATAAAATGACTTTATGCACGGTAACATTTCATGGTGTCGGTTTTGATGTTTATACCGTCTGTGTCTTGCTCAAGTTTCCTACCAGATGTTAGAAGTTATTTTTATTTGCCAATCAGTCGATCGTTGCTCCATAGAACCAGTTTACCAACCTACCTGCTAATATTATTAATAGATAGGAAGGTACAATTTGACTGTTTGGTATGTTTGTATAAACATATTTCATTTATTCGCTTTTATTGGAACAATATGATTTTTATAAAAAGGTATTCGCTTTTTTTTATTAGATTACCCTGGCATTTAACCGCCATCGTACCTGGTGGTAAGTGACGATGCGGCTGAAGATGGAGCATGCCTGTCCAGGAATAGCCTATTCACTCTAGCCTTGAAGGCGTCCAGATTATAGTGATCAGGGGGCAGGAAACGTGTTCCATTCCTTAGACGTACACATTTACGCATTATACATCACATTTAACACCTTGTAAAAGGCACTACGAATGTCAGGTAATTAAATCTAATTGATAATTAAACATACAAACATAATTATAACAACTTAATTGGTTAATAATTAATGAAATAAAATTGTCAAAGCATTACATAATGTCAAAGTTTAAATACACTCAAACATAAAATGTCCATAAATAATAATCATAATAAAATTCATTAATCAAAATAAGTACCATTCTTAAGCTTTCTGGTATTTTATTATACATTTTAAAACCTCATGCAAAGGTACCTTTTCGAAATATTATATTGGGGTTATGAACGCTAAAATTTAACAAAAAAAAAATCATGTAAAATTGGTTCGCCAAGCCTCATTAGCCCATAGCGGTTTCACAGTGAAAAAGTTATCAGACCACATAAAGCGCCGAGCCCCTAATTTCACAAAGCATTACTCTACTAACTCTACATTTTGATCAGAAAGTATGGTTTGACCGTTTCATGGATTCAAACGTAGCTTTATCGTGGCATTTCGTCTTTATCAACTTCATCTCAGGCGCAGGACAGCCACTGTTAGAAATAGCGTCTTACTCGTAATCAACGTAATCAACCCTCTACATATGTAGTATACGTGTACCAAGTTGTATGCTTCTATAATTAAATACGCAATTCTTACAAAAATTGACACGAATCTGCAGGACTATTGCCCACAATGTTGGAAAATACCTGTTACATTTTTTTTTTATTATTTTGGGTGCAATAAAGAGTGTATCTATCTATAGATATCTAGACGTAGTAACTATAGTAGTTAAAATCATCCAGGCGTAACAACTGCAAATCTAGACTGAAAGTTACTCAACGCGGCGTTTATTGCAACTAGATATAATCTATCGCTAAATACCTAGTGCTTGGGTAATACACTTTGCTACTAGAACAGTGAACAATCACCGCTGGATCTGATATAGTTTCAAGGAACTTTGTAACTCTAAACGTTATTTCCTATTTCTCATTGGTACTAGTCAATGTTGGGAGGTCAGGTGTCTATGCAGTTCCTAAGCAGCCTCTCGTGGTGTCCACGCGAAGGTTCGAAAGAACGTTTCCCGCTCGTTTTTTTTTATACCACAAATGTGGCAAACAAGCTTACGGCCTGCCTGATGGTAAGCAGTTCTCCGCAGCCTATGGACGTTTGCATTACAAGGGGCATCACCCACGCGTTGCCCACCCCGTGAATCTCCAGGGAAAACCTCTCCAGGTATTTCATTCCATAACTTTAGTGTGCGTGGAAGAAAGTTCGATTCGGATGTGGAATGAGCTCCCAGCCACAGTGTTTGCTATGTTGTGTTACATTGTATTATACATTATTATATTATGAAACGTTTGTTGGAATGTTAGGGATAAACTCTGAACAGATTTCGTAACTTCTTTTACTAAGAAGCTTTACTATTCGCAAGTGTCATAGGATACTTTTTGTCCTATATAAATAGGATCCCGCGAGATAGTTGAATGTTCACAGAGATCCGAACTGCTCGCGGGTGAAAACCGTGGTACTGACATTATAACAGTGTGTTAATTAGTCCATTATACAATACCATTAACATGTAATTTGTACAAAAGTAAGTGTTCTTTCGCGCCTTTGGGGACTGAGGTTCCCTATACATGACTCAAAACATTCGGATGATCAAAAATCATTATTAATTGTTTTATTACTATCTTTTATCATAGAATTGTTTGAGATAACTTCTATGATAGGTAGTAGTTGATGATGATTGTATATTGTATTTTCTCGTTAAATATCAAGATTTGTTTTTCCTTATTATCGAAAACAAAAGATAGACTTATTGTGAGTACTTAATAATTGAAGGAAAAAAGGAATTCAAACTCAACTAAGTGACCATGAAATGAATATGCTTAGAAAATTCACGCAGCGCCATCTAGCCCCAAAGTAAGCAAAGCTTGTGTTATGGGTGCCAGAAAACCAATAAACTACTTAAATAAATAAACACCCATACTTTGCTTACGTTAAATACTTTAAACAATTAATATTTCTACATTGAACAGATTTTTAACTAAACCGTCCAATAGCAAGCTAATAACGAGAAAGTGTGAATGTTTGTGTATTTGTTGGTTCTTCGTGCTCGTTTAAAACGACGAACGGATCCGTCAACATTTTTTTTTTCAAATTGACAGCTTCATCAGCCCCAAAGTAAGCAAAGCTTATGTTATGGGTATTAAATAACTGATAAACTACTTACATACTTTTTTAAAAGACATTCTTTTCATACATAACTACACCCCGACCCGCAACAGAAATTTAAATTCATAATTTCCATTCCTGCCCGGCCGGGAATCGAACCCGGGACCTATGCGTGGCAGACCGTGGTTCAGTTAATCAACTGAACCGTTCAGGTTGAATGTGGTAAGGGCTTTTGCGTAATCATTATGTTGCAATGAATGCGACTATGTTTTAGTGTCGTAACTTACTGGTTTAGTCCATAAGTAACTGTCTTATATGAACTTATAGCAAAGCCCAGTGCGACACTCTAGAATAGATGATATGCTTGTAAACTTAAGAGTGTCGCACCGAGTATTATCTATATTTTATTATGAATGATTTAACTAATTCTACGGCGTCGACATTGTAAATTACAATAAAATGTAATGTGCTTATTATAAAGAAACTTCCTATGTACAAATTTGCTACTTTGACGAGTAACTCTGTTACTGATAAAGAATTTGTATTTGTATTTATATTCGAGTATCAAGTAGTGGATGTCTTTGATAATGAATAAGAATACGCCAGTGGTAGCGATAGTAGGATTTATGTTTTTAGATTAAGGCTTTAGTTTCATTCAATTATAATTTTAGGTTTCTGTTGTTTCTATGTGAAGTTTTTTTTATGTCTGTTTCTTATCTATTAAAGAAATAAGTTCTCAAATGAAAATTTCATTGCGCGCTGTAGTATCTACTCATCAAGACCATTTCAAAGAGCCCAAACACGATGGGGTTATCTTATTGCGTTCATTAGACCCTATTACCACCTGCCGACTCCATCAACAGACCAGCTCCATGGTACCATATTAATGCATTGTCATCCAAGTTACATAAATACCTATAGTATACCAAATTTAAGCTCAATGGGGTACTAACAAATGGACGAAAAAATAGTTTGCAAATATTGACGAACAACTTGAATACATACGATCAGTGCAAGTTAAATAAAACTTGTAAAAAGTGTACTTCAAACTATTTATTGCGAGGCGAGTTGAAGAAAAAAATATGTGTTTTAATGTTATTTTTAGTTAGTCTGTTTTTAGTAGTTTAGTGTCACGACAAATCGGGGTTTTTAGGGGTTATAGCCCTTATCTAATATAAAAAATGAGCTGATTCATCATTTAATCCCTTTTCCGTAGGAGTTTTTTAGGAAATGTGCATCTTTGATTGCATTCTTTCACGCAAAAACTAAACAAATTTAAGATCTGAATAAGATAAATACTGTCAAACTTAGAAGAAGCCCTATATTGTCACTCTTAGATTCAATAAGAATTCCTAGACACTTCTGCTATTGTTTGTTTACGCCAGGCCTGCTCGGTATTATGAAATTGCGCTATTCATTGCCTCCTAGAACAGGTTAAGCTGGTCGCTAGCCCAAGCTACAGGCACCAGTCTACCAGTAACGCGAGTGATAGCAAAACAAAGACTAACACAAATACTACATGAAACTGCGTATGACCTGTAAACTAATATCATTACCTCTAAACAAGCAAGCGGCACTTTTTAAAATTTGCTGTTTTTTATTAGGCTTGCGTTTGATTTTATCTAACCTGAAGGGACGATGAGGTCAAAGATGTAGCATGCTTGCCTAAAATATACCTAAATTAACTATGTGACTTGAATATCCTAAGATAATGTTTTTCGGGGACAGTGACGCAAGCAGACTGTTCAATAAGAAACAAGTTCTCAAATGAAAACAAAGATTTTTATGAATGAAAAGCATCAAAATTTCTGAGTACGAGATGTTAGATGTATGAGACGTATATAATTTTTTGCCTCGTTGTCCGATGGGAAAAAGGAATTGATAGAAATACACAAATACATGTGTAATTCAGGAATTCAGGTCGAGACCTGAAAAAGAAAGAGGGAAAGAGGCCCCGTGGGCGGCCCAAGAAGCGATGAATTGACATCGCTGAGTCGAATGCGAGAGCCAACGGCTTACGACGCGAGGATACCGTAGACTGGGCGTAGTGGAGAAGAATGAGTAGGATAGCGGACCCTGACAGAGGCCGGGATAAGCGCTAGGATGATGATGATGACGATGATGATGACACAAATACATGTGTAATAATAAAGTTTGATGAATTGCGGTTTGTTATGGACAATAAATTCCTATGAGGGAAGTGTAAAATTAAATAATAAGTTTTAGGTTAAGAAGTGAACAAAATAATTTATCAATCTGAAATAGAGAATCCCAGATTAATTATTAGATTCTACAGATAACTATAACATTTTACCAAGACTTTAGCTGTCAACATAGCATTATTATTTGCAGAACATTATTTACGCTGGCGTGCTACTTTTCAAGGATTGTAAGGAAAACACTTGTTAGGTATTGAAAATAAACACTAGCTCAGTAAGTGATACTTATTGCAAATCTCACTATACTAACACCTCTTTACTGCGTGCGATTTAGTGCGTGTTTATTTATGTCATCCAGCAAAACATACACGTTTTACTAACATACACGTTTTACTTGCCTGTATGTTGTTTTATAAGTAAGTGGTGGAATAATTATTTTCGTAAAAGTACGGTGCGTTGCTTCACCGGCCCATGGTCACCGTTCCAGTGACGTCATTAACCGCCATATTACGGCCAATATAATATAATGGCACAGCTATGCTACGAAGTACGGTAACCTTATACCAACTAAGTTGACGTAAGACAGTAGGTAACACATATGTGTTAGATTAGACAATAAAAAATGAACCTATAATGTCACCTCTAGGACAATCGTTGTCGATTATCCTAGAGATTATTTGTCATTTGTTTATTACTCAAACCACTATTTGCTTGAAAAATGATTTCAATGACACAATGGTAATACCCTTACCCATGACTGTGACAAATAGATTAATTCATAGCCTCTTTAACCGGATATGTACTTTCTGTGACAATTCTAGTGACACATTTGCCACATCCGCGAACAAATCCCACAAATTTGCCCCCGAATTTGTGTAATCACTTACGTGGTCTCCATGTTGCTAGTTCAAATTCTAGTAACCGCAATTCTGAATCTCAAATAAGGAATCCCCTGTGATTCACTTTTTAAGGCTTGGTATTGAGTCTTTGGCTTTGGTAGTTTAGATCATGACATCGTATGACGCAGTATTTACACTATCTACGTTGACATTACCTACCTACGCACTGTTGCTATAACTCATCATGATCATCAGACTAAAAAGGATGTTTTAAAAAATAAGAGTTAAATTTAGGAGGTGTCAAATGAAATACGTTTATTCAGTTTAGGTTTTCACAAACACTTATGATCACGAATATGAAACAAGGTGATTTAGATTTTTAAAAAAATGTTCAAGAAATAGGTTAAAAATTTACTAAAATCCTTAATTTTCACTACTTAAACAACTGTCGAATATTTTGGTGCCAACAATTTTTTACTTGATTGTTGTGGAAAAAAATTGTATTTCATTTACTGTTGGAGTCGGTGCCCCGCCTTCAATGACGTTCAATGATCCTCCATGCCTACATGCCCCCCCCCCGTAAGTTAAGAATGTAATGGGTGCCTATAACGTTAGTAGTAAGGGAGCAGCTTCCGTATTATTAACCTACTTAGTAAAAAAACACATTCCATTAATTGAGAGAGTATTTGTTATTTTTCAAGGCGTATTTTGATCCGAGTGCATTGCCCGGCAAGTCGTTCACGTAACCAGCTCATACGATACAGTATTTTGCATAACATTCAAGGTATTTTGGTCAAGGTCAAAGCTAGCGAAACCTTTTGGAGGTCGTCTCTGAATGTGATGCCTCTGGCGAGTGGGATTTAGTGCGCGTTTCTGTCTGGAAATGACTAAACTCGATACATTTTGACTGGGAGGTCACGGAGGCCTGAGAAGCGATGGGTTCACATAGCTGAATCGGATTCTAGAGCCAAATCCTTCTAAAGACCAGGCTAAGTGGACGTGGTTAAGTAGGAAAGCGGACCCTGCAAGAAGCCTGGATAGACCGTTAGGATGATGTTGATGAATTTCGATTTTATTCTAAGACTAGCAACCGGCCCCTGCTTCGCACAACCAGTAGATAACCGTAACAAATTATATACCTGAACCTTCTTCTTATATCACTCTGTCTATTGGCGAAAACTGCATAAAAATCTTGGTCTTGAAAAAGTGGGTCTTGAATTTTATAACATATAGTGATACAAGGACAGGTTACAAGGTTAACGCCTGGAAAAACATGCCAACCGAAATATTTTTATTATCGCAAAGATGCCTCGGCGGCTCGCTTTAATATCTGTTTTAATACCGGAACAACTTCCTGGCCAATTAATTTGGCAAAACCAGTTCGACCCCAAGATCTTTAATCGATGCGATTGGCCATATACGCGATAATTATGCATTTAAATTTCACTGCCACGACTATACTGTTTCAATATGGCCAAAGGTCATTTCCGCAAAACGCCAAAAAGATAAAGCCTTGAATGATTTTTTAAACCACAATGGTACCAAACAAGCTTACGGCCTGCCTGATGGTAAGCAGTCACCGTAGCCTATGGACGTTTGCAAATTGAAACTATGGTTACCGGTAACTTACTGGTAATGTTCATAGCATGATTTTATTTTAGTATCGACTGGTTGAACAGCTCGGGAGCCGATTAAAATTCTGTGATGGTAGATTATTTTATTATTTTTGAATTCTATTGTTATGCTTTATTCCTTGCTTATATTTTAGTCCCTTGGATATGTGGGAAGTACTCTGCCAGAAGAAATTATTGGGTTGAGTATCACTTAAAAATATGTAAAAGTAAGTTTGTATGGCAATTTTTTAAAAATAAGTTTGTGTGGCAATTTTTTGTACAAACAATAACAATAACAACAAATCAATAAGTAGAATCGCTGTATACTTTTAAGAAAAAAGTAAAACAACATTACTTGTTGTCTTTAGTGGGGTGATTATGAGTGCTGGGGTACTAGCTTTCAAATTGTTTTTGTGTTGTCTTTGTAAACTTTTGTGTAGATTTCATGTGCACTACCTATCAATATATATTAGTAGTTTATGCAACTGTTGCATACACTACTTTATCTACACTCATATTTTCATGTTAAAATTTCGTACCTATAATTTTTTCAACTTTGCTGGAAGTAACTGCGAGTCAGTTCTGTTTTATCTACGCGTTGAGGATATCAAGCGAAATTCACTTCCCTTCCTTTACATTTATCTATTTATTTGCTTCAAACAAGAAAAAACATTCACAAACACAAATTACAACAATTAGAAAAAATATTCTGTTTAGCGGGAAAATAATTCCAAATGTACACAATCACAACCACAGTCTATGAACTGATCACAAATATAAACAGGAATTTTGAATTTGTTGAAGACATTTAGGTATTCAGCCTACATTTAGCCGTGGCCCGGCGCCCGACAAAAATGTAAAAAAAAAAAGTGTTGCATAATGATTAAAAAGTTATTTTTCGATACAGCTGTAATGAAAATAGTATGGGAAATGCGAAAAATAATTTTTTAAAATTTTAATAAGTTGGCGTGAAAAAAGTGTATCCTTAAACAACTGTTTTCGAAGATGTTATTGGAACATTACGCTATGAGTGTAGATAAAATATTTTGTTTCTTTCCATACTAAGGTTGTCTGGAAGAGATCACTCTAGTGATAAGATCGCCCTTTGTACTGCTTAGTATTATATATTTTATCCCATGTGTGAATCCTGTAGTGTACAAATAAAGAGTTTTTGTATTGTATTGTATTGTAAGTAGATAATAAATAAGTTACAAACGTAACTTCTTAACCAGATATCAAATAAGATTAATTACTTATCTAATTATCTATATATATTTAGCACACTTCCACCCACACAGTATAAAAGAGCGTAGTTTTCTTATTTTGTGCAATAAATAGGTAAGGCCCAAAAAAAACTTTTTTAAAAAACAACACACACAAAACAAAAAAACAAACAAAAACTTGGAAATAAATATAGATACAGTTGTGCCACCTTTCTTTGATTCACCAAGAAAGACGATAATTTAGTTACACCTGTAGCTGAATCTTTTAACTCCAAAATTTTTGCGTTTAATTTAAAAATATCGCGAATATGTTGCACCTGTGTATCTTCTTCCAGCTATTCGCTCGTTTATAATGCGTACGGCTAAGGAATGGAACGCGTTGCCTGCGAGTGTGATCCCTGATCATTATAATATGGATGCCTTCAAGGCTAGAGTGAATAGGCTGTTCCAAGACGGCGGAAGATAGCGGTCAAATGACAAAAAAAAAAAAAAAACTTTCATTTGACCGTACAATAGGCGGCAATAAATAATGTCGGCACAGTACACGTTTATAAGTGCATGACCACTTTTATAAAAAATAAAAAACATTTGTAGCTACTGCCATATACAGGATATTCGGTGCATTGTTGTAAACATATGGAATTGGCTAAAAATAAGAAAACTACCTTCTTTTATACTGTATGGGTGGAAGTGTGCTAAAGATTAAAAGTAAAATGCTATAATGAATTTCCATACTTACATATAAATTAAAGTTAAAATACTATTTGATTACACAGCCTCAATTCTTCTGAATTGTAATACAAAAAAACTAAACTTGAAAATGTTTTCTATTTAAAACCCTTTCTAACAGTATGCTACATGCTATAAAACCTTTTAACATCTGCACAGGAATTCGAATTTTAAGGTGGTCATGCACTTATGAACGCGACCGCACATAGCTTATTCGGCCTCGTATTTACTCACACGCGTGTGTTGTATTATATGGTATTATATCCTATTTTTAATTGTTATTTAAAGGTAAAACTATCGTAATTAATAATAAATAATATTGCCAAATAAAATTATAAACATTTCTGAACGAATGTAAGAGATTCCTGAACGATGTTTAATCTACTCAAGTTAATGTAATCTACTCACGAATGTATTCAAGTACATTCAGTACTAATTAATTAAAAGTGAGGTTTCTAAATATGTAATTTATATTGTAATTTTTAAAAATTACAAGATAAATTACAAACCAAAAACATCGAAATAGCTCTTAAAACTATTTTTAATAATTATAAGATAAATTACATAATTGAAACCTCACTCTTAGTTAATTAGTACTGAATGTACTCAAAGATTAAACATCGTTCAGGAATCTCTTACATTCGTTCATTAATGTTTATAATTTTATTTGGCAATATTATTTATTATTAATTACGATAATAGTTTTACCTTTAAATATCAATTAAAAATAGGCTATAATACCATATAATATAACAGCCGATGTGCATTTTTTTACCGCTGACGTCTGTACCTATAGTGCAACTAATTTGTCTGTCCTGATGACAGCGTCGCTGTTGTTGGCATTGACATGACATTTTAAAATGGCGACACTTAGTTCCAGCTTCGGCCACCGGGTCACATAAGTTTGTGGCACTAAACAAGAATTTGCTAGACGCTATAATTTTTGTGTGGAGGTAGCTACTCCTACACAAAATTACTATTGATTGTTTTATCATAGTAACTGTGAACGAAGTCGTTCGGAGCGAAACTGCAAAGAATAATATGAATGATGAAATAATCAGACAACTAAAAGTCACATACAATTTACTCTACGATGTTTTTTTAATAACATATTTAATACAAATATTAACATAGTGGCCAGAGGCAACTATGACGCTACTGCTCTCCATACAAGCGAGATAAAACACAAACAAAAACCAGTTTACATTGGGTTCATAGCGTCCGAACGTTTGCATAATTGACCTAGAGTTTTTGGTTTGCGTGCGTAAGTATAAGGAAGAATATGTAAACAATGACTTGTTCTATAAATATAACCGTTTTAAATTCACAGACGAAGGAAGTCGTGCGATGTTTTTGTGTAAAGATCCATTAAAGTTCATTTAAGTTCATCATCATCAGCGTGTAATTCTTCCAATCGGCACCTCTCCCACAAGTTAGTTGATGACCTTAGTTGGACGAAATTAAGCCGAGGCTCGGGGGAAGCGATGCCTTGACGTAGTCAGGAATGATATGCGTGCCAATAATCTCACAGTTAAGGATGCCGAAGACCGAGCGAGGTGGGCCAAGACTAGCAAGAAGGCGGACCCTGGGCGCTCGCGACGCGCGGGGGCGCAACCTGTTGTTTACGTTTTGAACTTAGTATGGTTAGTAACTTTAGTTATTGCGTAACAAAATTACAAGTTCAATGTTAATTACCTACCTCAACGTTATGTTATGTAGATGGTAGCAGAAGCTGATTATAAAGCGACGTTATAATACATACACCAAGACTAATGCATACGTACATTGCAATGCATTGGTTGTATTTACTTGTGGGTTGTTTTGTGACCGCTGTTACTTTGTACTACAATATGTCCTATGCTTTATACCCGCCTGTAACCTCCAGGTGCGGCCCCTACAAAATGGTTATAGACCGATCGATGATCACCTGAAAATCGGTCAAGTGCGAGTTAGATTTTGCGGCAAAGTGTTTGGGGGTCTTGCTATACCTTCACGGCATTTGGCCAAAAAAACTCACTGATTGTCTACAAACGCAGATCTGATTGCTTGAAATCATGAGCGTGTCAAAAAATTCTATCTTACATACATTAAGTATACAAGGACAGCTCTGTACGAAAATTTAATGGACTAACTAAAATTTACATTACGGCCTTCTTCTGCTGATCCTTGAAAGCTGGAGCGATCGCAATAAAAGGAACTAAAGGGCACCACAGATTAACAGTTCGCCGGACGACATCGGTCTGTCAGTTAATCGCAATAGGTACATTAACAGTTCCGTTTAAGGTATCGGACTGAGGACTAATACGAACTGAGAGTGTGTGACCGCTTGACAGATATCGGCAGGAGGTAGTCAGCCGGCGGCCTGTCTATTGTCAGTCGAGCGCCTTCAGTTTTACAAAAACTGCCGACTCACAACTGCTAGTGTGTAGTCGCAGACGTCGCAGCAGGCCATTGGCGGCAGGCCATAATCGCGTTAGTGTGTAGACGTTATGGACCTAGGATGGCAGGCAGCCCGATACGACCAGAGACTGCAGACGGACTTTTAATGAACCCTTAAGATAATACAATGAGCAAGCGCAACGAGTCCGAATTTTTAACCCAATTCCTAATTTTTTAGCACTTCAAAACTGAGACAAACAGTACCTATTATAAATAACATAAAGTAAGGAATGAGCGAGCGGAGCGAGTTCAAGTAATGATAAGAAACCAATCAGGGCGACTTCGTCCACTTTCTCAACTCACCAACTTCCTTAGATACTGACCCGTCCATTTTCCTAGCTCCGATGACATGAGCCAGCTACATTTTTTTACTAAATTGTAAAATGCCAAAGTTCAAGAATATTAGTGGACTCAAAAGTTAGTGAGGGTAGGTAGGCAGGCGTCTAAAACTATGGGTATGAGTACCCAGCCCGCGGCGGGTGGTGCGATGACGGAATTGTGCTGTGGGCACCAGATCGAAAAGTTCCTCAGAACACTCCCCATTAGTGGCGACCACGTACCGGAAAACGCAGCATAGGTAGGCCTCTCACAAGGTGCACCGACGACCTGGTAAAAATCGCAGGTACCAGCTGGATGCGGAAGACACAGGATCGGCCTTTGTGGAGATCTCTGGGGGAGGCCTATGCCCAGGTCTTTCGGCTGATATGATGATGATAATGACTGATATTATTTAATAAAATCAAAGGACCATAATCATACAACAATTTTCTAACTCTTAGGCTATATAGGACTTGGCCGAATCAGGGTGAGATGCGATCCTATAGGTAGGTATACAGGTATCGGCCGTAAATAATGCACATTGGCTAGTTGGCAATTATTTATGCCAGATACCTGTAGATGACGGGAGATTTAGAATACCTGGAGATGACTGGGTACTCTTGTAATACAGCTAGAAGACGCTGAACGCAGAACGAACGAACGAAGAATGCTGTCTCGCATGCACAAAGTCAAACTCTTAAAGGCTGTATAGTCTATAACACGCACAAACACAACACATACATTTTTGTTTGTAGGTACAAACCGCGTGACTTGAATGGGGATAGCTGACGTTGCTATAACTCGCAGCCAAATAAGATCGTATTATGAGTTGAAAAAATCCATTGAGAAATAATATAGTTGTCTCTCGATGAAATCGTTGTGATGAGTTAGAGCGTAGTTTTTGTTTCAATACAACGTTGATTGGAGGTTTCTGTCCGACCTTAATTTGCCTCAATTTTCGCCTGTGTAAAAGATATCGCTGATAAGATTGAAGAAGCTCTCCTCGTTAAGTCACGTGTTGCGTAAGCCCCAGGGATACGTGGGAAATGGGTGCCTAAACCTGCAGGTATTAGGAAAGAGATTCTGCGGGACGCCCACAATGCTAGGGATTGACATCGCGAAGTCGTTAAGAGAGTCAGTGGCTTACGACGCAAGGATGTCCAAGACTAGGTGAAGTGACGAAAAAAGAGTAGGTAAGCAGAAACTGGTAGAAGCCGGGATTGACCGCTGCCATTTTCATGAATACCCATTATTTGTATCTGCCTTTAAGCTAGACTATTTGGAATACTTTCCACTGAATATAGCATCTCTGAGATGCCACAATTGTGAGTCCCAGTCTAGTCGGCGTAGGGTTGCGCGTCTGTCGGTCTTACAGGTAGAAGAGAGTGTGCGAAACAGTTGCACCACCTCATCCCGCCACCCCATTATTTCCGCCAACGAGAAACGCAAACAGCTGTTTTTATTTCCATTTACATTGACAAGGTTCCTTCCCGATTACGGGAACATACATAAACTTTAGCCTGTATCTTAAGAGGGTTATGGAAGACTATCGAGTGCTCAAGTAACGATATTTTGAAAGATTTACGTATCAAATAAAATTGTAAACTATATTGTCACTTACTCGTACATTGATCTGCCTTTACAAATCAAGAAAGAAATCTTTATCACTCGTCGATAGAAACATCCGATCTAGAGGGCACAATAAAAACTATCTGACTTACGCAGAATCCAATTAAAATGCGATACCGATCTAGATAAACAAAGGCTTGTATTACGTCAAACAGTACGCGTCAGCTTTTATTAAAACTGATACCATCGATAGTTCTTCCAACGATGATTCATAATAAACAGGGTCGTTGTTTGCATCAAGTGTCATTGTTCACAGTGATTCGTCAATGATTCTACGATACTTATCTAATAATACGATATAAACACGCAAAAACGATTAATTAAATATTATAAAAAATTATTTGAAACTTTTTTTTAATCTAACTACCCAGATATTTTTGACCTTCATCTCACCTGATGGTAAGTAACGATGCGATTTCCAATAACTCATCAATACATTTTTTTACTTTTACATTAATTAATACACAAGGGAATAAACAAAACTACACAAATTTATTACTGGAAATCATCGGGTTGCCGCATTCAGTCTCCACCTGCAACTTTCACCAATCGCTACTCCAGCTGGCCGAATGGTAGGCGTCTTACACTATACCTGCAGTCTTACACTACGCTTGCAGTGTCTTACACTACGCTTGCAGAGTCTTACACGACGCTTGCAGAGTCTTACACTACGATTGCAGAGACGCGGCCTCCTCTTTGTCGTCGTTGTTGGTTTTTCAACGAGGGAATAAATATATTTTTTTCTTATTAAATATGTTTGGCAAAGGCACCGTTTCCTAGAAGAGCGTCAGTGTTTCACTACGATCTGGATGTGGATATCGATGTGGATGTAGATGTGGATGTGGGATGTGGATGTGGGATGTGGATGTGGGATGTGGATGTGGGATGTGGATGTGGGATGTGGATGTGAGATGTGGATGTGGGATGTGGATGTGGGATGTGGATGTGGGATGTGGGATGAGGAACCGCTATCCTAAAAGAACCGTGCCCGTAGTGTAGGGCGGCTGCTGGAGACACAAATGAAACGATTGTCTGCGAGATAGTAACTAACTTTATTAATTCATCAGATGATTAAATGCTAGTAAACATAATGTAATACCTAAGTATGTATATCAAATAAATCTCTACGTTCACCTCTACAGTAGTATGTGCATACCAGAATGCCTGAAATATATTGGGCAAAATAATGTAATGTGTTTTTAAAACTTCGTTTTCATAAATCATCCTGACGGTGCGCTTAAGAATACATTTCAGTTTATTCAAATTTGGTTTATTTGTTGACTCACGGTATTAAATAATGCTTACAAAACAGAACAAGAACATGATAACGAGTAGAGTCATTATATCTAAATATACGGATATAGATTGTCTCTACCAGTCTCTACGTACATACTAGATGTAGAGTAGCAGAGAACTAATAAACTAATTAAACAACAGAGAGTCGCAAACGCCACACTGAGTTTATTCAACTGGTGTTTGTTAACTAAATTGTTAATTACTAAGTCTTACTACTAAGTCCGGTTTCAGCTCAGTTTGGATTGTACATATTACAATTTCGAGATGTTAGTTGAGTTGACATACGAGTGTCAAGAGTTTGTACAGTTGTTGAGTTCTATGAAAATGTTAAAATGACAAATACTCTTCAATGTATAATCGCAAATACTTTGAAAGGGGAAAAATCATAACTAATTATACAATGCAAAACATTTGTGTATTTAAACAAAAACAAAAGATAAAAAATAGAGTTATTGTAATTTCCTGTTGCTAAATTAGTATACATCCAATGCTTGGATGTTGTGGCTTATAATTTTGATGAACTAGCTTTTACTTTGGTGTCGCACGCCCGTTGCCTTAAGGTCCAATCGAATTATAATTGTATTGTTATGTTTTACCCTAAACTTCCCAAACTACTGAACCGATTTTAATAAAACAAATCTGAAAACCATCGCGATTGAACTGGTTTCCAAATAAAGAAAAACGCATCGAAATTGGTCAATCGGTTTGGGAGCTACTATACCACAGACAGATCCACAGATACACACGTCTTTATAACACCCCTGTTTTTTGTCAGGGGTTAAAAATAAAGTCATGTACCACAATATTATACTTGCGTGTACCTATGTTACAAATACATTATTTCAGACTTTTTCATCATTTCGCGTTAATTACCGGTTGTGCTCTCGCGCGCGATGGCCCGGAGTCCGCCTTGACCATGGTCAAGTATTTGACAGATCAGGTTATTACAGTAGAGCGACTGCCATCTGACCTCCATGACCCTGATACCAGGGGAACCTGACCAAATTGGATCATGGTTACACATTCAGTCGCCTGAATTTGCAGGAATCATCACGATGTTTTCCCTCACCGTAAGAGCATTGGTTAGTATTTAACTAAAATTTATAACTCAGAAAAGTTTGATTGGTACATGGCGTCAGCGGGATTCGAACCCGGTATCTCTCTCGTCGGTAACCCTAACCGCTCGGCCACCGACGCTTTTATACACAATTTTTTGGTATCCGATTGAGCTGAAATTTGGTATACCTTTGCAACTTGGATAATCCATGGAGCTGGTCTGATGATACAGTCAGAAGGTGGTCATGGGAACTAATGAACGCAATAAGATAACCCCATCGTGTTTGGGCTTATGAAAAAATAATTTTTATTTGAGAACCCCCATATTAAGTGAAAATCGTCTACTAGAGAATTTAATCATATACATGAACTCATTCCATTGAAACATCAAAACGACAAGAAACAAGGTGTTCTAGAACAAAGACGTAACTAACCTAATAAAATAGAGCAGAACCCAAGCCCATACAAATTCAGACCTCGTTGGGCAACTTTTATTCTTTGCCCTCCACCAGACACTTTCAATAGCACCGAACACTTTTAACCTTCACATTGTCCTGGCAATTTTAAAACATGCACAAGTAATTACTTGTTGCACAGGGTTTTCATACGACTTAAATGGAATGGGTAGTTTTGATTTTAAATTATGAGAACGGCAGTGGCTATCAAACACGATTATATCACCCGGATAGTGTTCATGGGGCTGGACAAAGGGTTCTCTCAAAGAACTCCTCGAAGTTTTGTGCGCTGCTAATAATATGTTGTCACTTCCCACGATCCTCATTAGATCTTCAATCAGCTTGTAGCTCCCACGCTGGCTCTTCCGTCCATCTCTACAGCAACTGACTGAAATCATTAGTAAAATATCATGCAAGCTTCTCAAGACTGCGTCGTATTATAATAATATTTCATATCCATAAGAGCCTTATAGACGCACACGGCAATGTAGGTCAGATTCTCAGAACGACAAATTCTAAGGAGTTCATTATGTTCTTTAGTCAGATTCGGAATACGTCAGATTCTGACCAGGACGGACATTTCTACAGCCAAAGACACGAGTCTGACGTACATGGTTTCTGCATGATTTGTCCCAAATGTTTATGAAATTTTGGTTTCTATACTAATGATAGCAAGCTTTTTTATTATTTGTTAGCATCCGCGCAGCGTCCGCATAGTCCCCGCGCAGTAATCGCGATGCACAAGCACAGTCACACGTACTTGTGCACGCCAATAGGGCAGACTACACGTGTTCTGTCCGGTTTCTACGCGGTAACTGTGGGGACACCACGCGTACGCGTTTACGGTTCGGTTTGTAAATGGCGATGTATAAACCGACCTTACTTAATCAGCATATCAGCATACATGAATATCAGATGTCGTTCATAATGTCGCTAAACCTATCCACAAAATGCGTTCCACAAACGCTTTTGCTAACAGAAAATCGACATAGACATAGATATTGACATGATTTATTTTGACATCACAAAATCCATAAGTTCACATCCAAAATAAGTGTCACATTTTTATTGCCATGTTGTTATTAGCTAATTTGAACCTTTAAAAAGCCTTTAAACAGTCAAAGGCAAAAGCAAATATAACAGTGAATCCACAAACACACAATCCACACAAGCACGCTACACTGTCATTTGCATCGTCACATAACAAAAGACACGCCTTTTTGCACATAGGGCTTAGTGGTGACCGACCGGTCCCCATAATTAACCAACAGACTGCTAGAACTCAAACGAATGGAACTCAGGAGTAGTTGGAACAAACCTCCCCTAACCAAATTACTGTTGACCATCGGAGCTACACACAGTCTTTGGATACCTGAGGGGATTCCTGGGAGCCGCGGAAACAGCGGCTCATGTACCTCTAGAGTATGAGGGACTAAAGGACCACAGGGCTAAGATCTCATTAAAAACATAATCTTTCGAGAGGCCTGCGAACGTCCGCAGAGACTGATAGACTTTTGAAGGGAGCTAAATTAGTAAGCAAGGGTTTAAATTAGGTCCATAACGGAAAAAGGGTGCTCACCAGCCATAAACCTGAACATGATGTGGGTTAAAATCAGTTAGTCGCCTTATGACATTGCGGAAGAAATCGAGTATTTAGGGGTGCGACGTGCGCACATTTAAAATGCCTGTGTGCCCGGAAACGGTTCTGCCGTAATGAAAATACCTGCCGGCGGAACATTATTGGATTCGCATAACCGTTTCGGGGCTCCGTTGCATGAGGGACAACCGTACCATATCGTGAGGGGAGGGACTACGGAGGACGAGGGACCACGAGGGATCAAGGCGACACCCTTCGGTTTTCGGCTAAGATCACTTTGTTCTTTTTTGTTGTTAACAAAGACCATTATGTTATGGGGCTAGAACGGACTACTAGGTACAAACAGGAAAGGTACAAATGTTAAGACGGATTTCAGGATTGAATTACTTTATTTATCTAATTATTACCTACATATTTTATTATGTTTAGTACACCTAAAATATTTAGTTCCGGTAAAAATGTACACTTTATACAAATAAATAATACTAAATATACGTATATATCTTAAATTATAAATCTTTCAAAATAGTTGCAAAATATACATGAAAAAGCGATCTTAAAAGTAATGCATCAAAAAAATATTGTATGGCAACGCGCAAAGCGCAATACAAACATAAAAATACGGTCGCTGGTGTCCCTCCTCTGACCGGTCTAATAAAAAACGTAACGTTCGAAGCACTAAAAACGCATTAGTAGTCAGATGCGGCACGGCCTTGGATCCGCCGCGAATGCCTAAGCGCTCACAGTAACCACCTGGGATGTTTTTGTGCTAGTGCTGCCAAAATATTATCGACTATCGATATGTATAACATACACCATGATCCAATCTGGTCAGGTTCCCCTGGTAGCAGGGTCACGGAGGTCAGATGGTAGTCGCTCCACTGTAATTACCTGATCGCCATATCCTAGATCATGGTCAAAGCGTACCCCGGGCCCTCGTTCTCACTGTTGTGTATTATCAGCAATTTCCAACAATATGATATCCATTCCGCTTGGCAAGCGTCAAGAATATCGCAAAATCTATTACAAATTTCAAGAAAGACATAGCAAACTTTTATGATTTTAAAATAAACTCTTTCATCAATCAAAATCATCTTAGAATCTGTAGTACGTCCACAGCTGCTAACCCTTTGCCGTTAGCATTCCACATCTATCAGCACCCTTTAGATCCCCTCGACTTTTCATCATCACAGCCCCTAATAGTCCACTGCAGGACTTAGGGCCTCTCCCACGAAGGGGAGGGTTATTGCCACCTCGACTTTTACAAGGTAATTAATCCTTTCGACCTAGCTAGTGTGTCCATTAAATAACAAAATGTCGGTACAGTACAGAATCGTAATACCAGATATGGATGTACAAATCGATAAAAATATCGACAAATACAACACTGACCGATACAAAACTTGGTTACGAACGCATTCAGAACGCGCCCGCTGCCGCTTGTGCCTTTGGTATTGACCTAAATTGTGTAATTTTACGTAGTGTCAAACAATGTACCTGTGTGATAGAAGGGTAACAAATTATTACCTAAATTAGAGACCAACGCGCTATATTAAGTTCTAATTATTAGAAGAAGTTATAATTATTCTACTCTTCCTGTTTTCGTGTTGTCTTTGTTTTTATGTATTTTTTACTTGAACAATCTGTTATGCAAGTGAGTGACAACTTTTTTGTAACTCTATGGTACGGATGTAGTTTAAAATTAAGTTTCTTTATATTATTTGAGTTGTTAATCTCATGGCATAGTTTAGCAGTAACAGCGAGTTTAGACTTTGCCCGCCTCCGGTTTGCCCAGCATAGTGATGGTGTCTCATTTTGTGCTGGTGGTGAATAGGATGAGCTGCCCGGGGTGGCTTTCGTGGATTTAACTCTCCTTACCACCTTAGTTACCCCTGTGTGGTGCTCGATTTAGTTTTATGCGATAGTACATATCGACCTACCCAAAACCAGTATAAGATGAGCTAGCGTGTCTATAGACGCGCATAACACGTTAGCTCCTTTTATGCTGGTTACTTCTACGTCTCGTTTGGACTGGTTACCACTAAGCACCGCGAAATGGCTTGCGCCTTGTACCAGATTGAAGATCGGGATATTAATTTGGTCTGGGCAGTTACGCTACCCCATCCCCATGGGGTGTCGCATCTTAAAAAATATCCTTGCATAAAAGCCTTCCCGGCATCCCCTGGCGGAGTTTAGCAGGTAGGCGGTAGTTTTTCATAGCGAGTCCTGCATAACCAGCCGACCGGTGTTCACCTGTGAACCGGGTGACCGGTGAACACCTAAGTGTTCTCCACCTCCCTTCCCCCCGTTTCCCGGAGGGTGCCCATTACCCGTAGCGGTGGATGCTGAACAATAAAAATTACGCTGCACACGCCATCGTGAATCGGAGCATCGTTTCAGCGCCTCCTCCAACTGTCATCGCCTTTTTTGATATAATAAGACCACGCTAAGTCCAAATCGCTTATTAAAAAAAAACATCTCTGTATGGCAAGTTTTTAAGCGTCATAGAACGTCATTCATAAAAGTCATAATAAACAATTCGATTTCTGTAGGATAGTTTATTTTCGTGAGGTATGAAAAATATTATTAAATAATGGGAAAAACAATTAACTACCGGACTTAAAGAGCAGAAAGGCTAAGACCACGCTAAGTACGATTCGCTTATTAAAAAAAAATATATATAAAAATCTCTGTATGGCAACGTACGTATGGCAATGTAACTGTAAGCTTTTTAAACGTCGTAGAACGTCATTCATAAAAGTCATAACAAACAATTTTATTTCTATAGGATTGTTTATTGTCCTAAGTTATGAAAACTATTATTAAATAATGGGCAAAACAATTAAGGAAGCGCGGGAGATAGTTTTCAGCATGATTAATAATTTAGACAAAATAAAAGTACAAATTCAAGCTAATAGTAACTGAATGTTTACAAAAAGGACTGACAAGGACAGTTTATCCCCAGATTATTGCCATATACACGCTTTATAATTTTTACTACTGTCCTTCAATACGGGCTTATCGTGGTCCTATTATAGGCAGGTGTGCCACATCATAGAGCGTCAGTGGTTATGGGGATAACTCGTACCCCGAGGTACCGGCTTCGAAGCCCAGTACCGCTATTGGTATACAATCACTCTTGTTATTTATATTAGTTTAACACTAGTCGATGCTCTTACGGTGAGGGAAAACATCGTGATGAAACCTGCACATTAAAGCGACTTAATGTGTCACCATGATCCAATCAGCCCTATTTTTGAACCGCTCGCCTCGCGGTTTTCAATTTTAATTTTCGGCATAAAATATCCATTATTTTGATGCATGACGCTGATCTTCCCAATCTTTATCTTTCCGTTCACTTTCCGTGTTATCAATATAATTTAAAAATAGTAAATTTTTCATTCTATAAATAAAAATTGAAAACCATTCGACTCGAGGCAAGTTTAAAAATAGGGCCTCTGGTCAGTTACCACTGTTAACAGGGACACTTTCGCGCGCGAGTGCACAACCAGGACATTGCCGCCAATGTGTCCAAATGCAGAGGTAACTGCGATAAATAATTACAACGTCTACACAGTCCAATCAATTGAACTAATGATGATGAGAAATGAACTACTGAGAATAGAGGCAATTTGAGTGACCTGAGTGGTTCAGTTGGTTAACTTACCGGTCGCCATGCAGAGGTCCCGGGTTCAATTCCCGGCCGAGCAGAAATTGATATGATAAATTTTAATTTCTGTTACGGATGTATAATAAGTATGTATCTAAAAAAAAGTATATAAATAATTTATTAGTCATTTAACACCCATAACACGCTGTGCTTCTTTTGGGGCTAGATGGCGCTGTGTGAATTTGTCCAAGGATATTTATTATTATTAATTTGTGATGTTTCGATACTAATCATAGTCCCTCCGCATCATGTCTGTAGTTCTGTACTCCAATAGGTATCAGATAACAGGTTTTAGTACAAAAAGGTTTTTCTACAAAAAGTTTGACCCCTTGCTTTAAAGTGACGTGATTAAAATACAATTTTTATAATGTCATGCCGCATTATATGGGTATTAGGTATATTACAATAATTTTAAAAATATACATATACAAAAACAACTTCCGGCATCATCATCATAAACGTTACCTAACCGACAAAAAAACGTCGGAAAATGTCCGACCGAGTTTATTTATTATTTATTTAACATATTATTGTACACAAGAGAACTTAACAGAAAATACAGATTAGTTATAACACAACAGGCACTACTTATCTCTAAAAGAAATCTCTTCCAGTAGACTTCCAAAAGAGAGTTGTAATAATTAAACGCATGTGATAATAAGACGTGCACAATAACTATAATTATACTATAACTGAATACATACATAAAATTCTATACTTACTAGGTATTTATTTAGGTACATAGGTAGGTTTACATATAGGTACTCAAATATTTTCTAAACAGTAGTTTAATTAAAATCAGTATAACCGATTTTAATTAAACAAACCTAAAAACCACCTTAAACTGGCTGTCAAATAAAGTAAGCCTCAATAAACTTACTTACTTACTTGATGCCTACAGCTACATTCTATCATCGCACCGCTCGCCACCGACAGGGAGTTCATCCTCACACCGTGGACCCAAATTGGTCGTGAACTGTGCGGTTCCAGGAACTTTTTCCCAACACACTAAGTTTGTGATATGAACTTCCTGGAGAGGTTTTCCCTGGAGAGTACAACATGGAGTTCTTCAAGAAAGGGGTAAAAAGGTTTTAATGGGGTCGGCAACGCGTGGGTTATGCCTCTGGTATTGCAAACGTCCATAGGCTGCGGTGACTGCTTAGCATCAGGCAGGCCGTAAGCCTGTTTGCCACCTTAGTGGTATAAAAAAAATTACTTACTTACTTGTGCGTTGGCTCAGCCACCCAAAGTGGATCTAGGATCCGACATCATCGTGGAGCCTCAATATATGTATGTAATACAGTAAACAGTTCGCTCGTACGATTCGGATGTGGAATGAGCTCCCAGCCACGGTGTTTCCTTTGGTCTATGACATGGGATCGTTCAAGAGGAATATTAGAGGTCTCCTTAGAGTCGGGCAACGCATTGGTAGCACCCCTGGTGATGCTGATGTCCATAGGCGGCGGTGACCACTTTCCATCAGGTGGCCCGCATGCCTGTTATTCTGCCGAATAACATAAAAAAAAAAAAAAAAGTTACAGTAGAGGGTTTTGCCACAATTTCCACTCTTGGCGGATTGGTTGGATTTTTAGGATTGGAAATTGTTTTTAAGAGAACAATCAAGGTACACACATACATACATAAAGCTCACGCCTGTGTCCCACAAGTCGGGTAGGAGGGCCATTTTGCTCTGTCCTTACACAAGTCCATAGCTTCGAACCCCAACTTTTTTGATAACATTACTGGTCTGATCAGTGAATGTTTTTCTGGGTCGTCCTCGACAGGGCCGGTTTTCCAAATTCTCGCCATATACGTCTTTCGTCAATCTTCTTTAATCTTAATAATAACAAAGGTATTATTAAAATTATGTCATATTAGGACAATTATATATTTTTATCAAATTAGGTAGACCCTGGGCCCTCGCGTGCTGCGTGGGGCGCAAAGATGATGATGATGAACCGGAAAGGCGAACACTTAGAAATTAGGAGATAATTAATCTGCGCCTTATCTGCGCGTACGTGGTTTCATGGAAGGAGTGTAAAATAAGTTTTCTGCCGTTAGTGCAAAACCCAAACTGCTGCATTTGGAACAAGACGCCACGCGTGCGGAATCCGCTCACCAAACGTGTCCGGGCGAGTATTTTGAGTATATTTCGTTGTCCGAATTTATATTGTCATCCCTAAAAATCAATAAAATGATTTTTAATGGCTAAAATCGGCTTTCTAATTACGTTTAACCTGCTTAAGACGCATTTTGAATGGCAAGTCGTCGCTGTGCCATCCGCGTGCAGTCGGCGCGTCGGAGGATGTCGTCTGTCGCCCCACCGAAAAAATTACGTACGGGCTCCTAAAACAGTACGAACATAGCTAGAAGGGTACGATGTGTAGTCTCTTCTATTTTATCAGCTTATCAAGGGGGGGGGGGGGGGGGGGGGGTGATCTAGATACCTCGTACTATTGGTCGGAATCAAACGGTCAATGTTGACAGTTGAATTTTAGCCAATAGATATACATATTACTTCTCCATTGATAGAACGCATTTAAGGCCAGGCAGTTGTCGCTTTATGAGTGCATGACTACCTTACAATTCGTATTCCTGTGAAGCTGTTAAAAGGTTTTATAGAATGTAGCATACTGTTCGAAAGGGAATAAAGAAGAAAACATTTTAAAATAAAAAAAGTACCAAAATCGCTTGTTGTTATTTTTTTGTTACAATTCAGAACCACTTTGTCAGCTTTCCCTTTAAAAGACACAATGGTTTTTGATATAAAATAGTTAACATTTTTTAATTGTAATTTATTGTAACCATACTTTAAAACTTAATAAATTAAAAATAAAATTTTGAGGCTGTATTATCAAAATTGTATTAAAATTTTTATTTATAAGTTAAAGTTCGGAAATTCATTAAAGCAATTTCTGTATTTATTAAATAAATAAAAACCTGCAGTTTAAGAATGTGTTATTGGTGCTAAAGGGACAGCTAAAGGCCCTACTTTTAGCTAATTCCATTGGTTTAACAATGCACCTAATATCCTGCTACATGTGACAGTAGCTAAAATTTTTTTTATAGTGGTCTTGCATTTACGAGTATGAGCGCGTGCTGAACAAGTACGATGTACACTCGTTTGTATGCTGGGCACTCAAACTACACTTACTTTGCAACTGAGCTGTCAGCTGTGCCTACCATTCTCGTATTACTTAACTTTCTGTTTGGTCAGCATAAATTCAACGCACTGTCAAGGTCGCTCTGTCGCACATGTCTGATGCTATTGCAACTGCTATTACGTGAATTTGTTTTTATCAAATATCCAACAGACATTCTTATTACTTTAATTTACTATGCATTTGAAGTTGAATCTTTTGCGTTAGCAATCGCAAATTGATTTACAATAAAACATAAAATACTATAAAATAAGTTTCTCTGCTGCCATTCGACTATCCCGCGAACAAGAATGTAGCTTCCTAAAAGAATTTACGAAATCGATTTCGTAGTTTTGGACTTTATCGCGTTCAGATAGACGCTGTGGATCGATTATTGTGTTTAGTACCTATATCCGTAGATGTAGGTGTACGAATTATTTTAATTAAGTATCCTGTGAGAGTATAAAAGTCTAACTCAACATAAATAATAAAGTTTCGCCATTTTATTGATTCTGTGTTGAGCTGGCTCTAAAATTATTTTGAGAAAGTTTCCAAATTAAGCAAGTTTTAAAACCAACGTTCGGGGTGGAGGTATTTCACTTTGAAAGCGAGGGATCAACAGTTTTGGCGAACTTTGACTCGGGAAACTTTTGAAATGAGATCATTGAGGTTTGGTGCGATACCACCGATGTGGACGTACCTACCTCGACGTTGCACTATTTCCAAGGATTATTTTTGATTAATCTATCTTGTTTAACCAACGTAAATGCTAGAATTGTACTTAATAAAAAAATATTTTTAAATTAAAAATATTTTTCTTTTCGTTTTATATATTTGGAAAACTAACAACTAATTATATAGAAGTTTCATAGACTTTATATGTTAAATAATTGTCTGAATAAAATATTGAATAAATAAAAAGGCCACATTTAGTGAAGGAGTTCTGCTTTGTGTTGTCGCTTTCTGCTAAATATTTAATGCAGTACGCAGAGTAGTAATTCACGTTGTGAAACCTTTTGTAGCAAAACAAAATCGTCAAATAATGTAAAGAAAAACCTTCTGCCCCCAATTATATATTTTTTTATTGCTCCTTAAGGAGACACACGGCCAGACGGTCCGCCAGATGGAAAGCAGCCACCGTCGGCATCTGCAATCTAAGGGGAGCGGATGCAGTGCCCGCCTTTGAGGTGCCTGTAGACATGCCTTTTTGAAAAACTGCATGTTGTGCTAAGGAAAGACTTCGACAGGGAGCTCAATCGACATCTTGCACGTGCGCGGTAAAAAGGCACGCGATGCCCGTACGTTAGTTGGATGCCAGGCATCCAAATGATGTGGATGAAATATATTCCATTGTTGGAATATATTTCATCCACTTCGCACACTCACCAAACTAAACAATTCCTCGGAACATTCCCTGTTGTACAGACCGTAGAGAAGACACACACAGAGAGAATCTCTCTTCAAGAGGCCCTAGGGACGTCGACAATCGGATAGCCGGGATCAAGCGGAAGAAGTTTGTATTGAAATCACACCCGGGTGCACAAGCCGATAGGTGGAAGCTGTACTTAATATGGAGACGAACCGGCACTTTGTAAATAACTTTTTGGCTTCATTATGTACCCCAAGTTTTTTTTAAGCCAACACGGCTGGCATAAGTTTACTCTCCCGCGTGATAAGCGAAAAAAGGCGCGACATATATACTACTTTCTCTTTCACATTAGTATTGAGAGAAGGAATGCTCTCTCGCGGCGCGAGCTGTGTCGCGGGCACATTTGTGCTAAATAATCTCAAAATTGGTCATCATTCGATATGTCGACGACAGGGATTCCGATACTGGTAGGTATTCGAGATGGTAAGACATCCACTTCTTCTTCCAGTATTCAAGCATTAGAATTCTACATAATTGTATGTAAAAATTATGAGAATCGGTACTTTTAGCTGATGTAGGTATAACGGAAAGTGGATCGTGGGAATCTGATTGTGTGTATGTAAATGGTAAATGCGTTGTAAGACGCGTCTTGAAAACGTTACATTAAAAGCGTTTTAGCTAAACTTATATTTTAAATTCAGTTGCTTCGACTTGCATTTGAATTTAACAAAAACTTCAATCCTATTAAAATTTTAAATAAATTATTTGTTACTTTATTCCTGTGGTGTACGGCGGAGTGGAACAAACCACTAACCGCATCCAATTACGACATATGGTCCAGAACCATTCTGTGGCATACCAAATAGCCTTGCAAAATTGACCCTTCATATAAATCTCAAAGAACAATCATTAGAGCACTGGAAAAATCAGCCAGGCCTAACACATTCTAAGGCATTAGTCAAACCCTATAATAGGCGGCATGCCAAAGAACTGTTACTACTTAGTAGGAATAACTTGCGTATCCTGACAAGGGCACTGACTGGCCACTGTGGGCTGAACAAACACATGTATAACTTGAAGATCAGCAGAACAAAGGACTGTAGATTCTGCAAGGAGGAGGACGAAACGCCTCTCCACCTGATCTGCAAATGTGAGGCCCTGGTGCGCAAACGCAGCATCCATCTGGGTAAACACCAACTACTACCCGATGAGGTGCACGAAATCAGTACTAAGAAACTATTACAGTTCATAGAAGCTATAGGAATTAGTACTGAATTGTAGAAAGAGGCGATCACAATAGATCAGTAATGGTCGCAGTGATACTGGGTCTGAATAGCCTTGAAGAGCCTATCTTTCAAAAAAAAAAAAAAAAAACCGCATCCAATTTCTACGACACATTGACGACCTGAGTAGTTCAGTTGGTTAAGATGCCGGTCGCCACGCACAGGTACCAGGTTCGATTCCCGGATGAGCAGAAATTAAAAGATGAATTTTAATTTCTGTTACGAGTCTGGGTATAGTATGTATAATAAGTATGTATTAAAAAGAACTATATGTGTATTTTATTAGTTATCCAACACCCATAACATAAGCTTTGCTTAGTTTGGGCCTATATGGCGCTGTGTGAATTTGTCCAAGCATAGTTATTTATTTTAATTTTATTTATTGTCCGGTGTCGTAGAAGGCGACTACCCACGCCGTATTTACAAAGAATAAGTAACGCAATGCGTTCAATAAGGCTCTATTTGGTCGATTTTGTTCATTTTGATGGACGCACAGTGTCGATCGCTAGGAACAGGAATTAAAATGTCGATCGCCACTCAAGTATTGTCTTGGGAGCCTGTGCGTTCGCGTGTGGACTAATGGTAACAATAGCAGTGATGTAGCGTTTCGGAATATGGGTGTTACTACCAACTCATCATCTTGGCGTTAATGTCCCGGTTGTGCTCTCGAGAACGAGGGCTCGGGGTCCGCCTTGACCATGATCCAGGATTTGGCAGGTCAGGTAACTACAGTGGAGCGACTACCATCTGACCTCCGTGACCCTGCTACCAGGGGAACCTGACCAGATTTTATCATGGTTACACATTCAGTCGCCTGAGTGTGCAGATTTAGACATAGACATTGACATACACAGTACTTTATTCAGATCCCCATTACATCCTTAACATAAGGTGAGTATTTTCTGTTAAATAATATCAACAAACGCAAAAAAAGATTGATTTAAATAGGATTAATTAATCTATCTAAATATATATTACCAAACCGCAAATAACTACGGAAAAACACAGGTCACAAAACAAAAAAAGATTTACTTGACCATAAGGGTAGCTATCTTTTCAATGTCTTTGGGTAAAAAGGAACTCATCCGCGTAGGGGTGGCGCATGTCAACAAGCTTGAACATCAAACGATTACACGTCTGTTGTTGTCGCCGTCGTCGTCATTGTCGTCATCAACGTCATACTCGTCCTCCGTGATGTCTTCGCCAAAAATAGATGTTAGTAAAGTTAAGGTGGAGTAGTGCAATAGTCGTGTCGGTCTTTGAAGTTATACATTTTTATTTCTGTAGTTTTGAAAGTGCTTGCATTTTTATAAATTAACTAAGTTGGCCCGGTTCGAATCGTTCGCGAATCTACCCTACACCTACTTTGCCTCTACCTTTTTTTACACTTTCCAATTACTAACTTTACAATGTACATAGAATTGTTTGTAAGTGGAGATTGGAGCCTATGCTAGGTAATCAACCTATACTACGGGTCTCCAGGCCTCCATAACCGCCGGACATTTATCAGTAGGTAATGCAATGTTTTTGCATTAAAGTTGTACATTAATCTGGTCAGATTCCCCTGGTAGCAGGGTCACGGAGGTCAGATGGTAGTTGCTCCACTGTAATTACCTGATCACCAAATCTTGGATCATGGTCAAGGCGGATCCCGGGCCCTCGTTCTCGAGAGCACAACCGGGACATTAACGCCAAGATGATAATTATATATTAATAATAGTATGGTCTTGAAATAATTTTGTGTTACCTGAAGTAGAAGAACCAGACGCCACACACTCTTCCGTAAAGTCGTTCTTTTAAAGAGTAAAAAAAGAACCTACTGGTCTACATTTCTCAAAATTGCGACATTCGCGGCGTTAGCTGTACAAAGGTTGAAGAATGGCCAAATGGGTGTAATTCACTCAATGGAACAAGGAAACCATTACGGCTGAGGACTCGGAGGCCGTAGGTTTTCCGCCGGGCCTTTGTCTCAGTACAAAGAGATCAGATTGATGGAATCGACGCATTGTTCACTGAAGCTATTATAGATACTCGATTGGCCGGTTTTAAGTTATGTAAGGGATCTCGTTTTGAGATTCGTGCTATTTTTAGATTAAAAGATTTTTCTATTTGAAAACGTATGCGTATGTTTTTATAATATTGAATACTAATATAATAAAATACGCGAATAGATTTACGGTTTTAACTAGGTATGTTTTTAGGATTTTACAGTGTAACATAAAAACACAATGGACGACTGGAAACTGAGAGATACAATTAAGTTATAGGTCTTGTATGCCCAAAGCCATGAGCATTGAAACTTTTTTTGAACACATTTGTAAATAATAAAAAAATAGTAATATTGGCGTTGATTTCCCGGGTGTGCTCTTGCGCTCGAGTGCCCGGGATTTGCCTTGGCCACGATCCAGGATTTGGCAGATCAGGTAATTACAGTGGAGCGATTTCTATCTGACCTCCGTGGCCTTAACATATAACTTGACCTGGTTTGATCTTGGTTTTGAAGACTTTTGTGTTTAGTGCAAAATAGCTTTGAAATGGGGGCATTAAATTTGCCTTATAACAGAGTGGGATATTATTTGAAGGGGGTTAAAATGTTTATTTTTTTGTTTATTTTTTTATTTATTTTATTTATTTAATCGTTTATTGTACACAAAAATGGAAACAAATACAAAGCAAATGTAAACATGACACAAAAGGCACTACTTATTTCTATGAAGAAATTTCTTCCAGCAGGCCTACAGCAAAGAAAACGTGATGATTAGAAGCAGCTAGGACGTGCACAATAAGAAAATAAGATACAGATAATTACGTAAATACGTTTATTCTATTCTAACAAGTTTTTTATTTTTTACAGTGTTCGATGCATCAGCGAAGTCGCCGCAGGGCCTTCTCTTCGGCTCCTCCTACCATTTGGGCAACTTCGACGAGTGCGTCGGCATCGACGACGCTGCCGACACCGGAGCCACTCTTGAGGGCCAATACTGCCTCGCCACCATCACTTGGCGGCAGACCGAAGAAGCTAAGAAGGTATCTTGTTAGATTTAGAAGAAATCCTTTCTTATGCTTACCTTTTCCCTACATTATATTCATTAGAGGATTACAGAAGAGATTGTCCATCGAAGGGTAATCATCTTCACAGCCCATATCAGTCCACTGCAGGACTTAGGGCCTCTCCCACGAAAGGGGAGGTTAGTGCCACGATATCTATGCTTGGCAGGCGGGTTGGAGATCGCAGTGCTTTAATATAACAATTTAAAACGCTGCTGCCCATTTGTCTGTCTATGGAGACTCTAGATATTTTGTCTCGAAAACATTAGTCATCTTGCACGACACCCATGAGTGTAAGGGGTTTGTGTTATTCTACTCTGCCGGACACCACACGGCTAGGGTAAGCGGTAACTTATCACCCACGAGAGCACCCATATCAACTTATGGGTTTCAACCTAAATACGAAGCCTTAAGTCTTGAGCCTACGCCACACTTGAGGAGGGGTTTGTTATGATGCCTACGCATAGCAGGTTGAAGAGGACGCCGTCGCCTGCCATTTGCTTTTGCATGACGCGCCTTGCTAGGTTCGCGTTTACGTGAGCTGCCATAAAGTTGCCAATATTATCTGGTCTTGAAAAAGAGACTTACGACCTATGCTAATGCTAATGACATATATTTTTTCTTTCGTGAATTACAGGAAATCTAAACAATTTAGATATCGCCATCTAGCCCCACAGTTAGCATAGCTTATGTTATTGCTATTAGATAACTGATAAACTACTTATATACTTTTTAATTAAATACATACTTAATATACATACTACACCCAGACCCGTAACAGAAAACAATTCATCATTTCAATTTAGATCAAAATCCTCTTTACGAATGCTCGTCTGCGTGAACGCACTGTATTCAATACGGCTAAATGATTGGTCATTTTTGTTCATTTTGACGATCATTTCAAGCTTATTGTCATGTCAGATATCTCGAACGTTTTGAATATGGATGTAAGACAGTTGTCGCTTTGTTGTATGATACACTTCACTTGGAAGAAGTTGGAACCTAAGTTGGAACTCTTCTGGTAATCCCATTCCAAACACCGTATAAATTTTAAAACGGTCACCACTACAGATACCATTTATACCTACGTGTTTGTATCTACGTCACACTCGGACTTACTAGTTAGCCGTGGAGGTCAAAGGTTAAGGTATATTTAGTTAACCATTGACCTCTATGACAACTGCTTTAAAGCTCATCATCCAAAATCATAATTAATTACAGCAATTACGCTTCTCACTTTAGGACAAAAAATACGCGAAGCGTACGAAAAACTAACTACGGAAAAGTTCCAGTCATTTATCATTATTGCATCACCTCACAAATACGGGTGTCCAAATTAATACTTCTTTTGCTACAACAAAGCACGTTTTTACTGTGATCGATGGAATATTTTCCATCTACACGTATTATTTGTGGTATATTTACTACAGAGCATATTCGTTAATTTAGGTATGCGCTTTGGTTTTCGAAGACCACGCAAAAAATTGCAGAGTTCTAAAAAAGTACGCACACATATTGAGAATTTATTTTATTTATAGTAGGGTATGAGTTATAGGGTTACAGAGTATAGAGTTATTTATACAATACAATACAAAACTCCTTATTTGCACACCAAAGAACACAAATACTGATACAAAATATATGGTAGGTAGTACAAAGGGCACTAATCACTCACTAATGTGGTCTCTTCCAGACAACCTTGCAACAAAATGTATGTGGTAGATCATTCGATCGAAGACGGGAGCGGAAGCTAGTGTATAATAAAAGTTCATTCACATTCCTCGAATGTCTTTAACGCGGGAATCGTTGAAGGTTCCGATAAAGGCTGCATACAGCTCGTGAATCTTTCCTTTAATAAACCTTCTGACGAAAATAGCGACAATGCGAATATAAAATTTTACGCCTCGTATGTTGTTATTTTTGGTACAAAAAATTGTTAATCGAATTACAAAATAGTCAGCAAATAATTACATTATAACCATAAAACTTAAAATATGCTAACCGTACTTAATATCGACTTTAGAGGACAAGATATTAATTTTTATTTTCATCTTGTTTGTCTTACTCGTAAATCATCATCATTCATTATCACATCAGGTCATAACCGTTCAGTGCTGAACTTGAGTCTCCTTGACTTGTGTTTTCACATAATTTTCACGCTGTGAAGGCAGGTTAGTGAGCAGGCGGTGAAATAACCGTGTGATAAGGTCGTCTGTAAAACTAAAGTTGGCTTTAGGCATCTATTATAAAAAAGTCATATGGAGGTAATGCAGTGTTTTCTTTTTACACCACTCATGTGGCAAACAAGCTATAGGCCTGCCTGATTGTAAGCATTGTATGGCAGAGTTCAACATGGAGTTTTTCAAAGGATGAGAAAGTTTTTACAGGATCGGCAACACGGTAGTGACACCCTTGCTATTGCAAACGTCTATAGGCTGCGGTAACTGGTTACAATCAGGCAGGCCGCAAGCGTGCTTGCAACCTTAGTGGTACAAAACATATGGAGGAGGGTGAAGGCCAGCCACTGGACTGTTAGAAGCAGTTAATATACACAGGCACGCTGTGCACATGATTCGCCTAGGCGGTAATGTGCGTGGCGTGTATCGGTGCCCGGTGTCTCGCCGGAGTAAGCACTCGTACGCGCTGATCGGTCTTCATGCGTCAGCCTCTAGCTGGATAAGCTCGCTTAATTTTCCCTATGTTTTTAATTACATTTTTGACGTTTGAAAAGAGATTAATTACCGTAATACTAATTCAATAAATACTTCTTTTCATTATCATTTTTGTGATCCACAGGTCCGAACAGGTCGCGGGGAAACCCTGCGTTGGGCGGTGTGCGTACCCAGTGCATGCGGCGCCAGCGCAGTCGCCGGGTTCGTCACAGACGTCCTGGCCCATACAGTGGGCAATTCATCCAACACCGAGGTGAAGGTCGTCGACCGCGACTGCTACACCAGGCGACCCATCACCGTGTCTAAGTTCGATGTGGTTTACTTGTAAGTTTATCTTTTTCTTTCGTCTTTTACGACTACTTCTCAAATATGGGAATTTGGCGACGCATTTGCTAATGTCTATCGGCAGCCGTGATCAGTTTCCATCAGGTGGCCCTCATGCTGATTGCCTACAAAGTGCACAATTACCCATTTAAGCGGCTCGGGTCTTTTCTTTTTTACTAGTGACCCTGGTAAGTATGGGGAGGTTTTGATAATTGAATTAATTAAATTAGCATAAAAATCTGATTATTTTCACTTGATATTAATCAGTTTTGTATCAGATGGCTTACATAAACCATTACAAAATTACCTATGAAGATTAATTTCAAAGATCGAGATCCTGTTAATATAACATTAAAAGCTGAGTATCAATAAAATTCGCAGAAAACGATATTATAAATGTCAAAGTAACAAGATGCCGAAAAAACATAACGTGTTTGCTTCAAACGGTATCTGTGCACCTACCGGCAACTCTCGACGTATGATGATTGATCGCATATTGGTAGATAATATTTCTCCTCCTTTTTCATTATTATCCCGGAGTCGTGCCGCGCGACGCAAGTAATCAAGCCGGGACATCGATTTATTTTTCCCTCATAACAGTTGCTCTGAATTGAATGTTTTTCTGATGTTTGCTATTATCCGTATACAACAAACACTAAATAGTTGATTCGGGATAAATTATGTGCTATGTGTTATTCTGGTATTTTTTCGCCAATATTGTTTGCATAAAACACAATAAAAAAAATGTACAATACTTATGCAACTGGTTGAAAACACCCCTTTTTATTTGTAGCTAGTTTAGCACCTTTGTCAGATTATCTGCAAGGCTTAACTGTAATCGAATTTGCCGTTACAAAAAAATTGCTTGCATGGGAACTACAATTTCTTTTAAAATTACAATTTCCATAAATTTCGGCATCATCATCATCACAGCCCGTAACAGCCCACTGAAGGACTTAGGACCTCCCCCACTAAAGGGGAGGTTATTGCCATAATCTCCACGCTTGGCAGGCGGGTTGGAGATCGCAGTGTTTAAATATAACAATAGAAAATGCTGCTGCCCATTTTACAGACTACAGAGACTCTTCATCTTTTGCCTCGAAAACATTAGCCGCCTTGTACAACAACCATGAGTATAAGGGGTTGGTGCTATTTTTCTCTGCTGGACACAACAAGGCCAATTTTCGGCATACAAAACGTATATTTCGTACCTATATAATCTCTGTTTGTGTGCTTGTAATCCATGTGATATGTAAACCAAAACATTTTTACTTACAGGTCTATCATCCTGCTCTTTGTAACTATCCTCGCTTTGAGCACCATGTACGAGGCGTACCAAATCAAGTGGGGCAAAAACAAGAGCTCCGTCATCCACGAGCTCATTGTCTCCTTCTCTGCCATTAGCAACGTGAAGAAGATCATTTCTACTAAACAGAACACCAGTTTGGGCCTTGAATGCATCACTGGGATCAAGACTCTGTCCATGATAATCATAATCAGTGGCCACGCGTGCTTGTTCATCGGAAGTGGACCGGTGATGGATGCTGATGCTTGGGACAGAGTAAGTGGCTTATTCTCCTTCTTATGGGATAGACAAAACTCTGACATAGGTACACTTTATTCGTCGATTATTCGGCGACGCATACAGCGTTTGGACTGGCCTCGAACTGTGCAAGTTTTAGGCCATGTCGAGCATAAAACAGGTTGGTCCAGTTTCTTATTAGAATCTAGACACAATCAACAGTTTTTCGACGTACCTTAAACCAGTATATGTTGAGCTATCGTCTCTACAGACGCGCATAGCAATGTTTAGCTGACGACCTGAGTGGTTCAGATGGTTAACATACCTGTCTCAGTCATGCCTCATGTCAGGGTGTATTATGTACAATAAGTATGTATTTAAAATTGAATTATCCATGTATATTTATATAGTTAGCTCCTTTTATACTTCCTGTCTTCTGTACATTTATATCATGTTACCCTTTTGGCCTCACACTTATATAACAAAAATGTGGAAGTATTTATACTTCTACTTCACGCACATTTGGTCACCCCGTTTAGTGGCTGTGCCGTAACCATATCATACTTGCCGTGTCGTTAGTATGGGTTTACGTACAACACGACAACATCCAACATATTTTTTATAATCTCAATATTAAATCTTCATTTGCAGTTGGTTAAAGACCCACTTAACGCCTTGATTGTCAACAACGCGCTCTTGGTGGATACATTCCTGATGCTGAGCGCATTCCTCTTCTGCCGATTGCTGCTGATCGAGCTTGACAAGCGAGATGGCAAACTCAACGTGATTCCGATCCTGATATTCCGGTACTTGAGGTGAGGTATTCTGCTAGCATTGGATTTGTTAAAAACTACATGCTTCTGCGGGTTTATTTCTGGTTGCACCGCCAACGTTAAATGGCTGGTGCGGTTTTCCGGACCGTGGCCTGAGAAAACCGTTCGTCGTAAATGAGTCTGGGCTGTTGCACTAAATACGTCATCGGTTCGGACTTATCCAACTGCCATCATCAATGATTTTCATCATCATTCATCATGATTATCCGAGCGGTCAAACCCGGCTTCTGTCATGATCTGCTCCATCTATACTTAACAGTGTGATAGATGTGATGAGATGATAGTCAAAGAACTTCAATGCGATAGGTATATATGATGATCATCATATTTTTGCAGGTTAACCCCAGCTTACTTGGTTGTGATACTGTTCTACATGACCTGGCTGCCAAAGATAGGGGAAGGTCCTCTCTGGAAGGACCGCTTGTTATTAGAGCAGGAGAGATGCCGAGCTTCATGGTGGGCCAATATATTGTACATCAACAACTACGTGAATACTGATAATCTGGTAAGAATTTTATATAATACTATACAGTGGTAGTCATCTGATCGGCTAGCATCCACGTATTGAGATAGGGATCAGATAAATAATATCGCCTAGGAAGAAAGTAAATTTGTAAAATCGTATACAGGTGGTAGGGCTCCGTCAAGCCTGAGGAGTACGCCCGGATAGTTAACACCACCTTATCTATTTCTGCAGCCAAACAATATTTTGGCATAAACACAGGCATAAGAGTAAGTAAGAGAGCCGTCTTCGATGGAATGGTCAGATCCCGCGGAAACCTACAAATTACGTAGGGAACAAATGTCTGGCCATACCACCTTCGTCAGGAACAGGGAAAAGCAATGGCTTGATGTCGTTAAGGATGACGAAGGCCTAGAATGCCGAAGACTGAGCGAAGTAGACCAAAAGGAGTAGGTAGGCATACCAGTTTACAGTGGCAACGCGCCTGCGGTTTTGCATTTTTAGAAAGAACTTTTTTTTTTGTCTGTAACACTGTAGAAAACAACAAATCAAAAGGAGATATTTACAAAACTTGAGTTTGTTTTGTTCCAGTGCATGTTCCAGTCTTGGTATCTCTCTGTCGATACCCAATTGTTCTGCATCGCGCCCATCTTCATCTACAGTTTGTGGAGATGGAAGAAAGTAGGTCCTATTCTTCTGGCATCGGCAACCATTATTTCGCTTCTGGTTCCCGCTGCCATCACCTACTTTAAAAGATTGGATGCCACCATTTTGTTTTATGCCAAGTAAGTGTACTCGTATCTTACACGTATTGTGCATGCACGCACGTAATATTCCTACGCTTGACAGACGGATTGAACATCATATATTTATTTCAAAACGCTGCTCGCATTCTGGTTCACAGAGCTTTACGGAGACAATAGATTATCTGCCTCTATGATATTAGAAACCTTTTACGCAATGACGAAAGAAAATCGAAAGATAATGCGTTAAATACAGTGCCACAAACTTATCTGACCCGGTGACTAAAACTGGAACTGTGGAAAAATTTGCGGTTCTTTTTGATATTTTTGGCACTGTACGTGTATATCTTTGGACACATAAAATGGCCGACAGATGTGCCTAAAAAGAGCTACAATTCCCTAGCATCATTGTGCACAATATGGCAAATCGACACGCTCATGGCCTGTCATTGCCACAGAAATTGAATTGAACCATAAGGCCTGTCCTGCTCACGGAACACTCCTGTCATTGCTTTTACGCCACCCGTCAATACATGGGGTTGGGACAAAATTTCATCTGGAAATCCTAGTTAGTAAGTCTCTTGTGCCGGATACCTGACATATACAGTACAGCGTACAGTGCCGACCGTCTCACTAAAAAACGCTCGTTTAACGAGTTCATAATTATACAAGGGTTGTGTCAAAATACTTTTGACATGTGCAACAAACTTCTCTGACCCGGTGACAACGTCGCTTATGTTGGAATTGGCATGGTCACGCCCTGTAACTTAAGCCTGTGTACATACAGGTGTTTTTTTTACATAATGCTTTTTTAACAATAGTAATCTTTCAGGGAGTTCACGGACATAATTTCGAACTACTACTTCAAAGAAGCTTACATCAAGACTCATATGAAAATGACATCTTATTTCATGGGACTCCTTGCCGGATACATTTTGTATAGGATCCAAACAGAAAAGTAAGTTAACTTATATTAGAAGAATATATTGGGGGACTCTCTGAGCCATCCGAAGAGAATAATAATGTTAGCACATTTGTTGACGTTAAGCACTTGCACTGTCACCATAATGCGGCAGTAGAATTATCCATAGATACTAAATTATACCAGACGACTGACGTACATGACGTACCGATAAGCGACGAACGTTGCCGACGAGCAGGTCGGAGCTGGTATGGCACAAAGTATAGAGACTGCTTGTGGCGACTACCTGCGCGGGCCGGTTCCGATAAGTGCTGGTAGATCGGCGCTGGTAACCAGTTTTCTACGTGTATACGACCTTAGTATTAGTATTCTGTCTTCATACCGCACTACGTCCTGTGACGAACATCAACGTCTCACTTGTTCTAATTACCAACCTAATACAACACTACGCCCAGAGACATTGACGCAATGGTGATTCCCCTGGTATTGCTGATGTCCATAAGCGGCGGTGACCACTTTCCATCAGGTGGTCCGCTTACCTGTTAGTCTGCCGTATATAAAAAAAAGAGTCTCGAATGTGGCTGGCTCCTATGGTGAATCAGCTAACTCCTATAACCAAATATACCTACCTACCTTTATAAATTCAAACAAATTTCAAACTATGAATAGTTATGAGTGCTCAAATTAATTTCGAATAGTTCCAATGGGAAATTACTAAAATTGTAAGATTATACAGAAGACGTCAGAAACTTAAAGGTCATAGGATCGCAAAAAAAACAACAAATGTCAAAGCTATTTCAAATCAAATTACTTATGGATAACATTTTTAAGCTAATGAGATAGCAGGAAAACTACAGACAACCTATGAAAATGAAGCCTAACTAAGCAGACCATAACAACAACACAATACTAATATACATAGACGACATTTTCATGTACAAGTCTTGAAAATGTATTATATATTTTATAGTCCAAATAGCCTACACCAAAGATGCAAGTAATAAGACAACACAATATAAATGTAAGTTATGCTATTATTTTCTTGTCATAGGAATAATATCTGATTGTTTGCTTTAAATTGTTAGTTTTTTTTTATATGTAAAATTATGCAGGAAACATTTTTTAATATGCGATGCGGCAGACATACAGGCATGCGGGCCACCTGATGGAAAGTGGTCACCGGCGCCTATGGACATCAGCAACACAAGGGGTGCCACCAATGCGTTGACCGCCTCTAAGGAGACCTCTAATATAGGTACCTCTTAAACGATCCCATGTCATAGTCCAAAGGAAACACTGTGGCTGGGAGCTCATCCCACATCCGACTCGTACGAGCGAAAAAGTTGCAATGGCGGAATTGTGCTGAGGGCACCAGATCAAATGTATTACTGTAATATTACACTTAATATCTCATCGGGATTCTTATTGACGCTTGTAAAAGTAACGGTTCTAATTTTAATTTCTTCCGCAGCTACCAGTTCTCGAGACTAATGAAAATCTTCGGCTGGACCACAAGTCTCGTCCTTGGCACCGTCTCCATCTTCTCCATCGCTTTGTTCTACCAGCCTTGGTACCAATACAGTGTAGTAGAAGCGGCAGCGTATATCTCCCTCCACAAACTCGCGTGGAGCATAGCGAACGCATGGCTCCTCATCGCCTGTGCTACCGGCAATGGAGGTAACAAATTGCATTGCTAATAATCTATAGCATATCCACCTTTATCAGTTCTTAGATTTCATAGGTGCGCGCAGGGGCTTGATTTTATAATGACAATTTGATTACATGTCTCACTATTTGGTGATGAGGTTGGCTGTCTGCTCGTTCGTTACAGAGAAGATTAAAAAAACATTTAATTTTTGCCTCAGTCTGTCAATAACTCATTACTCAGTAGATTACTGCAGCACAGGAGTTATATGGGCGAGGGTGAAGTCTGACATGTTCATGTCCGAAACTTTGAAAGTTTGGATTAATAGCCTTAAAACCTGTTATTTTTTTATGTCATACGATAGACAAACAGGCAATTGTCACGCCTAGTGTCAAGGGCCACGTGATGGAAAGTGGTCACCGCTGCCTATAGCCATTAGCAGCATCAGCGGTATCGCTAACGTTTTGCCCGCCTTTAAAACCTTAGCACACATTTCCCTGATAGCGAAAAGGTAACGGTCCATCCCCTGCCAAAGGCACACTTCCCCAAATCCTCACCCCACAGTGCACTGGAGATCTTACTCACCGGTAGGAACACAACACTATTTAATTTAGTGTTGTTAAGCTGCTAATTACTAAACCAACTTATTTTTCCAGGTATATTTAGCAAACTGCTGAATTGGAAGTTCCTAGTACCATTGGCGAGGTTGACGTACTGCGCGTATCTGGTCAACGGCGTGGTCGAACTGTACTACGTCGGCCAGTTGAGACATCCACTTCATGTCAACTTCTTCACTGTGGTTAGTAAAAATAAGCTTAATTACAAAAAAAATATGATACAAACTCTCATGACATAATCAAAGCAATATTAAGCATTGTCACTTAAGAATATTATGATGTCGAAGAGTCGTATGAAGAGAGAGGAATGTGGAAAAAGAGTATGTCGAAGGGGCGAAAGGGGTGTGTCAGGATCGTAGCTTGTGGCACTTGACAGTCTACGATGCGATGCGATGGGATATGGGATGCGAGCGTGAGTATTGAGTGTGAATGTATGTATGTACTATGTACGTACATGAATAATACGAGTTATGCTCGATTTGCAACTTTCGCATTTTTTTTGGTAGTAATTAAATGTAGTATTTACATATTAAACAGCAATTTTATGAGACAAAAAACCCAAAACCAATAACGTAATTATTGTTTATATTATTTAAAACAGGATACTTACTAGGTACATGACATAAGTCTCCTTCGAGAAAGGAGGGATATGTGTATAATCATCATCAACATCACAGCCCGTAACAGTCTACTGCAGGAATTAGGGCCTCTCCCACGAAAGAGGAGGTTATTGCCATAATCTCTACGCTTGGCTGGCGGGTTGGAGATCGCAGTGTTTAAGTATAACAATGAAAAATGCTGCTGCCCATTTTGCAGACTACGCAGACTCTTGATCTTTTGCCTCGTAAACATTAGTCGCCTTGTAAGACACCCATGACTGTAAGGCGTTGGTGCTATTCTACTCTGCCGGACACCACACGACCATGTGTATAATGGTATTTTAAAATTTCGTCGAACAATTTCTCAAATTCTTAGAACTGAATAAGTAATTTGTATTTTACAGCTTGCGACCGCGATTTCGCATATGGTGCTGACCTTCGTGCTTGCCATGGTGCTGTGTGTGACGTTCGAATCTCCCATACACGGCATCGAGAAGGTTCTTCTAAAAATGTTTGGTGAGTGCTAACCTTTTTGCTACTTTTATAAAAAAGTTAGTTTTTCATACAATGATCTATCATCTCAATATTTTGAGATCTCAGCCACTGGACATTCGGCCACTATTGAATACAGACTTTGGGTTAATTGGGTCTCATGGTCAGTGGACCCACTGGTGGGTCAACGAGATGGGTCCACGATTCCGGAATGTCCAGCCCTACTCTTCAGTCTCTTTATGTAGGTAACTAACATACCTATAGTTCGTCTCAAATGGAACGGCAATAGCGGACATTTATCTCTCGGTCAGAACTAATTTGTAGGCGGTCAAAGCGATAGCTGTAATTCTTTAAAAAGTTATATTAATAACAATTTAACGAGCACAATGATGTACATGTATTGTATTGTATTCAACTAATGTTAGTTGAATACAAACCGATGCTCTTACGTTGAGGGAAACATCGTGATGAAACCTGCACATTCAGGAGACTGAATATGTAACCATGATCCAATCTGAGTGGTCAGATGGCAGTCGCTTCACTGTAATTATCTGAACTGCCGTATCCAGGATCATGATCAAGGCAGACACCGGGCCCTCGTGTGCGAGGGCATAACCGGGACATTAACGCCAAGATGTTGATTCTATAAAGTATTTTTCATGAAATAATGCCATTAGTTGACCGAGAGATTGCACGCTATTGCCATTTCATTTGGCACGAACTATATCTGCTGTATTACTTTCCGTTCTGTCGTAAATGGTTCACTGTTTCTGTAGTGGCATATATTATTTAGTATTTGTATTTGTTGTATACTGATAATGATCCCTTCTTACAGTCCCGGTGCGCCCATTGAGCGAGCACGTGAGATCAGACCGGTCGAATGAAGACTCTCGGAACACTAGTCAATCTAAACTAGATACGTAGCATTACTTATAAAATTTAATAGGTAGCTAAATAAATTTGTACATAGTGTAGATAGAAGTTAAGTTTGTACCGAAATTTACAGAAATATAGACGTTGTTATAATAGTTATCGCTCGGACTATCTTTAAATTAATATTAGGAAGTCTAGTGTTGGCCTAAAAGTTTATAACTAGATTTCGGCGGGTGTACACTAAGCGAGCGAATGCTGTAACAATGCTCGTATGTAGAACATTCGTTAGTTGTTCTGTACTTGTTCTACCTTGGAATGCTCGTTCGCTTGGTGTATACAAAACGTTTACACCAAATCACGAAAGAACGCTCTTGCTGTATGCTCTTACTCTATTTCCGTCACGCCATAGCGGTGACTGTACACAAAGGGATTGAATGCTCTTACACGCACGCTGCACGCTTGGTGTAAATAGAAGTGGAACATTCGCTCTTTGTTCTGTTATTTTTCCGAACATTAGAATTACATTTAGAAGGTTCGCCTGTCTGGTGAATTCACCTGGTGAACACACCGTGAATTCTGTGTGTGAGATTCTAATGTAATTGCGGAAAATAGGTAATTTAATCAGAGATAAACATGATAAATTAGGAAAAATAAGGAGAACAGTTTTAGTCTAATTTTATGTATGATCTGATGACGTACTTCACTTAAGTATTTTAGTTTAATGTAGTTCTACACTTAGTGGTAACTGGATGTTATTAATAGGGTTGTTTGTAAAAAGTTTCTTTTAAGACTGTGAGAAGTGTGTGGATTTGTTTTCATACATACAACATTGATATGTGAAGCATTGATCTGAAAATATAGCGCACTCTGTTACATCTTAAAAACTCAGTTATCTATCGATGCAAGCTATTAGGTATTCAATGGCGTATACCCTAAAAACATTGAAACGAGAAATTAATATTTTCTCCATGGGATGTTGTCACATCTCATGAAATGCCTCCGTCCAACTACAAGTTAATGAAACAACGAACTACCATTAGTTATTTTTCTTGCCACGCGACAAATAATACTTGACAGACTGTAAACAAATTTTACTTTTGATCAGTAGACGGCGGCGCTACTTAGGCTAGTGGAATGGTATCTACGAAATGGTATCTGTAGTTCTGATTTCGTCCACGATACGTTGATGGCAATGTATTTATACCAAAATGATAGAACGAACATGAATACTCAGAGAATTTTGAATAATTATTGAACACGTTTAATCTATGGCATGGCTTTACTTATGTACTTATAATTGTCTATGGTCTAAGACTTATATCCACTGTGATTGATATCCATCGACGTAGTTTTAATCTGAAATAGGGTATTTGTATATTTTTATATATTTGTCTTAAAAGCTTTACTTACCTGAGTGAATCTTTACGAACTGCCTCCGATCGGACTCCAAAAACACAGATCCTCAATCAGAGGCATCGAGTTTAAGTTCCCTTTCCAACAAACGCAAGACGTCTGTGTAAGAAATATAGTTATCAAAATTATTGTGCAACAAACGTATCTGACCTGATGACAGCGTCGCTGTTGTTGGAGCTGACGTGACATTTCAAAATGGCGACACTTAGTTCCAGCTTTAGCCACCAGTTCAGATAAGTTTGTGGGTAGTTCGTTTCTTGCCGCGCGACAATTTGAACTTGACAGCTATTCCTAACATAAAAGTCTGACAGACTTTTATGTCCGCTTTGTGCCTAATTTATAGATTATGACTTCAGCTGTTAGACCCGGGGCCAGATTAGATTACTCGCGGATGACAACGGAACTAAATTCGACGGACAGTCAACAATATTAACTTACAATACAAACAATGACAAGGACGCCATCACCTCAAAGCAATCTTAGCTCCGAGTCTAGTAGGTTCCTTCTATGTTTCTCTGTCTAATATCTTTGTATTGTTCTCTACCAAAAATATATATTTAAATCCCTACAAAAGTCGCAAGGGATTATTAGTCTTTGGAAAGGGACAACATATGATGAACGATCTATAGTGCGGACAGAATTTCTTGGATTTATGTCAGATTGATGGCGTAGTCGCTGTAACTCTACCATTTATTTACTTCACTGTAATTCTTTTATTATATTAATAAATAATTATATTAATAAATAATTTAGAAAAATGTGAAGGATGCTCAGTTAAATATTGGAGTAATACTAAGTGTTCATGATTAGAAACAATGACCAGCAGCCTACTCTCTACTCTCTATTACTTATATCGTTATCATATCAGCGGAAAGTCCTACGCTGCGATTTCCACTACGTGGTCGTCTCTTGAGGATCTTTCAACCCCATCGCCCATCGGTTCTATGAGTACTAATTGCGAATTGAGTCACAGAGTGGATGATAGGATGATCATAAATGTACCCTTTAAAATAATATACCGTCATATGGTGCCAATCGGCACTAGAAACTGTCCAACCAGTCTCAGGCTCTCGAAAGAGCTCGGTACGCCAACGGTAGCAAGCATACCTAACAAGTGGCTTGCTCCTTGCGACGCTGAGGTTCGATCACCCTCAAAGCACGAAACGGTCACCCATCCATTTGCCGGCATCAGCGTGTGTAGCTTAACTTTTGTTATCGGTCTCGCAAGTACGCTGCAACTAGATTGGGGACATATTTTCCTCAAAAATTATGAATCAAAATTTTTGGTGAAAACTGTGTGATATCGTTGGCCATCGCATACAAATTATAATAATCACGACTAGCTCTGTGACAGGTGTAATTATTTCATATTATGTGACAGTTTACGGTACGTAATGTACGTTACAACATCGAGCGCATGCTCTTGCTCTATGTAATGTAATGTATGTAATGTAATGTAATGTATGTAATGTAATATACGTCTGGTGTAAATGGACCGATACTCATATTAATGTACTACATTACATTATTAGTTTTTATTTAATTTACTTCTAAGCTATTGGTGAACTCGATTGTACCAGTCTTCTCATAATTATGATATTGCATACCATAATGTATTACGAGTATTACCGCGTGGGAGCTTCGGTAGCCGAGTGGTTAAGGTATCCGACTCGTAAGCGAGAGGTACCTGGTTCGAATCCCACTGCGGCCATGTACCAACCGATGGTGTTATGGTGAGGGAAAACATCGTGATGAAACTGCAATTCAGGCGACTGAATGTGTAACCATGTTCCAATCTGGTCAGGTTCTCTTGGTAGAAGGGTCACGGAGGTCAGATGGCATCGCTCCACTGTACCTGATCTGCGAAATCCTGGATCATGGTCAAGGCGGACCCCGGGCTCTCGTGCGCGAGAGCACAACCGGGACATTAACGCCAAGACAATTATTTTTATATTATATATTAATCTCGTTTCTGTCCCGTAAATAAATATAATTGTCTTGATTGTAATCGCTTTTCTTGTTTAGATATTTAATATTGCTCAAAACTAAGTTTAACGATATTTTTCCTGGAAACTGTTTTTTACTGTAAAATAAAAAATATCAAAATAATGCTGTGTTTTCTTCTGTACCTAAATGTATACCTACAAACACTCAATATATTTATTTAAATTTAATTTTTTTTCGATATCTATCTATCAAGTAGGCTATCAATCGATAATAGATTATTACTATTGAATATGTTTTTTTCCGATCGTCATTTTTCATAATGGTTGCGTCCAAATCTCGCGCGCAAGCAGTTGCTGCAACTGCACATTCAGTCATAGATATTTTCTTTTTTTTTTGTTATTCTTATTTTCTATTTGTCATTTGTCCCTCTTTTTTACAGAATAGATATATGTTAGGATAGCCGCTATAATATTAAATTATAGAGATGTAAATATTAAATTAAAAATTAAGGCGTGTCCCCATACAGAAAAGAAAAATTGTGAAAAACAATACACCTGGTATTGTTTTTCAATATACCATCCCTTAAAAGAAAAAAAAGGGATCCCTTTATAGGATCACTATGTTGTCAGTCCATCCGTCCGTATGCCAAGATCCTTTTCTTTGAAATGCGTGGATCAAGCTGAAATTAATAACAAATACTCAGATCTGCATTCCTTTGGAGCAGTGAAAAAATCGAACTTCTATTCTGTCGTCATAATGCATAAAGCATTTGACAAATAAGAAAAATTAAGTAAAAAATTAAGAGGCTCCAAATATTTTTTAAATCTTGCTGTCTCTGAAATAATAAACTGGGAACGAACATGAAAGTGATAAAAAACAGGAATTAGCACAATTATAAATAATATATTTAATCAGATATTTCGTTTTTTTTCTTCATAGTATCAAAAATACACAGACAATGCAAATATTTAGTAGAAAGTAGTGGTCATTTACGTCGTTTTAACTTGTCAAAAACCAAGAGAAAAGGGCGGAAGTGGTCATATTGCTTTCCTTTTTCTTTTTGCCATTGCTTTATTTGTCACGCGTCTTTTATTTTATTCCTGTTTCTGTAACTTATAACTAATCTTAGATCTTTAAACTTTAAACTTATTAATCGAAATAATCAGCTATTACCACAAAATTTGAAAATGATAATAAAAGAAACATAATTACCATAAATAAATAAATAAATAAATATTCGTGGACAAATTCACACAGCGCCATCTAGCCCCAAACTAAGCAAAGCTTGTGCTATGGGTGCTAGATAACTGATAAACTACTTAAATACTTTATAATACATACTTATTATACATAGAACATACCCGTAACACAAATTAAAATTCATCATTTCAATTTCTGCCCGGCCGGGAATCGAACCCGGGACCTCTTGCGTGGCAGACCGGCCACGTTCATGTTGCCACTGAACCACTCAGGTCGCCTAATAATAAGTCGTGTAAGGTCATAATGTGTCATTTACGCCTTTTCGTCTACGTAAGAAGTAACCAACGATATCATCGTCGGTTGTAACTGTAACTTCTGAATACTTTATTTGAAATCACCAATTTGTGTATTTATCTTTTTTTGATTTTTGAAGAAAACATTAATTTTTCGACATGTAAATTTTTTTGCAGAAGCACCTTTTTTTCTAAGTCCAGAGGTATAAAAATTTCGTGAAAACTGCCAGTTGCACCCTTTCTTCTTATGGCGGCAGTATTTAGGTCCCGAGTCTCGAACGTCGCCATGTCATCGGGGTCGGTCTCCTTGAAGGCTTCTGGACCTTGGACTTGGTGTTGCACTTTTGGCGTAGGACAACATGATTTACAGTGAATATTACAACTAAATAATTTACGCTGTTGTTCAATGATGATGACGCAGACGACGCTGCTAGGTAGCGTCAGTGTCACGCTAGCAACTTGTGTAGGCCCCGTGTATGTCATATATTTTGACGCTCGCAAGGGAATCAAACCCTACACGCCTTGGCCGGTTTTTATCTATCATGGAACTTAACTCTTTCATAAATAGTCATCAACATCATCATATATATTTAAGAGTATGACTCTTGTCGGTTGAGCAATCTCCACTCTTCTCTCCTTCTCTCATAAGTAGTAGTCAATCAATATTTGTCTTCGCTGCACTGGAGTGCTTCACTGAGCTGCTCGGTCCGGAGTAAAGTTGGACAGCTTTCAATTACCACTGCATAGAGGTTGGCTTGATTTACATTGGGTTTCAGTCAAAAATGCACATCTGGTTCTACTGCTGGAAATGAGCCTTCTCCACATTATTAGAGAACTGAATGCCACACTTGAATGTCGCAATGGAGATTTCAGTGCTTGAAAATAATTAATAGAAAAGGCTGCCTCTAATTTTCTGCTCTAAGGAGGTACAGTCATACAACTAATTAGTTTATCTATAAATCCATATTTGTCATATGGATTAAGGTTGGGGGTCAGAAGCTGGTCGGTCCCACCAATACGCCTTGAATAATTTATTTTACGTGTTGTAATTAGCTATCTTAAAGACAATACTTTGCGTGAGCGGTATAAAAATTAAAAGTTTAATTTTAGTTTACTTTAACGTATTGAAAACTTTTATCTTCGGAAAACCGTAAAATATTATTATTTTGCTAGGAAAAAGTGACCCAATGTATTTAATTATCACTTTAGTGGAGGTGTTCCTACACGAACCCGACAACACTGCCACAACTACAACAACACACCAATACGAACATTATGGGATTATGTAGAGGTTCATTTTGACCAAAACTACCCCTTAGTGGACTCCATTCAGAACTTAGTTATACGGGGTTGAGAGCCGCCCCCAACTATTCGCGGAGTTGCATAATCTTTGTCATGGTTGGTGCAAGCGTGTGCGGCGTTGCTCGCTCAAACTTCCGGTAGTGTGTTGGACACTGCATGCTAGCAAGGCAACCGCTTCAGGGGATAATATAAGTTGCCTTCGTTTACGCTTATTAAATAAAAATATGTTCTATCTGGAAGTAGAACTAGTAACAGAGCATGGCAGTTTCAAGTCAAAACGTACTGCAGTACTTTAATAGCAATTTCCTTTGCAATCACTTTGCATGTTGAAGATTTGCAGGCGTTCCATTTCTATGCGTTGTTTGATTTATTTCTAACGGCACGAAGAAAGAAAGAAATAAAGATACTGTACAACGTAAATGCAAACAATGTGTTCAATTACAAATTTGTAATATTCTAATTCTTAAACCGCGTCTCTGAAAATAGTTTCTACGAAAGTTTCTCAGAGGGGCAACTATAAATACTGTCTCAGTATTGTGCGAAGCTGCACTACCAACAATATATTCCCGGTTAATCCAGCATTCTTAATCACAAGTTACGGAGACGGGGTTTAGGGGAGGGTTCAACAATCGCTGGAGCACAAAAAGATAAGGCTTCTTGCTGCTTTGGCGTGAACTGACATGTATACGATGGAAAGTAAAATGTTTCTTCAAGAAATATAGGTTAAAGTTGGTTAAAATATTATTTTAGAACTTAATGTTAAAACAACAACAACTGGGAATAAAATTTCCTGGTTGTACGCACAGTATCCAGTGGGTACAAGAATAAAATGTGCTGGAAATAAAATTCTCAAAATTTCCAAAATGTCTACGTCTGGTATCCAGTGGGTACGACTGGTAATAGAGTTCCCATTCAACTACAATTTTCGAGTCTTTGACGTCAAAAAAATTTGCATATCGCCAATTAGACGACCTGAGTGATTTACTTGGTTAACATGCCGGTCGCCACGTAGAGGTCCCGGGTTCGATTCCCGGCCGAGCAGAAATTGAAATGGTAAATTTTAATTTTCGATGGAAAATAAATACTACCTTGTAGGATATTTAAATACACAATAAATACTACATGTAGGACGTCTGTATCTCATCATCATCATCATCTCGGCGCTATGTCCCGGTTGCGCTCACGCGCGGCACGAGAGGGTCCGGGGTCCGCCCAGGACGTCTGTATCTATAGGTACACATTAATGAAGACGATAAAGTTGTAACATTACATATGGAAATCGAACTCAGATTATTGATGCGTTTAGTTTAGTTACAATAAAACATTCAGAATCAAAGACTTACATATAAATATACACACAGCGCCATCTAGCCCCAAAGTAAGCAAAGCTTATGTTGTGGGTTTTAGATAACTGATAAACTACTTATATAGTTTTTTAAGATACATACTTATTATATAAACTACACCCAGACCCGCAACGTAAATTAAAATTCTTCATTTCAATTTACTATCAATGTTCACAGTGTTGTGTTTTTGAACACAAAGTTGTCAAAACATTTTCCACCCTGACTATACACACTTATTCCTCAGTAACAATAAAACGGCAGAAGCATCCTCAGCTTTCGCAAAATGAGTCTCACGTAAAAACTCAAGGACTGTTTATACTGAACGTAATAAAGGCTCTCTTGTTTCGAAATACTCGAAATTTCGGAGGAAGCGAAGACTGCGTTCAATGTTGCAACGAACGTCGCTGGAATCAAATGCTGAGTGCCCTGTGCTGTGTCTTAAGACCACTTTACGGTCGGAGTTGCATAAGTTTCAGCAGTGGAACAAGTCGAAGGTCAATGTAACCATACTCTTGACAGAATAAGTTGAATTATGTTGTAATTAAGGCATGATGTAGGTACTGCGGCACCTTATTCAGGTACCAGGGGGGAAATAAATAAAATAAATACGCCAGTTACTTTGTTGAGCGATATATTTTGAATAATTCTTTTTTATTCTACTCAGTGACAAATGAGCAGCCATAGATGCAATACCTCATGCCTGTAATTTCGCTGGCTACCTTATCCTCCAAACCGGAATACAACAATGCAAGCATTGTTGTTTGACGGCTGAAATAGATAAGGCGGTAATACTAACCCATGTGGACTCCTCAGGTTTGACAGAGACCTACCACCTGATAAAGTAGAAACTACTACAACTAACTTATATTTTAAACGGAATATATTTAAATTCCTACCTATGCTATGTGTGCTCACCGAGGCAGCCTACAGACGTTCCGATCCACAGTATGACCAAATCTAACCGAAGCGCACTCACACTGAGTGTTATTCATAGCACGTCAGCCAGCGGACCCAGAAGCCGATACCTTCGACCTACCTGAACCTACCCGAAAGTTGGCTGATTTAACCCTAAATAATGGTGCAAAGCCCTGTCCCCACTGTCGGAACGACAACCCATCCTAAAAGCCTACCCATCTTAGAGCCCGACCTAACCTAAGGTCTGCCAGAGCACAAACGCTACAGTACCTGCTCTCGAATAAATAGAATCCAATTCAATAATTTAATAGCATTTATATTCAAGTTTAGGTCTATAAAGTGTGAGTCAATCGAAGAAGAAGCATTTATATTTTTTGTGAAATCATGAAAAAACAGAATAGTTTATCCAAATTGTCAAATCTGGACTTCTACAAGGCCAGAGTGAAAGGGCTGTTTCTAGAGAAGCACGTTCCAATCTCAGTCGCATCGTCACTAGGTACCCGTGAGAACGGTCAAATGCTTGTCTAGTTTGACAAAACAATGAAACTAAGGTTAATAAATGAGTTTGGCAACATCGTCGCTTAAAACGAAAACTGTTAAAGTAAATAACGTCCATAAATTACGTAATAAATGTATGAAAATGTGAACGTGAAAAAATATCAAAGTATAAAATTGTAACGCACTACAGTATTTCGCGTTGCTACATAAATTCTTTACTAATCTTTTTTGTCTATTATGTATGTAACATATAATAAAACAAAGTCTCATGCCGCGTCTGTCTGCCTGTCAGATAATTCAAAAATAAAAATGCACCATTTTCATACAGTTTTCACCAGCAGATTGTGAGTGACAGATTTTTTTTATGCTATTCAGTGACAAACCACCTGATGGTAAGTGGTAACTGTCGCCCATAACATCTACAATTCATACATTTCGGTTGCAAGTAACAAAAATGCAGTACCGCTGGTTCGCTGTCACTGTGAGGATTAAGATGAAATACCTCATGCCTGTAATTTCGCTGGTGGAGTTATTCATGAGGAATGTTTAGGTGTATAGTTAGTTAAGGTGCCGGGGGTAGCTAGTACTGAATATAAGATGAAGCGCCAGCTTGTACTCAACTTTCAAGCAGAAAAATAATGATTCTTTCAGTCTATTAACATACCAAATTTACAGTAATCCACAACTTGAAAATACATAAGTTATATCGGGCTCGAGACAAGCTTACGAGCTCCACACACTGACGCGGTGCAGAATATCAAAGAGTTAAAGTTAGAACTTAGGAAAGGACTGTGCGTTGATATTATCAACAATGGTTTACTATTTTAAATAATAATAAAAATCCTCTTGGCGTTTATGTTACGGTTGGCATGCGAGGGTCCAGGGTCCGCTTTGACCATGATCCAGGATTTGGCAGATCATGTCATTTTATATAGTAATAGATAGCTATAGGTATATTTATGTTGGAGGATGGACTAGGATGCCACCTAGTGTGCATTGTAGAACGTCAAGCGAAAGCTTGAGCATGGTCAATAGGGCTGCCAACATCTAGGGTTGTTTGGTTTTTTTTTTATACCACCAAGGTGGCAAACAAGCTTACGGCCTGCCTGATGGTAAGCAGTCACCGTTTCAGTCAGTATTTGTTCTGAATTATAGTTGTCTCTGTGATGACAGCGCCCGATAGAAGAGTTGGTCTGGAATTGAGGGGAACGCGGGACGCGCCGACCGACCATGGTTCAAGTTGGTTGATATAAAAAGAAGAAGTCATTTTCATGCAACTAGCTTAGTGATTGGTGAGGTGACTGATTATGGACAGTCACCAGGACTGAGTTACCTTCCTCTTTGTGTGTGGTTTTGCGAGTGTACATCGATGTAGCGTTGCCTGCTATACCGAACTTTCTACGTTTCTACATGGCCTGGTTTTACGGGACACAGCTTGCATTTTTGAAAATGGTATGAATGAGAAAGCCATCCAATTATATCGCTGACCCTTCTGGTGTCATTGTCCTTGATTAGATTTTGACATCAAAAGTGGGATAGAAAAGGCATGGCAACCGAGAGCCTAAATATGACACTCGCATCGTAACGCTGGCTGCTCCACGGGTGAAGGCCGCTTGCATGTGAGTCGTTCTCGGGTATACCCTAGTGAAGGAAGAGGTATACCCTCTGTGATTTGGTACCACACAAAAGTGAGGATGGTAAGGAATTCGCGAGTTGCAACAACAAAGTCGGGCCGCGTGCGACAAGTTATCTGATGCAACAAACAGATGTAAAGAATTCGAATTGGGGTTCGAATTCTGTTGATTGGGAATGATTATAAAGAATCCTCATCGGAGTCATTCAAGAGTGAATACGAGGATGTGGAGAAGCCTGAAGTTGAAGTGTTTAGCAATTGCTGGGCCAAAGATACAGTCATAAAGAGTACAAGTGTATGGGTAGGCCAGGCTGCCGGCCTGGTAACGTCTCAGCTGGATCGCGGCAGCAATATTTTTGCTAGAAAATATGTTAACTTACATTTGACTTAATTTATCGACTGTTTTAAGAAAAAAATCATTGGCTTGTTAGTTTAGATCCATATTTTAATACTATTTAATTAAATATTGCAATATTTACATTAGAAACTCCCTCATTAAGTTTTGTACTTCCTTGTAAACAAATCCTTAGTTAAGGTGGTGAGTAAGCGAACATTACACTTGACAAAGCCTTCTATATATTAGAATATCAATAAATGACACTTGACGAACTACTCCAACTAGTCCACCGAGTCGTGTCACTCGTGATTGTGTTCTTTAAGGCAGCGAAGAAAAATAAGGCACACTGAGATTAATATAATTATTGAAATTGAAAGATAATGTGCAACTCGCAACTAGGTTTGAAATACGGTGATAATCACAATTCAATGATTAATTTGATTGAATCACATATTTAGTCATATAGGAAGCGACATGCAAATATATTATTATGTTAATTATACAAAATAAATTTAGGTATACTTATAAAATAAATTCTAAACTGGCCTCTTAAAAAATCTGTAACTGTATAAAATACGTTCTTTATCAACCACTTATTCAAAGCTCTTTTGAATTTATGTAATTTAAATTTTTATACACATACTATGACAATTTTTTAAGTATAATGTTGAGAGCGGTAACGTATTCATTACAAGTCTTTGCGCATGGCTGATACACAAAGATAAACATCAAGGCCAAGTACGCACTGCACGGCGCACTGAGTTTAGCGCACGCAGTTTACACGAAACGTATCAGCATGTTTTAGGTCATCACTACATCGTTATAATAGATAATAATATACCGTTACTGGGTTCCAATCGGCTCCCGAGAGAGTTCAATCAGTCTCAGCCTCTCCAGTGGAAGACCTTTGTCATGTAATTACGTCTTACATTCACAACTTTTGTATCAAACAGAGTTCAATTCCTGACTCGGTAGTGCCATAGTGGCAGGCCGCTTCAATCTCTAGCCTACTTCAATAAGTTATTTCTTTTCTAACCGCTCAAACTCAAAAATTATTTAACTAAATAGGATTAATCGCTAAACAAACTCATGCTAATTCAAAATGCACGCGCCGTCGAGGCGCGGAGTATCGATACGCACTATGTTATTGCCCAGGGCTATTATATTGCTATGTTTTAAATAGGTGTAGGTATTCCAATAAATAATGTGAGCGCATTCGGCGCAGCACGGTAACAACACTCACGGATAGTAGAGCACGGAAAAGATGCCCCAGGGGAAATACAAGTGCTGTGGATTACGGGACTTACACCATTTCTATGTCTCACAATGCACGCCAACGCACAGGGTTCCAACTGAAAATATATGAGTACAGCGATCGGCAATATGTGTCAGTCAAAATAAAAGAAATTGATCAACCGTAGAAGTGCATTGAACGAGTGTGTTCACTTAGCAGACAAGGACTGTGAGAAAGTTATAGTAACGCTACTTTCCTTACGATATCTGTAATGCTTCACGTTGCCTCAAAATCACAGAACACCATGTAAAATATACACAACGACAGTGCGGCATATGCTTTTTCTGAACTAGTCCAATAACGCATAGAGTAATAGGCCTTACTTTCTTAATTAACTTCCAATTCCACAAAGCCAGGTGTAGAGCAATACAATTTTTGTACCTCAGCATAACGAACTTCGCATCACTCCTCACTCTCAAATCGCTGCAAATCCTTTAATGTACTTGAAAGTTGTTGAGATGTTTTAGGAACTGTTGGCTCCTTTAATTTTGTTTCGATGGCGATGATGGGACGTCTATTGATACGAGTATATACGGATGGCGAACTTTGGACCCCTCGTTGTTGGGTGAAAAAAGGGCATGATAGAACGAGTTCTTGGACCTCCTGAGAGTATTTACCGAACAGGCGCGTGACCTTACGTCGATCTCCCAAACCTAGAAGTCGGGACTCGACAAGCGAGTCATCTCCAATCAGCCTTTTGACACGTCTATCGATAGAGTCGAGAGCTTCAAGCCGATACTTGGCGGTTCCGTGCCAGAGGTGACCACAGTACTCCATACACGGCCGGACTTGTGCCTGGCACAAGTCTTCCATGTATGTCAGACAAATCGAGTCTCGCTGTACCGCAGCTAGTGTGCGGGAGCGTACCCTGTTAAACCTTATCGTGTTCAGACCACCGTCTACAAGTTTCCCGCCCGATCTTTTATCTTTTGTCTAAACAACTCCCGCCACCGTTGTTTATTTGTTTTTGTTCTTGTTAAGCAGAAATTGTTTTCGAAAGTCCACCGGCTACGTTCGCTGGGCGGTATTCATGAATTTAAAAGTTGGTCAGCTTGGCCCGGCTCGGTTGAACTATATTATTTAGTGGCCATTGTATCAGCCAGTACAATTAGCGTTAGAGTGAAGGGCGAAATGCACCAAATTTTAAACGCTTTTAAGCTGATACTTAAACAAAAAAAATTAAATTAATTTGTTTAAATTAATTTAAACATGTTTAAGTATTTGGTGCAAGCCGGGCTTAGTGTATCAAATTTATTCAGTAGTATGTGTATCTACTTGCTTTAAATAAATTAATAAAATAATCCCTACATTTAATAAGGGATTCTCTTTTCTCTTCAGCTCACTGTATGTATACCTATATATAACACTATGTTTCCGCATACATTACCCGTGGTATGCCTCTGACAACACTGACGAATCCACTTGGATGGGTATCACCACTTTATCTAAGTCTGCCGCTATGCAATGCTTGTTTTATTCCGTTACTTATGGTATGATCCATATGCTTCATACCCGAAGTATCGTAACTATGCTGCTGCTGGCTACAATTAGCAAGCGTAGTTACGGCACAGAGTATATAGTCCTCTGTGGTTAACACGAACTTTGCAGGCATCATGAACTTACTAGTGAGTCCATGGCAGGCATACACAATGACAACGTTACATGACACCTAACACCCGAACTCACAAAATATACTTGTATACATAAGTAATGTTACTATGCGGTCTCATAGTGTTTATCAGCGGCTCAGTTAATTGCGTTCGGATAAATCGGTAATTTATTTATTTATTTATTTAAACTTCATGCACTGTTACGTACCAAGGCGGACTTAAAGCTTCATAGCGTTCTCTACCAGTCAACCGGAGAGTTGATAGTATGAGAAATTACAGGGCGGTGTAACATTATGACACGAATATTGGAGAATACATTAAATCTAAGTACTTATGTTTAAGCAAATTTGACATACATTCACAAACCATGACTGACGGTAATTGGGTCGGATAAATTTGTGGCACTGCACATCTTGGATTGGTTTGTCACAGAAAAGCATTTCATTTTGTTTCCGCCTTCCGCAGTTTCCGCCCGCGTTCAATCCGAAATTGATATCACTCTGCTGTTACTTTCCGCTTTATAAGTACTCTGTGATGCTCAGGAAGAATCATCATCATCTTGGCCATAATGTCCCGGTTTTGATCTCGCGCACGAGGCCCCGGGGTCCGCCTTGACCATGATCAAGGATTTGGCACATCAGGTAATGCTCAGGAAGAATGAAGTTTCGGAAATCAGAAAGTGCAACAGTTTCGGAGTTCAGGCTGACAGTGTAGGTATACATTTGTCCTAGGATGGTTTCGTAGTAACGAAAGGCCTTTGAGAATAGCCCCTAGGAGAAGGTAGTTAAATACTTCTCAAACTAAAGTAACACCTAAATTAGATAACAGACAGATATCAGCACAATATGCCATCAAAATTCAAATTGGATTCACCCCGGAAAGGTTATGCATAATATTTTGCCGGAACCCAACTTGTAAAACTTTCCCTTAACAAGTTTGTGACTTGTTAACCCGTCTGTATGAATTGAGACCGTTTATATTGATTTGTTTCTCGTCGACATACTATTATCGTATAGTTACCGTACTTGGAGAACTTTATACTACCGCGATCATACATAATTTTTTTTACAAATTCGCGTAACTCCATCTAGCCTCAAAGTAAGCAAAGCTTGTGTTATGGGTGTTGGATAACTGATAAACTACTTATATACTTTTTATTTAATTCCTACTTATTACATATATAACAGAAATAAAAATTTGACAATTTAAATTTCTGCTCGGCCGGGAATCGAACCAGGGACCACTGCGTCGCAGACAGGTCGTCAACACTATACACAATATAATATAAGATTTTATTTTTCGGCGGTGTTTCTCATCGGAGCACAGGTTGCTACTAGGAATGTGCCGAAATTCGTTTTAACCGAATTTCGGCAAGTTGAACCGAACTTCGGAATTCGGTCGAAATTCGGTTAAAATGCCGATCATTCGGTGCAAGAAAAAATAAAATAAATTACATGCTTGCATCATTTGGATGTCATAGTATCTTTTATAACCGTAAAATAAAAATTAGGCCTTTGTATACTCACTCATGGTCATTTATTTTAGTAGGAACAAGTTAGTGAACATAAACTTACAATTTGACAAAAATTTAATCTTCTACTCCGTTACATAGATATCATATTGAAACAAAAATGAAATAAACTTAGTATTCTTCTAACAAATAACAGTAACTAGAAACTATAGTGCGTAACTTTTCTACCTTCAAACAAAATAAATCAGCATTAGCAATTACAACATTAGGTTAGATTGAATTTTTTTTTTATTTTACTAACAGAAAATCAAAAAGAATTTTTGAATTCTGAAATCATGTTTTTTAATAAGCAAATGAAAATCGAAAATCTAAATTTTATCTGAAATATACGAGACGCAGGTTATGGTGCAAAAATACCAAAGATTCGGCATTATCTGGCAGAAGCCTGTTGCGTTTTTGTTCATACACGTTTCCTGCCTCTGAGAAAAGTCGCTCAGAATATACAGAGCTTCCAGGAATAGACAAAAATATTTGTTTATATATTAAAAACTCCATGCACATAACAGTACAAAGGCGGACTTAAAGCTACATAGCTTTTTCTACCAGTCAACCTGAGAGCAATGAACAAAAATTACAAGGCGGTGCAACAAAAAGGAAGTGAAAAGAACAAAAAATAGACTAAACGTAAAATTAAATTTAAAATTAGCATACCAAACATTCACAGACCGAGATTTACAGATTGTTATATTATCTGTAAATGGAGAACAATTACTATTTTTTCTTTAAAGTTAGAGATTCAGAATTATTTTAACTTGTCGTACTGTACTGTACTTAAACAGTACATATATTGTGTTTATTAGTACTATCTATGTAAAATTGATGCTCACACGCTTCCTATTCCCATAACCCCCGCGCCTCTCCACTCCTTACCCTGAACCTGACCGAATATGAGGGCGCGAGCCGAGCCGTAGTCAGTCAGTGACCGGAACAGCGTCCAGTGTGTGTCGATATTGCATGGAAATTTTATAAGTAAGCGTGTGAGAACATAGATAATACCATAAAACACAATAATGTACAGTACAGTTCGATAAGTTTAAAAAGTTCTGAAAATCAAACGTATTAAACAATAAAAATAAAATAGTAATAAGAGACATTAGGCGCATGTTTTACAAAAAAAAACTACGTAGTACCTGAAGGAGCTCAAACTTGGCATGTATTGAAAAGATTTCTTGAATGTTTAGAAAACAGGTGGCCGAAAGTTGTTGTCGTACTTATTTTTAGAACCAGCTCGTGATGCTCTTTCATTTGATACCAATCATGATAGGTTACTGATACGATAAGAAGAAGAAGACTGAAAAAAAAATTCATATCCCACACAAAAAATTTATGACGTCATTACTGCTGCCAAGGGAATATTTTTAACAAGTACCGCTCCAAATGGTTGTTTTAACCTAAAGTACTCATGTACCAAACGACTATCCTGTATATCGATTTTCGGTTCCTTTTATCGCCCGACGACTAATGTCATCTCTAGCAGTTTTGGCTGCGATGGCTAACTTTCCAATCTCTTTGGACGAGGCAAACATTGAGAGGGAGCGGATTGTCATTCACTGGTTCACAGAATTAATCATTGAGTCTATTATCCAATGAAATTGGACAAGTCCTTCTGAAGCCTACTCACAATTAAAATCACAATTCATATTTTTAATGGTGTATATACCGTGTCCAAAAGGGACGGCTATAAGTTCTCTAATACTCCTCCATAACTACTGCAATTTTCAAATTTCATGGTCGTTAAATAGCTTCCTGTATGACATTGAGTCATTTGTATAGAGTTGTGACAGATTGACAATGTACATTCTTTATGGGTCTAGGCTCCATTTTTGCCCTATTTCCAATATCTTTGCTCTTAACATTAACCCCCTACCGGCTGCCCTTATCCGACTTTTAGGTGGGGTCAGTACAACGAAACTACAGTTTCCTCGAATGATTCATGCAGAAACGGTTTGCCTATTAACGCCCGGCAGAGTAGAATAGCACCAACCTTTACACTTGTGGGTGGGAAACCTTTACACAAGGCGACTAATATTTTCGAGGCAAAAGATATAGTGTCTCCGAAGGCTGGAAAATGAGCAGCAGCTTTTTGTATTGTTAAATATATACTGCGATCACCAACCCGCCTGCCAAGCGTGGAGATTATGGCAATTACCTCGTCTTTCGTGGGAGAGGCCCTAAGTTCTGCATTGGACGGTTATGGGCTGTGATGTAGAGGTAGGTTTAGGTAGGTAGGTGAGGTAGAGTGTATGGCTGGGATTTTTAGGTATTTAGTGGGACTTGTATACGATATCTGGAGGGAAACTATTAGCCCAAGAACACTAGTTAGAAAACTCCAATATTAGAAAGAAGTGGCCGCCATTTTGAATCTTATATTATTTTATGTATTATTATTTAAGAAATTAATTAAATATGTCTCGGCGTCTCGGCAATCTCTTACTTTCCATGTCTTTGCAATAATGTACTGTAACAACGAACCAAATGTGTAGAATTTCTCACCATTACCGGTGGCATAAATGAAAACTACCCATATTTTATTAAAACAGCACAAATATGTAACAAAAAAAACATTGTTCCCTATGTAATTCAGTAAAATATTTTAAAATACTCTTATGATTTTATTTCATTTTGAATGTAGAAGTTTTAATCAATATTTCAATGGTTTTAAATAATTCACCATTTGGGTTATTTTTTTTTATAGTGGCAACCCATTTGTTTACATTTTATATCTTTAATTCGATCTCATACCTTAGATATTTGCACGCTAGTGCAGGTCCTCGTGTCGGAAAGAAAAAACTGCTACAGCCCTCACCAAACATCCCGCCTACGAACTTCTGACGGGACAACAGAGATGGCGTAAGTTGTACATACTTTTGCACCATCAATTAAACAACACTTTGTAAGTCAAAATAAATGTTTTACACTACCATATCCTTCTTAATACTACTCAATAAGAAATGAAGAAACATCCTGACTGGTGGAAATTGGTAACAAAAGCCCTACAGTTCCTCATGATCTTAACATAAACAGAGCCATGGGTCTATGTCACTGTGGAGACCTCCGGTTTCATTTTTACAACCAAAAAGTGGTACCAAGGGCCACAGTAGAATATTATCAAAATTTTCAATTAACAAACACACAAAAAAATATATCGTCATGAATTTTTGAGTCCAACGTAAGTAAGTGTTAGAAAAAGCTTAAGCTGCCGCTTTCAAAACTGTGCGAGTACTACACTTATTAGTAGGTATTAATATTTTTGGAAGGCGGGTTGAACACCTGAAAGTGTTAAAAATATTCAACAGAAAATGATTTTCTGGTTTACGAAGGCGATAAATCTAAAGGCGATAAGGTGCATCTATTATCAAAATAATCATCTTGGCGTTAATGTCCCGGTTATGCTCTCGTGCACCAGGGACTGGGGTCCGCCTTGACCATGATCCAAGATTTGACAGATCAGGTAATTACAGTGGAGCGACTGCCATCTGACCTCCTTGGCCCTGCTACCATGGGAACCTGACTAGATTGGATCATGGTTATACATTGAGTCGCCTGAACGATGTTTTTCCTCACCGGAAGAGAATCGTTCAGTATTCAACTAATGTACATAACTCAGAAAAGAGTCATTGGTACATGGCGGCAGTGGGATTCGAACCCGGTACCTCTCGTTTGAGAGTCGGATACCGTTACCACTCGGCCACCGAAACTCCACGCGGGCTCTGTTATATAAACTATACGCGGGCTAAGTTATAAATTAAAGACTGTGCAATGGTATGTTAGAACTAAACTTGACATACTGTCAAGGTACAACAATGACAGGGACGGGGCGCTCTAGCCTATGACTTATCGTGCAAGGACTCTACCGTTTCGACCGTCATCGTTTGATTTCGTCGTCAACGTCATGTGTCGTAACCAGTACAAACTGCATTCGTAACTGTGCACAGTAAGAACTCATGGCTTCCTCCTTGCATTCACAGCAGTATTTATAACGCAGATAAGAGCTACATCCGTCAAAAGTAACTTTAGGATCTGGGTAGGTAAACGAGGTCCAGTCCTAATTCCCTCCTAAGATTTATGAGATTGAGACCTATGTTTCAACATGGCTGTGGCTTATGATAATAAGTCTATTTTCGAGATTATGTCTATTATTAGATTACTATACCTCTGAAATTTTCTATTTTTATAGGGGTGTTATAAGTTTGACGTGTGTCTATCTGCCTATCTGTGTATCTGTCTGTGGCATCGTAGCTCCCGAAAGATTAGACTGATTTGGATGCGATTTTCTGTTCGAAAGCCAGTTTAATCAAGATGGTCCATGGATGGAAAATATTTGAGTTTAAGTAAACTTAGTCGGGCGTTATCCGACTTTTTCTGTCGGTTAGGCTATATGTAGATAAAAGTTTCCCTTTATCGACTTCTCCCTAGATTTCCATTATTTATAACTTTGAGCTGTATAACATATTTTGGTCGAAAACCGAATACGTTCGAGCTAGACGCCTGTAACTCGAACATTCGATGTTGCCTGTAACTCGAGCATTTCACTGTTGCCTGTTTACGCTCCTCGAATGAGCTTGGAGTCAACATTTGCGCGCAGTTCAGCGCTTCAATAATATTGATATAACCACATTGGCTTGGCGATATTCGAAATAGCTGAATGGTTTGGAGAGCCTATGGTTAGGACATCCACTTCTATCCGTCCATGTCGTCATCCATAGTACGGTCCTCGTGGGAACGGGTCCGGAAAGTATTATCCGAATTTCACTCGGCCGATGTCGCGCAAAAGCTAGTTCAATAATAATTGTCATAACAGCCAGAACGTCCACTTGTAGAGAATGTTTTCTTCCATGGATGGCGGCAAATACCTGGTTGTTCAATTAAAAAAACTGTTCACCATCAGACGGGTAAGCTTATTTGTCACCTAAAAAGTTTGCAGTAGGCCATCTACATGTGGAAATATGAGTGAAACCAGCTTGCAACAGGTACCTACCTAATAGCTAAAAATCTTTGTTTAAATAATGATATAGGAGGTTGGGAGCCTGGAGATCCGTAACACAGATTTTATAACCTAGCACGGACTCTAGTTCTCAATAAGGATTTTGATCCTTTTTATATTTCACTCACAACCCTATGTACTGTTGCCATTTTGAAATAAATATACATATTTTGTATTGTATTGTAATATTGAAATAATTTTTGTAAATATTTTGTAAGTCTGTGTTCACTCCGTGTTTAGAACAGAACGTGAACTCTGCCAAATGTTTCGGGACGGCAGCCGGTAAATATTTCAAAGTCTTCCGCCAAAGGCAAAACTGTTGACCGCAACCATAAAGACTCACTCTTCGAAACATAGTAAGTTGGAGCCCGAGGCAACACAAAGACTCACCCTCTGGAAACTGTAAACAAAGTATCCATCTAAACTTCTTTGGAGCGCCTCGCTCGGGACGTGTAACGTCGCTTAAATCATTTTACTCGAGAAAAACTGACTTAAACTGACAACGCGCCGAAACTGGGTGCTTTTTTACCCTTTTAAAGCGAAGAGAGAAGCGAGCGAGCCCGGCGGAACACCTGCGTTGCTTAAATTATGTAAATATTCTTTAATTCAAAGTCCTCGTAAACAGGTTACGTTCACTCGTGTTTTTAGAGTCCCTCGCTGGATCCCCTTCAGTAATCATCTGCAGATAAAAGTGAGGCCGTCTCGGGTTTAGTGGCACTGTTTACGGTTCAGTTTATTCCTGGGGTTTATTGGGTCAGAGTCGGTCCTTGTAATTGGTTTGCTGAAGCAATTTGGAACTCTAGCTTACCTGCTGTTGATACAAATTTAATCCACTTATCCTGCTCTGAAGTCCTTTATTTAATTGTCGGCAATTCGATATTTTTAGAGTCGCCATTTGCCAAAGCAAATTCGTATTTAAAGGAGTTCCTGGAAATGCTAAATATCTTCAAACGGAAAGGGAACGTTACGAAGTTGACGTTAAGAATTATGAAGTTGATTAGTGTGTGCGTTATAGTATGGAACTTCATACAAAGAATGCCGAACCGCTCTAATTTATGCAATGCCGATCAGTACCGCATGTGCTTCGTCGTCAAAGCGGAGCACCACATGGACATTGACGCCAGGTGAGAATTTTTTAAATCAATAGTATCGAATTTTATCTATACTAGTCAGTGACAAACAGACAACTGATTGTTTGCGACAAGTGTTACCCAAGAAGAACCGTAAATGCGTTGTCACTGTGAGAACTAAGATGAAATGCACTTCCTATGCCTAAATGCTGACTTACGGTTTCTTTGACTCCAAGGTTTGCTGGTAGAAAACTCAACTGTTGAGTTAAGCTCGCCTTTGTACTTAAGTTATCTTCTGTTAATTTATATTTATTATTTTGTGTACAATAAAGAATAAAGAATGAAATGCCTCATGCCTGTAATTGCGCTGGCTAGCTTATCCTTCATACCGGAACATAATGCAAATAATGCAAACATTGCTGCTTGACGGCGGTGGTGCTTAGTCGTACTTCTCACGCTTGATACAGTCCTACCACCTTAAGAAAGAAAGAACGAAGAGGAAGAAAGAAAATACATTTATTACACATAGCAAACCACGACACAACAAAAGTTACAATAACAGACAACGGAAACATGAATACTTAAAGTATCTAAAACAATACGTAGCCTCCCATGCCATTGTCTCTCCGCCTTATGCTCTCCGCCGTCGACAGGCAGTTCAGACGAAAATTTCTCCAATGCTCAGGCAATGAGCTCCTTAGTGAGGATTTTCTATGGTAAGCCGGCAACACGCGTGTGGGCAGTTGTGATCCGTGGGCATCCTGTAGTTCACTCGTAATACCCTGGTTTTTATTGCAACTCGTTTGTGGACTTAAAGGAGTCTCTTGCTGGATTTTAGATAGCAACACCTGAAACTTTTGAACAACTGAAAAGGTTTTGCATATTACTTAACTCGTCTCAATTGTAATGGCGTCGCAATGAGTCTCAATTGAATATCAATAGCAAGTGATTTACGCCGAATTAGCAGAATTGGGCCCCAGCCGGGTCGTAAGCTTAACCACCTTATCTGTATAAAAATACAGTTAGGGATAAAAATTCAGTTACTAAAAATAAGTTTTTAAACTCGGAATGCACTCTCTAATACACTTCATGACAGTTTGATAATGAATGATGATGACGCAGGCGCATGCAACTGATAGTTGGCCCGAACTCGGCTCGTGTCGGGGAAGTTCGGCTTTTTGTCGGGCCTCTTCGCTGTCATTAATCAAGGGGCCCGCTGAAATGGTGTCTCTGCAACTCCGTGGCAGCTATAACTTTGACTTAGAATACTTCCACAGTATTAACGGTGTAGTACAGTCCGTTATGTCGTCGTATCAACTGCGCTGTAGAGCTTTACTGGCCTAATGGTTAAGGGGTCCGACTCGTAAGCGAGAGGAACCGAGTTCGATCCCCAGTGCACGCTATGTATCAATGACTTTTTCGCAGTTATGTACATTAGTTGAACACACAGATGCTCTTGCGGTGAGGGAAAACATCGTAATGAAACCTGCATAATCTGGTGACTGAATGTGTAATCATAATCCTATCTGCTCAGGTTTATTTTATTTATTTACTAGTGAACCTATCCTTTATTTCTTGCATGAAAACCTTCCTCTTGACTCACTCTATCTATTGTTGAAAGCCGCATTAAAACCGTTGCGTAGTTTAAAATATGTATGCGTAGAAGATAGAAGCGAGTTTGTTTTGTACTATGTATAGATTTATCACTTTATGCACAAAATGGTATCGAGGTGGACTTAAAGCTTAGTAGCTTTATCTACCGGCCTACCCGAAAACTATTTACGGACGATCAATGTAATTAATTGATCTGCCAAATTTTCGATCGTGGTGAAGGCGGACCCCGGACCCTCGTTTGTGAGGGTACAACTGGGATATTGACACCAAGATCATCGAGAGATTAAAAAATAGAAGCCCATACTCTTCGGTAACATGTAACTAGGGATATTGGTCGTTTTGCACATTATTGACTGCATCGTTAATACTATTAAATAATATTTTAATTGTTAATTCTATTTACATTACTTTCCCATACTACGCTGATTTATGAAGTGCGTCGGTGGCCGAGCGGTTACAGTATCCGACTCGTAAGCCAGAGGTCCCAGGTTCGAATCCCGCTCCGGCCATGTACCAATGACTGTTTTCTGAGTTATGTACATTAGTTGAATACTAACCGATTCTCTTAAGGTGAGGGAAAACATCGTGATGAAACCTGCACATTCAGGCGACTGGATGTGTAACCATGATCCAATCTGGTCAGGTTCCCCTGGTAGCAGGGTCATGGAGGTCAGATGGCAGTCGCTCCACTGTAATTACCTGACCTGCCAAATCCTGGATCATGGTCAAGGCGGACCTCGGGCCCTCGTTCTTGAGAGCACAACCGGGACATTAACGCCAAGATGATTATTATTATTTTTATTAGACAAAGCATTACAAATAATTTTAAGAACGTTATTAGATGTGGTCATAATCTCAACGATTTACCTCATATTTCCTTAACGCCATAAAAGTTCCATCCACCTATGATTTGTGTCGCATAATACTACCTTATAAGAAAGAAAATACCATACGAAATGGCAATTCTCGTGAAACATTTGTCCGTGTTCCGGAAAAACACACGAGCTGTAGTTCGTAGGTAGAAATATTACGAGAAAACAATGTAACGGATAACATTATTAACATTTTAATGAGGCTAAACCCCGTTGTGTGCCGCGGCGGATTATTTTTTTAGAGGTTCTTACAGAGGATCCGAAAATAATTGGGATAAGGAGAAAAAATTGAGGTGTTTCAATGTGGCCCGGACGACGAGACGGCAGAAATTTCAATATAATGACGCAACAGCCTCATAGCGGGGCAGATTATCTTTTATTAAAACTGAAACGTGCTCAGGCGACGGCACCAGTGCTCAATACCACGCTCCAGGCTTCTACTTGCGCTCGCTAAAGAGTACTTAATTACAATAATGAACTAGTCGTGTATGTTTTTAGGAGATTAGTTGCATATATCATGGGCCAATGAATTGGGCTGATCGCGACTGGAAAATGGGCTGCAGCGTTTTCCATTTATATATTTACAATACTGCCATCTCCAACCCGCCTGTAAAGTCTGGAGATTATGGCAATAACTTCTCCTTTCATGGGTCTCCTAAGTCCTGCAGGCAACTGTTTTTTTTTATTATTTATTATTATTACATTTTTTTTAACTTTTGCTACTACAGATACGTAAAAACCAAAGAGGTTTGTGCCCGTAATATAGAGAGCGAGTATTATCTTAATAAGACATTAATGTGTTGTTGCAACATTTTTTATTCCTAGGTCTAGGTTAGTCTTTGCGTAAAATGTAAATATTTAAAAGCACTTATTATAATTGCATTATTTTGTTGTGATAGGTTAATTCCTAAGTTGAGAGTCTCGTGACTACTACTTCTAATCGTACTTTTAGTTTGTTTTTTATATTTTGTTCTGTGATTGAGTGAAATAAATCGGAGGGTAGATTGTTTGTTAAACGCGGCACGAGGTACGCCGCTGTCCTGTCGCCGTAGGCATTGTTCGCCGCCGGCGCAACCAGCTGGTGATGAGTCTCCGCCCGCGTGCACACAGGATGATTCAAAACTGTCTTTAGATCCTCATTGAAGAATTGCTCCTTTAAAAGACAATATTTGACTTTGGTGTGTAAATTTTTTTTAACAGTAGTATTAATTGCTAAGAATTTCCTCAATTTATTACAGACGTATTCAACATGCTTGAACGAGTTAAATATCCTATCAATTACTACGCTATCAAGGGCATTGAAGTCCGCCTGAAGAAATTCGAGGGCCTTGGAAAGATCCTTGTCCGCGTCATCAGCACATGCGGAACACGTACTATCCTGTGCAGATGCCCTAAAACGGACCCCTGAGCGATACCTTGCGTTAAATCTACATAGTTACTGTACGTGTCATCCACTTTGACGGTGAATCTTCTATTATTCAGGTAGTCCGCACACCATCGAAATAAGGGGCCACGAACTCTGCAGCTGTCAAACCTGGAAACTAACTGTTTATGGCCTAGCGTATCAAATGCACGCGAGAAGTCAATGAATAGATCTAACACATATTTTTTTGTGGTTTAAATGTTAATTGACCTCATCATTAAGCTTAGACAACAACTGTACAGCGCTTCTCCTAGGCTGAAACCCAAACTGATACTGGTATATTACATTGTGGGTTTTATAAAAATTATGTATTTTTTCGTAAACATACAACTTTGTCAATTGAAGACAGCAGCGTAGTAGGGCGATAATTTAAAAAATATTTTCACTTACCTTTCTTAAACACAGGTCTGCCACATCCTATCTTTAGCGGATCCGGATAAACTCCCGTTTTAATCCTAATATTAATTAAATTGGCTTTAGCCACCGTCATTTTTTCCCCTATCATTTTTATGTCGGAGACTTTAACATTGTAAGGACCTGGAGCTTTATTTACGCTTAATTTTTTAATTATTTTATATACTTTGTCCCTTGATGTTTTTCTGAACAGAATATTTGTATTTGTAGGTTGGCAGTACATTTTAGAATAAATTAATTTGATGTTATATTTGGGATTAAAAATATTTTATTTCTTGGTCAAAGCAGACCGCGAAACGCTCAGTAATATCTGTGAGAGTAAGGCCTTGTGCGTCAAAGGCTCCGTGTATTTCCTAACATTTGATTTATTACATGGTATATATTTTTTGAATTTTGTAATTAGTATTTGTATGGTAGAAAATCAGTACAAGGACTGTATGGTGGGTCAATATGACCCGGATTTTGAAAATGGTTTAATTCTTAATATTTTAATCAATTTTTGGGAATGATATATTTAATTAGTTTAAGTGATGTTCAAATTATTATATTTTGATAAAAAAAAAAATAATAATCATCTTGGCGTTAATGTCCCGGTTGTGCTCTCGAGAACGAGGGCCCGGGGTCCGCCTTGACCATGATCCAGGATTTGGCAGGTCAGGTAATTACAGTGGAGCGACTGCCATCTGACCTCCATGACCCTGCTACCAGGGGAACCTGACCAGATTGGATCACGGTTACACATCCAGTCGCCTGAATGTGCAGGTTTCATCACGATGTTTTCCCTCACCGTAAGAGCATCGGTTAGTATTCAACTAATGTACATAACTCAGAAAACAGTCATTGGTACATGGCCGGAGCGGAATTCGAACCCGGGACCTCTGGCTTACGAGTCGGATACTGTAACCGCTCGGCCACCGACGCTCCGAATTATTATATTTTGATGAATATCAATAAAAAATCATACAATATTAGGAACTTGTTATACTAATTTAATTTATGTAAATAACTAACTATATAACTAATTTAATTTATGTATTTACGAACGCTCTATAAAATCTATAACAAAATATTTAACTTCTGTAATCTTACTAACAAATATACAAAATTATAACTTTTTAATATATTTTTTTACTTTTTGGAGTACCTAATATGATGTCTTTAAGAAACTTTATGCTAAATTTAACGGAAATTTTAACACTAATCACAGTCGGCATCTACATTTGCATATCCACCGTAGTAAGAAATTATGTAGTCTAGATAGACAATCTTCTTACAATTTAGACAGGCAGGACATATTTGGCAACGTTTTTAAACCCGTGAATTTCAGTAGGTGAGCCCTCTTAAGGTTCTTCAGTATATTATCTTATTGTCTTGCGCATCTCTCTAGGCAAATGAAACTCATCTTTGCAGGCGTTCAAGTGATCGTTTAGAATTCTCTTCTAAGCTGAGTAAACCAGTAAAAAGAGTAAACCAGTAAAAATACAATCTTTTTGCCTTTTATTTTTTCGAACAGTACTCACACTTGTCAAATCATGATCCTTGGAAAGGCGTAACATTAGCTAGTGACTAGTAAACCAATCATCAAATAAATAAATGCATAAACGTAATTGGCACAAATAGGTTACATCGAATGTATGGTTGGGTCATATGTACCCCGCTTGACCTTTGACCGCTTGTAACTCCCTGTGCAGGGGCACACGGATTGAGCTGATACTAGAACCGAAAGGGGAGGGGTATTAACTACAGCTACTGAAAAGCACGGCAACTTTATCTATTACTTTAAAAAATACGCTCGTTTAAAAATGTGGCGGGTCATTATGACCCAACCTGACAGACGCCAGGTTAAATGTGAATAATATAGTCATTATTGCGTTTATGTTGTAAAATTGTGTGTACTTTATTTCTTATTTTATTTTATTCTAGTCTTATGGTGGACTCAAAACTTTTTTCCAAGATATATAAAATTTGTCTCGTTTCTTGCTATATTTTTTTTATTTTTTTCCAAGGTCCGTTGAAGCAAAGGACTTCTGATACGAAGTAGAAACGAAGTCATAAATATCACGCGACTGACGCATCATCCATGCACGCAAATAAAATGTTATGGGCTGTGATGAATCATGATGGTCTGCTTGGGTATTATTCAAATTATAATTATAGGCGTCTGTGTAATCAACTAACCACCATGTATACATGGAAATTGAGTGCCCTAAACCTGCCGGTTTCAAGAAAGACTTCTTGCGGGAGGCCTAAGAAGCAATAGATTGACGGATGGATGGATGGATGTGAGAGCCAACGGCTTACGACGCGAGGATGCCAAAGATCGGGCGCAGTCGACAAGAAAGAGTATGGATTATTATTAGGCTATGAGTTGCTATGATAAAAAATAATCATCTTGGCGTCCGGTTGTGACTTTATCCCGAGGGCTCTGGATCCGATTTGACCATGGTTCCGAATTTGGCAGATCAGGTAATGATCTCCAAAACAGTGGACCGACTGTCATCTGACCTCAATGACCCTGTTTGCAGGGGAACCTGATTAAATTGGATAAAATTACACATTCAGTCGCCTGAGGTTTCATCGTGATAAACACTCGCCGATGCTCTTACGGTGAGGGAAAGCATCGTGATTAGTGTTCAACTAATGTACATAACTCAGAAAAGAAAGATTGGTACGTAGTGGCACTGGACACCGAATACCTCTCGCTTAGGACTCAGACCACTAGGCCACCGACGTTAAGACCTACTAAGACACAGCTACCAAATGCGGTAATAGTCGAGTTTATGTGGAAAGCCATATTTAATACTGTGTCTGTAAGATAGTATGTTTTTAAATTTAACCTGTGTGATGGTAAATTATATTGTATCAATTGCATAGCGAGCAATGTTTTTATAATGGTACCTAATATCTCCGCCGTGTGCAATGCCTTTTAGGCAACGAAGCCAACGTGGTATCGACAGCCGCGTGGATTCGATGCATAGCTCATTGAGTTATGCATCGAATCCACGCGATAATACAAAAAATAGTTAATAGAAGATTTAAAATGGCGGCCACTTCTTTCTAATATTGAAGTTTTCTAACTAGTGTTCTGGGACTAATAGTTTCCGAGTCACTTATTACGTTTTAAATAACTTGAATAAATGGGGGTAAATTGTTTCGTTTTCAAAAGTTTAACAGCTATTGTAAGGCACACTAAAAAGTGTGCATGATGCATAACCATTTGTTAAATAAATACATTCGATAAAAAGGTTTTATACCCCTGTATAGTCTCTGACATTGACAGTTGTGTGTTTACACTTTTCATCTTTAATTTGATCTCCAACTTTACAGTAGAGCGACTGCCATCTGACTTCCGTGTCCCTGTTAACGTTCCTCTGACGAAATTGGAACATGGTTACACATTTAGTCGCCGGAATGTACAGGTTTCCCACGATGCTTTCCTCACCATAAGAGCATCGGTTAGTGTTTCAACTAAAGTACATAACTCAGAAAAAGGTCAATGGCACATAGCGGCATTGAGACCTAAACTCGGTACCTGTAACTAACCGAGTCAGACCCGCTAACCATAATACACTAACGCTCCCTGCATCAACAATACCAAAACGTATTTACAAATACATCATACCTCTTAATAATTGAAAAATGAGTTCCGAAACGTCGGCGAGTCCGCAAATATTTTAATACCCGCGTATTCCGAATTTCGTTCGGAGACTTAACTTGTGACAGAAGTAGGTATTAAATTCTCACGAAACGATGACGTCCAGATTACGGAAGTGGTTGAGTCTCGTGGGGCTTTTTCAAAGGAGGGTCGGTATTGTTGATTTTACTGTTATTCCGTACCTTGCTTTTGCTTATGACTCAGAATAGTATAGCCACGGTATAGTCGCTATTGCAATGTGGCATTGAGTTTTGGGAGGGCGCTGCCGATTGGGAGCGCGTCTCTCCAGAAAAGAGTTGTGCGAGCACTAGCAGGTGGAATTTCTCAGGATGAACCGACCCGGGGGCCATTCCTGTTGCCTGCTGATTTTCGAGGTTGCTACTTATGTCTGGGCTAATATGAACGGCCAGTATTCGAGGCGAAGTGATCATAAGGGTCATACGCTTCGATATGGCAGTAGACTGCTCCCGCTTTTGCACAGTCTGTCTAAACCGTCGAAGCTGATCGACGTTATGGGCCCCAGTGTCTATAATAGACTATCAATAGTTGGCGCTCCGAGTACCGCATCATTGAAAGAGAGATTGCGTATTAGCGTGACAATGCTGCTTCCATAATGGGCACTTTTGAGCGTTGTACTAAAGGACTTAAAGAGCAAAAAGGTAATAGCTAAGACCACGCTAAGTCCGAATCGCTTATTAAAAATAAAAAACTAAAAATCTCCGTATGGCAACGTACGTATGGCAATGTAACTGTAAGCTTTTTAAACGTCGTAGAACGTCATTCATAAAAGTCATAACAAACAATTTTATTTCTGTAGGATTGTTTATTGTCGTGAGTTATGTAAAATATTATTCATTATTGGACAAAACAATTAAAAAGGAAGTGCGAGAGATAATTTTTAGCATGATAAATAATGTAGACAAACTAAAAGTACAAACTCAAGCTATTGGTGACCAAATAACTGAATGTGTACAAGAAGGACTGTCAAGGACTGATAAGGACAGATTATCTCCAAATTATTGCCATATCCACACTTTCTAATTTTTACTACTGTCAGTCAACACGGACTTATCGTGGTCCTATTTTACCAGTTGTAAGTAAAGTGGGAGGGAACCAAGCTCAAGAGCGTCTTGAAATTGTGTTTCCAAGCGTTTATGTGAGCATCGGAACTATTTTGCCCCAGTTCTGAGCAGTATCGATTGCACAAATTATATCCTCTGGGCTGATAGAAACCGCCGCCATGGGCTCGATGGTCTCTCGTGGACACTCGTGCTTTTAAGATTCATCAATTCACCCTCTGTGTGTTCGACAGGCACCGACCAAATACTGCGCCAAAAGATCCATAGTTGCATTTACATATAACATAAGTTACATGTATATGCAACTGGACAGTAACGTATAGAGAAAATATATGTTTGTTCGTAATGGATACATTCAACAGTACTTAACCGACCTCGTTCGTCTATAAATAGCTACTTTATCAATGAGTAACACAAAAACAGGATATAGTTTTTCCTGATATTCAATGTGTTTACCACTGGAATATGTTTAATTTAATATATTTTTGTAAGTTCGCATAACATCTGCCTCACGAATGGTGTTGTTTTTAATTGCGCGGGAATGTTTTTGTTAGCATAATCTTCCTTACCAATGCGTCAGTGGGGTCTGTAATTTAGTACAGTTCATGTGGAGAGACTGTGCAGAATGATAAAATGATCGTATTTATAAAATTAGTGAAATTATTAAGTAACTTCATTCTCATAAGTGACACCCACACCCCCCAAAAATTATACCCTATAGGTATAGTTTTTAATAAGCAAGGCCTTATCTTAAAGCAAAACGAGACACAATTAAAAAATAACTTTTTTTACAAGATAAGAAAGAGACAAGTTGTTTTTTGTGTTTTGATGGGATGAGATTACAACTGTGATTTCATTTCAATTAGGTAAGGTTTTGGAAGACGTTTTTGTCCTGCATGTATAATATTATGTATCATCATCATCCGAGCGGTCAATCCCGGCTACTGCCAGGGTCCGCTTTCCTGCTTTGCTTTCTCCACTTTGCCCGATCTTCGGCATTCTCACGTCGTAAGCCGTTGGCTCTCGCGTTCGACTCGGCGATGTCAATCCATCGATTCTTAGGTCTCCCGCGGGACCTTTCTATAGATTTAAATAATTAATATAAGGCTGTTAAATAAATAAATCTAAAATCTAAATTTAACCTGTAGAAGACCGACAAACGCGCAACCCTACGCTGATGTTATTATTACGAGTGATCTCATCGTTTACTGTAATAACGCATGCGGGGCATTGGAAGACTTTTGTGGTGGCTGAGCATAAATTAGCCGTAACTTGAAACTTAATCGAAGATATTTTTGGTGATATAGATACGTTTCATAATAATTTAGCCAGTTTTAAGAAACATTTACATGGTATACTAGGTTAGATTGTAGGATTGACAGGGTATAGATGTAGCACTTTGTAAATCCTAATATTGTATACTAAGTAGGTACTTTTAAGTAAAATTGTCACTGTATAATATTATGTAAGTTTATTCTGTGATATAAGAATTGTTATTTAGGGTAGTTGTAGGTCTTCAAGCTATATAATTGGAAATTCATGCTATGTCACATGACTGTTTACTACCTGAATAAAATAAATAAATAAATAATTACTTTTGGTTATATCACGGATTTTGATTTGATAGCTTTTACCGCTAGGACTTCTGCCAACTGCCGCTGTGAGCTGTGTCCGCTCATCACGAACTCATCCGCTCTACGTAGACCCTCTGTTAGTCATCACGCGAAGGTTCGAAAAAACGTTTCTCGCTCGTACGATTCGGATGTGGAATGAGCCACAGCCCTCAGCACAATTCCGTCACCGCACCACCCGCCGTAGGCTGGGTACTCATCCACTAGAGAGTGGTGTCCACGCGAAGATTCAAATGAACTTTTTCGCTCGTACGAGTCGGATGTGGGATGAGCTCCCAGCCTTAGGGTTTCCTTTGGACTATGACATGGGATCGTTCAAGAGGTATATTAGAGGTCTCCTTAGAGGCGGGCAACGCATTGGTGGCATCCCTTGTGTTGCTGATGTCCATAGGCGTCGGTGACCACTTTTCATCAGGTGGCCCGCATGCCTGTTTGTCTGCCGTATTACATAAAAAAAATACTTGCTTTTTTATTAAACTAAATTGATTTACATGCGACGCGATGTTATGGTTGTTTGTTTGTTGTTGATTTTGATTGAGCAACGATTGCTTTTATATACTTAATCGTACTTGGCTTGACATAAACCCTTGGATGTAGGTAACTGTAACAATGTTATCAATAAAGTATCAGTATTTTGTAGCTGCGGTGGATGTGTGGGATGTCTCGCAAAGATCGCGTGTGGAACACCCACTTCCGCGGTAGACTATGTGACATCTCAGATAAGGTACAAGAGTGCCGCCTTTGATGGTACGTCCACGTCTTGCGCATACCGGCAAATTATGTAGGAAACAGATGTTTGTGACGATGTGTGACATGCGTGCCAACAGACTCACCACTAAGGATGGCGAAGACCGAGAAAAGTGGACTAAGTAAAGCAGGAAGGCGGACCCCGGGCCCCCGCGTGCAACCGGGATTTAACGCCAAGATGATGATGATGATTTTGAAACTGATCGGTAATCCATACATTCATTTCTGGCAATGACCTACGCCTATATTGTATTGTGCTGTCTACGCTTTTTGAGCAGTGAAGTCGGAGTCTTTCCTTCTCATATCTGTAATTTGATTTTGCTTGTCCTCGGGCGTGCCTGTTTGACAAAACTCAGGTCCGGTGTGTCTGAATGAGTCACTGAAACGAGGACATGAGATTGTAAAAACTGATATCTTTAATAGCTATAGACATATTACACACATATCAACACTTCAACGTTGTTGCTTGTCGGAAGATAAGGCGTAGGTGCCCATACAGGCGGACTTATCCGGCTTGACAGTGTCCTACCATCGGCATGTCGTACTGTATCGAATATAAACCATTATTATATGGCATAAACAATATCTAGGGCCTGTTTCACAACTTACTAAATGTTTCAGACATTTGTCAGATTAATTGACAAATATCTGAGACGCCGTCTCCCACTTATTAGTGCAAAACGAAAGATACGGCATCACAGATATCAATAGATGGAGAAACAGGCCCCTCGTGCACGTTGAACTTTATTAACTGGACAGTAGTAAGGCTAAAATATTTTAGATAGCCAGGCGAAACGGCGCTCCAAATTGCTGTCTATTATTATTTTTAGCCACTTCTGCCCCACTGCAGGGCAAAGGCCTCCCTATCCATCTTCCATGTCTTAGGGTCGAATGCTATCCTCGGCCAATCTTTACAAATCCTATATATTGCCGCATCGTTACTCTAAGTCTAATAAAATACCTTTTATCGGAAACCTTGTCCACAAGTATAATCATTATTGATTAATGCTGTTGTTTATCAAACGAGTGCGTGCTACAATAGAAATCAGTTCATAAGTGTTTGTGTTTAGTGTGAATGCAGTACTAGTACCACATATCGGCACTACTCCACATTCAGTAGACATATCGTACATAGGAGACTTGTGAAACGCGTATCATAATTCGTCGTAATAGATTTTATGCTCTTTAGCTGGTCCTTGTTATTTGGTGGTCCGTGCTTTTTAATTTGCAATATTTTTGTTTTGATTAAAACCGGAAACCAAGCACCCACGAGGAATTGCTATAGAAGTCACGAGTACCAATACCTTAACCTTTAAAGTGACGTCGTTGTGAGTTTGTGTCTTGGTGGACGGCGGACCCTCATGTGCCGCGCAGGAAACAATCGGGTCTGATGTTAAAATGGTGATGATAGATCCTGTTATAATGATGTCAGCTATCAAGACTCTAGGGCGCCGATAGACAAGTATATTATTGGCGTTTGAGTAACTAACGGCCAATGAGGTTATTTTCCGCTGGTTATTTTCATTGAAATCAACTGTGATTTGTCTCTTGACGAATAAATAAGTCATTGGCAACAAACGAATTACAGTTCCATAAGCTTATCTGTGAAATGGCAAAATTCGAACTACAGCAGCCAGGTTCAGATATTGGATTGTCAGTGTCTATGGTATTTTCGGACCAATAATATATGAATGTTGGATTCATCGTTTTTACCGAAGACGGTTCGTTCCGGCGCCAATCGAAGGTCACGAATGCAAGCCTTAGTAAAGTCGTTGCTGGCAATCAATATTCATCATTATGAACTGGAAGGTGCGCCAAACTTTGTGATAAGTTGGCCATTAAGCGGCACCTCACGGAACGATTGCTTCCTTATTACCGATCGGCTACAATGGCTCTGGTTGTGTACGTATAGGCAATACAGGGTCAAAATCAAAAATCAAAATCAAATCATGTTTATTCAGTTTAGGTTTTTTACAAACGCTTATGAATGTCTTAATTTTAAACATTACAATAATTTTATTGTACATAAATAAAACAAAATGCTCAAGCGCCGCGGCACCACCACCACAGACCATAAAAAAATTAAAAGAAAGGGAACTCCGCGACGCTAGCGCCGCTGGTTGTCTGTCTCAATGATGGCAGCCCTGTCTCAATCTGTCACTGTGAGTGACCGTCAGTAGATGATGACGCTCGCTTGCAAATAGGTTAGGTACATATTTTGTATGTGCCCAGAAAAAACCGCACAAAATGATGATCACAAATATTTAAGTGTAAAGCGTATTAGTGGATGTGTTATAACAAATAATGACATACCCTCCGGTAAGTACTGTAACACTCGGGATCGTGGGGGCGTTTAAATAAATACTCGTAGCTCGAGATAGAAGTTATATTTATGAAAGTCAACTCAAGAATCCATAATCAAGAATGATATAAAAATACATAAGAGATCTTACGTCTAATTCAAATGGAACCCATTTGAATTCCTGCCTAGCCAGTGCGATGTGTGCTCATAGAGACAGGCCAAAGACTCAAGTTCTGCTTGCTCCGAACCGTCCAAGCTAACCGACCTCCTTCCTACATGTTCTAACCTAACCTAACCTGCTTAACTAATTAAAGCCCCGGCTGCCCTATGGGAGCAGCAACCTTACCCGGAAGCCTACCTAACCTAAAGCCCCTCCAGGCATGAAGCCTCCGAACGCCTTCCTGCCTTACCCTATGGGAGCAGCAACCGCACCTGAAAGCCTACCTAACCTAAAGCCCCTCCAGACATGAGGCCTCCAAACGCCTTCCTGTCTTGGGATCCGTCCTAACCTAGGGCCTGCCCGAGCACACACGCTACAGTACATACTTCATTACGATTTATGCATAAATGCAAAAATTTTTAATACTAAACATTGCAGTGCAGTAAACAGTGCTTTCATCTTATAGGTCATTTATGATGATGATGGTCAGATAAGGATGTTTGTCATACCCATACGGTGTCTACAAGCACCTACAACCCAGACTCAGTTGAGTTTACAGATGTATTATGTAAGTATGCCCATTTTATATTGTCTTATTGTACCTAAGTACGGGTACCTACCATATATACAAATCAGTTCACAAAACTTTTACCAATACAACATAAAATCATGATACAATACGAACAGCCTGTGCAATAATGCCTACCCTAATAGGTAATAAAATACATTTAATCTATTAGACATTACATGTCAATCCTTCAGGTAAGGCTGATTGCAATATGTATATTAAATTATAAATATGTCAAAAATATTACAATTACAATATTATAAGAAAGTCAACAATAAAATTAAATCTAAAATAACCTAATAATAATTTTCATTTCATGCAATAACATTAAATAACAATAAAAATATTTATTTCAGATTTCACAATGTCCTGCAATTTTTAAGTCCAAGGATTATTGTCTTGAATGTAATCATTTATTTTATAATATGGTTTCTGTATCAACTGTTTCTTAATGCAAGACTTAAATTGGATAAAAAGTAAATTCTGAATCTCCTCTGGTAGCTTGTTAAAGAATGGGACACAATGGCCAACAAAGGAGGATTTAACCTTGGACAGTCGAAAGCGCATCGGGTGTTACTATATCGGGAATCTCCCGACAAACACTAGTCCGGTTTGTGTTTCTGGCTTTGTGCGTGTCTCGCTGTGTGTGCTTGTCTTTGCACGATTCTGGCATTTTGCGTATCTGACCAGATGCGTAAACTGAAAAAAAATCCGTCTGAACCGTAAAACAACTAACGAACTACTTGCTAAAGTATGCTATCCAGATCGATTACTTTCTCACTCGGACAGACAATATTGGCAAAGTGCCCACCTGTAAAGTCAAACCCGGAGAGAGTCTCACTGCCCAACACCCAGTCCTTATGGACTTGCGCGTGAAGCCCCGAAGCTAATGCAGGGAACAGTGCCGACTGTGCCAAGTCCCAAGAGTTCCCCGCTGCTGTAAGCAGCCTTAGTGTTGCGATAGACGGTGAATCCGTCCAACAACTCTGTGACAGAACTCAGGCAGCTATCGCACGGGCGACAATTACGGTGCTGGGGGTGTCTAGGGGCTGTCGCAGGCTTGACAAGGAGACCTAGTGGTGACACGAACCAGTCCAGGGGAGACCAAGGTTAAGAAAGCACTCTTTAAAAAGTGGCAAGCGTTCAGATCTTCTGAAGACCACGCGGCGTATAGGGATGCCAAACGTGCCACCAAACGAGCGGTAGCCAGGGCCAGACGAGACTACTTACGTCCTTTATACGATAAGTAGGAATCGTCGGAGAGGTAGAAACTCATTTACAAGTTGGCACGATAGAGGGTTAAAGCGGCAGAGGACATCTCCACGTGCCGCTGTGTTAATGACCCTATCGATCACTTGTTATGCGATGCGATGCGCGGGAAAGGAGATATGGCGCTCGTACTTCCACGAGCTGCTCAACAAGCAGCACAAAGAGGTGCAGCCACTGGATCTTTCTCGGAACCAAGGACTTGTGCCACCGGTAATGCCTGAAGACCGAACCCGCTCTTCGCCGATGACGCACCTGATGGAGTCCCTATTGTGGAAATCGATGGGCTCTCGTAGGTCCTTACCGACCTTTATAACCGCATCCTCTTTACCGGGAAGATACCCAACCAATGGAGGCTGAGTATCATTACTCCTGTCAACAAAGGCAAGGGCTCGCAGCGGGAGTGCACTAACTACCGCGGTATAAAGGTGATGTCTCGCACCATAAAGCTCTTCGAACGCATTGTTGACACGCGCATCCGGCCTTTGTGGAGATCTCGGGGGAGGCCCATACCCAGCAGTGGGCGTCTTCTGGCTGATATGATGATATGTTATGAGCAACAGTTACAAATAATTATCCGAGACATGTACCGGATTCCGATTCAATAGTGAGGACTGCTGTTGGTGACACCAATCCGTTCCCTATTACTTTTGGGATACATCAGGGTTCTGTGTTCATCCCACTTCTATTCAACGTGATACTAGATGTACTGTCAGACAGTATCCGAAAGTTCCATGAGGTGCCTCCGTGTCTGCTCATGTATGCTGACGATATTGCGCTGATAGACTCGGACAAGGGGCGACTTATCCAACGGGTAAAAAAATGGAAGGAGTCACTTGAGAATGGTGGTCTGAAGATCAATATGGCGAAGACAGAGTACATGGCAAATCCCCTACCCGTGAAGATTAAGTCAAGCACACAGATCAGGCCAGATACCTGGAATCTGTACTACCGGGGACATCGACAGCGACGTCAAAGCCCGAATATCCGTAGCTTGGGCCAAACGGCGGGAGGTGACTGGTGTAGTTTGTGGCGATAAAGCTGAAGGGACAAGTCTATAAGAATATCATTAGACCTATACAGTAGCGAGACTTGGCCCCTACTAGAGCGACAGAAGCAGGAGCAGGAGCTGCGTGTCACGGAAATGACGATGCTGCAGTGGATGTGTGGAGTTTCACGGAAGGATCGCGTTCGAAACGCCTACATTCCAGATAGCCTTGGCGTCCATTATATAAAAAAATAGAATTAACGGCTCTGTGGGTTTCTTGCCGTTTCTTTGTCACGGAGAACCACCTAGGAAGCGGCGTTAACTTTTCTTCCCTTCCAACACACGGTGTCTTTTGGCCTTAGCGGAGCTGGACGGCACCTGCTCTGCGTTGGGGTTGGTGAGGGGTAGGGTTTGGGTAGGGAAAGAGAAGGGGTAGAGTAGGGGTGGGTAGGGATAGGGTAGGTTAGGTGCAGGGGTAGGGGTTGGGTGGGGGTAGGGTAGGATAGGGGTAGGCTACGAGCAGGATAAGGGAAGGGTGCGGTGCAGCATTCGTAATGCATGCTCGATTAAAGGTCTGTCTGGAGGTGGCGTGGGGGCCAGGTCACCCTTTTCCCTCAAATATGATTGAATTGGACGATGGCTGGGCCCTGCGTTATACTCGTGAACGGGTGCTGCCTTGGTCAACTGGTTTACTCTTGCTGTAGTTTTAGGTGGCTTTTTCTTAAGTATAATATGCCTATATGTATATTATGTCGGGCGCGGTCCGGCTCTGCTTAGCATTGTCGGGTACTGACTGGTTCTGTTTGGTATTGGCGGACGCGGTCCGGCCATTGTCAGCGTGGGGTGGATGTGCTTTGGTCCTGGGGCGTCCAACATGTCGCTGTGTGTTTCCTTCGTACTATCCAACCCCCCTCCTTTTTGACGATTGAAAGAGATATTTAATGCCCTACTCAATAAGGGGGGGGGGGGATTTGAATAGTTATTGTCATTATTTGATATATTAACGAACTCCGCTGCAATGGTACCATTTTTTCGCAGACGACGACCAATTTTGCTAATAAACCTTCGGAGATTGGAAATGATACAGAATTTCTCATATTTAGACGTATAATGCATCAAATTACTTAGCTAATTTAATGATATATCCGGGGGTGAGAGGTGCGTCACATACTACACCACCACATTAAAAAAACAAAAATCTTACTTTAACTAAGTTTAACGTTTATCTATTTCAATTTTATTTTAATTTTTAAAATATTAAAAAGTTTTATATTTACATAATTCAATAAGTACTTATAACTGTATAAAGTACAAAATGCAATACATAATTTGTCTTAGATACATGCTGTTGTGTATGGTTAAACTTTTAACAAAACAATAATTAAATTTGCATACACAAAAAATATCTTAAATCATGTTATTCATCTTTGGACCGGCGAAACTTAAGACCTGCTCAATCCTCTGGACTCCGTACACAGACGCGCCGTACGAATCGTCGACGATCCAATACAAACAAGTAAGTTAGAACCACTGGCTAACCGAAGGGACTTTAGATAAAGATAAATAAATAAATATTCGTGGACAAATTCACACAGCGCCATCTAGCCCCAAACTAAGCAAAGCTTGTGCTATGGGGGCTAGATAACTGATAAACTACTTAAATATTTTTTAAATACATACTTATTATACATAGAACACCCAGACCCGTAACAGAAATTAAAATTCATCATTTCAATTTCTGCCCGGCCGGGAATCGTACCCGGGACCTCTTGCGTGGCAGACCGGCATGTTGACCACTGAACCACTCAGGTCGTCAACCACTTTGGCTCCCTATGTGTGTTCTATCTGCTGTAGAATGGGGAGTGTTCTGAGGAAATTTTCGATCTGGTGCCCAAAGCACAATTCCTCACTACGTACACCCTTTGTTGGTCACAACGCGAAGGTTAAAGAAAACGTTCCTCGCTCGTACGATTCGGATGTGGAATTAGCTCCCAGCCACTGTTTCCCTCGGACTATGACATGGGATCGTTCAAGAGGTCTCTTCAAAGGTGGCCAACGCATTGGTGTTGCTGCTGTCCATAGCGGCGGTGACCACTTTCCATCAGGTGGCCAGCTTGCCTGTTCGTCTCCCATAGAACATAAAGAAAAATAATACTAGTCAATGTTAACGTTAAAACAATTTCATTTTTTCTAATGTAAGACATTTATTTTCTTTTTATCTAACAATTAAGAAATTCTTTGAAGAATGTTTTTTTTATTAAACAATGAATATAATGTGTTTTTATTAAATCTGCCTTTCATTACATTATTTATTTATTAATTAAATTAATATAAAAACTAATTAAGAAGTTCGCTATGTTGACAATAGTTCGTCTAGAAATAAAACCGACACATGTGAGTCATTTCTGTTAAGTGACATACTGAAATACTCTTGTGAAATACAATAGTGAAATACTCTTAAGAAATCTCTAAATTTTATAACATAAATTACACATCAATAATAACGTAGATTTATATTACGTAGTTTAATAACCGGACACTTTCGAATTATCATTAATATTACCAATAACTCCATTTTCGGAAATTAAAGAATTTTATATCTTGTCCCATAGGCTATATATAGTCTGAGCCCTGATTTTATAATTATGAAACTATACATAATTAAATGATTAAAAGGTAATTGACTACAAATAATCACATTTCGCGTCCCCAGCATCTCGGCGACATCGTCACCTACATAATGATATTTGATTCTAATGTAATTACGAATGAAATGAAAAGTTAATACTTTTTGACATGTTAAGACAATTGTGTAAATATTATGCACAAAAGGAGTTTACTGAAATCGTAAATATAGTTAACTACTAGTAACAAATAAAAGTTATGAAAATTAATTATAGCAATTAGTTACACGTAATTTATAAAGAGAAATAAAAAAACTATATGTTGCAGTAGCTCTATATATGCGGGCATGGCAATCAAGCTCGTGTACATAATATGGGTACATAATCTAAACATCGTCATTTTAAGCCACTGTGTGTCTCTTACCTTTGATCTAGATATGAATGATTTTACCATAAGTTGTCAACATGCGAATATTTACGAGTAACGTAAATCTCAACTACCGAATTTATATACTATCATTATTTACTATTCAATTTTCCCTTTAAATGCTAATACAATCTACTTTTTCCAAAATATTACACTTTCCACCACTTTTCCGCATACTTTCCTTATATCCAGCCAGCTCCATTCGCTCTCCCGTATCCAACATCCTCACAATGCTCCATCCTTAGCACCACTCCTGGTCGCCAACATCTCCCGGCTGCATTCTACTTCACTTTCATATTATTATTTTTCTTCCATAATTTCTTTTGGTTGCCTTCAGGCATACAGTAAATTTTCTTCTTGTTTATTTCATCATTTTGATATATTTTAGTTTTTATGTGTGAGTGAGGGGTGCGTTACATACTACACACAAATAAATTTTAAATTCGTCTAGTACTTCCCCTCCGTGTGGTATAGGCGTGCATAGGACGTTATTTTCTTGGATTATACAGGCAGAGACTAAGGCCAACGATGTCGTACCTACTCTGCGTATCCAGCTTGATGGGCAAAGCTTTTTGCCTTGGTTCAGAATTCATCAAGCCTTTTCAGGTAGAAATTACAATATTAGCGTGCCAAGTGTAACGATCCTTATGTGCCATAAGTACGTTCCAGTAGATTAGTTATTACCTACATCACTATAGGTATGTGATTTTTAAAAGTATTCATATGTCGTGTTTGATGCGTAAGTTTGGGTTACTGAATAAGAGCATACAACATTAATGACGAGTTTTATATTGGGGTGCATTGTGATCGCTTTAGCAATTTGGAAATACCATAGAACAAATAACACAAAGCATCGTTTTCGAAATGCCTTTTTCGGGACTTTAACCGACGCCGCTGTGCACATGTGGGCTATTGGCAGAAATAAGATTTATTAAGATGTTTTGGGGACGGCAATTAACTAGAAACGGCGTGAACTTCCTTTCTTCACAGCAGGCATATTGTTCCCTATTCTCTATTGTGATATTTTTAGTAAAAATGGTACGCGCGTTTGTCTTTATGGCACGCGAGAGCATTTCTTTACTTTTATGACCTGCGTTGACATTAGCGTTGCGTCAATATATTTTAAATACAAAGGCGATATGGTCCCGGAGAAAACAAAGAATTTCGACGAGCGGACCCTGTCATTCATAGAGGAATTAAGTAACACATGTTGGTCAAATGGTTGGTTTTCTCACGCTTGAGGATGCGGGGTTGAGGGGCTAAGGGAAGAAAGACGGGAACGACAGTGGGTCTAAGGTCCCGGGACTGGATGGTTCTCCGGCGAGGGATTCTCCTGGATACGAGGAGAGCGCGCGCGCAGGCACCGCGTGATTTTTTTTCAAGAGTGTTGTCGAGTGCTAGAGTCGATTATCTACGTTTGATACGAGAATTGGGTATCTCTTGTGTTGTGGTTTCGCAGTGTTGTCTATCGTCCACTATTTAGTTATACTCGGGTATGTTGGTGACTTGCGTTTTGTACGAGCTTTTGCAGTAAGTCTGATATTGAATTACCTATATATTTTAAGGTGGCTATAATTATATTTTGGTAGTGCCATAACGTAATTATACTAAAGAGTGAAAGATGAAGATAGGCATAGTTTTCTGTTAGATACTGAAAATTATTTAGTTAAATTAAACCGATCACTAGTTCCCTACAAATTTCCTTTAAAGACAATGTTTAGAATCATTAAATCCGATACATCCGTAAAATTAATTTTCAACTTCTAAATAAATAAAAATAAACTATCTCTTAGAGTACACATATGGGCACAGTTCTGGTAATGTGTTCTGCACCTCTTGCCGAGCCTCTGGCACCTGTTGTGGCCGGGTGTCAATAAACGTGTCGGGGTTCTTTCTTTCTCGCGTAATGTACTCATTTTAACTCAATATGCTTTTATTGGGAATAAAATGAAAAGTTGTTTATACACGTTTACGACCCGGCCCGCCCATAGAAAACATCACTACACAGGGAACCAGGTTCGGACCGGACGTGGACCACGCTCTTGACGAGTAGGATCGGGAAACTGATTTGTGCTCCATGTACTTTGACGGTAATTTATTACCGTGGGTTTGCCACCGGATCTTGGTATGACTCTGACCCTTGCCCGCTTAAGAATTTTGTGCTTTTAATGCTTTAACGACCTTTTTTTACCAGCGGACATGGAAAATCGAGTTAGTTCGATAGGTGGGCTCAGCCATAAGCGTCCCGACACCAATAGGGATACATATCGCGTGCGCGTAAATAAAATTCAAATATTAGTCTCTCGATTGTTTGCAAACAAATTAGGCCGGTGCGGAAGTACGACCAGATGATCGGAATGCGTGTGACGGTTTGATCGGAGTGTACAATAGGTCACTGGTTCGTTCGATGTCGAGGTTTCGCTGGACGCATGAGCAGGACATGTGGTCCATATGTTCATGTATTGGCCTGGTGTGTAGGATGGAAGGGAGCCCAGGTTTTCCTATCGGTTAGGCTATTTCCGAGATCTAAAGGTCCATATTTCACAACTCATTAGGGTCAGGTCTATGTTAGGCAAATCTTACAGCCATAGGAATAGGGGTGGCCACGAAGAAAGAAGAGGTTAACGCTCGGAAATTTTCGACGTGCGTCGATCGCCCGCCATTCATCGCCCGACAACCAGATACGACGACAATCAGTTTTAGAGCTAAGTTGCATGGTCCTTAATTTATATTTTGCTTGTTTTATCTACTCATACAAATGTTAATTGTCACTTACCTTATGTGCGGAATTGATATTTCATTTGACTCGCGTATTTTACACGGTGCATTAATTTGACGAACCTAATTTTTGTATTTATATAGTTGTGGTTATTTTCATGTTTTATTTGTTTCACGAATAATTAAGACTTCATTCGTGCGCGGCTATTAATATGTTTATCTTGGTTGCGGACTTGATCTCCCGCTACTTGTACGATTTACTTTTTCGTTCGGTGAGAATCACCGCATCATATAACGTATTTCCTTTAAGTGAGTTTTCCTTTAATTTTGCAATATTTTATAAACTTTTAAAAATGTCATTTCGACATACTATTTTATCAAACACACAACGTAGAGGGTCCTTTTAATGTATCTAAAGCTAGACGATCACGATGTACGGCCAATGTATTTATGTGTAATCTACATGTCTTATAGATAGAGACATCTCAGTCATATAAGTAAGTAGGTTTAAATATTAGGGCCAGGGGATGAGGTGTTACACAAATGGAACGATTATCGGCGGTTCCAAAAGAAATAGAAATCAAAGTGCCTCCAGGAGTAAGGAGCGCTACCTACAGAGTTTGCTATAAGTATTGTGCTGCTCGATTGCGTTATTTTTATCCACGTTGGCGGATATTTTTATCTTGTTTAGGCACTTTCTTTTCAATAGGAGTACTTGCATTAAAACTGGCGCGGGAAGTAACTAAACACATTTGATTAAATTAACTTGCCTCTTCAAAGCCTGAGTATATAACGATTTATGGTATCATATTTTAAATTACAAACTACGTCGCGTCGTGTTCTGAATTACATGGGAATGGTATCGGCACGTGGCGCAAGAAAGTTATAACTAGATAATGGCAGCATTCGCGTCACAGTCGCGCATGCGCATGATTAGCGTGGTTCACAGCTCATTAGGACCTGTCCCACGAAAGGGAAGTTATTGCCAAAATCTCCACGCTTGGCAAGCGGGTTGGAGATCGTAGTGTTATAAATATTATAATGGAAACGCTGCTGCCCATTTTCCAGCCTAAAGAGACTCGATATTTTGTTTCGGAAACATTAGTCGCCTTGTACGACACCTACGAGTGTAAGAGGTTAGTGCTATTCTACTGTGCCGGACACCACACGGTATATAGCTTAAAATGGAGAAGACGGCGTGAAACCGACTGTGTCGGACATCTGTCCTCATCTGAAATCATTTCTTATGAGACATCTGTCTCATACACAAAAGAACGTCTCAATACAAAATATTTAGAATCAGACTTCTTTTTGGGGTCTTAAGTAACCAAGATTTTGGGTCAAATTGTTGGAATTTAAAATCATTATATAAATACCATAAAAATTCACAAAAATCAGTTAAATAATTTTTATAAATAAACTCTCATATTAGAAAATTTTGAAAAATATTTATGTATAAATAGTATAAATACTGCTATTTTTAATCTTTAAATTTGTATTTATGGTACTTCTTTTTTATAGCCCAGTTGAACGTTTTAAGGTTTTCTTCGTTGTAGACTTTATCGCAAGATACACTGTGTTTATAGCACCAAGCTACTGTAATACGTGGATCAAGATAGTAGCGCTTAGAACAGTCGAGAGCAATTTCATTGGATGGATCATCGATCTTCACTTTCTTTAGCCTATCTTCAACAGTTTGCGTTGTTTTGTTCTTGGGGATAGCACGTTTGTGGTTTAAAAGGACTGCTACTTCACGATTTGCCTTATTATATGCCAATATTTTGTTGGCTTCAGATTCAGAAGCAGATTTGGGTGTCAGTTTATTTAACTTATTTTCAAATAAAATACACGCGTGATACGTACGAAATACTTTAGTAGTCAAATAAGGCTTCAACGTTTTCAAATAGTTATTCATACTTGTACCTGTAACTTTATCAAAGAGAAGAACATCACCATTTTTATCTTTTACGAATGACTCGAGATTGTGGTATACTTCTTTATTCACTTCTATTTTATTCTTATAGATAACAGAGTCTTTGCTAGTGAATTCAAGTTCAACAATATTTTTTTCTGACATTTCATTTAATTGAATATGTTCAACGCACAAAGAACAACAACCTACTGTACCAGTTTTACTAATATGTCCTGCTCTTAGAGCAAGGTTATCAATAAAATGTAGCGCAACGCCATGTTGCCGATCATATTCATTGTTAGCTTTCCAATCATCACGATATTTGGTTCGTATGTCATCAATGTCTTGGTTTAACTGTCTAGCAATGTCGAATTTTTTCAAATCTCTTTTCCCTTCCAGTTTCGAGCTAGAGCTTAACTTAATATACTTAAATTTATTTTCCAAATTGTTTTTATAAGATGCAAGCCATGTGAATTTTTTTTTTTCTACGACACTATTCCATTTTTTTCCTGGCGGCGGCTTGGGTTCTTTATTCTTAGAACAATTAATATTCACATCTTCCGGGTTGACTCGCTTCTTCAACTTGCCATTGTTAGGATGCTCACCTTTGCCTTTAAAAAGGGTTGGAGGTTCAATTCTAAAATTATTTATTTTTTCTTTCTTCCCATCTAATGTACAAAAACCATATACATTTTCAATTTTTTCCTGTTCAGCTTTTTCATTTTCAGAAGGAGTATAATTCATTTTAGTGAAATTACATTTTTCAAAATCCTTGATCTTATCAGCTTCTTTGGGTTCCATAACATTAAGCCAATCAACGAAAAAGTTTTCAATAAATAATTGCTCTTTTGCATATTCATTGTTGGATCTTATCTTAGCATAAAATCCAGCTATTTCTTCGGCTTTCCCAGAAAGATTCATTTCTTTTCCATCATAAATAAACGGGTATTCTTTGGGTAATCGTTTATAGTCAGGAGCAAAAAAAGGTCCGTTATGTTCTAAAGAAAACCATATGTTACTTTCTTCATTGTCATCGTCCGTGTCACTTTCTGCATTGTCATCCGAAGGAAAATCTGCACGTGGTTCATCTTTTAACTGCGAGGGAGAGTAGTCGCAAGAAGATGCTGTGTTATTTGCATTATAAGAATTATCAGTCTCATCCTCTTTCTTTACGTTATCCACATGGTCAACCTTCACAGGTTCTTCAGATCTTTCCTTTCCTGTGTCACAATCACTATCACTAGTTGGATTTTTGACACTCATTTTGTCTACGTATTAAACAGTGTTAAACGGAGATTACAAAAAGCGGGCGAGCGATGTGAGGTGAGGCCGACGACTGCAATGCGTTCAGTGCTGCCAGGTCTATTTGAGTGTTGGGCGCTAGATCAGTTAAAAATAAAGTGTTAGATTCCGTTAAACAAGTGTGATTTAAAAAAGGACTAGATTTTTACAATTATGCGTTAAAAGTTACTTTCCACAACCATACCTAGTGTTTGACTAACCAAGAAATTAATTAGTTGGCTTCTACTGGAGCGCCTCAAACAGGAGCTCGTTGCGTTCGCTCAGTCATTGGTTATGTTACGTACCTACATCATGTTCACTCAAGGTGTTTCGAGCTAAAATTTGACATATTTCGGTATATTTTAGGCATATTTTAGGTATTTATCAACTATTCCGATAAAGCGCTAGATTTCAGGAGTCAAAAGTATAAAGAAAGGGAGTTGATTAACCCGAAATTACGCTAGATCTAGCGCTAAATGCGCTAAAATAACAGTTTTGGACGCGACGCAACGAACGAAACGACTAAACCATAGCCTCCTTTATCTGACAAGCCATGCTGTAGCACGGAACGGCAACATCGCTATAAATCGATTTACTCATTGTTTACATATCAATGTGCGGGAAAATTATGAATTTTATGATGATAAATAAAGTATATTGATAAAACTGTAAATTAACGTGTTTGTATGGACCACCTACGAAGGTAAATAAAAGTAAATATATTTATAATTGTGCTAAAATTAGCTAAATACGATTTTTAAAAAACAATTATTGACCATTCTTGTTTTTCGTTTTTTACTTATTTCATATATCAAATTCTGTTTTATAATCGTAAATTTTCTTTAACAGATGCACAGGCGTTGTTACAATTGAAAGATACAAGTAAAATTATGATTAAACCTTAAAAATGGGGATGAAGATGTGCCGACGTTTTTCTTTCCAAAAGATGTTTCTAATGGACTTTTGCTATTCCCCAAGCATGCTGGAGTCCCACCGTAGAATCTTTTGTGTGCAGCAAACATATTCGCCCAGTGAAAGTTATCACAACAACTTTAAACCATGATCTTTGATTATCCACGATGATGGCAGCGTTGAAAAAGTATATAGGTACAATAAGTAAGTAAGTTGTTAGTTTTTACATACTTGGGTACTTAAATAAGAATGTATTATACTTTATAATGAATATATATTGGGCAATTATTTGGCTGACAAAGACTATTTTATTTCATAATAGCTTTAAGCCGCGACTGAGTCCGCGTAAAATTCGGTCATAACGTTCCAAAGCCGTTCCGGCGGGAACCACATTGAATTTCGGAATAAATTATAACCTATATGCTGTTCGGGACCATATGCTATATTAATGCTAAATTTCATTAAAATTCGTTAAGTAATTATTGCGTGAAGAAGTAACAAACATCCGTTACGTACAAATGTTTTGCATTTATAATATTAGAATAATATAATTGCAAGATTGTGGATGGGTAAATATTACAGGCATCTATCCAATTTCATATTATGGAACTAATGCATATACTTTTTCATATACTTAATCACTTAAATAAGTAATAACATTAAACGAGGACGACCGCGACGATAGTTTTGCAGTCATTTTCACGTTCACTAAAAATAAAAAATGGGATGTTGTCAAAGTTCTGCGCATGGCTTGTAAGATGAAGGAGGCTATGACTAAACCTACCTATTTACGTTATAAGATTACACTAAAGAACAAAAATAAGTAGGCACTTTGTCTTAATAGTATTTTTAGCTTCTTGTTTGTCATAACTATTTCTATTTAAGTGTATTTTTCAGTTTGTTATTTACTAGTGTGAGACTTTGCGTCGTGTTCTCTTATCCGTTTATGACAAATGTCAATGTCAACAGCATCAGCTACGCAGATGATATGGTACTGCTGAGCCCGTCGGTCAGTGCGCTCAGGAAGCTGCTGCAAGTGTACAAAACTTATGCCGAAAGTCATGGGTTGCTTTATAGCACCAAAAAGAGTGAGCTCTTAGTCTTCGCCGCAGGCAGTAGCTCTCCCAAAGACGTGCCGCCGATCAGGCTGTACGGAACCCCTTTGACGAGAGTCAAACGGTTCAAATACCTGGGACACATCGTGATGGAGGAAATGACGGACGACCTGAATAAATCGGCTGTCCGAAGTAATATGATCGCCCGCAGGTTTGCTCGATGTACAGAAGACGTAAAAATCACCGTGCTTAAGGCATACTGTTAATCATTTTATATGAGCAGCCTGTGGTTGAGATATAGGCGGAAGACATACAGCGCGCTACGAGTCCAGTATAATAACGCGTTCAGGATGCTGTTGGGGCTGCCGCGCTTCCGCCATGTTTACCGCGGCGCGCACTGACAGGTTTCCCGCTATCATGAGTTGCTGAAAAAAGTTGCTTCCCTTATGAGCAGGGTGTGCGGCGGCACCAACACCACCCTGAGGGCGTTTGAGGATAGGTACGAGTGCCCCATGACCAGCCACTGGACATCACTGCTAGTAGATAAAGGTTGACATTAAATTGTTTATTTGATATTTATTTTGACATGGTATTTTTATTTTTTTTTCACTTGACATCAGAATAAGTGTGAAATGAGTAATTCGATTTTCATATAATTTTATGATGTGAATCTTATGACATCAGTAAATTTATCTACTAACACAGCATAGGCAATATTGTTCGTTTACTAACAAATTATAGAATAATTATTCTGATTAATGATTTGATTTGAATTGAATTTAGCCTTTTTCAACCCTGGCGATACTGGCACGTATATAACAAGCTAAGACAGTTCAACCAACTGTCTTATGGTGCGCACAAGTGGCATCCTCTGTAGTATTCAGAACTACGCGTGTTATTCAAAGAGCCTTAGCCTTAGAGATAACTTAGCGACCGATTGTCGAGCATTGGCAATCGAATTATAAGCCTTTGAACTATGCGGTCCATGTGCCCTGTTCGTTTAACAGCTCATTTGTCGAGAATTGGTTATTCGATTTTTGAGCCATGGCGGCTTATTTTTTGAGCCTTAGCTGCGCGACTGTCAAGCATCGAGGATATCAGTTTTGAGCTTTTGAACTTTGCGGTTCATACACCTGTTCCTCTAACAGACTGTTTGTTGAACCTCGATGGCTCGATTTATGATCCGTCACGGTTCGTTTTTCAAGCCTTAACCGAGTCTCGGCAGCTAGAATTTTTTGCCATTCCTGTTAGATTTTTGAGCTTTTGCGTCTAGTTTGTCGAGTCTCAATGGCTCGAGTTCTGAGCCTTGCCGTTTCGTTTTTTGGAGCCCTAATGGCCAATTCATTGAGCCTCAGTGAGTTGGTCTAGGACTGGCCGACCATTTGCCTTGCCGCATAGCACGATGCTCGTCACTCGCGTTGGAGAACATTCGTGTTTCATCGGCGCGAGCTGACGGAGTCTAAGCGTTCGTGCGCCCCACAGTTGGGCGGTGTTGACGGATGCCGCTGGTGCTTTGCCCCATTCGCCTACGCTCCCTGCAGAATTCCTCTTCTAGCGCCCGAAGGTTCTGTCACTCCTGCACGAATTTCAACTCCCACATTCGAAGGCAGCTGCTACAGCGGCAAACTCGACTACTGTCGCCGCGCAGGTTGCGGCCACGTCGATCCCGGCTGCGGCTGCGCCTGGCGCCGTCTTCGTACCGGATCGACCTTTGGTCGGGCGTCTCTAGGCGCCTTCGGTAGCATCGCCTTCCATGCATCTCGGACACAAACAAATTTGTTAACAATTTGACTCTACTAAAAAGGAATATGAAAGGTAGGAAAGGTAGTTGTATAAGAATGTAACATTTAACATGTATTATAGATATACTAGGCAGGCATTTGAGCTCTATCCCTCTTGATGGGAAGCGACGATGCAGCCGAAGATGAAGCATGCCTGTTTAGAAAGACTATCTATTCTGACCTTGAAGGAGTCCAGGTTGTATTGTTCGATGTATGCATCAAAAAAGCCAAAGCGGTCCGTGCGGATAGCTTAGCTGGTTACTCTTCTACGTGGGAGTGTACTACGTATGTAGGTACTTCACCGTGAGTTTAAATTCCTTAACCAGCTATTAAATTTTGTCAGCAAGCAATGAAAGTGTCAACAAAGAATTTATCATTTTTACAAATTAACAATGTGAATTAAATCGTTTAAGCCATAATGCTGGCTCCACGTTGTGAATAGGTGGTTGTATTGGGTTAGTTTTCGTTCGTAACCAGTTGCGAAACCCCAAGTACGTTCCGAAGGGTGGAAGAAATTTTTACTTGATCAAATACAAAAACAAACATAAAATATCGGCCATACCACTTATGATTTGTAGTAAAACTCCGTTTTATCAATACTATACGGCAATTTATTACATAAAAATAGTTATTTTGATATTACAATAATTTTTCATACATCGACACCGAAAATAGAATGTCACTCACATTTCAAAATTATTCAAATGACAAACGCTACCAAAAATATATTCTCGTACAGCCATCAATTGACTTCTTAAAAAGGTTAACAAACCAATGTAATTTACTAGTTTAAGCTGGATACAATATCAATTACCAATAATAAAATATCATTTTGAGCATTAATTTATTAGACCTTACAAAATCAATCTAAATATAAATACTAATTACGGAATGTCTTATGACTCAAAGTCAAACAGATAACAGTCTTTTAAACAACGTGTTTTAAACAAAAGTCTTTCGGATTTGAGTTGTGTTATTATAAGTTTTATAACTTTCGTGGAGGGAAACGAAAAGGTTACTTTTAAGGTACCTATAACGTCATTGTGATTGTAGCTCCTGGGGCGATTCTCGCGCTGTGACACCTCAAATTCGACATTTTCCCTAGCCAAAAAACTGTATTAAAATGTCACTGAAATTGATCTTCGCCAATATACGACTGTCGAAGATAGTCAAGAAAAACTTATTTGGCTGTAATAGACATTTCATATCATTATTAATGGAAATACGTAGCTAGAAAAAAAATCGAATTCGAAATGTCACAGAGCGAGAATTAGGCCCCTGTACCGAAGGGCTGATTGCAATTCATGTCGTTTGTTTTATTCTTAACAAATTAGCAATATTCCATAATTTTCCAATTAAATTGCTTTCTTAAATACTAATGTTTTTATTAGGCCTTTAATAAATAGTTCTCAGTGTGTCGATAGTTGATGGCTTTTAATTAGAACGTTTCTCGCTCGTACGATTCGGATGTGGAATGAGCAGTGTATCCTTTGGACTATGACATGGGATCGTTTAAGAGGTATATTAGAGGTCTCCTTAGAGGTGAGCAATTGGTAGCACCCCTGGTGTTTCTGATGTCCATAGGCGGCGGTGACCACTTTCCATCAGGTTTGTCTGCCGTATTACATAAAAAAAGGCAGGTATATCATAATCGAAAATCGGTCATTTCAAAATACATTATTAATTAACAGGTACGTCAATATTGTATTTTCGGTAAAATGAAAATTACGGTCAACAAAAACATCGAAACGATTTCGCGAAATGAAAATAACATTCGATCCAACGGATTTATGTTAGGTTAGTTAAAATAGACGGATGTAAAATCTAACTAGTAGATACTTTTATTGCTTTTGATGCTAATACTAATAATCCTTCTCTATGACGTCCCTTTTCAAATGAAGTAAAAAGGTATACGAGTACCTACCTACATTTAAATAATTACGAATATATAGCGTCTCTATAAAACTGACTGAAGAGCTTTAACTTAATTTAAAAAAAAAGCACTTTCGTAAATTAGGTATAAAATAAGAAGATAAAAAGATAGACTTCCATAGATAACTAAGTAATATTCATTATTTGGTAAGTAATTAATACCTACTTACTGTTTACAGAAAGATCGAGATAAAATGTTTTCATGCAGTAAGTGCCTTGAAATAAATTTGACTGTGTTAAGTGTTCAATCTATCACAGCCTTAGTGTGAACACAGACCATTGCACCAACAGCCCATAACATTCCACTGCTGGATTTGAGCCTTCACCACATTAGCGGAGGGTATTGCCATAATCTCCACGCTTGGCAGGCGGTTTGGAGATCTCAATGTTGATGGAATTCGACAGAAGCCGACAAGATATCTTTATAAGCCTGCTTTTTTCCCATGACTCTCGGAGGTGGGCGTTTCTAAGGCGGTCTTTACCGAAGGTCTACACATCCATAGCAGTATCTTTATTTTCTTGACGTGCACCTCCTGCTTTTGCCACTTTAGTAGAGGTTAAGGCTCACTGATACAATGATTCTTGATCCTTGACCTACAAATATATTTTAGCACGTGGCCGAATTCAGAACTAATGCTGCCATCTTGTTAGGCGTCACTTTTGATGGATAACTGGAGTTAATGTTTGACAACCACGCCCTAATGTAAATGCTAAAATATCCTTGTTGGTCTGTAATCACCATTCAGATGTGCCAAGCAAAACAATAATCCGTGTTTTGCGCTCCAAATGAGGTCTTAGGGACGTGTGGTTATGAAACGGCGGATATCCGTCGCCGGCGGCGTCCAGCGCTTTTCGGCGCACCTGTGGTCGCGGCCGCAGGCGCAGGCGCAGAACTCCAGACGCCGTGTAATCGTCCATTTGTTTTGAAGTACTTAATACGCAACGGTGTACTCAGAACTTTTACAAATATTATATTTTGTTAGATAATATGGCCTTTTGTACTTAGCCGTATCGCCCAGCAGTTTACCTTGACCTTTTCAGACGGTTACGTCTTTTATCAATTTTGTGGTTACGGCGACTCATTTCAAAATCAGCAAAAAACAGGATTTGGGGAATGGCTTTTCTGTTTTTCCTGTTTTACCCGGTTTTGGTCATTCTCCTTTGAATATCGCTCAATATCGCAAGTATTAGATGAAACATCACAATATCGTAACTATTAGATCTGATCACAACTTAGATCCAATCTGGTCAAGTTCCTCTGTTAACAGGGTCATGGAGTCAGTCTCTCTACTGTAATTACTTCCAAATTGTGGATCATTGTCAAGGCGGACCCCAAACCCTCGCAGGCGAGAACACAACCGGGATATTGACGCCAAGATCATGAGATGAAACATGTACCTACTTTACTTTTGCAAGATAATCCATTATAAATTATCTCCACTGTTAGTGATGGTCACTCGGCACCGTGTAGGAGCCGCGGGCCCCGGGCCGGCCGCGGCGGCGGCGCGGGCGAGGCGCGGGCGGCGTTGCGCGGGCGCAATCGCTCGGAAGCTGATAGCTTCTTCCTGCGGCGGGCACGCCCCGATTATGACCGCCAGCGCTGTTTCCGAGTACGCGAATAGAACATAATGGTAAGCTGTAATCGAGGCGAATGTGTCATTTAGGCAGACGTTTTTTTATACCATAGGCAAGTATTTAAAAAAAACCCTACCGCTGCAACTCCTGTTTAGACATAATCTACAGTGGCGGCCTGAAGAGATGGGTTTGGTGGTTGCGCACAAGCAGCACGAGTGAAGACTACTAAAACGCACTTTAATTCAAGCCTACTTCCACAGATGTCAGCAGCGTTAGAGCGAGCCTTAATTTTTTTTTGAGTTTGATCCACACCGTAGCACAAGCGAGTGTAGCAATTTATTTTTAGTGTTTTGCATAGATGGCAGTGTAGTCTCATCGATTTTGTGTTGCTTGCAACACAATCATTCGAAGTACGGTGTTTATGAACTTAGTTCGTATCTTCTCCTGTAGATGTCAGTAGCTTCTTCTACTGATCTCTTACACTTCTACTCTCACATAATATTTATGTAATTCTTTACCTATATTTTATAGATTATATTGAACTATATTTACGAAATTAATCGACGTTAGCATAATGTGTACCACACAGCGCGAGCCTTTCCTTTACATTATAACATGGGGCTCTTTAAGAGGCACGTCTACAGGTACCTCAAAGCCCGCCGCATCCGCTTCCCTGGCTATATTGATCTGGACGCTAGATCTCCTGGCGACGGTGGCCGCTTTCCATCAGGTGGATTTGTCTGTGTAAAATTGTCCCCCAAACAATAAAAGTAATGCCGTACAAGTTATACCTTTAAAATTAGTCTAAAGACGTTGCTTTTAGTTTACCAGAAAAGCAGAAAAGTATTACCCTTGGTGGTCGCGCTATTCTTTGTTGTTTCGTCATGTGTGTGGCAAATGGCAAGTCTGTACTCAATAATATTATTACTTGTCTTACTACTATTTATTTTTGTTTATCTAAGGCCGGAACTCTATTGGCGCGGTGCAGTGCACAACAAAGAAAACAGTGGTGTTATTCAGATTTTTCAAATTAGGCAACGTTCGCACGATAGATTTGCTCGAGATTTTAAATTAGGCCACGTTTGCATGAGAGCTTTTTGACGCTTTTACGCGCGTTATTTTAAACGACTTCTACAATTTTCGTGAGTGATCGTTTTGGAGTTATTGCAGTTTTAAGATTGACAGCTGTCATCCGAAATGTAGAGCTCGACGAGCACTATCATTTATCTTTAGAAACTAGTATTCTAGAGCGATCGTTTCAGAGTTATTACCGTCTTAAGTTTAACATCCGAAATGTAGATATTGACGAGTACTAACATTTCTCTTGGTAGAAATTGTATGGTCTCTCTGAAAATTGCATAATTATTTATGAATGATATCCTTTTTGTACGTTTCCTTTCGTTGCATTTGAGTCGACAGATTAAAAAATCCTCGGTCACTTTTTTACGCCCGCTTGTGAAAACACAGTCGTGAAGTCATATGGTCAATAATTATGCGAGTCGTTTCAAATAACGCGCGTAAAAGCGTCGAAAAAGCTCTCGTGCAAACGTTGCCTAACTTAAAATCTCTAACAAATATTTCTTGCGAACGTTGCCTAATTTGAAAAACCAGAATAACACCATCGTTTTCTTTGTTGTGCACTGCACCGCGCCAATAGAGTTCCGGCCTTAGATAAACAAAAATAAATAGTAGTAAGATAAATAATAATATTATTGAGTACAGGCGCGGTGCGCCGCGCGGTGCACTGCACCACGCCAATGGAGTTGTGGCCTTATAATTATTACTATATATTTATTGCTATCCCACTATTACTAACCTATAATATATAATTTGGTAGTTGTGTGCTTCGTGTAGATCTCCACACCGACAAGGTCCAGCTGAAAACGCTGAGACGGGGCCCGTTTTGACATCGCATTACTCCATCCGAATGTCTTTATTAAGGTAGAATTTCGATTTCGAATTGTAACTTATTCAATGTAAGTATTACGAGTATTGTTATGTCAAAATAAATGTCTACGTTTACAATTATTATGTTTCTTACCTAAAAGTTTTTCTGTAAAATACCGAAAAGCCAGCGACCATCCTCGATGTTCGTGTTGACGGGAACCGAGTAATGTTCTTATGCATTGAGTAATGTTCTGTGCGCAGGGCGCGACTATAATTTGAAACCCATGTATGTGATAGACGATGTGAGAAATTTGAAAGCGTCACACATAAAGTCAGAACCTCTTCATATCAACGTACAGCGGTGGACGATCACTTGACTTGAAAGAAAAATTAAATAGTGAACTTGAGCCTCATCCAATTTAGTAGAGAGTTTCATATTTTGCAATGATCATGTTAAAAACGAATACTTAGAAAATGCTACTGCATTTTCTCATCTATAGAGGTCATAGATGGACTACATCTAAATCATTGGTCGCCTTTTCGATATCCGTAAATGGACTACTTACAATTTATCTCGCAATTCGTAATATAAGACTATTATGGTAGTCGTGGGATCACGTAATACTTAACCTATTTTACGTAAACACAGACGCGGGTGACAGCTAGTGAAACACTGTAGTTCAAACACATATTCATTCTCTGACCCAAATAAAACAAACAAGGCAGTAAGCTTGGAATAACGCGGAATGCGTAATTTGAATAGTTAATCCGATTTACTATTAGCCATAAATATTATTATACGTACTTGCCATATAATTCCCGTGCAGGTGTGATGGACACACGTGATGTATCCATGGCTTATTAAACATATTATTTTAGATTACACAAAGCTTTGTGGAACTGATACAAATCGTGTTATCCAACCGGACATGGATTTAATTCTGCTGGGGCCAGGGTGTCCATGACTAAGCGAGTTACCGGGACGTTCTATAAGTAATTTATGAAATTATGTTGTTGGATGACGTGCAGAGAATATCTTAAGCTTTTATGCTGATGAGGGGCACCTGTTGGCTGTAAATTAGAAAAGCGGTCTCTTTGCTAAGGTTTTAATATTTCAAAAATGTAGGTAGATGAATTTTATGATTGACACTAAAAAGTGTCTCTCATTTAGGTTTCGTCAGATGATTGATATACAATGAATTGATAATTTAGAAGATTATAAATGGTAATTAGACAGTATTTAGATGTTCATAAGTATTATTCAGAGATTTTCCTTTTAGACAGTGTACTAGTGTAGGTAGGTGTGTTCGCGTGGCGTCCTACCCTAGTATCCTACCCCTACACCTACCTATATTTTTTCTTGCAAAGAGACCTCGTCCTGAAAATTCGACCGTGTGTAGCACGACATCCTTTTGGAGCACTTAGTGGATATTGGTTTAGATGGCAAAGAAATAAGAATTATAAAGAACTTGTACTGGAATCAGATAGCAACTGTCAGAGTCGAAAATTCAGAAACTGATCTAATCGAGATTTGCCGTGGAGTCAGACAGGGATGTATTTTGTCACACCTACTCTTTAACCGGTACTCAGAGGCAATAATATCCGAAGCGCTGGAAAGATTGGCAGTAGGTCATTAATAATTTGAGATATGCTGATGACACTGTACTTATAGCTTCAAGTCAGCAAGGTTTGCAAAAACTAGTAGTTCAAAAGTGCAGTTTGAAGGCGGGTTGACTATGAATATTTTGAAAACAAAGTTCATGGTTGTACTGTTCAAATAATCGGTTAAGTTGCGAGTGAGGACATTCCAGTGCTAGTCTGGCCTGTGGTACAGTACGGTAGCGAAGCTTGGACTCTGAAAGCTGACACCCAAATCTTTCTCGAATCTTTCGAGATGTGGTCATCATCATCATCATCTTGGCGTTAAATCCCGGTTGCGCAACGCAAAGATTTTCCTAGTCCACTTTGCTCGGTCTTCGGCATCGGCATCCTTATTGGTGAGTCAGTTGGAACGCATGCCACTCTTAACGACGTCCAGCCATCGCTTCTTGGGCCTGCCTCTCCTTCCCGTGCCTGGCGGCGGCAGGGCCAGACATCTGTTCCCCACATGGTTTGCCGGTCTGCGCAAGACGTGGGCGTACCATCGAAGGCGACACTCTTGTAGCTTTCGAGATGTGGTATCATCGGAGAATGCTGCGTATCAGTTGGACACAGAAGGTTTCCAACGTGAAGGTTCTCCAGCGCGTCGGTAAGAGCCGAGAATTGTTGCAGACCGTCAAAATAAGGAAAGTCGCTTGGTTTCGTTTTACAGCACGGAAGGTATCAGCTTCTCCAATTTATTATGATGGGCAAAGTCGATAGGAGACGTCGCGCTGGACGAAGAAATCGTGCCTTCGTAACATCAGGAAATAGACAGACGTTGCCGGCGTTGAAGAACTTTTTCGCCTGGCAAACGAAAAGTCCTAAGTTCGCTGAGCTGACAGCCAAGCTCTAGTAGTGGAGAGGCACCAGTATAAGTAAAATATCTTTTTTCCGACACCTATAATACAAGCTTTGCTTACTTTGGGTCTACATTATTATTATCATTTATTTATTTGGCACGAACTGTAATGTCGTAGAGGCTAACCAGCTAAGACCTCGGTAGACTAGAAGAAATTTAGCAGCCGCGTTTGTTAAGTATTTTCAGCACTGCGATCTCCAACCCGCCTGCTAAACGTGGAGATTATGCAGCCCTCTGCTAATATGGAAGACGCTCAAGTACAGCAGTGGATTGTTATTAGCTGTTGATGTGGCGATGATGATATTGTGAAAAAGAATATGGTTATTGGTTACCATGTTTGAGATAAAAATGTCAATATGTGAACGTGAGAGCTGAATTGCGGTGGTGAGTTGGTAGAAGAAGGCATGGAATTAAGTTATGTGAACACTCTTTCTCCTTAGTCGTTCACTCTTGACAGTGTGGTCGTGGTTTCATGACGACGCATTTTCTCTAGACAACACAGCCCTCACGATGCGCCTCCACTTGCTGTAGTCTTCAGCGTTACGGGAAAATTGGTCTATAGTACATTGTGTAAACACTACTTATTCCTACTATAATGCTAGTGTCATGGGCACCTTTGGGCCGGGAATGGCAAAGAGTGGGGCCTCTAGTTTAAGTTAGGACGATGTAATGCAACTACAGATACCCATTTAGTTTTAGATTATAATAACCTAATAAATATGATGACTTGTATGTACGAATATGCACCTACTTACTTCAGTACACAACATTGTTTAATGTTAAGTAATATTGTAATTTAGTATTTTTGTTATAATTTTTTATTTTGACATGGATGTAATTCTCTGAATAAATGCTGATATTATAATTATTATTATACGCGAAATCCACTGCTACTTCATTGCTAAGGTAGACCGGCTGTACTTTAGGTCCACAATTAGTTACTAGTTCGTTAGGGATAACTGACAGTTAATTCACCTAAGCCCCTTTAAAAATTAAAATTAAAATTTTGAGTTATTTTGATATCGGCCGGATTCGTAATACGAATCTCGGACTCGGAGAGTTTTAGATGGTAATAATACGATTTGAGTCCGTCCAAATTTTATCGTGTGGTTACCCAAATTTCTGCCACCCGAGGGCTAATGTGGACAATTTTGCCTCTGCATATTTTATGCGTATACAAGTAGGTTCCATGCTTATTTTTAATATCGTATTTATATATTTTTGTAACGGAAATAAAGCGACGGAGTCTAATTTTCGTGTAGCAGTGTACAAACAAGTAATTATTGTAATAAGCGTTGTTGGAAAACACGGAAAGGTATCTGACATTACGAGTCATAATGAATTATGTTTATTATAATATATCAGCTAAGGTAAGATTTCTAATGCCCAATTTTTCCAATAAAAGCTGCAAATTTACGTCCTAATAATTAACTGTTCATGAAAAAAAAAAAAAAAAAAATCTTCTGATATCTGATGAGATTAGAATCTCACTAGGTACCTAATGCATAAATTTACTGTGGGTTTTGTCAATAGAAAGTTGATTTTCACACAGAAATAGTTCGACTTATTATTCAAAAGATAGGTTGTCGGCCTGAAACTACATATCTAGGATAATTTTGACATCTTCTTACGCTAGGTTATCTATGTATGGCGTTGTGTAGTATATTAGGTTCATGTTGGTATTCATTATACAGTGACCGAGCTATAGTGAGGATTTATAATAAATTGGAAGTAGAACAATGTAGTATCTGCCCACACCAACAGGAAAAAAAAGACGTTATGGCTGTGTCGCAACTGGATAATTAAATTTGACAGTAAATTAAATGACTAGCTTCTTAAGCAATTATTCAATTGAAAGTTTGCCAAATTAATGTAATTTGAAAGTAACATCTAACGAACGAAACTGTCTCGAGTTTACGTAGCTCCTCCATACATTGTCACAACGCTAATCTGACCAAAACGAATAACAATGTAATACTAACTATTATTAAGCAAAAGTTAATTCCATCCCATCCGATTCGATCCGATCCGATCCGATCCCATCCCATCCCATCCCATCCCATCCCATTACATTTCATTCCATTCCATTCCATTCCATTCTAGCGTTGTGAGAATGTGTGGCGGAGCTCCGTAAACTCCGATCGATATCATTTTTATATATTACTTTCAAGTGTCATGATATTGGCACATTTTCAATTGAATAATTACTTACAAGGCTAGCTGTTTAATCAACCCGCTACTTTAACTACCCTACTGCGACATATGTAATTGTTTATTTAAACTTCTAAGTGAATAAAGATATCAACTTCGCTGGGGAAGTAGCCTGCAATCCACCTAAATGCATGAATCGTAAATGTTATGGCCGACAGTAACCGCTCACCATCATGACTGTCTGCTTGTTTGTCACTAGCTTGGTGTAGTGCTAGTGTAGTGCCAGTTGTAGTTTAAAAAAGCTATATTCATATTCATTTATTCGTAGTAATAATCATACATAGTCATTTAAAATATTTTCATTAATAGTATTAATATTTCAATTAAATTTTATTGAAAGATTATTAAACATTAAAACAGATTATAACAATAATATAAATAACTACAGACTACTAATTACAAATTTACAACCAATTAAATAACCCAAGTAAAACAAACTTACAGATAAAAAATTGTCCCAGGTCCACGGTATTAGGAATGCTGCCTAGAAGGCTGGCCGCATTACCCCGCTGGATGGCGAGGCTAATTCGTTGTCCGAAGTAGAGGCCAGCCTTCTGGTCTTTAGTAACATCGACCAGGCGCTTAGGTAGCTCCCGAAACAGAGAGTGTACGCCTGATCCCCCCGGCCCAAGGGTTTCCACGCCAAATGGCGCAAATATGTGGTCCTCACCAAGACTCGCGTATTTGCGCCGCTTGGCGTTTTCAGCTGCGGCGGTACCGGCCCCAGCATGACACGCGGTTACTGGAAGATGGGACTGTGGGAGGGTATCGACACACGTGGCGTCCCAGACCAAAGGTCGTCCCAGACCAAAGGTCGTCCCAGCTTCTAGGGCGTGAGTGTCATCCCGTCGGGCCTTCTACTGTCATTACGAACTAAACCGCTTGGCTCCAGTACCGCGGGAGCTCCAGCGGAGGTGAAGGCCCGGCGGATGATATAATTTGAGGCCTCGTGCCGAGGAAAGCGCCCAGCACTCCTGCTGCACGACAGGCCATGGTGGCCAAAATGATCAACAAGGTGACCACAATTGCACTGGTGCGGAGTACTGCAGGGCGCGCCAAGGCGCAGGGCCGTGGCAATCCTAAACGTGGTGCGGTCGAAAAGTGTGCCAATATTTTTGGAGGGCATTGCCCGAAACCAGAGACCCGATTCCCACTCAGCAGCAGCCAACAGACGAGTACGCTCTGCAGAGTTGGTTGATGCGCTTAAAAGGTTGTTTCGCACCAACCTGCAGAGAGGATCGTCTCTTAGCCGCTGTGAACAGGAATTTGTCGGGAGCTCGGCCTCTGGATAAGCCACCTGCCAAGCGTTTTTGGCCTCGGTAGAATACGCCGTAGTAAAATTCCCTAGTTTAGGTAATAATTACTGCACTAGGAACTGCGAACTATGCACCGAGGACAAAAAAGCTGGTAGGGACACACCTGAAACTTTCTTAACTCCTAGACCTCCATACCGGGTAGGCAACTATGCCTGATTCCAAGATGAATTGTCGAGATTTATGTTAAGAATTGAAATAAGGGTATGTTTCACGGCGTTGTCAAGGTCTTCTAGAAGGACAGGATGTTTCCAAAGCTGACAACACCGCAAAACATACGTGAATTTTGGTAGAACAAGGCAAAACCGAATTATGGCTATTAATTTGGAGGAGGCGATCCGAAACTGAATTTCAATTTTGAATTTTATTCTTTAATGAAGTCCGAGAGGGACTCATCAAAAATAGGTGACCCTAGCAGGTGAAGCGACGTCTTGTCGACTACAGAGATGTTTTGTGCAATGGCGTCAAAAGCTGCAGAAAGGGCACCAGCCGTCGGACAAGACTCCGAGATATACAGCTCATACTTCGAGAGATTCAGATCCAAACCAATGACCCTGAACTCTCTGTAGATCTTGTAAAACCGTGTTCGCATCCCCTCCTAGGGTCCCGTCGTCCCATACGTTACCATAATACATACAAATACCATACGTTAAATTTTGAATTTAGCTTCTCGAGTATGGGGTGGATCGCGAGGCTAAAAATGGCCGGCCCCAGAGGGTCGCCTTGCTGGCAGCCAACTGCTGATTGTAAAAGGTAGCCCTTGTAGATGAGATTGCTAGATTCTTTGTAGCTTTGCCACAGAAACTTATAGGCGGCCGGCAGCTTGGACCGAATTCGAGCCAGCAAAGCGGCTCTATCGACGGAGTTGAATGCATTTTTTACGTCAACCTTCAGTAGGACTACACAACTAATACTTTCTAGGAAAGTTCTCTGTGCGTGCACAGCGGCTTTGCAGCCACCTTTAGACCCAAAGCCGAGCTGGGTAGGCTGGAAGTAATCGGCTAGACTGGGGGCGGAGAACCTGCAACACAACTTAGCTATCAAGCGACGGTAGGTAAGTCCCAACCGCAATATAACGAATGCCACCGTCCTTTTTTGTAATGCGATCAAGTTGGTCCCATAAAGTGTACTCACTATGGACTACTCTACCGAGCCTGACAACATTAAGTTCACCAGCCCCGTAATTGCAACTAGAAGATTATTTCCAGCCTCTCCACCACAGCATAACAGGTCCTTTAGGTGCTGCAGAGTCAGGCCGTCGATGCCTCCAGCCGAGCCGTTTGGAAAGGCGAAAACAGTTTGGCGGACGGAATTGGCGGAAACCTTAGAAGTTGAATCTGCAGCATCGGGTGCGTCAGGTAAAACAAGGCCTACCGAAGGTTGAGGATGCTTACTACGGAGGCCGACCAGAGTCTCGGGTGTGTCGGGGCCGAAAAAGTCGTTAGAAAATAGGATTCGGGCTGCCCCTTTGATATCACAGTCATTAATTTTGTTTTCTACATGTTGATAGATAGAATTATGGCGGAAATTATGTGGACGGCTTAATCTAAAATAGTAATCGCAATTATCATGATACGAAATCGTCAAAAATATAATTAGTATTACAATATCAAATAATAGTTATGTCAAATGTGAAATTCAATAATTATAAGAAAATTACAAATACTTCAAAAATGTCAAAGTTAAATTAAATCATATTATGAAATGTCAAATACAATGTTCGAACACTATATGTCCAATATTAATTAATCGAAATGTCAAATATAATGTTCAATTAAATAAATAGTCGCATACAATTTACATTCTCAAGGTCGTTATTACTCCTAGATCCAATTTCCCTTGGCCAACCAGACCCATTGTCCCACATGCCCCCGCATTCCTCATAAATATAAGGCACTAATATATCCTCCCGTGGCCTAATTGAGTTCATCGGATAGGGCCTAGCAAAAAAGGTCGCCACGATGGCCGCTCTATGAATAGCGATGTGATGCCAATCAATATTTATGAGCCAGTGTGTTACTTTCAGTGCGATAAGCGTGAAATTGCTATGGACAACAATAAAACAGACAATGGGGAGGGCTCCTAAGGGCAATTTGATGGTGTCACCATTTACGCTGGAGTGACACTTTGGGATATTTTCGTCTTCATCATCCGTATCGACTTTTAGATGTCTGCTCCTAATCACATCAGTATTTACAAACTAGTTTAAGTAAAGCAGCGTTACTATGCGTTCTCCACAGTGCTCGTCTGCTAAGTGAACGCACAGTGTGAATTGTGTGATTAAATTTTCATGCCGAATGTCAAAATTTGACTCGAGGCGACCGGTTCAAAAACAGGACCATAGAATACTTATAGCCGTTATGATACCTTTTGACTATACCTAGGTCTAATTTCCTTAGTTCAGTGTGTGAGGATTGCTTGACGCAAGGACGACTGCGCGACGCAAGGAGGGTAATGTATTTGTCAGCCTATGTATTTGTTCCTTTGTGGCACTCTAGAGACCAAACGCGTGGATCGATTTTGATGGTTCTTATGTCTATCGATGGGTTTCAAATCTTGCGAGTGTCACAGTGTGAAGACATGATATTGATCAAAATTAAACAAAAAACTACAAGCCGCCATTTCGTGAAAAAAAAGTCGACAAACGATGTCATGCCGTTGAATAGACATTGAAAATTAGGTTTCTTTTACCATTATTCATTTAGAATTACCGTTTAGGATCTATAACGACTAAAAGTTAGTTAAGTTAGCTAGAAGCTCTTGACTCTCGTGCCAAAAGACAGATTGGTTATGATTCGCTTGTCGAGACCCGCCTTCTGGATCTGGGACACCATCGTAGAGTAACCGACTTTTCGGTCTTCTATCGAATTCTCTTCGGGAGTGCTCCCAGGAGCTCCAGAACCTTGTTCTATTGTGCCCTTTTTATTATCGAACAACGAGGAACACAAAATATCACCATCCATATATGGTAAACGTCCCACCATCTCGTACTCAGCGTTTCGCATCCACTTTTCTTATGCGCACTGCACAGGACTGGAACTCTCTGTGTGACTCACATCTCTATCCACATACTATATGAATATTTTTTAGTTTCAGTCATTCAGTTTTAATAATTTTTCACAACTGCAAGATCATCTACTTAGAATTTTATTGTTACACAGGTATCGAGCTGTATTGATAACGTGGCATAAGAAAAATCTATTCAGGATAAACCTTTTCGCACCTACTACTAAAAGACATTACTGGTAAAGGCTTAAACTTTGTATGGCGGGTCTAACATTGTCTTAGAGTTAAGTATAATAATTAGGTAAGTGTATCTGGAACTCCACGGGGTGGTTGGTAAAATGTAACTTAACGACACCGCGTTCCAACACATTGGAAACAGGGACGTCGACAGCCTGAACACCTAGTTCTATTACCGGTTCTACGTACCGGTATTCATATAGTGTTGGTCTTTAGAGGGTTAGTATTGTTTCGTTTGTATGGAGATTTTGGAGGCTTATCCAATATTAACAGCTCCACTACAGGACTTAAATTCCTTTGAGCATTTAGTTAAATTCCTTTGAGTGAATACGTGCCCGGTCTTTATAAAAAAGCGTATTGGTCTTTATTACCTAGGGAGGCACACCGACGGACGGTCTACCGAAAGCGGCCACCGACATACAACATATCTGCAATAGTTTCTTGAATCTTGAGGGCTTTAAAGTAGTACTATTGGGAATACTCCTGCAGAAAGATTATGATCGTAAGCTGCTGGATGGTTTTAAATAAGCGTACAGTAGCCGCCGCTCATCCAGATGGGGTGGGTGGAGAGTGTGGTCGTGAAACTCTGCAGCACATACTAGCCCAGAGAGCTCCTCAGAACACTCCCCGCGGTAAAATATGCACACGGATGCTACAGTGCTGTCACAGATGATCTTAGATCATAGATAGAGAATTAAAATATTTGCCATACTCTTTGGTGGCATTAAATTGAAGCCTAAACCGTTAAAGATCACGGCCAATTTAGTGGCAATAATACTAAATTGGGTCGTATCTTCATTAAAGAAGTTTATGTTTTAAAACAAGTCTATTATTGACGCAGTTCCGAAACTTGCTCCGAAATTAAATTTCAACTTCCTCGGCGGGGGCAGGTGATTGGCGTATTCTTAATTGACAGTCCAACTAATGGACGAATACAACAGTTATAATAAATTTAAGCACTCAAATCGGCGGATTAAAGCGTGAAATGCGAAGTCATGCCGCCCCATTCTGTTTTTAATTGACTACGTTCGTGTTTTGTGTACCTTTTTGAGGGTCTTCCAAGCAATATTTTTTTCAATGCACTCACATTTCGAAAATTAACGCCTGCTTTATCGCACTAGTGATGTTATTTTTTAAAGTTATAGTAAAGAGACTTTTATTACATACTTACGCCTAAAAATATATGTGGCACTATTACTTATTATCAATGGTTTCTTTTGGATGAAATTCACGTTTCTCTTAGATAGACGGGCGTACCGAGTACGTGACATAATTTTGTATGTTTATAACTTAGTATATGAATATGGTAATCTCCGCCTGACTTTCGCAGAAACTGATAAACTTAGAAGTCGAACTATTCAGAATCTTGTAGACTCCACCCAAAGGCTATATTTTTTAAGGGAAGGCTGGGTACTATTCAATCCATATTGATTGCTTAAGTTCATTCATAGATAACTGCTATTCCCCAGTGTATTAAGCTTTTTTTGATGCAGCGAAAATATAAATTAAAAGTTACCAAACTCACGAATTCCCCTCGAGGGAAAATCTGCTAAATAACAAGGTGTGTAATGATTTTCAACTATTCAGTACATCTCAGTTCATGTGTTTAACATCTATGAATAGATAAATCGGTTTAGTCAAACAAATAAACCCAATGAGTTCTGATAAAAGTTTGGTTATAAATAGAGAATAAGACGTTTATGGAGAATGTTTATCGCAATTTTATGACTTTGTTCAGAATCGGGAATCGAACACTTTTACGAGGTTTCACACATAAACTAACTCAGACGGGCTTGCTTACGGCTTTTAAAAAGTATTACAAAATGATATTCTGTTTGGAAACAACCATTGCATATAAAAATATACGACCACGTCCATGAAATCAAACGGTAGCTCATTTAAGCCGATTTACAAAAAAAAATGTAATTTTCATTTCTTACTGTAGGCAAATTATTAATAGACAAGCGGGCTGATGGAAAGTGGTCACCGCTGCCTATAGACATTAGCACCACAAGGAGTATGCCTAACTCTATAACACGTTGCTCTGGCAGCACGAAGGTAAATGTCCTCCACTGACAAAGCCACGGTTCCCCAAATACCCACCCCATGGACCACTGGACTTGCCAACTTGGATAGCCAATGGTAATCCGTATATACATTGTCACGCACCATATGATGAACCATATTATGTCACAACAAACCGCTACGAGATTACTATAAGAGCCAAAATTTGATTTAATATTCGCCCACCGCACGCGCAGAAAACGTTTGCTGTCTATATACAGGATCTAATCTTCAAAAGGCACTGCAGCCTAGGTAAGGCGCTGTTGTCTCATAGACTAAAAGGGTCCTAGATTTACTGCTCCTAACAAATAACTCGCATTTTATCCTAAATAGTTTAAAAATAGAAATCAACATTCTTTAAAACTTAATGATTACCTACGCAGCTTGATAGACAATTGCTTTTGAGACAATGTGAACGACAAAAATTAATTATATTGCAATAACAATCAATTTTCGGCAAAATTTCGCAGGTGAGCCAATAACTGGTAGTTATTAACTGCGTAACTTCGGCAGTTACGGCCTGCACCGGGCCGGGGGTAATTTCGCTGCACCCGATTTAGTTCCCGGCTTTGTGTTTACAAATTACGACGTCATACTACTAAGCTTTCACATTTATACGCAACTTTATAACTTATTGGCGGCACTGGTCTAGTGGCAGCGTGTTTACGAGACTGATAACCAAGGTTAAGCAATGTTCGGGAACTGGATGGGTGACCGTATCGTACTTTGTGACTAGTAAAACTTCAGCACCGCAACGAGCTCGCCATTCTTTAGGTGTGCCTCCTAATGCCGTTGGCGAGTCGAGGTCACCGCTGGGGACACGGAGAGGACTAACTGAACAGTTTAGGGCCCCGTGACGGTATTTTTTTTTTCTTTCTTTCTTTATTGTACACAAATATGACATAATTATACAGTACAGTAACAGAGATGTACAAAGGCGAGCTTAACTCATTAATTGAGTTTTCTACAAGCAAACCTTGGAGTCATAGGAACAGTTTTAACTTAAATGCAGGTACTAAAAGTGTACACTTAAACTTACTTATTTATTCATAACTCATTAAGTATAACTTCTTGAGTACCAGAAATAGGAGCATCAGTGGCCTAGTAGTTAAGGTATCCGACGAGTAAGCGAGAGATACCGAATTCGAATCCCACTGCGTCTATGTACTGTAGCATGTGTGGTTAGGACTTAGGTTAGGACGGGCTCTAAGGCAGGTAGGCTTTCGGAGGCCTTCGGTTAAGTAGGGCTCTAAGATAGGTAGGTTTTTGGGTTAGGTTGGTGCTCCCATAGGGTAGCCGGTTAAGTAGGTTGGAGCAAGGAGGATGTAGGTCTGTAAGCTTAAACAGGTCGGAGCAAGTAGGACGTAGATCTATAGGCTGCCTCTATAAGCACATATAGCACTGGCTAAGTAACAATTAAAATGTGTTCCATTTGAATTAGATGTAAGGTATCCTATGTATTTTGTAGCTTTACATAATATACTTTCGTGAATAGAGTTTTGATTAAGCAATTGCCATTTTTATTTAAAGTCCTTGAACCTCTCAGTGTTACAGCGCCAATGACTCTTTTCCGAGTTATGTACATCAGGCAGGCCGTAAGCTTGTTTGCCACCTTAGTGATGTAAAAAAACCTCACGAGTAAAATTAACCAATAATAGAGCCGTATATTCATATAGCACATACATTCACGACATCCAAAAGTCGAATAGGTTGATATAATACTCTTTTATGCCGTACGCTACGCGGCAAAATAATAAGAATAAAAGTGAACCTTTGCCCTTGGTGTTTATAAGAACGACCACTTGGAACAACAGCGTGGTCAATCTGTTTACTTTTAGCGGTATTACCATTTCTAAAAATTTAAATCAGCCAGAAATTGCCGCGAGTCACGGCGCTGTTTAAAACGTAATTTAAGAAACATCTGCTGCCACAAGCCTAAGAAGAATTCTGTTTGAGCGAAATTTAACTTTTCCCGCTCTAATTAAGTGCTTGTGTTGAGTTTTTGACACTGTTTTAGAAATATAATTTATCCCAACTTTATTGTCCCTATTACGCCGTGTCGTACACGATATAAAAACTTTTAGTAGGTACTTACGTCATAATTTCAATATTTTTTAAAAGTTCAATGTAGTAGATTTTTCTCCTGTCTTTTATGACACGACATTTTCTTTTAAGCTATTGCATAGCTTTTATCGCGGGCTTTGAGCGTGGCGACCGAATCATGAAATTCCATAACGAAAAAAACCTAACACCCTCCACTCCGACCGGCACAGCGGTGTGGCGTTGAAAGCCGTGCATCGTCTAACGTCGTTTCAGTTCGGCAGACTTCGGCACGGTGTTTGTGTGCGTGTGACTAGACGTATGCGTAGACTAGCTACTAACTGCTCATAACTGATTCTATCTCTTTTAGACACAATGCTAGGTTAGACAGCGTGCTTTTTGGCCGCGTCCACGAGTGAGTTCGAGCCCGCGACTAGTTGAACCTTAACGTGTATGTATATGGTTAATATCAAAGAAAAAACTTGAATTAATATCAACGAAAAAAAATATACTGCATAAATAACATAAATAAATAATTATAATTGCATAAGTTGATAAAAAATGCTATGCAATAGCTTTACCGCGGCAGTCCCCGAGTGCCACACTGAACGCCATGTTTATGCCTTACGTTAGGTAGGTATCACAAAAATAATCATGCCGTCTGCTATGCCCTCAAACGAACCCAAACTCAATGGGTTTACTATACGTAGTTTAGAAGTTCCTATGGCCACCTTCCGACTCCTTCATCAGATCACCTTGATGGTATCATAACAATTCATTATCACTGAACTTACATGAATGTGCAAAACAGCTCAATCGGAAACCGGGAAATGGGTCAAGTTGAACTTGCAAGATTTTATTACCGACCGAAATTAAATAAAAGCTAGTACATTTTTTTTTTAACTACTCAGTGATAAACGAGTAGACAGTCCACCTGATGGTAAGCGGTAACTGTCGCCCATAACATCTACAATTAATGCAGTTAGGATGCAGGCAACAAAAATGCAGAACCGCAGGTGCGTTGTCACTAGGAGGACTAAGCTAAAATGCCTCATGCCCGTAATTGCGCTGGCAACACAACAATGCATTGTTGCTTAGCGGCAGAAAAAGATAAAGCTATGGTACTCACCCAGGCGAAAACCGTCAAACGTCAAAACCATCGTAAGCCATACTAATCCCTTCCGTTGGTGTTCACCAGGGTTCAGTGCTGAGCCCTTACTTGTTTTGCATTGCGCTCGATGTCCTCTCAGCGGAAGTTCAGGACGCGCCTCCTTGGCTTATCAAATACGCTGACGACATCTTAATAGTGAGCAAGCTTAGGCAAGATCTTGAGACCAAGGTAAGCACGTGGAAGTCAGTGCTAGAAAACGGTGGTTTGAAGCTGAACGTCGCCAAAACAGAGTATATGGCTAGCTGCAGCGCGGATCTTGAAACCATCTGTATAGAAAATGAAGCTGTGAATAGAACAGATAAATTCAAATACCTCGGATCCGTGCAGCACGAGACAGGCGATATTGGCTTTGATGTCAAGGCTTGAATTTCCGCAGCTTGGGCCAAATGGCGGGAGCTCACGGCCGTCACCTGTGACCCTTAAACCCCAATCAAGCTCAAGGGGCTAATATATAAAAGCATAATTAGGCCTGTGATGCTCTACGGCAGCGAACCTTGGCCTGCGATGGATGTGTGGCATTACGCGACTGGATCGAGTCCGTAATGAGTACATCCGCGGCAGCCTTGGCGTAAGAAATTTAGCGGATAAGATCGAAGAGGCACGGCTGCTCTGATATGGTCACGTATGGCGTAAGCCCCAGGGATACGTGCCTAGGAAATAGGTGCCTGAATCTGCCGGTATCAGAAAAGAGATCCCGCGGAAGGCCCAAGAAGCGATGGATTGACATCGCCGAGTCAACAGCGAGAGCCAACGGCTTACGACGTGAGAATGCCGAAGATCGGGCAAAGTGGAGAAAGCAAAGCAGGAAAGCGGACCCTGGCAGTAGTCGGGATTAACCGTTCGGATGATGATGATGACTCACCCAGGCGGACTACTCAGGCTTGACAAAGTCCTACCAACTGAAAAAAATGGGAGAGATTAGACGAATATTGACGACGACGAGCTTCGACTTAGCAAACGACTTCTTTAATTAAATCATTTCAGTTACTGGGGCGCCTCATGTATTTCATTTGGTAGGAACACGCTTGCATTTTAAGCTGAGAACTATACAAGCTTTTTGTGTTCCAGGTTTCCAGGTTTGTCCCGCTGTACGCGGTAGACGTAAAATCTTTTAATCCAAGCCAAAAAACATTACCGCACAAGGGCGCTAATTAAACACAAAAAGCGTGTTTAGTAGCTTACATAGTAAGCAAAAATCGCTGGAAAATTTTGTACCGCCTTCTCTATTAAACCCAAAAATATTGGAACATTAGCTACCTTCACCTTCTTTTTCTCTGCTCTGTGCTTAGACATATAAGGGAAAATACCGCATCAGTCCACCCCCCACGTCCACTGAAGGCCGGCGTCCCGCAAGGCTCTGTACTCTCTCCCCTCCTCTATATATCGTACACAAACGATATCCCCGTCCCCGACAACGGGGTACAACTGTCCCTTTTCGCCGACGACACGGCAATCTACGCCAAAGGGCGAAGGCCACCGATGGCTAAGCTCCAAAAGGCGGTGAACAAGCTCGAAGCTTGGTTCAAACTGTGGCGCATCGAAGTGAATCCGGAGAAGAGCTCCGCGGTTTGCTTCGATGTTAAGCGCAGACGGGGTGACAGCGACCCCCCTCCCCTCCGCATGCAAGGGAAACTAGTTCCCTGGCAGCGCGCTGTCAAGTATTTAGGCGTCACACTTGACAAGAGGCTCACCTTTGGGCCTCATGTCGACAAAGTGTGTCGCACCGCCCGTTTTTACTTGGGTCGCCTCAACTGTATGTTGGGGAGATTCAGTAAAATGTCCCTCAGGAACAAGCGAACCCTCTACAAGGTGTGCATCCGACCGGTGCTGACTTACGCATCCCCCGTCTTTGCTCACGCGAGCTCCCTCGTCATTGAGAAACTGCAAATTGTGCAGAACATCTTCTGCCGTAGGGCAACGGCGGCTCCATGGTACGTCCGCAATGCGGACCTACACAGAGACATGGACCTGCCTACCCTGCAGCAGTTTCTCAAAACACTCTCCGAGACCTATTTCAAGGCCGCGGAAGTGCATCCCAACCCGCTCGTGCGAGAGGCAGCAGCCTACTCTCCCCGCCCGATCTCCGGCCACGCGATCCGGAGGCCGAGACACGTCCTCACGGACCCCCCCAACGACTTGTCGAGCGCTCTGAACCTCCTCCTGGAGGCTCAGGTCGACCCGACAAAGCCCCTCCCTGCCGTTTCAGCGGCCCCCGTAGGCCCCCAAATCCAGTCCACAGCAGCGGGACCCCCTTCAGGGGTCACGCTATAAGTTCTCCAGTGTACGCTCCGTAAGGAGTGACGCTGAGCGCACCCCGTCCCTACGGGGTGTAGCATCCGATGAAACCTGAAAGGCCCTTCCGGCTACAGGTGCTCCCAGGGGGTGTTTAGTACGTATGCGCCTAGGTTCTTTTTGGCGAGTCGTGCATAACCAGCTGGCCGGCCAGCTGGTACTCATGAGAGTTCACCTCCTCCCTCCCAACCGTTATACCGGAGGGTGCCCATTTCCACTTGCGTTGGGCGAAAAAAAAAAAAAAAAAAAAAAAATCAGTCCACCTGCTACGGTTTTGCCGATCTCTTTCACTTTAAAATAATATCGAGATACATATTTACTCATTAAAATACTTTGACCGTACTGTTTAAAACTCTTTTTGTCGATCACTGATAGCTGGATATAGGGTAAATAATACGTCCAACTGTAGTAGTATTTTTAATATATTTCGCTAAAACAATAATTCACATTTTCCTTTTTTACACAGATATTTTAATTTAATTACGTATATATTTCATTTATTTATTTATGCTGTGTACTTCATGCAGGTCTCCTTACCGTCAAGATTCCAGTAAAAATCAGCGCTGCAGCACTTGTTGTAGCTAATGCTGAGCTGGAGTCTTTTGGCATCGCAAACACACATATATGGACCAATTCCATGATTTATTGTATTTGTGTGTTTGTACCTACTTTGTTTTTGTTTAGTATTAAAGTGTTCTAAGATTTCCTTAATATGTAAATAATAATAATAATAATAATAAAGGGAGAATCGCAAACGATGAAAAATAATAATAATAATAGTCATTTATTTCAGGTATTTTACACCCATTTTAGAACAATAATAACAATAATACGAAATTATATAGGTACAATAGTACGACTGTCATTAAAAACATAATTAATACCTACGTACAATAGTACGACCGTCAATAGGAACAGTACAATATTAAAATAAAAACGAAAATACAAATTAACTACATACATAAAAGAAATGCTTAACGAACGTTCGGTGTGCTGTGCACGGATATCCAGTGCCTAAAAATAGGACTGTTCACATTTTCTACCAGCGTCATTAAAATACTGTTACCGCTGGATCGTAGTCGGTTCCAGGGACCTCAATATCGCGTAGAAGTCAGGGACTCTTGCCTCAGCGAACATGCTCGAAGCGCTGCAGTAGGGCGGATGTTTCAATAAAATTCGGAAAGCGTTATTATATTGCACCCTTAGTTTGTTGTAACTTTGCTTGGTGTAATGAGTCCATAAGTGACTTGTGTAAAAGCTCTGACAATAAGCTTTCAACAAACCTTACCTTCACATGTTCCGTGCAGCGTGAGAATCTGCGCGCAAGCATGTTACACCGTGTAGCATGAGCCCTACGCTCACGCTCCATGTCCTCCTCATCCCGAAGATATTCATTAAGCATGTGACCCAGATATCTAAATTTGCTTACAACCTGCACTGACGATCCATTTAAATAAACTGAGGGAACGTTTTTCGGATCTGCCCCAGACCTGAATATCAACATTTTAGATTTTTTAACATTGTATGACAAATCATGTTGATCAGCATATGCTACGCATCCACTGATCAGCTTTCTTAACCCTTTAATCGAGGGGCTAAGGAGCACCATGTCGTCCGCATAACTAAAATTATTAAGACAAACATCGCCGATGTGACAACCGACACCGGTGCTCCTCAGCTCCACAATCAGGTCGTTTTTATACAGGTTGAAGAGATCCGGAGAAGTCAACCCACCTTGGCGAACACCACAGTTTAGCCTATATTCGCTAGACTGTGTGTCACCCCATCTTACGTGATTCGTTTCACAGCGAATAGCGATAAACTTAATATGTAAACCCTTATGGATTTTTGTGATGACAAAATAAATCATGTCTATGTCTATGTCTTTCATTACACTGATGGTCTGTATGTCTGTCTCGATGCTGTCTCACTGAATAGAACTGCATTGAATCTATGAAAACACGAGAGGATAGGGGAGTATGGGGCTAATGTCAGAACCATCCAGTTCAACAGTTTAACGTGCGGTCCAAGTTTCATACGTACAAACTTGATGCTTGGGTAAAGTGACCATGAGTCAGCGTATTCGGGAAACTCCCATAGTTTATTTATTTATTAAAACTTAATGATACAAAATGGTATAATGGCGGACTTAAAGCTAAAAAAGCCTTATCTACCAGTAAAAAAGAGATATTGGGTAAAGAAAAAGTTAGGAGGTAGGTAGGGTAGGGGGAGAATAGTTCCGTTCGCTAGAGTAAATAAATCCAAAGCAAATTTAACAGTTCCATGGAACTGGGTTGAGCTCTCGCGCGTGATGGCATGAGGTCCGCCTTGACCACGATCCTGGATTCGGCAGATCAGGTAATTACAAGGGAGCGACTGCTATCTGATCTTCGTGATCCTGTTAAGATTGGATCGTTACACATTCAGCCGCTGTGGAACAGTTCCATGGAACTACCGGAACAAAAATTCAAAGTAGTTCCTTCATGGAACAAGCGACTGGAACTATTAGGATCTGGTAGTTTTATTTAGGCTTGTATATTAGACGAAATATGTTACATTAAACGAATTATAGGCCAGAAAATATTTAGTGTTTCATTTGAGTATATTGATATATTGATAGATTATGGCTAAACCAAACACTAATGTAAAGAAGGCGCTGTACGTCCTGTCCATGTTGTTGTGAAGTTCCCAAGTAAGCGTGTTACTAGCCTGTATTGTAACCACTTTATTTGATGAATACCAAAATAATGGTATTATGGTCACCCCATGTGTTTAAACCACACTCTCGGACTTGGTAACCGACTTAGTTCCTCACTGCCATCAGGCCAGCGTTATCGAAACCAACTCACAGCTAATGTTTGTAAGTCTGTAGTACTAGGAAAACAGTAGAACTATTTGTACATAAACTTTTATTTATTTGTAATCAAACGAATTTGCTTTCAACTTGGTCAAGTAGGTAATAGTTAAAAAGAAAAACATTTTTTTTTTTTAAACTACTAAGGTAGCATACAAGCTTACGGCCCGCCTAACGGTAATCAGTCACCGCAGCCTATGGACGTTTGCAATACCAGGGGCATCACCCACGCGTTGCCGACCCCGTAAAAACCGTCTTGATGATCACTTCATTTTCACAGAACTGACATGTCAATTCTAAAAACAGCACCGCACGTGCCCGGGTGAGATAAGTTTATGATATTGTACAATATCACAAATTCTCGAGTGGCGACCACGTACCGGAAGACGCAGCGTGGGTAGGCCTACCACAAGGTGGACAGACGACCTGGCAAAGATCGCAGGTACCAGCTGGATGAGGAAGGCACAGGACCGGCCTTTGTGAAGATCTCTGGGCATGGCCAATGCCCAGCAGTGGGCGTCTCTCGACAGATATGATAATGATGACCGTACAATAACGAATTAGTTGAAAATTGATTGCACTACTTTCTTACTCGATCACTCCCGGGCGACAGAAAGATGGCCGATTGTGTGGACACGCGCACGATCTTTATTACTTTTAATCATTATTGCAAAGAGCTGCTCTTAGAAGTGCCTTACTTCGCATAGTACCTCTACCAAGTATTGTTGAAGAGTACGAGTGAAAGTTGTCGCGTTGTAATTTTTTAATACCACTAAGATGTCTAACAAGTTTACGGCCTGCCTGATGGTAACCAGTAACCGCTGCCTATACCTATTCTTCACCCCTTTATTGGAGAACTGCGTTATGTACTTTCCTGGGAGCTCATTCCACAACCTTAGTGTGCGTGGGAGAAAGTTTCTTTTGGAACTGCACAATTCGCGACCAATTTAGCTCCAAGGTGTAAGGATGAACTCCTTATCGATAGCGAGTGGCGCGATAATTGGATGTAAGTAGCTGTAATTAAGGAAACGAATTAATTTTGATGGTAGTGTATGTCGCATTGCGACTAAGTATTTAATATGTGGAAAGACCTACTATTACAGTGCCAACTTCATCATGACTGACTAAACCTCTAGACCTGGATTTCACCGAAGTCGAATCCGATATGGTGTGTCCCTAAGTGATCCACCGAAAGTTACCACCACAGTTTCATTCAATGGTATAATTTTACATACAATAGGTTTCCTATAACCACATCACCTGTCCTTGTAGGACAATACGGTGTGCGATTAAACAAGCCATTGCACTGGCAATCAGGCGAAAAGCAATTTAGCTCAAATTCCATTCTCCGAAGCCTGTAGATACAATCTTTATTACATACCTAAACTTTGCTGTGGGCGGTGTACGTGACATAACCGAAGTAATAATGACTAAGGAAATTTGCGTTATGATAAGTAACCTACTTAAAACTTTGGGGGAGCGAGTGTCTTCTTAAAAACGGAGGTAATGAGGTTGTGACTTGATGATAATGTTAGATGTTTCTGGTTGAGCAGTAGGCGCAGTGCTGAAGTAATAACCTCATAAGAGAGTGAATTAAACAAGTCGGAAGGCCTGTTAAGCAGTGGCAGTGCCCGCGTTTTATTCTTACCACTTCAATTAAGTATCTGAGAAGGGGAGAAATTATTTACGATGCAGTTACAGATTTTTACGTGATGTTATAAAAGTTTCCCCATAACCGTTATCGGTGTATTTAAGAAGGCAGTAGCGTCTACAATTGCGTGTTTTTATCACTGGGATTGACGTGTACTAGACTGGGATGACGTGGAAACCTTGGGAGGAGGCCTTATGTCCTGCAGTGAACGTCCAGCTGTCACGTTATTGATAATCTATACTATTATAAAACTGTAAAAAAGACGTGTCTGTACATTGGAGATTTTTTAGAAAAAGTAGTCGGGGTAGGATTCTGGGACCAACAATGCCCAAAAATATTTTTGGATTTTTTTTTTCTCTGTCTGTCTGTTCGCGCATCACACAACAACTACTGAACGGATTTTGATTCGGTTTTGATAATTTGGTAACTTGAAAACAAAGGTATAATCTAAACTATGCTTCATCTAATTTGGGTTTGTAGAGCCAGAGCTACAGCTGATCTCCCAGTAGTACTAGAATTCATACAATACGGAGGTCATTTAAAATGATAATGCGGACAAAAGCTAACTAGTCATAGAAACTATTTCCACGCGTAGGAAGTCGCGGGCAAAAGCTAGTATTAAATAAAATGATATCAAAACCGGCCGGGCCAGAGTGAAGGTATTCACCCTACGTCATTAAACCTAAGATTAAGGTATCCGCACGAGCCGCTTTGGTTCAACTTTTATGCGTACGGCTAAGGAATGTTTTGAAAAAAACACGTTGCCTGCGAGTGTGTTCCCCTGATCAATACAATCTGGACGCCTTCAAGGCTAGAGTGAATAGGCTGTTCCTAGACACGCATGCTCTATCTTCGGCCGCAGCGTCACTTAGCACAAGGTGAGATGGGGGTCAAATGCCTGGATAGTCTAATTATAATAAAAAAATGTGGCAAAAGCTGCGAGATGGTGATCTCGATGGTAACAGGTATGTGGTACAAAATGACATTCTGTACTACAGGTAGGTGAGTGAAAGTGAAAAAGCCGCATTACCATCTTGACGTCAATTCTGCTTGTGCTCAACTCTATCAATAGGTACCTAATCCAAATTACATAAATTAACAAATCGTATTAGCCTACAAAATCACATCTTAGCTCTATAATAAGCTTTTTCATATTCAAGCGTCGATCCAGGATACGCCAAAAATTATTACACAAGAAACGGCCGTGATAATTCACTAATTTAGTAACAGAGCTATACGAATATTAGTACTCATACTAACAGGAACACGCAGCCAATCCAACGCGGTGGCAACTAGTTATTTCATAACTCGTTTAAATTAAGATCGTAATCTGAATAAAATTACGCATTAGGGACCTTTAAGGGTGTACATTGGGATGTAAATTAGGTCAGTTTTCATTAAGTCTGAGCATAAATTTCGAGGTAATGTGTATCGTTATTACCTTCTGTAACCCTTACTGTAGCACAGGTTGCCTTTATGTCAGCCTAGTCCATTATACAGAGCTGTTTTAGGAGACTACGTTGTGAGCCAACTTTTCGCTCTAGCGAGCTTCCAAGCATAGTGTCAGACGTCCGAAGCAACTTTGCAGTTTGCAGCTGTCCAACTATCAGATTCGATTGTTAGAAAACTGAAATGTTTTTGATATACCAATCTCAGCTACTTTTTCAGGCTAGAACAATTAAAATTGGTTTCGTTCCCTGGAGTGAGTACAAAAACATTTTGTGCCTGTATTTCCGAATAGAAACCGACAGGTTTTAATTAAGGTATTAGGACCCCTCTAAGATCTTGGGAAAGAGCAAACCTGCCTTACAAAAATGCCGACGAAGCACCTCAGGCTTGGAATTTGAAAGCATGCTTATCCGCGCAAAGCTGGATTTGAAGCATGTGCTTTATTCTAAATAATGAATATGCTTTTGATTATTACGTCCTTGTTTCTCACAGGTACAAACTATACACAACCCTGTAAAAACCCTGCTTGGTTCGAAAGAAGTGCATTGGTTATCCCAGTGACGTAGCCAAATAAAATAAAATACCTAATTGTTTTTCGGGAAAATATCCTATAATAATATTTAACAATTTGTACACTATGACGACACCATCAAACACAGCGATGCGTGGCCTAACTTTCTCGCGTACATTTTTTTGGATATATTTTTTATCATTTATTAAAAGAAAAAATAAAGGTGTTGTAATACCGAAACAGAACAATACGTTTACGGATATTAAGCCTTAAATCGTATGCATAAAGTAATATTGTGTGGTAGAGGAAGTATCAGAAACTGTAGGATAGACGCAGATACCGCTTTTGTTTAATTCCTGGACTTTGCGTTAGCATTGTTTATCTATTTATTTAACTATTTATTGTGCACGATGAATTTTACATAAAGATAACAATCAGAAAAGGTACAGCTTAGGTAGCTAGTTTGTTATTAGCCTAATATAAAATTGTAGAACGTTCGTTAATAAATGTAATGAACAGTTCGTTATATTCATTATCGAACTGTAGTTCAGTAATAATAAAGCCGATGTTATTTTCTATTTTCACCAGAAAATACGCCATGAATATACAGGAACACACGAACGGGACCATAAATCAGGGAGACCTGAATTAGACTCCACAAAATACCTGTTCACATACAGAGCTACCAAAAAACAGTTGAATTTAGATTCAAATGGTAACGTATATTTTAATTAAAATGTAGATTGTTTCGCTCTTGTGGATTGTAAAGGATTTCTGTAAGAGCAGATATTGGCAGGATTATTTTTCACTCATGTTTTCAAAATACATACCTGCAACACCTGGTGTTGCTGATGTCCATAGGCGGCGGTGACCACTTTCCATCAGCTGGCCTGCATGCCGATTTGTCTGCCGGATAAAATAATAAAAAGAAAAATTTTTTTTAGGAGCCATCGGTGTCCCTCTCCAGGGCAAAGGCCTCCCATTTTTCCACGTAGCCACGTTGCCAGGTCTCTCCACTCTTTCGCATACGTCGCTAATTCGTCGTGCCATCTTTTTCGAGGCCGACCACGTCTTTTTGCGTTAGGTGGCATCCATTCGGTGATTCGTTTCGCCTACAGATCAGACGGCGTTCGGGCAACATGACCAGCCCAGTCACATTTTAGAAAGGCAGCCTTTTGATACATATATATGATTGAAAACATACTTACCTTACGTGAGTCAGTACTGACATTACAAGTGATAGCTCCACCTAGTGGGTTGATGACTCCACCTAGTTAGATAAGGGCAGATAAATCACGTAAACAACTTAAATTTAGAAGCTATATAAATACAAACATTTACATAGAAACTTTGTATTTGTAAGTGAAATTTTATTCAATATATTATGCTTTAATTTTTGACAATCTGCTCTCAGTCTCTAACTACATTTACCTCCCAATCGAAGGCTCCCATGCTCTTTTTTACGCGTGGATGGATATATGTCTGTGTCTGTTTGACGAATGTGTTTGGATATTACCATATTATGTCTCGGATAGATCTATCGCCTTATCGAATTATATTATAGGCCTAAATATTACGATGATATGCGTTGAAGATTAAGGTAGGTAGCCACTTTATTTAGAAGCTTTATCGACAGACACGTGTCGTTTCACGCCTTCTCTATGTTCCCACATCTGAGTTTCCTTATTTTTGGCAAATAATAATAATAATCTTGGCGTTAATGTCCCGGTTGTGCTCTCGAGAACGAGGGCCCGGGGTCCGCCTTGACCATGATCCAGGATTTGGCGATCAGGCAATTACAGTGGAGCGACTGCCATCTGAGCTCCATGACCCTGCTACTAGGGGAACCTGACCAGATTGGATCATGGTTACACATCCAGTCGCCTGAATGTGCAGGTTTCATCACGATGGTTTCCCTCCTTATTTTTGGTAAATGGTATTAGCCAATAGGTATTACAAAAGCGATAGGTTGGTGCCGCTAGCTCGACTATAGTACGTACCAAATAAATTGGCAATGGCGGTCGTCGACCTCTCAGTTGACACTAATTCGTAAATTGTCACAGCAACTGCTACAATTATTTAAATAATCGTATTCTTTCAAGTTTCTTCTAAGTAGAACAGTTTGTAATATTATTTATTATTATTTAACAAATATTATCTATAATTATTTAGTCATTTTATATTACAACAATTGCTCTGACCACATAGGAATTAGTTCTGATCGAGAGGTCAACGCTCGCTACTGCCAATCTATTTGGCACCTACTTTAATGAGCTGTCCTTGGGTACCAGCATGGTATCCAAGGGGCTCGTTTTTTCTTTAGGTCATCCAATTGACTTTCCTTCTACTGCCTTTTACGTAAATGTAGTTCAAGCATAGAATTCTTATACATGTTAGTCAAATTATTGAAATATTGACTGACATGTATAAGAATTCTCATAATTATAATTTAAGTTTAACATTTCTCTAATTGATAAAATGTAATTAATGGTTATTATGTATTGATATTTGCATGTCAGTGCCTAAACTGACTGAATGTGAGAACTGCATCTCTGATAATTGTACCACCTACATTGTTAATGTACCTACCGCATTTACAGCAAATTAATGATTCTAATTCTAATTCTAATTCTGACCTAACCGACAGAAAAAGTCGAAAAACCCGCGACCAAGTTTACTTAAATTCAAATATTTTCTAAAGTATAGAATCGATTTTAATGAAACAACTAAGAACCGCGATTAAACTGACTTTAAAAAAGAAAAAACCGCTTTCAAATCGGCCTATTCTTTCAGGAGCTACGATGCCAGATAGTCAGATAGAGGTGACCGTGTGGTGTCCGGCAGTGTAGAATAGCACCAACCCCTTACACTCGTGGGTGTCGTACAAGGCGACTAATGTTTTCGAGGCAAAACATCAAGAGTCTCCGTAGTCTGGAAAATGGGCAGCAGCATTTTTCCATTGTAATATTTAAACACTGCGATCTCCAACCCGCCTGCCAAGCGTGGAGATTATGGCAATAGCCTCCCCTTTCGTGGGAGAGGCCCTAAGTCCTGCAGTGGACTGTTACGGGCAGTGTTGATGATAATGATGATGCCAGATACAGATGCACGTCTAACTTATAACACCCCTGTTTTTTCGTCGGTGGATAATAATAGACTATCATTCATCTCTTCACTCTTCGAGTAAAACGAAGACACGGGTAAAAGAAATACTAGGACTTACTTCGTTTAATCCTCTACGATTTAAATACATTTACTGCTCTTTGAACTGGATTCAACCAGTTTATCGTGGTGGGCAGCGACCGTGTATTTGTTGTTCTACGGTTTTGACTGCATAATAGAGTGGATTTCAATATTTTAATATTTATAAAGCGATTTGTTTGTTATTGGGCAGGCTGCTCCTTCTGTTCTGGGCTTTTTGAGATTTACACAAAGCGGTAGCTTCTGTGCAGTGAAAACATTATTAGGCGTCCTAATACTTATATCTTTGGACTTGATTGTCTCTCATCTATACATACAAATAGTATAAAAAGTGCCCGTCTGCCCCTAGTATCTAAGTATGTATCTATTTACGCGAAAATCTTTTAAACCAAGCAACGGATTTTAATGCGGTTTTCAACAATAGATTGAGTGATTCAAGAAGAAGGTTTATAAGTAAGAAAAAAGGGTAGGTAGGGTTAAAATAAGCACTAGTTTTATAATAACTCGAGCAATTCTGCTGTGTTGAAGTACAGTATATTAATTTATTTAAATTTTAATCACGCATAGCAACTTGGACCGATAGGAGTTGCTGTTACTGAGTTTTTATTAACCGGAGCTATAGTTCAAACAATTGCAACACATTTTACAAACTCATATACCAACAGTGATCATCTTGGCGTTAATGTCCCGGAGCCTATGGTCCGCCTTGACAATGATCCAGGATTTGGCAGATTAGGTAGTTACAGTGGAGCAACTGCAGATTGCAGACCTCCGTGACTCTGATAACAGGGGAACTTCACCAGATTGGATCATGGTTAAACAGTCAGTTGCCTGAATGTGCAGGTTTCATCGCACTGTTTACCCTCACCGTAAAAGCATCGGTTATTGTTCAACTAATGTACATAACTCAGAAAAGAGTCCTTTGTTCACGGCGACACTGGGGTACGAACCCGGTACCTCTCGGTTACTAGTCGGACCCGTAAACGCCTAGACCACCGACGCTCTTACCAACAAACTGGCATACAAACAGTGCCTCTATTTCTAATACTTATTACTGTAGGTAATAAGCGATGCCTTTAGTTACGCTGGATAAAGAATCTATTCCCAGAAACCAAATAACAAGGTAATCCTTTCATGTTATTAGGTACCTACGTCAGTTCAAAGAAAATTATGTTGCTCAATATTCCTTCGATAATATCAGGTAATAACTCGGTCATGTTTATATAAGTACCTAAACCCTACCTACGATTGTGCTAAGACCAATTCATGTGTGCGAAGCGCCATAGAACTTAAAAGAACCTCAAGTTCTATAGTTAAGTACGGTTAGTATTATTTTTACCTCGATATTTCGACGCAGTTGCATGCGTCATGGTCAGGAGTAGACTGGTGCCGCTGTGTCGCCCCTAAGGACACACATATCTGTCCACTCTCATTCGGATTCGACGATTACTCTCACTTCTAATTCTCGAACCACTACCATCTACTCAAGTATATCCATCGTAATGACGGAAAAATTACGTTAGGAAATAAAAAAAAAAATCCAATAGTTTTCAAATTATTCCTATATTTTACTGATCTTTTTACACATAAAAATAAGTAAATTATATCTACATTTATTCTTCAACGATTAAAAATACTCAAGTTAACAATTAGAAATTATTAAATCACAAGAAAATACACACGCCTACGCAACCCAATTTTCGTATAAATATTTAAACAATTTTTCCATTTATTTATTTTTCTGAAAAAAAAAAACTTCAATAATTTCCGTTAGGAAAATTACCCATCACTAACCCATCGCTTTTTAGGTCTTCAGCTAAACCTTTTCATTAATACAGACAGGTTTAGTCACCTATTTCCCACGTATCCTAGAAAGAATACACTCCATTGGAAGTGAATACTTGAAGAATATCGAAGGTGGACCACGACATAAGCCGGGACAATCACAGGCATGAGGCATATTATCAACCTAGACCTGACAAGTGACAACTACGATTCTGAACTGTTGTTGCATAAAACCTAAATGCATGATTCGTATCGTATGCTTACCATCAGGTGTGCTGTAAGCTCGTTTTTCACTGAGTGTTTCAAAAATAAAGCATATCGTACTTATTATCAGTCTCTTATCATAACATAACAACCTTTTCACTATTAGGTGTTACACTATGTAGATTACACACACCCGTATTCACAAATAATACTTGTCTAAGTAGTGTTAGTATGAATTTTTTTTTTTTTTTTTTTTTACGCCCAACCCGAAGGAAATGGGCACCCTCCGGTATAGCGGTTGGGAGGGAGGAGGTGAACTCTCATGAGTACCAGCCGGTTGGCCGGACTGGTTATGCACGACTCGCCAAAAAAAAAGACCTAGGCGCATACGTGCTAAACACCCCCTGGGAGCACCTGTAGCCGGAAGGTTTCAGCCTTTCAGGTTTCATCGGATGCGACACCCCGTAGGGACGGGGTGCGCTCAATGCGAAATAAGACAGTTCTCATAAGTGAACGCACTGCGTTGAATTACGGCTCTATGATTTGGCAATTTTACTCGCTACCGTAAGCGCTTATTACACCTGACTACATTCAGTCGATTAAATTCAGAAGCAAAAAGCGTGAGAGCAAGTCAAAGTGGAATGTATTGCTCATTGAATACAGTCCATCATTGTTTCACGCCTTCTGGAAATCGGGTCGACGTATAACAATCATATAAGTGGTACAAAAATTAACCTTATTTTATGAGTAATACATTCCACTTTGACTTGCTCTCGCTTCTTTGCTTCTGAATTTAGACTACCGAATTTTGCCAAATATAATAAGCCCAACACATATATGCGTCCAATTTGACCGACGCATAGTGCTAATCGCCACTCAAGTATTGTCATTTCCCTGTGCATTCGTGTGCCCTATGAGACCTCATAGTAATGTTTCTGAATACGTGTGTAAGTAATGTAGTGGGATCACTATGACTACACATTTTGTGGAGCCTAAAGCCAAACAGTGGACAATTACTGTATAGGTAATAAATAATCATATTGGCGTTAATTTCCCGGTTGTACTCTCGCGTTCGAGGGCTCGGGGTCCGCCTTGACCATAATCCAGGATTTTCGCAGTTCAAATAATTATAGTTTAGCGACTGCTATCTGACCTCCGTGACCAGGGGAACCTGACCAGATGGGATAATGGTTACACATTAAGTCGCCTGAATGTGCAGGTTTCATCATACTGTTTACCTTCACCGTAAGAGCATCGGTTACTGTTCAACAAATGTACATAACTCCGAAAAGAGTCCTTGGTACACGGCGACACTGGAGTTCGAACCCGATACCTCTCGCTCACGAATAGGACCCCTTAACCCCTAGACCACCGACGCTCATTATCATGGTATCGTATAGATATTTCTTTACATTATATGTCGAGGACAATACACTTCAAAGCTTGAATAAAATAATTCCAGTGGATATAACTAAAAGTGGAATTTTCGTCGGGCCAGACCTTTGCGATAGTGACAGTGACAGTTGTGACGTTGACATTTTGCTTTCCGCTTTTTGAAGCTCATCTGGTGGCGACGTTCAGACGTACCTACATATCGGCCTTTTAAACTGCTCACTGTATATTATAATTATATTTTTGGATACATGCGACGCGTCCCGGATTTACTCAGGCACAGTTCCATGTGTCTCTATTCATATTAGGAAAAGGGTTGGCACTGGACCAAAAAAAAAAATGCAATTGATAAAAATAATCAGTTTACTAATAACGTCTATCTCTCAAAAGGTAAAAATATGCCGTTTCGTATAAGTAACCATAAAATTCACGCAATAATGTCAGTCAAGTATTTGTGATATAAAATTATTAGAATAAATCGCAGTCACACTTAGTCATGTTGTTAATGCATATGCCATCTTTGAAGCCCAGTCGTTTGCAGAGCTGTATACACGCTACGATGTTGCACTGTTCCTCTCGTCTCATACGATGTACAAGGAGCTGGTCATCGTCTGCAAGAAATAAAAATAATATAACAATCATTTGCCATCCAAATAACAAAGTATCTAACGATGAACGTCGGAGTTGAACTCGTAAGTACTAGGTAGCTAATTTTATTTCCAGTACCGCCATGTACCAATAACTTTTTCTTCGTTATGTAGGGGGGTTAAAATGGTGATAGGCCTTGGTGACCTGTATTTGCTAGGGTATAGGTTAATAAATACCGAGATAGAGCCAGTAGCGTACGTTCATGTGTGCAAAGATGAATTATCGGCGCGCACCATAAAGTCCTATCGTACACGTCCACGCCCTCGTTAGCCTGCCGCCGCGGACTGGCGAGGGGCTCATAGCAATATGGGCCGTACCTCCTGGGCAATGTTGTATGTCAAACAAGCTTTGCACATTACCTCCTACCTTGTGACTGCAATATTAAAGTATGAAGGGCAAAGGCGAGCCGTCGGCGCCTCCGACTTACTAGCTAAGGGAGACAACCCTGACAAAAAAACCAGTGTGGGGCCCGAAAGGGCCTCCCCAGACCGTAAGCGGTTTTTCTCGTTGGCCCGGGGATCTGAGCTTCGCCACTTGGATTATGAGGAAGGCAACCTCTATAAACAATGTCCCTAAATCCTATGGTAAGGTGCGTGCCTAGAGGATGTATGGCTGTTAGGTGGATCAGTCACAAGCGACCAAACTGAGTGTACCAGGCGACCCGCTGTTTTAATTAGCCTTCTCTTCGGGAATGGGCGTCACCCCGAGAGCGACCTTTATTCGACCCTACTCGTGGGAACATCATGAATACTAAAAATGGCAATTTTAATGAATCAGCAAATCTAACCCAGGAGGGTACCGGAAATGCCGGAGAATCCCTCCCTGAGAATACCTCAGGCAGCTCCACAAATTCTGGGAGGAGCAATACACCCCAATCTGCACCACGTGAAAATAATAAAAAATACGTGCAACAGGCTTGCCACCCAAGCCTATTCCTACAACGACCTAGATCTTCGTCGCTGGGAAACGTTACAAGTATCAGGCGAGGCCTACCCCCTCTGCCACCTGAGGAGAAGCAGGCTGACAATAATGACCAAAACAAAGTTTGCCATCCCACCTGGCAAAGAGTACCTACACAACGTAACTCTACAAGAAAGATGCATATGCATTATTTACCAAGCACAAAAAGACACACTAGCTCCTCACAAGTCGAGATCAGCACATCAAACAGATATAGTTACCTACCGATGGATGTTACAGAGGATCTATCAGAAGCTACAGAAGATCAAAATCAGACTACCCAGAGCAAGAAGGTACATAAACCGCCACCGATAATCCTCTAAGGCATAGAAGATTTATCTAAATTAACCGAACTGCTGAATATAGGTGTGCCCAGTGGTACCTACTCTTACAAAATTATCAACAGAGATCAACTTAGAATTGTAACAAAGTCAACAGAAATATATAAAGAATTAATAGAACACATCCGAAATAACGGTCTCATTGGTCATACTTTCACACAAAAAGAAAAAAAGTGCTACAGAATAGTGATAAAAAACCTGCACCACACTACACCTAAAACGGCAATAATAGAAGAAATAGAAAAAACTGGCAACAAAGTTAGAGGTGAGATCATATGTGCAATCTCTAAAAAAACTAAGAAACTGTTAAATATGTTCTTTGTGAATGTAGAACCAAGCCCAAATAACTCAGAGGTGAAAAACATAGAATTTATTTATCACACAAGAGTCACGATTGAAGATCCCAGGAAATCCCATGGGATTTCATGGGATATCATGATATCCCGCAGTGTGCCAGGTGTCAACAATATGGACACACAAAAAATAATTGTATGCGTCCTTATCGATGTGTTAAGTGTGCGGAAGCGCACAAAACCACAGATTGCCCTAAGATGGATAAAAATACGCCAGCTACCTGTACACTTTGCTTTGGCGATCATCCAGCCAACTACAAGGGCTGTCAAGTATACAAAGAGATACGTGCGCGAAAGGCAACGCAGATGTCTAATACCAAAACAAATCCAGCACTAAGAAATAAAAACAAGATCCCTCCTCCGCCGCCAATCGAAGAATTCCCACCAATGAATACACAGCAGTATTCTGTACAACACACCAATTACGCTTCTGCTAATAACAGCCAGGACCCATGCCATACCATGACCTATTCCAGGGCAGCTAGAAGCAGGGAGCTGGCCAAAAAATCAGAGGAAATACAGCCTCAGCCAACAAATTTGCTTGAACAAAACCTTATCAGGCAAACAGAAAAAATTGATATACTCCTTCAACAAATGAGCACCCTAATCTTCTCACGCTTCTCACGCTTCTCAGGGCTTCTCACGACACTCATAGCCCAGCAGCGGAAATAATTTTTTTACGTGTTGCTACATGGAACATAAATGGCCTAGCTCCTAATAAACTGGAGGTAGAACTATTCCTTAAGCACAATAGAATAGATATTCTACTAATCTCAGAGACTTACTTGACTGACCAGAAAATAATCAAGATCAATGGATACAGTATATATTATTCTAATCACCCTGACGGTACGTCCCATGGGGGAGCTGCTGTAATAATAAAGGAAGCTATAAATCATCACTTCCTCGTCGACATCAAATACCCATTCCTGCAAGCTGTGGTCATAGCAGTAGATGACTGGCAGGGAACACTTAATGTTGCTGCAGTGTACTGTCCACCTCGGCATAGAATCGACGAACATATGTTTACCGGAGTAGATTCATTTCTGGTGGAGACTGGAACGCTAAAAGTATCCACTGGGGTTCCAGGCTTACTACAACGCGAGGTCGAGAACTTAAGAAGGCAATTGATAAAAATCTCCTCGTTGCACTTACGACTGGCGAGCCAACCTACTGGCCTACGGACCCCAACAAAACTCCAGACCTTATAGATTTCTTCCTCACTAAGGGAATGTCTGAAACGTATACTGAATCTTGCCTGGACAGTGCCTCCGACCACACGCCCGTATTGTGTACGATAAGTACCACTGTTATCTGGAGGGAACCACTCGAGACTTTGTACAACAGTAAAACTGACTGGGACTCTTTTCGGGACTATATCGACGAAAACGTAAATTTGTCATTTCCTCTCAAAACCGAGGACGACGTTGATAACGCAACTTGGTATGCCACTAAACTAATCCAAAGAGCGGCTTGGCTATCGACTCCTTACCTAGGCCACAAACAGAACATCCAAAATACCACCCTGGAAATTCAAGAAATGATAGTTACCAAGAGGAAGCTAAGACGGCAATGGCATATGAGTAGAAATAGTCAAGACAAAAGAGCACTCAACAACGCGCAAAAGGAATTGAAGCGAATGCTAAAAGAGAATGAGAATAACACCTTGCAACATAAGCTAAGAACTCTGTCTCCTCACAAAGCTGATGATTATACCCTGCGGAAAATGACAAAAACCCTGAAAAGGCCAAAAGAACACATTGCTCCATTAAGACTATCCAATGGTAAATGGTCAAGGAAACCAACTGATAAGGCAGAGTTATTCGCTAAATTTTTAAAGGAGGCATTCAAACCCAACGAGCCTGATCCTCTGTGCTCTGAAAAGGAGATTGATGACATCTTGAACAGGGACCAACAAATGTCACTGCTATTAAAACTGGTAACACCAGCAGAAGTGAGGAACTGTATACGGCGATTAAAAACAAAGAAGGCACCAGGCTTTGACTTGATTACAGCAGAGATACTAAAACAATTACCGAGAAAAGGAAAAGTTCTCCTAACGATCTTGTATAATGCAGTCCTAAGGTTACAATATTTTCCGCTACTATGGAAAACGTCCATTATAAATATGATTGCCAAACCTGGGAAACCAGGTGGTCTCCCACTGAGGTGGGCTCGTATAGACCATAAGTCTTCTCTCTGTTTTGTCAAAACTATTTGAGAAGCTTCTTGTGCAACGACTCCATCCTATACTAGAGGAACAAAAAGTGGTACCGAATCATCAGTTTGGGTTCCGAGCGCACCACGGGACCATTGAGCAGATACATCGTGTGGCACACACCATCCGCCAATCACTGGAAAGAAAAGAATACTGTTCTGCAGTATTTTTGGACGTACAACAAGCGTTTGATCGTGTGTGGCACAAGGGCCTTCTGTGTAAACTAAAAATGTGTCTACCGAATACCGCTTACCTGCTCCTAAAATCGTATCTACAGGACCGAATATTGCAGGTAAAGATTGGGGACTCGTTTTCGTCTTTCTACCACATAGAAGCTGGAGTTCCTCAGGGGTCAGTACTGGGCCCAATTCTGTATACAGTATACACAGCTGACTTACCCAATTCCGACGAGGTGGTGATCGCGACCTACGCCGACGACACGGCAGTACTGTCATGCCATGAAAACCCTAACACAGCGTCTGAAAAACTTCAAGAACATCTGGACGAAGTTGAAATATGGCTTAAAAAATGGCGAATAAAAGCGAGTGCTGCAAAATCCACCCATGTAACATTCACATTAAAAAGAGGAGATTGCCCACCTGTGAAACTAGATGGAACTGTTCTACCCCAGCACACTACAGTCAAATATCTGGGGATGCATCTTGATAAGAAGCTCACCTGGAAAGATCATATCAAGGCTAAAAGAGAACAGGCGAATAACAAATTTCGAGATATGCACTGGTTAATAGGCAGGCAGTCCTCACTCAGCCTTGAAAACCAGCTCTTAATATATAAATGTATCATAAAGCCAGTATGGACTTATGGCATTGGACTCTGGGGATCGGCAAGCCACTCCAACATCGAAATTCTTCAGCGATTCCAAAACAAAGCCTTAAAGACGTTGGCTAGCGCACCATGGTTTATAAAAAATACAGAAGTACATGAATATCTAGAAATGCCCACTATAAAGGAGCAGATAGACAGATCCTGTAAAGCCTACAAAGACAGACTGGAATGTCATAGGAATAAATTGGCTTCAGCGCTCTTCGATACTGACAAAAGTATATTCCGATTAAAGAGAACAAGACTAGCTTCAATCTGAAAATAGCTAATACTGAGTGAGATGTCACATCATACGATGTGCTAAATCTCTAATGTCGATTATGATGTCAACTAATTTAATTATAGCTTACTGGGTGATTGTAAATGGACAAAAGGGAAAAAAAAAAAAAAAAATGTACACTAACCGATTCTCTTGTGGTTGCAAAAACATCGTGAGTATATGTGAACATACTAGCGATTGAATGATCGTATAATATCACTTCGATCCTGTCGGGTAAGGATCCCCTGGACCCTATTAACAGTCACGGAGGTCACATGGCAGTCCCTCTACTGTAATTAACTGATCTGTCAAATCCTGGATCGTCGTCAAGGCGGATACTGTACCATCGCGCGAGATCACAACCGTGATATTTTCTATTAATTTTTTTTAACCTTAGTTCTGGATTTTTAACAACAAAGTGCAATATCAAACTTTGGTTATGTAGCGCGAAATGGCAAATACGATTTACTCCGACTTATAACTGGTGATAGAGGGCAGCAGGAAGCCCGGAAGAATGCGCAATACATAAATAAATTACAATAAATATCCTTGGGTAATTCACACGGCGCCATCTAGCTCCAAAGTAAGCAAAGCATGTGATATGGGTGCTAGACTACTACTTATTTACTTTTAAATACATATTTACTAAACATGTAACACCCGACCCGCAACAGAAATTAAAAATAATTATTTCAATTTCTTTCTTTTCTTTTCAAACCTTGTGCGTGGCAGACCGGCATGAACCACTCAGGTCTTCAAATGCCATGTTATGCAATGCGCATTTCTTGGTTTAGAAACCCCATGTCGTGATTCAAGCAAAGCACCAAATCTTTATTTCGAGCAGTATTTAAAATGAAAGTAGCTGTTATGATGCCACGCACACTAAAGTTGTGGAATGAACTACATGGAGAGGTTTTTCCTGGAGAGTACAACATTTAGTTCTTCAAGAAAGGGATTAAAAGGTTTTACGGGGTCGGCACCGCGTGGGTGATGCCCCTATTATTGCAAACGTCCATAGGCTGCGGTGACTTCTTACCATTAGGCAGGCCGTAAGCTTGATTGCCACCTTAGTGGTATAAAAAAATAAAAGTAATCAGGTTAGAAAATATTATTATCTTGGTGTTACGTGCTCTCTCGCGCACGAGGGCCGGGGTCATCCTTGACCATGATCTAGGATTAAGCAGATCAGATAATGACAGTGGAGCGATTTATCATCTGACCTCTGTGACTATGCTAACCTGGACCAGATTGAATCATGGTTACACATTTAGTCGCCTGAATGTGCAGGATTCATCACAATGTTCGATTAGTATTCAACTATTGTAGATACCTAATTCAGAAAAGAGTCATTGGTACATGGCGGCAGTGGGATTCGAACCCGGTACTTCTCGCTTACGAGTCGGATATCATTAACACTCGGCCACCGACGCTCTCATCTCAATTGTTCGACTAAGTAACTGGGTTAATAAAGTTCCGTCGATTTTTACTACTCCCAATGTCGAAGAGGTTGGTGCAATATTCTGGACACCAAAGCGTCATCTACAGTGGGTTAACACCAAGCAGGCGAATGCTTTAAGAACATGAATACGCTTGGTGCAAACAGAGCAGAGCATTGGATCATGTTTTATTGTTTTTTCCATGGTGGGAAGAGACAGAACAACTAGCGATAGCTCTTGCTCAATAAAAATTAAGTCTTACCCAGAGATGCCACGGCCCCATAGCTCAAGGCAACCATTGCCAAAAGCACAGCGAATATTACAAAGAGATTTTTCATTTTAAATTAAATTGTTAAAATTTTAAAAAGTTATACTACGCTGTTAAGTTTCTCTACAGACTGTTGGGAATGTATCGTTGAATGCGTTTATATATTTTGGTACAGAGCACCACTGCACAAGTAAATATGTATAGCTGATATTGCATTTTGATCTTTAACGCCTCTTAAATAAGCATCATTGATAAACTTAACAGGAAAACTGAGGTAAAGAACCGGAATGATTCATTAGCACAATAAGTGGTTGTAAATGCTGAGTTCAATTTTCGAAATACAGTATGTTGTTTTTCGGTAGTGTATTCTTCATGAGCGTCTGTGGCCTGATGGCTAACAGGCCCGACTCATAAGCGAGAGGTACTGAGTTCGCTCCCTACTTGTACCAATGACTTATTCTGAGTTATGTACATTAGTGGAACCCTAACCAATGCTCTTACGGTTAGGGAAACCATCGTAACAAAACCTGGACATTCAGGCGAGGTATCAGGCAGGCACATTAAGGTGCCCCTGTTAACAGAATATAACACAAAACTTAAAATAAGGAAGCCGAATAAACTGTATTGTTAAAAAGTAATGAACATACTTACATAATACTTAGACTGATAAACACCTTTGTGTCGCGGAGTCGATTAATGATGTCCTTGTCTAATTCGTACATCGGCACCTAGCACTAATTTAATTTTACAAATAATACTTTAAATAGGTAGTTTTAGGTGAGGCTCGAGCCCTAAATATCCTGATCAGTAGATCAGCTTGGCTCTACCGAGACAGATTTGTACAAAGAATACTCAACTGGCCTTACTTCCTTGAACCAAGAGATCTTGCTTGACCCCTTTTTGCCAAAGCGATAACTGATGAGGCAATTATCGTGGGTTATTGATATGTTTGCGTGTGCATAAGAAGTGCGAGGTTTATTTTATTATTGCGATAAAGAGTTTTGATAACTATAAAATAATCCTCTTACAGATTTCATTGTATTGTGATTGTTTGTCAGGTTAGAAAGATAATATGTCGGAATAGAGCGATCATCTACCCTTTTCATGGGATAATGTGCATAATGCATTGGAAACTGTTTCATACTAGTTTATGCTTCAATGGCTACCTTCAGTGGCAACAAATTAATGTATTAAATGTACAATACGACAATTTCATGAACGTTAAAGTGTCTTTGTAGATTTGGAGGTAGGGCTACCACCGCCTAATCTATTTCTGCTGCCGATGCCTATCGTGGAGGAGCAGTGGAGGAGCCTAGCCTATGTGCTGTCACAGCAACCTGTTTTACCCTAGGTCCCTTGGAACTGCAAAGGTACAATGGCTACAGTTACTGCTTATCCATCAGGCAGGCCGTACGCTACTTTGCCACCTTAGCGGTGTACCTAACCTAATTATGTACCTCCTGATAAATTATCATTCTTCATCATGTGCTAAATTAGGCGAGTCGGCACAGCATGTCTCTCTCTTTTCACACAGTTCATTCATATTTTCTCTGCTTGGTTTCTACTGAAACATCCATCTACAATCATATGCATTCCTTGTTACATGACTTACGTCAGCACGTTAAACTATTCATCATCATTATCATCACAGCCCTTAACAGTCCACTACAGGATATAAAGCCTCTACGGGGAGGTTATTGCCATTATCTCCACGCTTGGCAGGCGAGTTGGAGATTGCAGTGTTATAAATACATATAAGAATGGAAAACGCGGCTGCCCATTGTCTAGCCTACGGACATTCTAGATCTTTTGCCTCGAAATAATTAGTCGCCTTGTACGACACCGACAAGTGTAAGATGTTGGTACTATTCTACTCTGCCGGAAATCACACGGCCAACCTACTGCGTCCTCATTTTTGCGTCACAATATGTGCTTCATACAAGCTTTCTCTAATATACTCATTTTTGATTTTGACTTTTTTGTCATCCAACACAAATCATTCTCATTTTTCTTTTATTCGTTACGACACACAGTACAGACAGATACAGTACGACAAGTCACTGATCGTCAGTAGTTTTTTGCCTTAAGTTGGGGTATCCGCTTATTGGGTTGCCTGGAAGAGATGGCTTGTGGCGATAAGGCCTTTGCCCACAATGTTTGAAATACCTTAAAAAAAATCTTTTTTTTTTTGTAATTTTGTGTGCAATAAAGAATGTATCTACTTATCTATCTTATTGCTGAGATCTGTTATAACATAACTCAAATAAATACATCAAAAGCCACATACGTGTAACAATTTAACTCAGAAATTATTTTCCTTCCGTCCTTTTCGTTTATAGTCTTGGAACTCATTTCACGTAGGCTCCATATTCAAAGTGTGTGGAATGTAACAATTTTGCCGTCACCCTAAAGGGCTCATTCACACCAAATCGTCGTGGGGAGAATGTTAACCAGCAATTTTTTTTTGTAAAAGACAAAGACATGTACAAAACATTATTAAATACAGTACAGTTACAATCAATAAGAGATGTAAGAGCAAAGGCCACCCTAAAAGTACCTATATGCCGTGCGAAATTGGAAATCCAGACTTTCATAGAAGGCACTGCTCGAAACGATTGATTTGAAACCTGAATTGATTTAAGAGATTGACAAAATATCTTTCGAAGCGATGGCTAGAAAATAATTGAGAAGATACGCTAAATTATGATTTCCACAGTCCTATAATACAGGGAGTGATGAGAAATCTAGCATTCAGCGTTGTTAGTTGACTGTGGACTGCGACCTGTTATGCGAAAATCACAGTAATCTTGAAAATATCCATAAACTACAACTTTAAACTTTTTTGGGAATAACCTAAGCGACAAATCGTCATTAGGTATAAACATTTTTTTTATCACACTTTTGAACGGATTTTCAAGAAACAGTTCAAAAACAATTGTAATCGCAACTAAAATCAAAATGCATTGAAATTGGTTCATCCGTTCGGAAGATATGACAAATACAGAAATAAATAATTCTACCTATACGTCAAACTAACAACACTCCTATTTTTGGAGAATTTTTCGATGTTCTATAACATAGTTTCGCTATTCCTTCCTATGTGTAGAAACACATGAGGGGTTAAGAATAGACCAAAGTGTCTGGTGCGAATGGTGCCTTACATTTGCTCGTAGGAATTTATCTGTTGAATGTGCGTATTACCTGCTCAGCGGAAGTCTTAAGGAAAGCCCTGAATGGGTATTGTATTGAACGTACAATATTATATTTTGTGTTTGTGCTTTTTGCTCTTATTGAGTTTCAGAGTTCTGGTACAAATATGTTGTAGTGGATTAGTTAAAAATGCTAAGCATAAAATGTTTGAATGTGGAAGGTAGTCTCCGTAACGATTCATTCGATTACGAAAGATTTACAAAGTAGGAAGACACACTTTCTGAGTGACAGAGTTGTAAAACACCTTATAATTTGATTTTGCAGAGGGTCAACATAGAGGACGGTGTTTTGTAAATCAATTTCATTGGTAATGCACATAGCTAATTAAATAAACGTATTGGACAAACTTAATGGTGTTAATATCCACAAATTCATCGAATGAGCAGACAACCTGATAACTACTCCTATAATATCTACGATTCTTGCATTTAGGTTGTAGGAAACATAAATGCTGACTGCAGGAGCGTTGTCACTCTGAGGACTAAGATGAAATTCCTCATGCCTGTAACTGAGCTGGAAATGTTATTCTTCAAACCGTAACACACCAGTACAAGCATTGTTGCATGGCGGTAGAAATAGATAAGGTGGTGGCTCTCACCTAAGCGGACTTCTCATTCTTGATAAAGTCCTACCACACACACTATATAGCAAAAACCAGTTAAAGTCCAGAAATCAACTGTCATGAGCTCCAGATGTGTGAGTTCCAGACTTTCTTTTTAAAAATAGCGCAAAAGTAATAAAAAGATTTACAAAAATTAGGGCATGTAATCATTAGGAAAATATATATTGAGATTTCAATGCTATGGACAGTAATAAAAGGATTATTAACAGCACTTTATTTATTTATTTTAATTCTTTCTTTCTTTAACCATTTATTGCACTTTAGTCTGTTTTCGTAATTGTGCTAAAAAGGGGGAATTATTTTTCGCTGTTTCGTTACATAGGAAACATAAGGTGATCCACAATGAATACTCATCCCAACAATGCTGCATCATTCTGTATATCGAATCGCTAAACAACTTAAAACAGCTGGTCAAACCTGAAAGTTGCCTAAAAGTATGATGCGAATGCAAAAACAGTTTGAAAGTGACGAATGTGTACGGGACGATCTGTCGATCCTGAACTATTTTCGATTTAACGTCATTTAATATTCCTTTGTTACTCTAATCTAATTCTAAACTAAAGAAGTAAATCGGTAATAACAGTACACTCGTACTCTGAAAGGTTCGAGATTCAAACGAGAGTATGTCCAAAAGTTTGGTAGACACCGGAGGTCCGGGGCAGCGGAAATGAAATATTCATGAGCCGTCCGAAATCAGTGCACAGGAAAGCAGCAGGTGATACTTACGTTCCTTGTGCTGATGCACATCTGTGCCCAATTGGGGTGATGTTTGTGCTTTGAATTGAATGCAGTGAGCATTGTGCGAGATAGATTTGGATAACGTGGTATTATAGATAGTATAACCGACCTAAGAACATCGAACAATATAACCGACCGAAAAACGTTAGAAAACCACCGATTAAGTTCTCATATTTGCTAAACTACGAAATAGATTTAAAAGCTGGTAAAGATCGCAGCTGGATGCGGAAAGGACCGGCCTTTGTGGAGATCTCTGGGGGAGGCCTATGCCCAGCAGTGGGCGTCTTTCGGCTGATATGACGACGATGATGATGAAATCGATTTTAAGGTTAGGAATTAGGATTCGACCGTTCAAAGCATTTGTTTTTTTGCACCGACAGACCAAAATGGAACGCGTTGCTCATAGATAAGGGTCATTGTCGTATAATTAATAAAATACGAAAAAGTGCTTAATTTGATCGATTTTTGATTATTATTAAAAAACAATTCATCATCATCATCATCATATCAGCCAGAAGACGCCCACTGCTGGGCATAGGCCTCCCCCAGAGATCTCCACAAAGGCCGGTCCTGTGCTTTTCGCATCCAGCTGGTACCTGCGATCCTTACCAGGTCGTCAGTCCACCTTGTGGAAGGCCTACCCACGCTGCGTCTTCCGGCACGTGGCCGCCACTCGAGAACTTTGCTGCCCCATCGGCCATCTGTTCTTCGAGCTATGTGCCCTGCCCACTGCCACTTCAGTCTGACAATCCTTAGAGCTATGTCGGTGACCTTGGTTCGCTTGCGGATCTCCTCATTTCTGATTCGATCGCGCAAAGAGACTCCGAGCATAGCTCTTTCCATTGCCCTTTGGGTAACAGTGAGCTTTCTTATAAGGCCCACAGTGAGCGGCCACGTTTCGGTTCCGTATGTCATCACTGGCAACACACATTGGTCAAAGACCTTCGTTTTGAGACACTGCGGTAATTGGGACGAAAATATATGGCGTAGCTTCCCGAATGCTGCCCAACCGAGTCGGATTCGTCGATTGACCTCTTTCTCGAAGTTAAACCTACCTAACTGAACTATTTGTCCTAGGTATGAATAGTCGTCAACAACTTCAAGTGGAATGCCTCCAACGGTCATTGGAGTAGGCACAACATGGACATTCGACATAATTTTCGTCTTGTCCATGTTCATTTTAAGACCTACTTGTTGAGAGGCACTACAGAGGTCATCGAGCATTTTGCCCAAGTCTTCCAGGGTTTCAGCCATGACTACGATATCGTCAGCAAATCTGAGGTGAGTAAGGTACTCGCCGTTAATATTGATGCCAAGTCCGTCCCAGTCCATAAGCCTAAAGATATCCTCCAGTGCAGCAGTGAACAACTTCGGTGATATGACATCACCTTGTCTAACACCCCGCTGCAGCTGGATAGGTTCTGTGGTCTTATCCTGGAGACGAACTGACATAGTGGCGTTTTCGTACAAACCCTTCAGTGCTTCGATATATCGATAGTCAATTTGGCACCGCTGTAGAGACTGGAGCACCGCCCAGGTTTCGATCGAATAGAAGGCTTTCTCATAGTCCACAAACGCCAAGCATAATGGCCGGTTATACTCTTCGGTCTTCTGTATAACCTGCCGCAACGTATGAATGTGGTCTATGGTACTAAAACCTTTTCGGAATCCGGCTTGTTCGGGAGGCTGGAAGTCATCAAACCTGCGCGCGAGACGATTCGTAATGACTCTCGAAAACAGCTTATACACATGGGTCAGCAGCGATATTGGTCTGAAGTTCTTCAAGAGAGCCTTATCACCTTTCTTGAACAACAATATCACTATACTTCTGTGCCATGTTTCCGGCGTTTTTCCCTCGAGGATGACGGAATTGAACAGCTTCTGAAGGGTCTTAAGCACAGGTTTGCCACCAGCTTTCAGAAGCTCAGCCGTAATTCCATCATCACCCGGCGCCCTGTTGTTCTTGAGCTGTTTGAGAGCCATACTAATCTCGTACAGGCTGATGTCCGGGATATCTTCGGTGTAGTGTCGGGTCAACTTGGCTCTGGGGTCTTTTGCCATACTGGTAACAGGTGCCCGTGTTGTCGTGTATAACTGTCCATAGAACCTCTCGACTTCCCTCAAAACCTCGGACTTGGTCGAAACAACTCTGCCGTCATCCGTTTTCAGTCTTGTCAACTGGCTCTGTCCAATCGACAGATCTCTCGCAAAGACTTTAGAGCCTTTATTCCGCTCGATCGCCGCCTCAATGTTGATAGTATTGAATCGGCGTATATCGCGAGTCAGAGACTTGGAGATCTGTCGATTAAGTCGCCTAAATTGAGAGACATCATCAGGGGATTGCAGAGTCATTGCGCGTCTTTCTTCCATGAGTTTGAGGGTATTGCCAGAGATTTTGCTTGTTCTTTTTGTACGGCAGGTTTTGTAAAACTTTGACCCAACCGTATAGACAGTTTCCACGAACCTGTTATTGTAGTCGTCCACGTCGACGCGACGCGTCGACGCGTCGAAAAAACAATTCCTTAAATAAAAAAACAATCCGATGATAGCGATTTTTTGTTTTTAAGTCGTGACTGTAAGCGATAAAAAAAACAAATTTATTAATATGTTTTGGCAGTTTCCGCTTTGGCTTCGTTGCGCACCCCCGTGTCGCACGTTGTCGCTCGCCCTCGTTGTTTTTACGATTACGTAAAGTTTTCGCGCGCGAACTCACTCCGCGTGCGAGCCCGCGTCCCGCCGAACGTAACGACTTCTAGTTACGTTCGTTCAGAGACGTAGCTTCTTGCTATCGATTCGTTGGTAGCACAAAGCTACGTCTCTATCGCGTTTGAGCTGGTGGAAACTTAACAGTGGCAACTAAGCCAGCTAGCGTTGCCCCGGTGCGCTGTTAAGGCCCCTCAGGTCTTAACGAAACCGGACGTCCCGATCCCATTGCACTTGGGCCTGCCCAAGGGTGACGGATAGCGGTTATATCCAATAGGGATAACCGCTCCACCGACCCCCGTCCCCCCTCCCCCCTGCCTCGCGCAGGGAGGACTTCTCTCGTCTTCAACGAGCTCAATTCGTAGTATTTCCCAGTCCCATCCCTCTTGCCAAATGGCAATGCCGATCTCGGTAGAACAGTTTGCTGCACAGGCGGCCAAACTGCTTCTCCGAGCAAACTTAGGCCAGGACGACTACGTCGTTCGTAGCTACCTGGCAGCATTAGGGAGTGCCCCTCAGGCCCCCTGCGACCCCTCCGATGCGGACATGGAGTTTGAGGACTCCGTGTCGCAGTTCTCGGCGCCGACCTCTCGCAAGAGGGCGGCGTCCTCGTCCGAGCGCGCCTCTTCGTGCTCGGGCACCGTGGCGGGACCCTGTTCCCTCACGCCCCTCCCATCCCTAGTGGGCGAGCCCGACGGGTTCGAGCTCGTCCCATAATCAAAGCGGCATCGCAAGCGCGTTGCCCGCTTGGAGTCCGAGGCCTCGTCCTCGGTAGCCGCGCCCACCCCGGACGCGGCTATCTCCCGCCCCCCGACCCCTGCCCCGAGCACTGCTGCCGCTCGCACGGACGCGCCGACTGGCGTCAAACCAGTCGCGCGTTTCTCCCCGCCCGCCCCGCCTAAGGCCAAGCCCCCCCCGCCCATTTTCCTTAGGGAAAAGTCCAAGTGGGAGCTAGTCTCCCGTCTCGGCGCGGAACAGCGCATCCGCTACACCCGTGCGTCAAACACGGGTGTAGCCGTCAAGATCGACGTAGCGTCGGTCGAAGATTTCAGGAGCCTTACCAGGCTCTTAGCGCTCAATAAGATAGGTTATCACACCTACGCCCTCCCTGAGGAGCGTAAGGTGCGTGCGGTACTCCGCGGAGTGCCGCACGAACTTTCAAATGAGGCCATCATCGATGACCTCAAGTCGCAAAACTTCCCCGCCGAGGCTGTACATAAGATGTACAGCCACTCCGGCAAGGTGTTCCCCCTGGCTCTGGTGGTGCTCTCCAACACCACCGACGCCAGGGCCATATTCCGAGGAGGGTTCACGGTCTGTGGACTCTGGAATTAAAGTAGAGCACTGCCCCCCCTCGGTGTGTCAAGTGTGGCGAAGGCCACGCCACTAAGGAGTGCGCGCGTATGCGCGACTCCACCACCCCTCCCTTCTGCTGTAATTGTAGCCAATCTGGCCACACAGCCAACTACAGGGGCTGCCCGCGCGCCCCTCGCCCCCGCTCTTCCGCGCCGAAGCCCGCTAAGGGCAAAGGTGCGAAATCTCAATTACCGAAGCCCGCTAAGGGCAAAGGTGCAAAGCCGCCGCCGCCTTCAGCGTCAGCGGCCCACTTCCCCCCCTCAAGGCCAAAGGCACCCCCCCTGGCGCAGCTCCAGCTGCAGCCTGGGGTCCACCCATGGCCCCGGGGCCGAAGGCTCCCCCCACCACCCCCCCTAAGGCCATCAGCCAGTCACAGTCCTCTTCTTGGGCGGAGGATATTCGTTACATATCCTCCATCCTAGCGTCCGTCAATATTGACGAGATCCCTATCCTGGCGCACAAACTGCGCACCGCTTCGACTCCGTTCGAGCGGCTAGACGCTCTTGCCGAGCACTTCACTCTACTTCAAGCCCTGAAGTAATGACCCAGGCGCCTCACGCCACACCCGCCATTCCCTCCATTCCCGTCGGCACCGGTCGCGTGAAGCCGGCCGGGGTTTCGCTTGTTTCGTTCAATGTGCGCAGCCTACGCACCAACATCCCCGAACTCAGGAAGTTCGTTAGTAGCAGGGAACTCGACATACTTCTCCTCCAGGAGACGTGGCTTAAGCCATCGATCCGGAGGGGTATGTCGATCCCTGGATTCTCCCTTGTTAGGAATGACAGACCAATGCCGTCGCGCGCGGCGGCGGGACAGCCATTTACTACAAGAGAACGCTCCATTGCTCCCCTATCCCCACTCCTGCTCTCTCGTCGAGCATGGAGGCTTCTGTAGTACACTTAGGCATGACGGGACATCCGTCCCTGATCATAGCCTCTGTCTACATCCACGCGGGCTCCCTGCCTCTCAAAAGCGACTTCGAAGCGCTTCTATCTTTAGGCGAGTCGGTCGTTATGTTCGGAGACTTCAACTCCAAACATACCGACTGGACTTGCGAATCCACAAACACGAATGGTGTCCACTTAATGGACATCACTAGGTCCCTCGACCTAGACGTGTATTGTCCCCTCTCCCCCACCCACTACCCCGACAGAGTGGATCACCGTCCCGACGTACTAGACTTTGCTCTAGTGAAGGGCGTGTCGCTCATTCTCCGGTCGATCGACACACTCGACGACCTAGGCTCCGACCACCGTCCAGTCTCCCTCGTGCTAGGCTCACCCACCCCGATCTCTCCCCCACTTCCGCGCACTTTCACGAAGTGGGAAGGCTTCAAGGAGTCCATGGCGGCCATCATGGACGCGCCCGACTCGCCGCTCGCTTTTTCATCCGACTATTTCGATAGTACGGATAAAATCGACGCTGCGGTTGCCTCTTTAACGTCCCAAATTCAATCAGCGTTGAAAGACAACGAGCAAGTGGCCCCTGCCGTCGCCCGGCAGGGTCTGCCGCTCGAAGTCAGAAACCTGATTAAAGCCAAAAATGCGGCCCTCCGGAGGGCCGCACTCTACCCGACCCCAGAGTACAGACGCACTGCCAACCGACTTCAGCGGGCAGTGAGAGCACGTCTCGACGAAATGAGGAACTCCCGCTGGGGAGACCTCATGGAGACGATTTCCCCGTCCCATCAAGCGTACTACAAAGTGGCGAAAGCCCTTCGTACAGACGCCACCACCACCATCCCTCCTCTTGTCCGCCCAGATGGCACAATTGCGTTTGCGGACGACGAGAAAGCCGAATGCTTTGCAGACAGCATTGCTTCACAATGCTCCCCTAGCACCAAAGAGTGCGAGCCCGGTCACGTGCGTGCGGTGGAAGAGGAGGTCCGTCAAAAGACCTCCCTCCCCCCCACCTCGGACCCAGTCACAGTGTCCCCCGACGAGATCCATTCCTTCATCAAGGGTCTCAAATCTAACAAAGCGCCGGGCGCGGATGGAATTTCCAACCGAGCGCTTAAGTACCTCCCCGAACAGGTGCTTACCTTGTTAGCGGTCATTTTTAATGCTTGCTTTGACCATTGCCACTTTCCGACCGCGTGGAAAGAAGCCATAGTCATAGGCATTCCCAAGCCGGGAAAGCCACTAAATGTAGCGTCATCCCAACGCCCGATAAGCCTCCTCAAGGCACTAGGGAAAGTATTCGAGAGAGTTGTACTCTCTCGAATGAAAGAACATCTCTTCAAAGACGATGTTCTTATTCCCCATCAATTCGGCTTTCGTCCCAAACACAATTGCCCCCGGCAAGTCCATCGTATAGTAGAATTCATCCTCAATGGATTCTACCCAAAGAGAGAAAAGACGGTCGCAGTCTTCTACGACGTCGCCAAGGCCTTCGACAAAGTCTGGCACGAAGGCCTTGTATACAAGCTATACAGGCTTGGTCTCTCCGATCGACTAGTCCGATTAGTAGCGTCCTACCTAAAACACCGTACCTTTCGGTTCAGACACGAAGGTACATTGTCTTCCCCACGTTCACTGAAGGCCGGCGTCCCGCAAGGCTCTGTACTCTCTCCCCTGCTCTATATATCGTACACCAACGATATCCCCGTCCCCGACAACGGGGTACAACTGTCCCTTTTCGCCGACGACACGGCAATCTACGCCAAAGGGCGAAGGCCGCCGATGGCTAAGCTCCAAAAGGCGGTGAACAAGCTCGAAGCTTGGTTCAAACTGTGGCGCATCGAAGTGAATCCGGAGAAGAGCTCCGCGGTTTGCTTCGATGTTAAGCGCAGACGGGGTGACAGCGACCCCCCTCCCCTCCGCATGCAAGGGAAACTAGTTCCCTGGCAGCGCGCTGTCAAGTATTTAGGCGTCACGCTTGACAAGAGGCTCACTTTTGGGCCTCATGTCGACAAAGTGTGTCGCACCGCCCGTTTTTACTTGGGTCGCCTCAACTGTATGTTGGGGAGATTCAGTAAAATGTCCCTCAGGAACAAGCGAACCCTCTACAAGGTGTGCATCCGACCGGTGCTGACTTACGCATCCCCCGTCTTCGCTCACGCGAGCTCCCTCGTCATTGAGAAACTGCAAATTGTGCAGAACATCTTCTGCCGTAGGGCAACGGCGGCTCCATGGTACGTCCGCAATGCGGACCTACACAAAGACATGGACCTGCCTACCCTGCAGCAGTTTCTCAAAACACTCTCCGAGACCTATTTCAAGGCCGCGGAAGTGCACCCCAACCCACTCGTGCGAGAGGCAGCAGCCTACTCTCCCCGCCCGGTCTCCGGCCACGTTATCCGGAGGCCGAGACACGTCCTCACGGACCCCCCCAACGACCTGTCGAGCGCTCTGAACCTCCTCCTGGAGGCTCAGGTCGACCCGACAAAGCCCCTCCCTGCCGTTTCAGCGGCCCCCGTAGGCCCCCAAATCCAGTCCACAGCAGCGGGACCCCCTTCAGGGGTCGCGCTATAAGTTCTCCAGTGTACGCTCCGTAAGGAGTGACGCTGAGCGCACCCCGTCCCTACGGGGTGTCGCATCCGATGAAACCTGAAAGGCCCTTCCGGCTACAGGTGCTCCCAGGGGGTGTTTAGCACGTATGCGCCTAGGTCTCTTTTTTGGCGAGTCGTGCATAACCAGCTGGCCGGCCGGCTGGTACTCATGAGAGTTCACCTCCTCCCTCCCAACCGCTATACCGGAGGGTGCCCATTTCCTTTGCGTTGGGCGCAAAAAAAATAAAAAAAAATATGTTTTTTTTGCAGTACACAAATAATTTTTCTAAAATCTATTCGGTGATACTTTTAGTTTAGATCTTTAGCAGCTATGCTCTGTATTTTTTTAGATTGGAATTATGGTCTGACACGCCAATCGAGATGAATAAAAATCATTCAGTTAATGCCTTAATGAAACAAAGCTGAGACAAACACGATTAAACCGGTTTTCAAACAAAGGAAACCGCATCGAAATGAGTATGTTGATATTCTCCCCAAAACATTTTTTTTTCTGCTAGCAATCTTTCCGTTCGAAGAATTTGCCCCTCTTTTTTCGTCGGGGGTAAAAATTAGGATTTAAACTGCGGGAACGCTAAAATAAAGTTTGAAAATTAACATTTCATATCAATTTTCTGACAAAACATTCAAGTTATCGAGACTTCAGTTGGCTAATAATGAGATAAATAAGTTACATGTTATATGTATTCCCCCGGTCTCGGCGTCGTAAGACCTCATGTGGTTAACAGGTTAAGATAAGTCTATCTACTATTTAGATAAACGGTCAAAGGGTCGTGGGCAAAACACACACTATAATGAATTTAGATTTCTTTCCTGGATGTGGGTGTGTGCATTTTTGAGACGTTGTTTCAGTTTAGCATTAAAGTATTTAAAAATTAATGTCAAAATATATCATGTGTGCCTCTGATTTGACTGCCATCCCATCAGGAGTCTCTATTTCATCAAGTGAAATTTCGAAAAGTTTAGATCTGGCTTTCACATAGTCGACCACGCAACGGCATTATCACACAAGAGTACATGCAGCTTATTAAATTCACACAGACATGAAGAAAAATTTTATGTTACTACAGATAGTCGCATACAGTCGCCGAGTTTCGTTTTCCCCATAATTTCACCACTACACTAGTTGGTGCGATTGTAAGCAGTTAGCCAGGTACCGCAGTCTATGGGTTTTATCAAAACTAATGGCATCAATAGCTTGTTGCCACATTCGTAATTTTTTTTTTATGTTACTCTTACTCGGGAAAACAGCAGAGAGCTAATTCTTCAATCTAAAGGTAGGATAATGAAAAAAACTACCTCTCTAGCCCACCTGCCAAACGTGGGAATTATGGTAAAACCTTCCACTAATACATGAGGATCCACGAGGTCCATCAGTGGACTATTGCAGGCTGTTGAGGTCATACATACAAACTCACGCCCATATCCCACAGGGGTAGGCAGAGACTATCGAGTCACAGTGGTATCTAGAAAATACTATAAATAGACCACGCTAAGCGCTGGGACACATTGAAGAGGAGCGCCGCGCGGCGTATTGCACAATGTGGCAAAACTTGGTGCACGCCAAGCAGTTTGTATGCAAGTACATTGACAGGTGGCGAAATGCCCCACTGTGCAGTGCGCGGCGCACTGCATGATGGGGCAAAACCCGCAATCCAAGCCCGAAATGTCAGTTTGTATGAATTTTGTCCACATTTTTCCAATTTGGCCCCATCGTGCAGTGTGCGGTGCGATGTCAGCAGATGTCAACGTAAGACGTCACACTTGACTGTTTCTTTTTACCAACAGTTCGAATCTCTTCTCCTTATGTGACACAGTTTACACACATATATCTGTTTTCTTCTTTTAGTACAGATTCAACGCGTATGAATGAAATAGGAATTCGACCTTGTCAAAGAAATTTTGACCGCTCATGCGTAAGCCCCGCCCCTTTTTGTGATTCTGCAACATTATCGTAGTTGTTTCGCTTTCGTGATCCTTTCGTTATTTTGTTCTCAGTACCTCCCGAATAATAAATACGGCATGTTTTGTTCTAGAGCACAAGTTTCTAAAAAGAAATGCTGGTACTCGTCGTGATCTACATTTCGGATGGCGGCTGTCAAACTTAAGACTAATAACTCTGTAACTTTTGGTCCTAGAACAAACTTAGTTCCTAAAGAGAAATGATAGTGCTCGACGAGATCTACATTTCGGATGACACCTATTAAACTTAAAACTGTTATTACTCTGAAACTATCGCTCCTGGAACATTAGTTATTAAAGAGAAATGATAGTGCTCATCAAGATCTACATTTCGGATGACAGCTGTCAAACTTAATACGGTCATAACTTTGAAGCGATCGCTCCTAGAACACACGTTCCTGAAGAGAAATGATAGTGCTCGTCAAGATCTACATTTCGGATGACAGCTCTCAATCTTAATACTGTGATTACTTTGAAGCGATCGCTCCTAACGGAACTGAAACGTGGCCGCTCACTGTGGGTCTTATAAGAAAGCTCACTGTTACCCAAAGGGCAATGGAAAGAGCTATGCTCGGAGTCTCTTTGCGCGATCGAATCAGAAATGAGGAGATCCGCAAGCGAACCAAGGTCACCGACATAGCTCTAAGGATTGCCAGACTGAAGTGGCAGTGGGCAGGGCACATAGCTCGAAGAACAGATGGCCGATGGGGCAGTAAAGTTCTCGAGTGGCGGCCACGTGCCGGAAGACGCAGCGTGGGTAGGCCTTCCACAAGGTGGACTGACGACCTGGTAAGGATCGCAGGTACCAGCTGGATGCGAAAAGCACAGGACCGGCCTTTGTGGAGATCTCTGGGGGAGGCCTATGCCCAGCAGTGGGCGTCTTCTGGCTGATATGATGATGATGATGATGATGATGATCGCTCCTAGAACACTAGTTCCTAAAGAGAAATGATAGTGCTCGTCAAGATCTACATTTCGGATGACAGCTGTCAATCTTAATACGGTCATAACTTTGAAGCGATCGCTCCTAGAACACACGTTCCTGAAGAGAAATGATAGTGCTCGTCAAGATCTACATTTCGGATGACAGCTGTCAAATTTAAAACTGTAATAACTATAAAACTATTGGTCCTACAACACTAGTTCCTAAATAGAAATGATAGTGCTTGTCGAGATCAACATTCATTGATACTACAAGCAATGACACACATTCATTCGGTTACGCCTCTCTCCCGTAGGGATAGGCAGATACCACATTGTTCCACTTGCTACGGTCCTGACAAATCTCTGTGGCTTCTTCATACATACATAGACTGTTAACTTCACTACCCATCGTCGCTTTCCATCAGGTGAGTTGAAGTCAAATGATTGATAATAAAAAAAGAGCTACCCTTCCTTGGCTTCCTCGTAGTCGGGTAAAAAGGAAAAGTTATCATAGTATTCGAGGAAGACCAATCGAGGTAGTCCAATTTCTTTACATATTTATGTTATACTTTTTAGTTAAAAAACAGCAACATCCGCGTTTAATACATTTTTAGATAAAAAATCGAAGCATAGGCCAGAACAAAATATTCGTTTCCAATAAAGAAAACAGTTCTTACTATTATTTACTATGACGTCACAACAGTTCTTACTATTATTTACTAACATTGTTTACTATGACGTCAAATCTGCACGTCCGACGCGACGGTTTGATTGTTATAGGGTTTTAGAATAGCGATACTTAGTACCTACTGTACGCCCAGTGGTACATAGTGGTGGTGGTGGGCGTACAGGTTTGGCAACATAGTAAAAAATTATATAAACTGTTTGCTGTATCTGAAAATTGCATAATATTTTTCGGGCCGGCACTGAAAGTGTTTTAATCCACTTTCAGTGGTTTAATGAATGATATCCTTTTCGTACGTTTCTCTTGGTTGCATTTGAGTCGGCAGAGTTAAAAAATCTCCATTTACTTTTTACGCCTGGGTGTGAAGACACAGTCACACCACCGTTTCTTTGGTTGTCACCGTGACGTGGCTCCGCGCGGCGCGCCGCGAAGTGCACTGCACCGCGCGAGTGGACATCAAGCCTAAGGCTGGAACTCCATTAGCGCGGTGCAGTGCACTGCGCGGCGCGGCGCGCGGCGCCACGTCACGGTGACAACCAAAGAAACGGTGGTGTTATTCTGGTTTTTCAAATTAGGCAACGTTCGCACAAGGGATTTTAAGTTAGGCAACGTTTGCACTAGATCTTTTTCGATGCTTTTACGCGCGTTATTTGAAATGACTCGAATAATTATTGACCATATGTCTTTTCGATTGTGTGTTCACATGCAGGCGTAAAAAGTAAGTGGAGATTTTTTTAATTTGCCGACTCAAATGCAACCAAGAGAAACGTACGAAAAGGATATCAGTCATTAAAACACTGAAAGTGGATTAAAATACTTTCAAAATATTATGCAATTTTCAGATACAGCATACAGTTTCTATAATTTTTTACTATGGTGTCAAACCTGTACGCCCACCACCACCACTATGTACCACTGGGCGTAGTAGGTACTAAGTATCGCTATTCTAAAATCCTATAACAATCGAACCGTCGGACGTGCAGATTTGACGTCACAGTAAATAATGTTAGTAAATAATAGTAAGAACTGTTTTCTCTATTGGAAACGAATAATTTTGTTCTGGCCTACACTTAAATTTTTGATCTAAAAATGTATTAAACGCGACTGTTGCTTTTTTTTAACTAAACAGTATAACATCATATATATGTAAAGAAATTGGACCACCTCCATTGGTCTTCCATATAACTATGATAACTGCTCCTTTAACAATACTATGATAACTGTTCCTTTTTACCCGACTACGAGGAAGCCGAGGAAGGGTAGCTTTTTTTTATCAATAAGCTTGCATTTGAACTCAACTCACCTGATGGAAAGCGACGATGGGTAGTGAAGTTAACAGTCTATGTATGTATGAAGAAGCCACAGAGATTTGTCAGGACCGTAGCAAGTGGAACAATGTGGTATCTGCCTATCCCTATGGGAGAAAGGCGTGACCGAATGAATGTGTGTCATTGTTTGTTGTATCAATGAATGTTGATCTCAACAAGCACTATCATTTCTATTTAGGAACTAGTGTTGTAGGACCAATAGTTTTAGAGTTGTTACAGTTTTAAATTCAACAGCTGTCATCTGAAATGTAGATCTCGTCGAGCACAATTATTTCTCTTTACTACAAACTAGTGTTCTAGGACCAAAAGTTACAGACTTATTAGTCTTAAGTTTGACAGTTGCTATCCGAAATGTAGATCTCCACGAGTACCAGCATTTCTTTTTAGAAACTTGTGTTCTAGAACAAAACATGCCTTATTTATTATTCGGGAGGAACTGAGAACAAAATGACGAAAGGATCACGAAAGCGAAACAACTACGATGATGTTGCAGAATCACAAAAAAGGGCGGGGCTTACGCATCAGCGGTCAAAATTTCTTTGACAAGGTCGAATTGCTATTTCATTCATACGCGTTGAATCTGTACTAAAAAAAGAAGACAGATATATGTGTGTAAACTGTGTCACATAAGGAGGAGAGATTCGAACTGTTGGTAAAAAGAAACAGTCAAGTGTGACGTCTCATGTTGACAGCTGCTGACAGCGCGCCGCACACTGCACGATGGGGCATAATTGAAAAAATGTGGACAAAATTCATACAAACTGACATTTCAGGCTTGGATTGCGGGTTTTGCCCCATCATGCAGTGCGCCGCTCGGCGCGCTGCACAGTGGGACATTTCGCCACCTCTCAATTTACTTGCATACAAACTGCTCGGCGTGCAACAAGTTTTGCCACATTGCGCAATACGGCGCGCGGCGCACCTCTTCAGTGTGTCCCAGCGCTAAGACCAAATGCATATTACAAAAAAAACAATAAAAATCTCTGTATGGCAACTTATGCCAAGTTATTTAAACGTCATAGAACGTCATTCATAAAAGTCTCAACAAACAATTTGTTTTCTGTAGGATTGTTTATTTTCGTGAGTTATGAATATTATTAAATAATGGGCAAAACAATTAAAAAGGAAGTGCGGGGGATAATTTTCAGCATGATTAATAATTTAGACAAAATAAAAGTACAAGTTCAAGCTAATAGTGACCAAATAACTGAATGTTTACAAGAAAGACTGCCAAGGACAGATTAGTCCCAAATTATTGCCGTATTCACATTTTATAATTTTTACTACTGTCAGTCAATACGGACTTATCGTGATCCTATTCTATCTACTTGCATCAGCTTAATGATCAATACCTAATCGGTAAGTGAGGCAGACTGCATGATTTATTACGTTGATCTGTCCCCTCTGTTCCCGAATGCATCTGCACACAGATCATAAATTCACTTCATTCTATACCCGTTACGCTTCCGAATACCGATGAGACTTCATTGCGTAGTCTGGGAGTTGGTGTCCCAAATTAACTTACTACAAAACAGATTTTGGTGCCGCTGTCCAATCATAGAATAAAAATAATCGTCTTAATGTCGTGGTTGTACTATCGCGCGCGAGGTCCGGGGTCCGCCTTGACCAAGATTCAGGATTTGGCAGATTATATAATTATAGTGGAGCGAGTGTTACCTGATCTCCATGACCTTGAACCTGATCAGATTGCCGCTTTGCAATCGTAATTCACCTATATGTTCTTCCATGTTAGATAAACTCGACCAGGAAATTGCTTAATCACCATAAGGCAACAGGGTTAATATTCCCTTGCAGTGATATTCTGACAGTTAACAGTCTCGACCTTGACGATATTTTAGTTACACGGGGAGTTTTGTCAAAACTGAAAAACCACTGGTAGAAACGTATTTTTGTTCCAGATAAGTTATTTACTACCTAGTAACTGAAGTAGGTACCAGTGGTAATCAGACAAGCCAGAGGAGGAAAATGTCAACATTTTTGTCTGATTGCTGTATAATTAGTTAATTTAATCAGTAGTAATTAAAAACATCACAGGATTCTAAAATTTTACCATAGTTAATAGGTACAGTAACACTCGTAACTACGCAATACGTATTAATTTTGCCAGAATGCATGTTTGGTCGTTTGTTACTCCTTCCCGAAAATAATCACTGAACGGATTTTGATGAAATTTGATAGCAATATAGCTTATAGCCCAGAATAGCACGTAGGCTATAATTTATCTCGAAATCATTGTGGTTCCATCGGGAACGGGTATGGAACGTTATAAGCAAATTTTACGCGGACGAAGTAGCAGGCAAAAGTTAGTTACTATATAACAATTAAAACGAAACAAACTAAAAAAAACATGAAGCTGCACTAACTTAGTTTGTATTACTATAACTTGTTTTTACAACTTCCTGTTATTTGATATGCAACCACAATTAATTGTTGCTGCCTTGGATTCCGCAACAAATTACATTAAGAAGTTAAACTAGGGAGTAGGAAACAAGTGAAGTCTCTGGAAAACCTCTGCGGGGGTCATGTGGAATTTCATGCAGCTGGCTCCTTGCCTATTTTGTGCGATATTCGGTGCCATGACACGATTAGTCACGGATGGTTTGCGGGAATCCATTCTTTGGTGCGCACCGATTGCATTAGTATCGGGAAACGTGCATAATTAAGTTAATTGTTGCTCTGTGATTGGATAATATCCGGTAGCTGCCTAATGATATGCACCAGTTCAAATCGGTAACTATTTTAGTTAAGGACTAGTTAACAAGTGAACAAGGCGCGCGAACGGGCGCTCTTTAAAATTGTATGACTTCTATATTTCTGAGCTATTTAAAATCATATCTTGTCCTTTGCCATTCACTTTGCGGACTACTTGTCAAATTACTAAGAATTTATCATATACATATATTTATTTTGTTTATTTAATACTTTATGCACAAAATAGTACAAAGGTGGACTTAAAGCTTTGTAGCTTTAACATACTCTACTAGCCCTAATCCATATTAACAATTTGAATGTTCGTACGTATAGGTTGGCCGTGTGGTGTCCGGCAGAGTAGAGTAGCACCAACCCCTCACACTCATGGGTGTCATACACGACTAAAGTTTTCGAGGCAAAAAATCTATAGTTTCCTTAGGCTAGAAAATGGGCAGCAGCGTTTTCCATTGTTATATTTATAAGGCTGCGATCTCCAACCTGCCTGTCAAGCGTGGAGATTACGGCAATAACCTCCTCTTTAGTGGGAGAGGCCCTAAGTCTTGCAGTGGACTGTTGTGGGCAGCGTATAGGTATGGTAAATTAAACATTCAAATCTAGAACATCTTCATCATCAGCGTTCAGAATTATGAAGATTTAATAAAATAATGATCCATAACTTTTTAACTGCTCAAAAGAATATAAATGCTGAGCACAATTGAAGGTATGCATAAAGTCATCAACATCATCCAAACGGCTAGTCCCGGGTTCTGCCAAGGTTCGCTTTCCGACTCATTTTCCATTGGCTCTCGCATCAGACTCGGCGATGTCAATTCATCGCTTCTTGGGCCTTCCACGGGACCTCTTTCCTGATACCGGAAGGTTTAGGCGCCTATTTCCCACATTCCCCTATTCCCATTCGCCTATTTCCCCTGGGGCTTACGCAACACGTGACCAAACCAGCGAAGGCCAGCCTCTTCGTTCTTATCCGCGTTATCTCTCACGTATGATATATTCATAAAGTATTATGTTTTAATTTCCGTCTAAAACCACAGTATAATTAAAGCCCGCACACTCTCAATTTCATCTAGAGCTGTCAACGGCACGGTATGTGAGCTCCATACTATATAAACATGAAGCCATAAATTATTGTTAGAGGTTTTTATTCTACTCAAGTGTATAATAATTAATATACAGAGGGTCCAGCAGCAATGGGACATGGAGAAAAGTATTGTAAATATACAATATTCTACATATAACCAAGTCTCTTCCTTTCCATATAAATGACAGATGCACCATTTAGTTCAGAAATACCTGGAAAGGACATATTTACGAGTACAATATCATGTTTATTCAATACTACTTTAGCCATTGACAAAGTTATTAATGTTATACGTTGGATATTTATATCTCAAAGACTTGATTTTTTAAGTACATAGGTACTCAGAACAGATGGTGTTAGTAGTCTCAGTCAAAATATATTTATGTAAGTAGGCACTATGAAACATTTAAATTCAAATCTTTTCTATTTGAATTACGTTCATTCTTGATAAGTTCGTTTCATGGACCTAGCGTCCATGAAACGAAGTCGACTCAGTCCAATTGATGTATATTTTTTAATAATTTATTAAAACCTCTAAAATTGTTGAGAACTATTAATATGTACAATATGATACAATACAATGTACCCAGTGTTTATATCCTCTTTGTTAAGTACCTATTTCGAGCGATCTTCAATTACCAACATTGTTGGGGCGCCATCTAGCGAGTGATGGGATAGGAATGCCTTAGATACCTATTGGAACACTGCTCATTATTTGTATTTTTGTAGCTTGGGCAATGATTTCGAAAATGCCATCCTGTGCATTTGTAAGACGTGATTAATTTTGTTGTATTGTTATTTTCTGCCGTCACTATGGATTTATTAAGATAATAATAAGTCCATGGTCGTCACCGATTTTTTGATATCTCCATGTGGAGTAATTTTGAATTTATTACTTCTGCGGTTATCAAAATACATGAATGTTAAATTGCCATTATCATTAGAGAATAGCGGTCTGACAAACCTGCTAATTATAATGATCCCAGCTATTTATCTGTTATTGTTAAGCACGTGCCATTTAATCGTTGCTGTTTCAACTATTCGCGTGACATACATAGCTCTCGAGTCACAGTTTTCAAGTCTAATCGATATCAAATGTCGAAGCAAGGTTATTTTTCTTGAGAAACCAGAGTCATCAAACAAAGACTAACTTGACCAATAATTCTGCCGACTTGTGGTGTTTTTGATATGCACGAACTAAGCCGTATCAATAATTAAAATTAACTTTGCCACAATTTTTGCGTCCTCTGCCGAGATTGGTTTGAAATCTGCCGGTGGCTTGATGTACTTGTCCATCCCTTTTAGCACCAACAAGTTCTCAGCAAAACACCACTCATCATAGTTCTCCCTGCCTTTAAACTTCGGCACAGTAGCAATATAGTTCGAGGTCATGTTTCCGCCAAACAACATAACTCAATTATTTATTTTAACTTGAAAATAACTGACCCATAACCTAATGAAACACGTTGGATATTCGTAAGTAACTGACTTTATTTTTAGGCACTCAGAACAGATGGCGTTAGTAGTGTTGTTTTTGATACACATTAAGAACAGTTATGAATTCAATAACTTTGTATTGAACTCGCACTAACCCCAATATTGTGTTAAAGAAACGTCATATTAAAAGGCCTAATATCTATCAAGGGTCCGCCTTCCTGATTTTTACTTCCACTTCACTTGCTATTCGGGAACCTTGGTTGTGAGTTTGTTTGCACGCCGTGCCGCCGTCCATAAACGACGTCAAGCCATCACTTTTTGGGCCGGCCTCTCCTTTCCTGGTTCCTTGGTTTACTACGGAACCCTAAGAACCTACTTTGATATCATTTTCGCCGAATCGACTTAAGTATAAACATATAAATATGGGACAAGTGATATATGCCTACCTATCTACGGGGAAAACGCGAGGCTGTGTATGAAAACAAAACCCAATAAACAAAATATTTATACAAATTCACTCCAGTATTTTCTTACCGCTTCTTGGCTATAAACATTCTATTCCGAGGGATAAAGGTGAACCGGGTCGCGCGGCATTCATCTTTTCAACTCTTCTATCTGTGGAATAAGTGCGGGCGCGCTTTGAGGCAGCCTTGGGCGGGAATGCCCGTTTTACATTTTACGTCTGCGGTGAAAGCCCGTCTGCCAGCCAGTGCGCCGTCAACGAGGGATAGATCTAAGCGCAGATTGGCTTAAGAAGTTGAGATGCAGGTTTTGGGAATCTTTGATGACTTCCCAGGTACCGACTAACAAACTTGATAGTCTTGAAAGTTTGGAGGTATGCTCAACGTGTAGGTACGAAACGTAGTGCATGCGTGAATGTCTGCTACTTAGTGAAAAAATCAAAGCGTGGAGACTCATAAATCATATTAGCGTGGTAAGGCAGCCCACCCGGCCGGCGGGCCGGCGGCATTGAAAACGTGGCGGGGAAGTATTGACAAAGACAGACTGAAGACTGTAGAAATTGGAAAAGCCATTCAGATGCCTAAGGCAAACTAATTGGACGCCAAGCTGAAGAAGAAAGGAAAAAGAATTAGTTGATTGAAATCGTACATAAAACTGTTGTGTGCGAACATTTATTCACTCGTAATACGAGTATATTTACCTACTTATGATTGAATAGGGATTGTTAAATGCTTTCGATGCCGTCAACACCTCTTTGCTGCTGTTTAGGACGAGCTACTACGGGTTTGCTCCTTCCGTTGTAAGGTTTTTTACCAGTTACCTTAGTGGTCGTTCACAAATTGTAAAAATTTACGGCGAAAACGAGAATCCCATTCTGCCCGGCGGATGGCATTACCACGCGGGGTACCTCAGGACTCAATACTTGGCCCCCTATTATTCATACTGTATACCGCTGATAGGCCTAAGGTTATTAAATACTGCAGTTATCACATTTATGCAGACGACACGTAACTATATATCCCCTTTAAACCTGGAGAAGCGTCGTCAGCTATCGAGAAATTAAGCGAGAATTTGACAAGTTTGGGTATTTGGGGCGAGAGAAATACTCTTGTACTTAACCCAATTATATAATAAATACTCTTGTACTTAAAACTAAGTACATGATTCTTGGATCTGACCGTCAGATCGTGGAAATCTCTCGCATTATGCCCATTTTGACATTGCTCGGGTCTCAAGTGGAGTGAGTGACTGAAGCTCGTAACTTAGGAGTGTTATTAGACTCAAACCTTCATTTTAAAAAGCATATCGTCAGCATGGTGCGACACTCGCTTAGTATATCATTCATACTATAATAACTCCCAATTATTAATCTATAAAGGAAAAGGCAGTGTGCTGGAGTGCGGCAACTATTGAGGTATCAAACTCATGAGCCACAAAATGAAGCTATTCTAACGTATTATCGACCAGAAACTTCTCGGAAAATAGGTGTCTGAACCTGCCGGTACCAGGAAAGAGGCCCCGTGGGCGACCCAAGAAGCGATGGATTGACATCGCTGAATCGGATGCGAGCGCCAACGGCTTACGACGCGAGGACGCCGAAGACCGGGCGAAGTGGAGAAGAATTTATAGGAAAGCGGACCCTGGCAGAGGCCGGGATAAGCGCTAGGACAATGATGATGATGACACCGACACGTAAGATTGTGGGCAAGACTTGTCGAGTAGCTGAAAATCAGCGCTGTGGTCTCACTGCCTAGCATATGCTGAGCTGAGCTCTAGTTTAGCATGAAGATACAATATTTATCATAATTTAAGTTAGTAAGAAATATTTTGTTGTTTATTTATATTGTAGAATTGCCATATAAACATTGTCTATGTCAAGATGTACGGTGTAAGTAGCGCCGGTGGATTCCGATATAATTTAATTACTTTTGGCGTTGCTTTTGCGAAATTTGTTAAGTACTGTTACACAGCAACGTGCATAAAGACTAAATTGAAAGGACTTTCCCAGAATTTATCAGCCCGGGAAAGCTTCAAAGCAGATATACCAACAAATACACGTTTTTTAAGTATTTTATTATTATTTTCCCAATTTGTTGAACTCGTACTCGTAAAAATGTCGTTAGGTCACATATCACTTTTTGCACCGAGGACATGACTACTCGGTTTTGTGTTCCACTTTTTCTTGTCTCGCAGACTGTCCACCTGACAGTAAGTGGTAACTGTCGCCCATATCATCTATTAATAATTAACATTCTCTGATTCAACCCCTTGACGAGGAAATTAGTTTGCCTGTCGATCTGCATACATCACAGTCATATCGCATAGTTGTAGTCAGGGACTCGAATACTATACAATCCTGATACACCTCTACATGTGTAGCATCAGGCAATATCTAGTATACTAAATCTTTGTATGGCGCAATTTTCCTGTGAAACGGAGGTACTCTAATATATCATAAACATGACATTCTGCGAATTCTCAAACCTAAAAAGCAATTTTCATAACAGCAAAACCACGGATGACAGTCTGTAGATTATAATACAAATCATAAGCTTAAATATTGCTGTAGGGGGCACGGGGGCAACTCCCGATGCCGTATCAGGGCCGTAAACACGGCTCGCTTCGGCCTATCGCCCGCCGCCAAAGATTTAGGAACATTGTTAATCTCGGGTTACCTAAATAATAACGCCGGGTCTCTGTAAATAACGTTGTTTACTTTCTAAAGGAAAGTAATTTGGGCCGAAAATTAAAAAGCTGTTTTTTTCTGGCACCGCTTTTCTCACTATTTTGCTTTGGCTCGCTTCGTAAGCGTTTTCGGATTAGGTTTTGTTATGCTGTTTTAAGTAAGAAGTCGAATTTAGTTTAGGTTGATCGGGCCGTTCTGATTTTGTTGTATTATTTTAAAGATGTCTGTGTTATTTTGAGGAGAGATTTTGGCCGCTGCGTGTGGACCCATATGACAGGACTCTTATCTTTAAACATCACAACGTAAACAACGAAACGTGATACATTCGAGCCCGTTTGGATTAGGTCTGTGTAAATTGTTTTTTATCTTGCAAAGTAAATCTGGATTACTAAGAATACTTATTTCTCCTCTCACGAATTGAGGCGTATTTACCCATGTACTGAAAACTCCAATATATCCAACGTGATAACGGCCTACGGAAAAAAGGCGAGACAGTGTATGTATTTTTAAAGCGGAGAATGTTTTTAAAATATCACCTCTAATTTAAATCCTGTGTATAAAAAGGTCTAACAGCCAGGGTATTCTATTAAGAGAAAGAAGTTCTATCTCGATGGTGCACTGTTAGTTTAGGAAATATTTATTTTTCAAATTCAAACACAAACATTCGTTATAACAAGCGCCCATAGAACGCTGCATATCGGGCGTTCTTTAAAATTGTATGAATTTCTTTGTACAAATAACGAATTACACCAAGCGCCGAAAATGTCAAATGTCAAATTCATACAATGCCTTGGGGGCTCGCCATAACTAGACTTACAAATTCAACGAACCCAACATTACGTCACAGCGTGTGCTAACAATTCTTCACGGAAAATGTTGACGTACATTTTAAACAGTATCTACCTGCCGTTCCGTTCGAATCAACAATACAAGTACCGTGCCGTGTTTGGGATTTAGCAAACAGTGTGAAGGCTTAAATTTCACGGCTTTACGACCCCATCACAGCTAGCAGCTGTAAGAACGTTATACAATATTCTCATGTACGAGCAAAATTGCCGCGCGTACGTAAATTTTTTACAACGCACCAGCGAGATCTGGCAAATAGGCACTTAATAAAAATTCAACGATGTCGACTCGGAATCGGGTTTATTGTTTCAATGGCTTTCTGCCCTGATCGTGCCATGAATAAGGTAGCATAACGGTGTTAGGTATGACGCCTAGGTCTATTGATGCTGCGCAGAAATATAGGTACGCGTCGTCAGCCTTCACAGTGGCGCAACCATAGGCTCTATGTCCTTATATGGACATATAGCATAGATGAAGCGTCGACCTACACTGTCTTTCTATTTTTCTTGTAATATGGCAGACAAACAGACAAGCGAGCCACCTGATGGAAAGTGGTCACCGCCGCCTATGAACATCAGCCGCCATCACGCCGCCCATGTCATAGTCCAAAGGAAACACCTTGGCACTGTGACTGTGTGGCTCTGACACAACTCTATACAAATGACTCAATGTTATTCAAAAACCTAGAACGTGACCAAGGTCACCAAATTTAACAATAGCAGTGGTTATTTATGGAGTGGTTTGACAACTTATAGACGTCCCTTTTGGACACGTTATATGTATCGTTAAAAAAGGAAACAAAACACAGACTGTGGAAAAGGAAACAAAGCGCAACTCACTTGTCAATTAGAAAGGTGGCTGTAGGTATAGATTGATGAAAAGAAGCCTTGGAAACACCGTGTGTATTTCTTGACTTACTTGTATTATTTATTATCTATGTATCCATATTTATATTCAAAATGAATACTATAAAGACATTATAAAAAAAAAATCCTTCACTAACAGAAAGATACTTAGCAGGTTCCCGCGGGAACGATGATAACAGATTGAGTTTCGAATTAGACAACAGTGATTGAAGGGTAAGGTCTCCAGTGCTCCATGGGGTGGGGATTTGGGGAACCGTGGCTTTGACAGTGGAGGGGCATTTGCCTTTTTGCTGCCAGAACAACGTGTTATAGAGATGGGCAACGCATTGGCGATACTCTTGGTGTGCTAATGTTTATAGGCAGCGGTGACCACTTCCCATTAGGTGGCCCGCTTGCCTGTTTGCCTAACGTATGTCATAAAAAAGAAAAAAGTAATAACTACAGGGCACCGCTAGTATTACATTTTATACACCCAGATAAGACAACATCTTAGCCGACTTTCAGATCAAAAGGCAAGGTCACAGCTTAGCCTTAATTTAGGCAACACTGTCCGTACCAATTTTTGAATTTATATTTCCTTAACTAAGGAAACACTGGCTCGACAGTCGACTAGAGTGATCAAAGCGGGCCTTTTAATCTGGAATGAAAATTGATCTTTGAACTTGGCTGGCGCAGCCGGTTGGAGCGTACAACTTCCTAAGTTGGTCCGTCAAGAAATTTCCCCAGACTCGGAATAACCGAAATTAATTATACCAATTTCTGAGGCACATGACTCTTATTAACAGCTGCTAGGAAATACCTCCATTGGGGGTTGTTATAACTTCGATTTCAGTGTGAGTCAGCGAAGTTGGAAATTGTAGTGAGGCCCGTCAATGAGTTGAAGACTACTTTGATTTCTAAAAAAAAGTAATTGTGTCGCTTAAGGTATTTTTTTCCATTTTACATAGGTAGTAGAAAAGATTTTACACATAGCGCATAGAAGGAGCCTCGACCTATGAAGAATAAATAAATATGCTTGGACAAATTCACACAGCGCCATCTAGCTCTAAAGTAAGCAAAGCTTGTGTTATGGGTGTTAGATAACTGAGAAACTAGTTATTATAATTACATTTTTTTTTAATACATAGTTACTTATTATACGTACTACACCCAGACCCGTAACAGAAATAAATATGCATTATTTCAATTTCTGCTCGGCCGGGAATCGAACCGCGACTTATGCGTGGCGACCGGCATGTTAACCAACTGAACCATTCAGGTCGTCTAATACATTGTCATTCTGTCACAACCTAATAGAATGAACTCAGTGTCATACAATTTTTAGACAATAGGTTATGGAGGGGTTTTTGACAACTTATAGCCATCCCTTTTGGACACGTCATAAGCACCATTAAAAAAGGGAACAAAATATAGATTGTGAATTCAGCTGTGAGTAGGCTCCATCTATGCTCTATGTCCAAAATCTTTGCTAGTACTTAAAGCACAAGCCAAGACAGGCTTAAGACAAGTTATAGTTCTCGCAATATACGTAACGTAAAAGATATATGAATATCGATGACACTAAATAATCTTTTCATGATTGCAAAAATGACTATGCAGTGATGTAAAAAAAAGAACAAATTATTCTACGAAGATCGCAACTAGTTAGCGTTGAGGATAACAGTTGCATGTAGGTATCGTTCCATCAAAAACCCTCAAGTGGGCGGGATTGCTTGGCACACTCCACGGCTCGTAACATTCCACTGCTAAGTACTCCACTCCCAATAACTCGATTTTTTTTATTCTACGCAGTGACAAATGAGCAAATAGCCCACCTGATGGTAAACGGTAACTGTCGCCCAAAACAACAAAGATGCAGAACTATAGGTGTGTTGTCACCGTGAGTGTTAATGTTCGCAATGTCCGGGAACTGGATGGGTGACTGTTTCGTACTTTGAGGCCAGTCGAACTTTAGCACTGCAATGAACTTGCAACTCGGTAAATGTACCTTCTAATAACGTTGGCGAACCGAGGTTAACCAAGGTCTAGCGCTGTGAACACTGAGTCTGGTTGACCAGTTTAGGTCCCCGTGACAGTATTTACAGGCTGCCTGGCATTGTCGGGCGCTACCTTGCTCTGAGTGGTAATGTCGGGCACGGTCCGGCCGTGGTTTGCGTGGGCTGGATGTACCCCGGCCATGGGACGGCAAACGTGTCACTGAGTGTGTCCTTTCTACTTTGCTATCCTCCTCCTTTTTGACGTTGAAAGAGATATATGTCATAATCAATAAAGAAATTTTAAGTTTTTGCGTTTTATTTTCACACCACATCCAAGCGATAAAAAAATTTATATGAAATATACAGTATTTCAAGTTAAGCTGACTAGAAGACGAGGAGGATTATTACCGAAACTTTCCAGAATCCATTTGCAAATTCTAGGGTCGTTTGGCAAATTTCGCTCCATGGAAACAGTGAGTCAACAAAATTTAGAAACCTTTGAAAGCTCCGACTAAGTTATTAGATTAAATATCTGCAGGCAACACATTGATGTAGAGCGCTCATTTGACTTGAAACTTTATTTTAGTAGGTCAGCGCTTTGAAAAGACTTCATAAAGATACTTAAGAATAAAAAAATGAAAATTAAAGACACTTTGCATTTATTCAAATCTTCTAAACGTTCATTTTGCGTAGTTACTTTAAATTATTTTTACCGCCGACGAAAACGAGGAGCGTAATTACTTTGACTTGTTTGATCTAAAACTATGAATTATTGTATTTCCGTGGGCAGACCACAGAGCTCTCTGTATTTACTTAAGATCTGTATATTATTTATAATTATGTAAACCAACCTGTGTGTCACAATAAAGTATTTGAATTTGAATTGAATTGAATTTGAATTTGAATTTGTGTGTCTGTGTGTTTGTGGATCTGTATGTGGGTGTGGCAGGCATTGGCAGGCTATTGAACAGATGAATTCATGTTTCCTTTGTCAGAAAGCCGCTTTATTTAGGTAGTTCTTAGCTTTGTTTCATTAAAATTGGTTCAGTAGTTTAGGAAATATTTGCGTATGTGTACTTAGTCGGGGGTTTTCCAACGTTTCCTGTGGATTAGGTTATTGTTTAAAATATTTAGATAATTTTTTCAAGCATCTCTTTGCAGAAAGTTTGCCAATGGAAACGTGTTGCCAAATAAAATATTTATCTACCTATCTAACATAATTACAGCCCGTAACAGCCCACTGCAGGACTTAGGGCCTCTCCCACGAAAGGGGAGGTTATTGCCATAATCTCCACGCTTGGCAGGCGGGTTGGAGATCGCAGTGTTTAAATATAACAATGGAAAAATGCTGCTGCCCATTTTCCAGACTACGGAGACTCTTGATCTTTTGCCTCGAAAACATTAGTCGCCTTGTACGACACCCATGAGTGTAAGGGGTTGGTGCTATTCTACTCTGCCGGACACCACACGGCCATCTATATACTATCCAAAATATCATTACTAGTCTGTACTTCCCATAAAAAATATAATCACCTTGGCGTTAATGTCCCGGTTGTGCACTCATGCACGAGGCCCCGGGGTCCGCCTTGACCATAATCCATGATTTAGCAGATCAGGTAATTACAGTGGAGCGACTGCCATCTGACCTCCGTGGCCCTGTACCAGGGGAACCTGACCAGATTGGATCATGGTTACACATTCAGTCGCCAGAACGTGCAGGTGTCATCACAATGTTTTCCGTCACTATAAAAGTATCGGTTATTGTTCGACTGTTGTAAATAACTCAGCTAAGAGTCATTGGTACATGACAGCAGGGAGATTACAACCCGGTACCTCTCACTTGCGAGTCGGATACCACTAGGCCACCGACACACCACAACGATGATGCTTCTCTAGACTGCACTTCTCATATTAGAACAATATTTTTAAAAAGTTCATATCATAAAGGAGTGCACGTAAGCACGGTAAGCCGGACTTAAGGTGGAGCAAATGGCCTCTTAAGAAGATAAACGCTCTTACCGGTAGCCCGCTCTTTGTTTGGTAACTAGAGCTAGAGTCTTAGATATAGACATGAAACCACACCCGTATTGCTTTGAACTTAGGCACCAAAATAAGTGGTTTATATTGACGGTACATCGCACTGTGTTGAGCTTAATAGACAGGTAGTTAGTAAGATAATCGACGATCAAAGTAGCAGTCTCGGGAACAGATTGGCGGGTGGGTAGTGACGGTATGTATTACGTAGTAATTTAATTACGTAATTCGTAGCTCTTTAATTATGATGTTGTTGTACAATGAATTTTGAACCTAATCAACTGCCGCCTGTTTGACCCCGACGAAAAAAGAAGGGTGTTATACTCGTAAGTTTGACATGTGTATTGTGTGTGAACGACCTTTGTGATTCAGTTGTTTAATATGTTGATATGTTCATATGTTAATATGTTGTCTGTCACCCAGAGGCCCCGGGTTCGATTCCCGGCAGAAATTGAAATGATGAATTTTAATTTTAGTTAGGGTCTGGGTGTAGTATCTGAGTATATATAATAAGTATGTATTTAAAAATATAAAGTAGTTTATTAGTTTTCTGGCACCCACAAGACAAGCTCTGCTTACATTGGGGCTAGATGGCGCTTTGTGAATTTGTCCAAGTATATTTTTTTATTTATTTGTTGATCTATCGATCTGTGTCTCCAACTGTGGTATTGTAGCTCTCGAACGGATGGACCGACTAGACTGCGGTTTTCTTTATTTGAAAGCCAAATTAATCGAGATGGTTCTTAGATTTTTTCGTTAAAATCGGTTCAGTAGTTTTGAAAATATCAGAGTTTAAGTAAACTTGGTTGGGGGTTGTTTAACTTTTCTGTCTGTTAAGTTATTTAGTACGCAGTGACAAACGGGCAGATGGTCAACCTGATGGTAAGCGATAACTGTCGCCCATAACATCTACGATTGCAGGCAACAAAAATGCAGAACCGCGGGTGCATTGTCAGTATGAGGACTAAGATGAATGTCTTTCATTTTATACCACTAAAATGGCAAACAAGCTTATGACCTGCCTGATGGAAAGCAGTCACCGCAGCCTAAGGACGTTTGCAATACCAGGGGCATCACCTACGCGTTGCTAACCCCGTTAACACCTTGGCGTTAATTTCCCGGTTATGCTCTCGAGAACGAGGGCCCGGGGTCCGCCTTGACCATGATCCAAGATTTGGCGATTAGGTAATTACAGTGGAGTGACTAACATCTGACCTCCGTGACCCTGTTACCAGGGGAATCTGACCAGATTGGATCATGGTTACAAATTCAGTTGCCTGAATTTGCAGGTTTCATCACGATGTTTTCCCTCACCGTAGGAACATATCGGTTAGAATTTAACTAATGTACAAAACTCAGAACTGAGACATTGATACATGGCCGCAGCGGGATTCAAACCCGGTACCTCTCGCTTTCGAGTTGGATACTCAACCACCCGGCTACCGACGCTCTCTTCTCGTTACTCTATACACCCAATATCCCGAGCTTTCCACGCCAGCCTCACCTATTAGCATAACACGTGTTATCCGAGTACACATTAAGTGAACTCAAGGGTATGTTACAGTCACGACGACGACGTGTCTCTGCCATGTTCCGTCGGAAGATATATTTAATATTGATTGTTACAGCACTCACTTTGACGTTCACTTATTTGAGCGTTAATGAATCGGTCTTCGAGTTTAGCTAGTTGTTTACGTAAATACTAGAGGAAACGGGATTTCGTTCGCGTGGCGTCCTATTCCTACACTGCCCTACCCCTCCTCCTACCCAACCCTATCCTACACCTACCCTACACCTTCCCTTCACCTACCCTACACCTTCCCTTCACCTACCCTACACCTACTATACCCCCAACCTAAGAAAGAAAAATAAGGGTAGGTATTACTATACCTACCCTTCCTTTTTTTTCTTTCTTATAAATCTTCATCTTCAATAACTCTATCTATTGTTGAAATACGAATTAAAATCTATTGCGTAGTTTAAAAGATCTAAGCGGGAGCGACTTTGTTTTATTATTGTGTTTTAGTTTGAAGATTATGGTAGCTAGCGCAATTACAGTAAAAGCCATATCACCAGAGTTCTCACAGTGGCATCCTACCTGCAGTTCTGCATTTATGACATAAAAAGATCAGCCAAAATAGAAGAAAAATGGAAATGGCGCCTAATGGATGTTGATGGGGTTTTCACAGTTTAGTAATTTGGGGTCCAACTTAAAATCTAGGTCATGTTTCATCTAATTCGATTGGGTAGAACCAGAGATCCTGCTTGACCTCTCCGCAGTACTAGCTTTAATCCATTAGGGAGGTCATTTAAAATGGTCGCTCGGAAAACCGATAACCTGCCCTAAAAACTATTTGTACGCGGACGAAGTCGCGGGCTAAAGCTATTTTAAACATTTATCTAAATAAATAACAATGGCTGCCTAGCTTCATTTAAAAAAAAAACAAGGATTTCATTTTTTATACAGAAGATACATATAAATCGTAATATACATAAGTACCTGATTCCCCAATAATTTTGCAGCAAAACATTGTCTTTCAAATATGGTGGAAGTTTGTGTACCGACCCGGCCAGCCGCAGAAGTTAATTAAAATTACTTCATAAATTCCAATTAGATTAAAGGATTCGAACGCTTTGATAGAAGTTTGTTCAAATAATTATCAAAATTTATGTTAGTTAGTTCGACGATCCCGGCGGCTTCTATTGGTGGAAACTAAATCTAACGGCGACCAGAAACTTTATCAATATTTGCTTATCTCGAGCGAATTGGACGCCGTTGGAACCGGAGTTCGGTATCGTCAACGGGAAATTTTGCCTCCGAAATTGCAACGTATTTCCCAGGCATACTCATATCCACAACGATACGTAGGTGCTTCTATTTACCGTAACAATATCTCTGGAAAAGTGGCCCCGAGGATAAGCATAGAGCTGGATGCATTTTATGTTTGTACATTGTCTTGGAGAAAAATAAACTTTAGGTAACCTAACTTTAGCAGACTTAGTTCTGAGTATAATTTGCTTTTAGTTACTGTTATAATTACAGTGTTCGAAGAAAGTAATCCTAACCCAACTTCCTCACAAATAATATAAATGCAAAAGTAATTGTCTGTTCCCTTTTCACGGTTAAACTGCTGAACAGATTTTGACCATACATGGGAGTGACATCTTGATATGAATGTGGAAATTATAAAATCTAGGTATTTTATAATTTCCATACAATTTTTGGCTTTGTGGTGTCCGGCAGAGTAGAATAACACCAATCCTTTACACTCATGGGTGTCGTACAAAGCGACTAATGTTTTCGAGGCAAAAGATCTAGAGTCTCCGTAGTCCGGAAAATGGGCAGCAGCATTTTCCATTGTTATATTCAAACACTGCGATCTCCAACCCACCTGCCAAGCGTGGAGATTATGGCAATAACCTCCCCTTTCGTGGGAGAGGCCCTAAGTCCTGCAGTGGACTGTTACGGGCTGTGATGATGATGATGATGATGATAAAAATTTTTTGGTACCACTGAATAAACCTATTAACCAGACATCCAGTTTTCCTACGTCATCGAATACAAGAAAAATTCCACTTGCTACTGTTACAAAGTTACATTTTTCTTGTACTCGATGACGTAGGATAGCATACGGTGCCCTCACAGTCTACATGGTTTTAATGGATATCTGGAGAACGGATTTATTCAGCGGTAGGTACAGGCTTCGCAAACCCGATAAAGCTCGCGTACACGCTAACGGCCGCAATAACGTTCAAAAATTAACTCGAAGCTGTGTTTTTACTGGAAGCAGTGTAGCCTTTTTAATATTCCGCGTCGTAAGCAGATCGTGGGGCCCACGTATTAGGTACGGCCTGGTATCGGTTACGTAATGGCGGCTGCACGTAATGGCTCGCACGTGGTGTTGGGACTGAAGCCGTGCTGTTACGGCGATATCGATAACTTTATGTGCCTGGTGATGGAGGGGTTATGGAGCTGGTTGATTGTTTTATCGACATACCACGTTGAGCTGTCGGCGTGTTGAGCTTGGGACAAGATCGTGACGGTATGTATGTATTTGCTTGAAGAGTTTTAAAGATTATATACGTAAAACCAGCGCTGCATCGTTCTGCTGCAGCTAATGCTGAGTCGGGCCCTTTTTGATATCGCGTTACTCCATATACGTATAGATTTATTGAAGTAGGTTTTAAATAGATATAAGTAGAATTTAGATTTGGAAATATAACTTATTTAATGTAACTATTACGAGTATTGTGATGTCAAAACAAATAATGTCTATGTCTAAAAACTTGGGAACGTCGGGGGATTAATTAGTGGTGAAGATAGCGTGGGCGCCTGGTCGCCCTATTCCCTCAAATATGGTTGAATTGGACGAAGTCCCTGCGTTATAATCGTGAACGGGTGCTGCCTTGGTGGACCACCTTACTCTTGCCGGAGGTTTAGATGATTTTTTTCTATAGGTTCCTACATATTATGTCGGGCGCGGGCCGCTCTATCTAGTATTGTCGGACACGGTCCGGCCGTTGTCGCCGTTAAGTGGATGTGCTCCGGTCCTGGGGTGGTCAACACGTCACTGTGTGTTTGTTTCCTACTTTCCTACCCACTCCTCTTTGACGATTGAAAGAGATATGTAATGTCCTACTCAACAAAGAAATGTTGATTTGATTTGATTTGAAGGTATCTGACTAACAAGCGAGAGGTACCAAGTTCGAATCTCATTGCCGCTATGAACCAATGACACTTTTCTGAGTTATGTTTAGTTGAACACTAACCGATGCTCTTACGGTGAGGGAAAACATCGTGATGAAACCTGCACATTCAGGCGACTGAATATGTAACCATAATCCAATCTGGTAGTATGGTCACGGAGGTCAGATGGCATTCGCTCCACTGCAATTACTTGATCTGCCAAATCCTGGATTATGGTCAAGGCGGACCCCTAGCTCTCGTGCGCGAGAGTACAACTGGGAAATTAACGCCAAGTTTTTTTTTTTATTATGATTTATCTATTACATAATTTCATGTTCCGTTTGTCTAAAGCGCTTGTCTATAAGTAGCCTGCGGTGGCCAGTTTCCATCAGGTAGCCAGCTTGTCTGTTTATCTACCGTATGACGTCATTAAACGGCTCTTTTATCGTATGAGGGGAAGGTATCGTCTCTGGTAATGCAGCTCAGGGCGCTAGGGGATATCCTCCCATGCTCTAGCGTGGATATTATGCTGGATATCAATCGATAGTAACTGAGACCGACAGCTTAATGTAACCTCTAAGCCACAGTGCTAGTGTTCTAAGAACTGAGTATATACGTAAAAATATGAAATAGTTTTTGTCCGCGACTACCTCTGGAATCTATAAAATATCAGGCAGACTTTGAATCCGATTTGGTCCCAGAGAAACGATTTCGAAATCAAATAGAGTCTAGAAAATCCAAACAATCTCTCTCTATAATTTATATATAGCATAAAGCTTTCCGCGTCTGTCTGTCTGTGTTTCCGTAATAACGCCCTAAAAACCTGGATACAAGTAATCGATGGATATAAGATACTGGATACCACTAATGTTATTAGGGAAAAGCTCGCCTTTGTACTTTGTATTGTAACTATGTTTCTAATGTGTCTTGAGCAATAAAGAGTATAATAATAATGTTATTTTAATATAACGTACGTACAGTCGAGGAAAGTGAATGTTTAGCAGTTTAAGTGTCTTCTTAATATGTTTGTATTATTAAGAGATGTTTCTCTTAATAATACAATGCGGTATGTCATTATGCGCTGTTGCGCATAATGACATACCACACGTTGGAATATGGTAACACGGCCAATTTCAGGCTTCTGTCAACTTGCTGAACAGTCATTGTCCTCGACAGTACATACTCGAATTCGTATTATCAGCTAGATTCGGCTTTGAATAATCTCACACACATGGGGTGCAATTCTAAATTTCGAAGTTCAAAATAGAGATGTTAATATTCAGAACATAATTTTTTAAACTCCGGTCTTGTAAAGGAGCATATAAAAGCCATAAATAACAATCAGAGCTATAAGTCTGCCATTGCCCAACACCTCTTAGAATCCGGCGCTAACCACTGGATGGAGTTAGATAACCCACGGGTGTTATCTATTGAACGACACTACTTTCCACGTTTAGTTAGGGAAGCCATCGAAATCACGAAATATCCGAATTTCAATCGTGAGGACGGATTTAGGTTATCGAATACTTGGTCACCAATGATTCAGTCTCTTAAACCAGAACTAGATCGAAGTAAGACTAAAAAGGTGAGTGATACGGTCAGTGTAGTGTGCCGTGACTTAAAAGTGAGTTCGAGTTCCAGTAGTAGCAGACAACTTTTGCGAAAGCGGGTCGATCGACTTGGGCCGCTTTATAGTGTTGGTTAGCGAACCAACACCGTCCAGCGCTCGCAGCTCCTCAGTCGTCCCGTGACCATGATACATGCAACTGTGTCGAAACAGCGGGCTACTCGTCAACAAAGGTACGCGATAGGAAACCCGGAACATACCCTTAAAATGTGTAATATTGAGAAGATTTATCATCTCGGTGTACGGAACTTCGTATGTATGGAATTTCGAATTTCTCAATACATTATTTTTCGATGATGACGGTTTGTCGTTCTCAACATTAGTTATCGCTATTTTGAACTTCGAGATTCAGAATTACACGCACGCAATAAGGACAACGCTCTGCGAAGCCGATCTAGCGAATGTACATTATTTCCCGCCGATGCCTGTAAACAGGTGTTCTTGTTATAAATAAACATAGGTATGTTCTTGGACATGCACAGTCATCTAACTGAGCATAGCTTATGCAGTAGAGTATCTATTAGAAAGTTAAGTCAATAAACACTAACAGAATCCTGCGAACAACATACTGACGCACGCAAAACTACGCCATGCTCATAGACGGTCACACGGTGACAACTAAAACTATTGACAACCAAGCTACGCCATGCACACATGTTTAAGAAACCGGCCTCCTGTCACTCTTGACAGCGCGCCATTTTTATTTTTTATTTAGTTTGAGCCTGAGACTGGTTGATTTAAGCAGTCTTGGGAGCTGATTGACACCCGTGACGTTATATTATTACTATTATAATACACACTAAATAAGTATTTTATAGAGGCACATAATAATACGGTTTAGGGACGGGCATCACAACCTTCTGCAAATAGGACCAATAATCAGTCATAACTAGGATTGTCAACCCTACTATATAATATAGTATCCTACCGTGTTTGGTGGCCGCCTATCATTATTTTAAAATTTTAATATAGTAGGCGAAACTACTACATTTTAATGTTAAGAATTCAGAAATAACTCAATTAAATACCAATCCTGGACCATGTAGGGTCTCGCCCTGAAGGTACTTACGGTTACTCCTGTTCAAATAACTGTTCAGCACGTTGACACTTTTATTGTCCATTTTTATACATATAATTGGTATATTCTTGGGTTTGGCCCTTCAGGTTCTGAATGCTCATCATCTTTGCCTGGAAAATTAGTTAATACTGTAAATTCTGACTACGTTGTTAATTACAAATATTTTGAATCGAATCGAACTTCGATTAGAGTATTTTCTTTTGAGGAAATGATCTCTCGTTTCCTAAATATCCAATTGGTAAAAGTAATGAGGGTTTTTGGACAAATACAAGGGTATTGGGGTGTGTGTCTGGATTCTTACCGTTGTATCTTCTTGTTTTCCTTTTGTTGGGAATCCAGACATACCCCCATGCCACGGGGGTCTTTTTTCCATCACATTAGAAGGTTTCTTTCGTATCAAATATTTATTTTCTAATTAAAAATAGCACATTTTCCAAATTGACGTTAATCTTTTATTATTTTATTCTTTATATGTCATATGTTGTCATGCGGACACAGTCCATAGATAGCGGAGATTTTAATCTTTTTTGTGCTCCCCTTATTCTAGATATTTGCTGGATCCAATTATTCATCATATCTTCATGGATTATATCCTTGGCTGCTAAACACGAGGTCGTCCGAAAATAAATATCGACCACTTCAGAAACTGGCTGGCCGACTACGAGTACTGGCCATCAAGACTATATCTTCTTTTGTGCCAAATGCGTTCTCGAACGTGTTTAAATGAAGACCCGAGCCTGCGATAGAGAGTGCAGCGGATGAGTGGGCAGAGTCTTCCCAGCCTTCGAACTAGAAGGTGAACTAAATCATAGCTAGAAGAAGCTATCTTCAGAAACTAAAAATTAAATACCAATCGACCGGTCAAATTACGCACGTGACGTCATAAAAGTTATCCTCGAAGTTTTCAAAGTCAATCTGCAAACTGTACTTTTCGACCAAAAGTGAACGCAGTGATCCAGCCCGGGCATAAGTTGTGGACTTTCGTGAACTTTCGTACTTTTAGCATTTTAAATTCTTTTTAAAAATTTCTTGTTTAGTTGATTATAGTTTCTGGACTGAATGTACATAAACCCATTACCCTGTTATTAGTTGTTTTTATTATTTACTGAGCCTGGCACTGTCCGTCGGATAGTGCTACGTTACAACCAGCTAATTATAAAGATCAATTTTATACTAAATATATTTTATTAAATTGCAATTTTTTTTTGAAATTAACTTCCTGTCTACTATATTTTTATGGCTACTGAATCCGAAAATACTATATTTGGTCTTTAAAAAGTTGGCAACCCTAGTCGTAACTATCGGTATTGTAACGATTTCTGTACAACTACAGTCTATCACCGTACGTATGCTAAAATACTTGATTTGTCCCGTACAAGGATCCATTCCTGAAGCAAACACGCCAGATTTTGCAGTATTCGGGGCTGAGTAGCGCACTAGGCGCATTTGAATAGCCCTCGAGCGCAGGCCAGGCTGCACGGCTACTTCAGTCGTATTCCGGACTTATAGCAGTCTCAGATCCGGAAATTTATAGTAGCTAGAGTCCGACTAGCCGTTTATTACTGTGAAATTGGAACAGATACCTCACCGGTAATGTGCGACAACGGACTTGCTTCGAGAAATAAATGGCGAAAGTGCTAACGGTCATCTTGGCGTTATGTCCCGGTTGTGCTATTGCGCGCGAGGGCCCGGGGTCCGCCTTGACCGTGATCCACGATTTGGCAGATCGGGTAATTACACTGGAGCGACTGACGGACTCTGATCAGATTAGATGACAGTTACACAATATCGCTTGAATGTACAGCTTTCCTCACGATGTTTTCCCTCATCGTCAGACTATTGGGTAGTTTCAAACTAATGCACACAATGCTCTACAGTTTTAGGGTGAAATACAAAGATCCGTGCCAAATCAGTCAAAAAATTCGGGTTAGGCTGTGTCGGAACTCACGGCCGTTGGTTTTTACGTGAAACGTCTACGCTCACGGGGTTGGTGACAGAGGTAATTTTGCTTGCGAAGTAGGCGATATTCTCTAAGCAAACTTAGGCAGCCGTGGGACCCTCTCGAATCGGACATCTTAGCGCCAGACATTCTGGTACCCACGTGTGACCCATGGTTCCCTCTTGCACGGGCTGAGGCCGACATATTTAGTTTTCGCATATTTTTTACAGTTTTTGCTTATTTTTACTATAAATATTTCGAAATTACACATATTTTTATATGGATCGATTGTTGTAGACAAACTCAATAAATACACGCAAGAATCATGTGTGAGTCGTGAGTTATACTGAATAGCAATGCGGGAAAACGCGCGTTTCGTTCATTCAATGCAGTGCCCTCACTCCCCAGGTCAGGTTCTCCTGGTAGCAGGGTCACGGAGGTCAGATGGTAGTCGCTAATTACCAGATCGCCAAATCCTGGATAATTGTCAAGGTGGACCCCGGGCCCTCGTTCTCGAGAGCACCGGGACATTAACGCCAAGATGACTATTTTTAATGCAGTGCCCCCACACATTCAAGGTCAACAGCGAACTGACAATATACGCTGTACAATGACACTAGATTCATGTTTCTAAGACTAATCGTTTTGCATTTATTAAGGTAAAACGATATAAACCTTTTCGTTACCGTTCAATTTTCTGACTCGGTACTCATAATGTTATAATGGTTTTAAAGACGTTTCACATCGAAAGCTAAACATAAAACCAGTAGCTATTATGCAAGTAATACAATTTTCTGTTTCGGAAACGCGTATAACAAACAAGATACCGTTTCTGAACCAGACATAAGCCGAATGTGTATCGCTCGGCTGTAAAACTGGAGAGCATTTGGGTGGCACTCGTTATTGCGCTTCTGGATGTAGTTTGGAGACAGTTCAGTATATTTTATTGCCTGTAAACTCGTGGGCGTTTTGGATTGATATCATGCTATTTTAAGCGATCAAAGTTTGACGATCGGAGTTATTAGAATTAGAAGTTTTGAACGTGTAATTACATGATTGTATTACTCGGTATTTAAGTAAATAAAATGATAAAACCTATGGTTATCCCAATTGACAACAAAAGTGGCAATACCCGCGGGAAACTGTGTTTAAATTAAAAATTAAAAAAAATAGTTATACGTTTTGGCCGTAGGCTGTTATCACATTCTTAGTAATTTAACAAACAAAACAATTTTCGTTATTAATGTCCTAGCAAATTAAGTTTAACATTAAGTATTGCGCAGTCGGTTAAGCTATATTATTATATACTTTTTTAGAGTCCACGAGACTGTTCGGTGGTGAAGCCCGTGGTGTTGCTGATATCCATCAGTGGCGGTGACCAGTTTCCATCAGGTGACCCGCTTGGCTGATTGTTTATTAAAAATACAAAAATATGACTCATCATCATCATCATCATCATCTTAGCGTTATCTGCCGGTTGCGCCCCCGCGCGGCACGCGGGTGCCAGGGTCCCCTTTCCTGCTACTACTGGCCCACCTCAGTCGGTCTTCGGCATCCATATTGGTGAGCACTAAAAAGTTACTACCCCACTTTAATAAGAGGAACGCCTCGATACCTAACTCCTAAAATAGGCTTTTCAATTATATCTCTTAACATTTAATTATCCGCACGCAGTTCGAATCTCTCACATCTCAAACTAAAGAAATAAAGACAGATTCCTGCGAATAAGATACTGGCCGCGAGTACATACACACGGTCAAACGCACACATTGACAACCAAAACTCTATACGCTTTGGCCAATTGACAACCAAACTACGCCATACACACCATGTTTACAAAACCGGCCTCATGACAGTGCGCTATCTTTATTTTTTGATGTGATGTATATAGTCAATTATCCCGCAAGCTCTCATTATTTTTCTGAGATGAAATGTAGACTATGTTACTCGGGAATAAATGTAGCTTCCCATTAGTGAAAGAATTTTCAAAAATTTGGTTATTAGTGTCAGATATTACCCTCATCATCCAAAATCACAAACGTACAAACTTTTTCAGTATATACTATGAGAATAGGTATAACGTAGTACATACATTTCTATACAACTAAGACCCCAATGTCACCACCCCGGGGACAGGTTAGGCACGCAGCAGATTGCCGGCGAGCGTACGCGTACGTGAGCCTGATAAACAATACACTTCTGCTTCGGGTCGTTTGACCCGAAAATGTGAATTAAGAAACGGGTCAGTGGAACTTTGGCATCGGACGCAAACGCCGCTTCAAAGGGCGATTTTATCAATACGCGATACACCTCCGTTCAACTTCGCTCGGCTAATATCATTCGCCTTCATCGCCTTCCCTTGGGAGGGAGCCAGGGAGGGGCGCTTCGGTTCGGTTTCAGTCATATTGGAGGGTTTGAGACCGGGTTGTATGGTTGTTGTTTCTTGTACGTATACACACATCTACATATACCTACTCTACATTAGATATACACAGTTCTACATAGTCAGAGCATTTAGAAAAGAAAGATGTTAAAGTTTACCTTTGTTAGTTTATGCTGCCTTCACGATTCTAGAATCGTGATTTTCTGACAATATTTTTGTTTTAATATGAATTCGTTCATTTTTGTCCCAGTTTAAGGTATTGGCCACGAGCAAAGTCACCTAAAACAGAGTCAGTCTTTTTATGATTTATATATTAACGAACGAAGAGCCATTGATTAAGAAGTAAAGCGTAACAGTAGGAAAAAACTTTGTTGCCCTCAAAAAAGCAATGGACCTGGAAAGATACACCAATCGGTTAAAATAGTTACCAACGGCCTGCATATAGAATTCGAGACTACATTTGGTTGATATTAGTCTACATACAATTTGGAGCCAGCTTCGGTCTCTATTGCACGCTCTGTCTTACATCGCTAAAGCGGGTGAGGATAGCTGAACTTTATTTTTCGCAAGAGCGGGCAGCCCAATCAATGGGCGTCGAACATCAGGCGGGTACAACGGAAATATTGACAAACTTTATATTGGAGTTGCTACCGAGTTGCCAACTTGGAGCGGTGCTGTGGCCCGTGCGGCGGGCGAGAGTGCACCGGGGACCTGTCTCATTAAGTTATAAGTACTTGTTTAAAGATAGTAGGTAAGTAATAAATCTGGATAGATAGATAAACACTATGTGTATTATATTATATAATGGGGTGAGTTCACTGATTCCCAAGATACAGGTTATTCCTAGTTTGGGAAGCAGGGCAACAAAAATTATTATGTTCTTATCACACATGTCATTTAAAAAAAATAAAAAAGTAGGCATTTTATTGCTCATAAAACAAAATAATACCAATCACTTACAGTAACAATGGAAGTCACGGAAAACATATGTGCAAAAGCTACAAGCGATTTCTTCTAGGTAACCTTTACAGAAATTAGAACAGGAATATTACAGCAGGTAGTTTCTAGTATCTAGATGGGTAGGCCTCCCACAAGGACCTACGACCTGGTAAAGCTAGCAAGTATCAGCTGGATGCGGAAGGCACAGGACCGGTCTTTCTGGAGATCTCTAGGGGAGGCCTATGCCCAGCAGTAGGCTTCCTTCGGCTGATATGATAAAGTAAGAAGTCTAGCTGAGCACTTTGGGGCATAGTGAGACGTCCTCAGGTGAGATGGCGTGGCATTAATTTTTGGAAAGTTGCGTAGAGGTGCAATGACGCTTATCGGGAGGCTTGGTTTAGCAATTTGTCGTTTTTCTTATAACGGCCAACAATTCCATAGTTCAGTCAGGATCTCCAGCGGTAATCCAAAGAGACGCTGAATGGGTAGCTTAAGGACAAACACAAACAATGACATTTTAGTATCTTAGTATTTTACACTCTTTATGTCGCAAGATGACAGGTACCAGCTGGATGCGGAAAGCACAGGACCGGCCTTTGTGGAGATCTCTGTGTGAGGCCTATGCCCAGCAGTGGGCGTCTTCTGACTGATATGATGATGATGATAATGATGATGATAATAATGTCACAATTATATTTCGTCGTCGTTTTCCTGGATTCAGGCGCTCGACAGCTTCAAAACAGTTTCGTGCATTAGACTGCTTGTTTAGGCACTCTACTCACGATACTGCGGTAGGCCTAATCTAAAAGCACGTAAACAATTGATACAATTGATATTAATCCTTAAGTATAAAGTAAAGAACTTTTTCAGATGCATGGGCGTAGTCGAACGTTTGACCAAGGTCGGCTCGAACGCATTTTGTATGGCCAAAATGAAAGCTGCGATTTTCATACAAGCAAATATTTTATTTATTGGAAATGGCCAATTACGATGAAACTTTGTTGGTATAATCAGATATCATTACGGTAACTGGTGCATATCATGCAGGCAAAACTGCCGACATACGATAAACGGGTATTTTCAAACCCATACAAAAACTAGAGATTTTTTTATTTTCTTACTCTATTTTCGTAATCAAGTATAAATTTTGATTATGTACAATTTGAAATATATTCGCAAACTTGTAATTGCAAAAAAGTCGCCAATTTCACAGGTAAGGACCGACAGTCTAATTAAATTGGCCTAATTTAAATAAATGCAGAATTTTCATTAGGTTACTGTAAATAAAACATTAAGTAACGTTGAGACATACAAACAGCAATGGTACGTCGCGTGTGAGTCCCGATAACGGTAATATGTGTAAAGAACGCGAGTTTACTTTTAACAAATACGTTAAATAAGTCAATTTATTTACATTTCTGTGGATAATACTTACCATTGCGTGCTTCACTTTAGTCTTTTGATATTGAGACGTACTATACCCGAAACGACCTATCACAATGACGCTATTAGAATCTATACATATTGATGTATTTCTGTGTACGTACTTATCTATGTAGATATACGTTTCTTCATTGCGCGCGCGCAGCGCCACCACGACCAAGTAGGGTAGGGAGTAGGTGTTAGGTGTAGGGAAGTTGTAGGGTAGTCTAGGGGTAGGAAACTACGCGAACGAAGTCGCGCAGGGTCCACTTGTAACTTCTAATTTAACTAAGTCCAAAGTCAAGTAAGTCTAAACTTCGGGTCTACATGAAAGTTCTCGTCTTAGGAGGTTTAAATATAAGGCGGAATATTCTGCTGATAAGCCTTATTACCTACAAGCGAGTAGTAGTTATACATGTAAGAGCATACGTAAAAAGCTTAGTCAAGAAAATCCTTTGTACCTATTTATTCATGGTATTTTCATGCGGTAGGGAAACTTTACTTTAAAAACTAAGCTCTAAAAAGATTGTGTTTGTTTTTGTATGTATTCAAACCTCAATACGTACTATAATTTACGTTTTTCATTTAATTTTTAGACATTGCAAAAAGTCTATCATCAGATCAACCCGTATCTCCCGTTTATTTTTTACGTGTTTTTGTAAGTGTTAAATTGAAATGTTTTTCACAAGATTTACAAGAGGCGAGGATTAATCTAGAGAATACTTTAGGAAAGCTTTCATTATAGGTACATTTTAAATTATACATAAATAGGTCAGGTCAAAAGTATTAAGTACACCAGCGAGCATTTATGAATAGGTTGATGAATGTGGAAGAAGCAAGAGACTCAGGACCGTAGTAAGTGGAGCAACGTGGTCTTTGCCTACCCCTATAAGAGAAAGGTGTGGCGTTAAGTATATAAGTTCTCCTCTGAAACGATACAAATAGTAAGTTTCATTAATAGAAAGCCATACTATTCTTTATTGAGTTACAGAATTTAGATTTACACTCAGAGTACTAGTAGCTACTATTCTGTGGAATAGGGGAAAATGACGGAGAACCGCGTTCTAACAATGTTTTAAATGTTTTGTCTACATTATAAAAACATCCTCACATAAGTGAGCGTGGTTTTCAATTATGTAATGCCATTTTTGTCTGAACATTCATATTATAAAAATCTGAGATTCGGATTGGTTAAAAATTGATCCACGTGAACCAAGTCGCGGGCGATCACTATACTAATTAATTCCTTTAGTATACTAAAGACTAAAATAATACTAAATGTAGTGCACCCTAGTACAGTGAACGGAGACAACTAGGGGTATTTTACCGGTCAGTCGAGAGGGGATCTGTCCTGCAGGGAACTCGGGAGTTCCGGGACGCGTAAGTCCCGGGAGGACTATCCCGGTTGATTAATTAGGACGGGACACGGGTACTTTTATCCGGGTTATCTGGGAGGGTTCGATTTTATGTTATCAATCTGACTAGTATTTGCATTTCAGTATGAATATAAGAGCGTCGGTGGTCTATGGCAAGCGGCTCCGACTCGTATACCGAGTTCGATTCCCAGCCCAGCTGTGTGCCAATGACTTTTTCTGAGATTACATTTTGAGATAGAACATTAGTTGAATACACTCTGATCAGGCGACTGAATATATTATAACCATGATCAAATCTGGTCAAGTTCATCTGTAAACAGGGTCACGGAGGTTAGAGGGCAGTCGCTCTAACTACCTGATCTGTTAAAGGTTTTTTTGTTGCCTAGGGAGGCACACGGATGGACTGTCCACCTGATGGAATGTGAAATGTAATGAGGGTTTGCCTATAAGACATTAATCGTCTTCAACGACCCCGACAGTCGAAGGGATTGGTCCTATATTCTGCTCTATCCAATTCCAGTTCTGTCAAAATCTCCACGCTTTACAAACAGGAGACAATTGTCAACACCTTGGAACGCACACAGACATTACCGCACGATTTCGCCTAAATGTTTAAGCAATTTTGATTTCAATACTAATGACAGAAAGCTCATTTTATTATTTGTAAACAAACGCGCATAGTAATCTGAAATAAACTGAAATAACATTCTCACAAGTTCACAACACAAAAAAACACATGTATGAGCAGAATCACATAGTAAACGATACCCATCTAATAAAAAAAGAATAACAAATCACCTACAACTACCTTCGTAGATGTCTACCACTTAGGATAGGAACTGATGTGGTGTGGTACCCCCTGGAAACAAAAGGACCTCACTCAGCGTGTGCTACGGCCTGAGCGGCGGTGCTGGTCTTCCGCGAATTTCGAGGAGTAAAGATAATCGTGTCGCACTCTCTCAGTCACCACGTAAAAGGGCAGACTGGACGTTTTCCGTCCGGTTGCTACGCGGTGATTAAGCGAGCACGATGCGTTTTCGGTCCGATTTGTAAGTAGCGACGTATAAATGGGTCCTAACACATCATCAACATCATCATGTTAGTTCTCTGTTCAACTTGAGACTCTTCCACAATAGTGGAGCGTATGCCATTGCCATAATATCCACGCTTAATGGGCGGGTTGGAGTTAAATCGTACTGGAAACATAGAAACGTATATTATTGTCTCAAGGCTGAAGTGAATTGTTGAAAATCACGCCACCTGATTACAGAGTAAGCTTGCGCCGTTGTCGATATACCGATTGTCGATATTTTTCGAGATATCGAAAATATTCTACCGAGTCACACATTGTAGTGGTGAGTCGAGAGTAACATGTTTTGACGGTGAATCGAGAGAAACGTTTAAATGTACATCAAGATTGCGCAAGTAATAGAACAACCTCCTTTTCTGTGCTGAAAGACAGATTTATTCATTGATTTAAAATTTCATGCACTGCTACGTACAGTGGCTAGTATGAAAAATTATAGGGCGGTGCAAGATCATCATCATCATCATCACTGCCCGTAACAGTCCACTGCAGAACTTAGGGCCTCTCCCACGAAATGGAAGGTTATTGCCATAATCTCCACGCTTGGCAGGCGGGTTGGAGATCGCAGTGTTTAAATATAATAATGAAAAATGCTGCTGCCCATTTTCCAGGCTACGGAGACTCTTGATCTTTTGCCTCGAAAACATTAGTCGCCTTGTACGACACCCATGAATGTAAGGGGTTGGTGCTATTCTACTCTGCCGGACACCACACGGCCAGGTTAAACCACACGGTGCAAGATGATTGACATAAATATTGATGAACACATTAACTACTAAGTACTTATGTACACATTTGGATAACGACGAATTTTACAGTTGGTAATAATTTTTTTAGCAAGGACGGGTTAACCCGTGAGAAGGCGCGGCTTAAAAAGTTACACGGATAGGCGCGCGGGAGCAAAATACTCACGCTATTTAAATCGTTTTTAAAATAAAAGGCTGAAATTAGATTGTAATAAAAACACATGTTTTAGTAAATGAAAGGCATTTGGTTACGTAATAAAAGTATTTAATGTTTATTAAAATTAAGTGATAAAATGCAGTCTTATGCATTAAATTAAAACTCTTCTAAACTTTGGCCTTTACTTTTGGTGCATGTAAGGAAAAAAATTCTAAAAAAATAAAAACATCTTAAATTTCTAAAAATCAGTCTTCCATATTATCTGGAGATATGTGACTCTCAAAACACATACTGCACATAAATGTCACATGCTCAGTGCAGAGTGATTTGTGGCACAAAGTACATGCTTTTTTAGAGCGTAAATTTTTCCCTCTTGAACAAAATGCACAAAAGCCACTCAGTCCAGGCTCAGTTTCCTTATTAGGAAGAGGTTGTTCAGTGTCTGTTTCATGGGAATTATCTATATCTGAGCAGTCGCTTTCAGGGTTATCTACACGATTGGCATCAGTATCTTCAGGATCCAATCTAGATTATTCATCTGAAAGAGCTTCTTCCAGCCATGCAGATATTTGGTGTGTTCGCCGGTCATCCATCACAATATTTGTAAGCTGTAAATAATAAACAACCTAATTACAAACAACAAAATAACTTTCGGCGTGTTTATATGTAATAAAACAGAAAATAAATATTTACATAACAAGAAAAAATACTTACGCGGATAGGCGCGCGATGAGAAAATCGCCGCACTTTACGACTCGGTCGCACAATCGATTCACTGTGCAGACGCAGCAGCGCTGAGCGACGCGAAAGTGAGATGCGCGGTGAGGGGACAAATATTTTGGAAAGTACTGAGACGCTCGCCGCACTACGGTGTTGCTAACATAAGAAACAATTGTGATGAAATTTTGTGTGAGAGAAATGGTCATGTGAAACAAAAATATTGCGCACGTTGTCTTATTTAAATCTTGTAACATGTCAATTCAAAAAACAAAACACTCTATTTATTTATTTATATATTATTTATTTATTATTTAACCATTTATTGTACACAAGATTTTTACAAAATTATATGACAGAATATATCAGACACAACATTATTTATTAGGCTAATGTTTTTAACTACTGTAATTTTTAATTTCCCTTCATTCATTCATATCCTTAATTATTAAATGAGTATGTACAAATAAATGTAACCATTTTGAACGTACATTCAAGCAAAGGATATCTCCAGGCGTCTCTGTGGTGGCACTGGTGATCGCATGGCTAGCAACTTCTTCGCTCAGAGGTTGAGCCTCATTATTCAAAGGAAAAATGTTGCCAGCCTTGTGGGCACCATCCGGGGATGCCCTGGAGGAGATTTTTTATCTGTAAATATATATTTAGGTTTAGGGTTAAGTTTGTATGTTGTTTTTGGTTACGTAAATAAATTGATTGAATAAAAAAATATGAAAAAGGCATACATTTGATTTCTAAAACGGTGAATTAAAAAAAGTAAGTACTCGATAACTATAACAGTCACGTCACTATGTAATTACGATATAACTTCAATTTATTAGGTAATCTCAATGGCTAGCCTTATGCTTATAATTCAAACTTATTCAACTCCGTCTGCTACTGAGCAATTTTGAAACCAAATTGTTGTTCATTATGACGTTAAGTGTTTCAAACGACGAATATTATTACTCAGCCATAGGCACATATATTGACTAAACATGCTCAGCAACTATTTGTCCTTGTGGAAAAGAGAACAATGTAGCGAAAGTAGTAGGTACTAATCCAATTGACGACCTGAGTGCTTCAGTTGGTTAACACCGTCTGCCACCCGGGTCAAGTTGGATTCCCGGCCGGGCAGAAATTGAAATGATGATTTTTTATTTCTATTACGGGTCTGGGTGTAGTATTTATTTAAATACACACCACTATCAATTATCTAACACCCATAACACAAGTTTTGCTTACTTTGGGGCTAGATGTCGCTGTGTGAATTTGTCCAAGCATATATATTTGTCGTAAATTATTATTATTATTTTATACTATATTGCACACAAAACAAGTTAAAAAACAATTCTTACAAGAGGTTGTTTACAAAGGTGGGCTTATCTCTGTAAGAGATATCTTCCAGCCAACCCTACCAGGTGTGGAGAAAACCAGTAAACGGGGAAGCAGTGGAAAAAGTGCAGTATACTACTTATTAAGGCAGACTCTAGCAGGAAGACCCGCCACGACCACCCATTGTCATATTATTATCTCGACCGAAACAGTGAGGTGCGCAGGTCTTTCCATTAATTTGTATAGTCTGTATTTTTTTTGCGACACCCTTCTATAAGAAGATCGCTGTGTGTGACTTTAACAGACATTATTTCCAATTAACAGAGAATATTATCTAAAACTAACTTCTTAAATTGAGTTTATAATTCGCAACTCTCACTTTTTCTACATAGATTTGGGACATTGGTCGTCTCGCGACGCTAACCGGGTCCGGAACGAGTACATCCGTTATCCGGTGGAGTGAGAGCCATGCGGACGAGATTGAAGAGGCTTGCCTGCTCTGGTTTAGCCACATGCTGCGTAAACCCTAAGGGTACCTGAGAACAAGTCTGTACAGTACGTACTTAAAAAATATGTGCCTAAATGTACCGGTATCAGGAAAAAGGTCTCGCGAGGGGCTCAGAAAGTTATTGCTTGACATTACTGAGTCAAAGCGAGAGCCAAGGGCCGACGACGTGAGGATGCTGAAGATCGGCTGAAGTAGAGGAAAAATAGGAGAAAAGTGAACCCTGGCAGAAGCCTGGATTGCTACATCTGAATTGCTATGCCTTGTAATAATGACGGTGACTGTAGCACAGGAGTTTCTTTTCCTATTTTAGTCACCAGATTTCTGATGTAACCACATACAAATACTGTTATATGCTTATAAGTTTAGACGTAAGAATACCCTGTATAAGTATTTTACACAAATAAATATTATTATATTATATTATTATACCGCTGGCTTGATGGTGATGACAGATCGCAAACGTAGATAATGCTGTCTGAAGTAGAGTCGTAGTATTTCTATGACAGCTTAATACACCTGGTATAAGGTAATAAGGTACCTGTGTCTTGTTTTACAGTACGTTAAAACATGTTAATTATTGATGCAGCCCCTTTTGATAATGTAGAAAACAGCGGTGGTGATATAGAATTCATAGCTTCCTGAAAGTCTTTTGTAATCCTACTCAGATATCCTACGGTTTGAAATACAACATTCAAATATAAATAAGAAACATTTTTATTAAAATTCTTTTCCTACAGTTACCGTTGTTCCGCTCGTCGTAAAAACATCTAATTAAGTTCCTAGAACTTAATCCTGGCTTAAATAAGGCCGTGGAGGTGTCTATAAAGCTCTTTAAGCTGAAAATTTTAATTCATTTCAGTCACGGTTTTATTTGCACATAAAGTCCTTTTTTGTGACGTTAAATAAATACAACAAAAGCCTTGTTCAGTTTGTAATCTGATGATATACGAGGTTACTAATTAACCTTTGTGAAAAGCGATTTTATTCGCCTGATTCTTCGTAGAACTAAATCCGTTCCCCTCCGTTTCTGCGCAAAACCTTTAACCAAAATATATACGTGGGCACATTTAAATGTGAAAAACCTTTACGAAATAACAACAAAACCAGCGAATATTCAAAATCTCGTAGCGTACGTGATAAAAGCTGTTTTTAAGCATTCTCGCGTCGAATAGGCGCGGTAATGACGTCAAATGTTTGAATCACCCTGTTTGTGGCGGAGTTGTTAGGCCAGGTTGGCAAGGCATTTGTGTTTCAGACCAGTTTAGAGTGTGTTTCTCTTTGTCAAAGGTTTGTGGTTGGTAATTATTTGCAGAAATGGCGGGCATTGTGGAAATTACCTATATGCATGTTAATCAGGATGGCTCGATAACTAGGTACTTATTGCAAAATGGTATGTCCATTATCGTAATTGCGAAGTGCAAGTAATGAATGCTGGAATTTCTTAGCTTAGTGGCTGAATCTGAATTGTCTCGTGCTTTAAAAATCACGAATTAACTAAAACAGTCACAGGTAACAGTCGATTCCTCGTCCACAATACTGTGCAATTTCAGTTGTTCGATATGGTCTTGTTGTGCTCTCATTCGCAAGGAACTTGGCCATAATCCAGGAATTGGTAGATTAGGTAATTTATTTTTAATTATTTATTCATTTTATATCAAGACCCATAGAATATAAACTAACTATACATCGCTCCCCGCCGTCTTTCTCTATGTATCTATGTACCTACGTATAGACTATTTAAACAACGTAACAGATTTTAAGGCGCTTTACAACAATACATACAGTGATTCAAGAGGAAGTAATAAGTAAGAAAAAAGGGTAGAAAGGGGTAAAGTAGGTGTATGTAGAGGTAGGACGCCAAGCGAACAAAGTCGCGCCGGGTTCACTAGTAAATATGTAAATTACAATTATAAACACATACATACAATAAACCTATTCATAAATAGTAGCACAGTGGAGCGATTGCTATCTGACATCTATGACCTTTCTCCCACGCACAAGGTTGTGGCATAAACTACCTGGAGAGGTTTTCGAGAAAAGGTTTTTATGGGGTCGGCATGGGTGATGCCCCTGGTATTGCAAACGTCCATAGGCTGCGGTGACTGCTTACCATCAGGCATGCCGTAATCTTGTTTGCCACCTTAGTGGTATTAAAAATAAAAAAGATGACCTTGTCAACAGGGGAACGTGCCTGACAAGATTAGGTATATCATTCAGTCTCCGGAGTAACCTGGTATAAAAATCAGATTGCAGTAGTTTATGCTCACACTGGTTTCCTGTACCGCTTTGACGTACTGTACACTCCCAATCGCCACTTAAGCTGACCCAAGTGGGTAACTTTGACCATTCCCAAAGCAATTCCTCGGTGAATAGGAAGTAACGTTGACCGACTCGCATTCGATTTGGTCTAGGGATCCAGATAATCCTTTTACGTTAGCCGTATCGAACCCCTACGACTGGTTTAGGGATTTGCAATGACGCTCGGATAAGGTAGGTATGTAAACAGTAGGCTAATTACGTAACGCTGTTGCCAACAATTCTCGCATTTCAATTATTGATATTATTACTTTTGCGATTCCATATAATCGATTTCATGGGTTCAGTTGCTAACAAAGCTCCATTGCCATAAACTAAAACTATTAAATCAATCATACGTAATTGCAAAAGTAACAGTTTCAATCACTGAAATCAGAGAAATGTTGGCAACAGAGTAACGTAACCTACAGGTTAACTTATTACTTCGAATCTAATAGAAATGTAAATAAATGAATGCGGAATGTTATTCGGTTTTAATCTGTTTAATGTGATTCGTTTTTTTTTTATTTCACTGTTTGTTTTCCTATTCACCCTTGTCTTTTAATGTCTACTATAGACATGTACAGATCAACATCGTAGGGCACAACTATACGCTATGATCCGTTTATTTGATTTGTAGTCAGAAGAATTTGTGGAAATGAGGAAACACTTATTGATTTTCCATATAAGTACTAATGGAAAGGGGACTTACCTAATAATAATAAAACCGACAAAGGGCGTGTTTGAAAACTATCTACATGATTGATTACGAAATTATACTTTGATTATGTTCGAGAGGCCTATGTTCAGCAGTAAGCGCGCAACGCCTGATATGATGACAATATTATTACGTTATTATCATTGCCTTCATTGTTAACCCACATAAACATGACAGGCAGTTATTTCAGGTATTCGTGTTAGGTAATTAGGATGTAGTTCGCGATTCGAAGACGGTAATTGCACCATTTACCACAAGTCTCTGTGCGAATGCAAATTACGACGATGCAACATGCAATATGCCTGTATGGTGCCGTTAACTACGTAGTACTGGCATTACAGTGACTTACGCTGCCTTAGCAGCTACTTAGCTTTGCCTGTGACAAGGCAATGTAGTTTATGTTCAAAATTGTTCGTGAATGAAAAAATTTAAAATCTATTAAATCGAATTAATTGACGCTTTTCATTAGAAGAACTGAATAATAGTTTTGGCGTCAATATTTTGTGTCTCGCACAGTATGACCCGATATTCGCCTTTGGACCATCCAAAATTTGGCAGGTCAGATAATTACAGCGGAGCGACTGCCATCTGACCTCCGTGGCCCATGTTAACAGGGGAATCTACAGATTGGGCCCTAGTAACCGTTACAAATTCAGTCACCTGAATGTTCAGGTTTCCTTATTATGTTTTCCCTCACCGTAAGAGCGATCGGTTAAAGTTCAACTAATGTATATAGGTAACTCAAAAAGTCATTTATACATGGCGGCACTGGGGATAGCACTCGGTACCACTAGCTTACGAGTACGACCCGAGCCACCGATACTCTAATGATTCATTCATTAGAGCATCGGTAGTTGAATCGTCTCTTGAAGAGACTCTTGAAATTTTGTCTGGAAAACATAAATCGCCTTGTATGACACCCACGAGTGTAATGGGGTTGGTGCTATTCTACTTTGTCGGACACCGCACGGCCAAATTAACGTTTTTCAAATTCGAACAGATTTTTTTATTTGCCTGGCAAACTGTAATATTGCAAGCAAGGTTTCCAATTATGAATTTTCAACGTTACGAAACCCACATGTCAAGTGTGTATGTGGTTTAAAACAACGCCCTCCAGTCTTGGCTTAGGTCCCAAAGTGACCGATAACGGACAATTGTATTGATGTGTATACACAAATATAATAAAACCCTCACGGCAATAACATGCCAATCGCCTCCCACGACTGTTCAACCAGCATCAGCGTACCCAGCGGAAGAACTTGGTCAACTTCGCCGAAAGACTGCTGGGCATAGGCCTCCCCCAGAGATCTCTATAAAAGCCGGTCCTGTGCCTTCCGTATTCAGTTGGCACCAGCATCTTTACCAGCTCGTCGGTCCACCTTGTGGCTAGCTCATTGCGAATAATAATTAAAATGACTACATAGACTTCTTGTGAATGAAGTCTCCTACGACAAAATTATGAGCAAAGCCCTAGTATCCCACACATAAAACATAGGTATTGTCTCGGATTGAAAGCAATCAATCTGCACTTTCATGGTAACAAATAGATCTGAGTATTCTACTGTCATTGATTAATTATTCGGTTCTAGGTCTTAGACGATAGTTCTGATATATTTCTTAGTGAAGAGTATATCTTACTCAGCTTCATCATTAATCGACGAGGTGTGAATAATACGGAAACATTTAGGTTCTAAGTACTATTCGTTAAACAATTTGCTACACTAAACCTGTAAAAATAATTCAAGGATTAACTATTATTTCATACTAACTGTTACTTAAGATTTATAACACAATGACTGTCTGCCTGCGACTTCGCTCGCGTGCATTAGGTATACGTTATATCGCGCAAGTGAGGGGAAGGGGGAGCGTAAAAAGTAGCATAGTCCAGACCCTAATCTAGCTAGTTGAATAGTAACCGATGCTCTTACGGTGATAAAATCTGCACATTCAGGCGACTGAATGTGTAACCATGATCCAATCTTATCAGGTTCCCCTGTGGTCACGGAGGTAAGATGGCAGTCGCTCCATTGTAATTACCTGATCTGCCAAATCCTGGATCATGGTCAAGGCGGAACCCGGGCCCTCGTGCGCCAGAGTACAGCCGGGACATTAATGCCAAGATGTTTATTATTTATCACATTAGCCGCAGGACGCCCACTGCTAGACATAGGCCTCATAAAAGCCTTCCACACAGACCGGCTTTGTGTCTATTCCATCCATCGGTTTCCCACAAAATATTTTCTCACCGCGCCACGCCCCATACACCTCATCCAATCCATTTTGCATTGTTCATTACCCCGTTAGTGTTAAATTAATGAAATTGTAAGAGAAATTGATTAAATCCCATAAAACGCTAAATATTTAATAAGACACAGTTTTGAGACGATCGCTCGTTGGCTCATAAATCAGTATCTCATTTTGGAGAGTGGGTTTCCGTGGCTGTGTCGCGTATGCTGGTGATAAGTGGCGTAGAGTGTACGTGACCACGAATATGTTGGCAGCACAGATCCTATCACGCTGAATGAAAGTAGAACTTTGTATAATGTCACTCGGGTTCAGTCTTACGTCGTTGTTTGGGCCAGAGGGCTAAGTGTAAGTTTTGCTGTAACTTTACTTTACATCAAGTTTGCAGTATGAAAAAATGCATAGCGCCATCTAGTTTCACGTAAATGAAGTATTTTCTTCATACTAATTTCCATGTAAACGCAAACTCGATAGTCAAGTAAAGGTAAAGCAAATGTTATACTTAGCTCATAGGTAGTAATAAGGACGACCTGAGTTGGTTCAGTTGGTCAACGTGCCAGTCGCCACGCAAAGGTCCCGGGTTCGGTTCCTAGCCGAGCAGAAATTGAAATGATAAATTTATATTTCTGTTACGGGTCTGGGTGTAATATGTATAATAAGTATGTATTTAAAAGTAGTTTATCAGTTATCTAACATCCATAATACAAGCTTTGCTTACTTTGGGGTTGAATGGCGCTGTGTGAATTGTCTTTATTTAAAAAGAAAAGCGTGTAAATTCAATTCGATGAATCAGTGTTCCAGTAAGACCTGTGGATGGGTACCGCCAAGTAATTATGCTTGCTTAGTTATGCGTTTGAAGGAAAAGGTAGCCAGCGTGTTCGTAAAAATTATGCAAACCAGTTTACTCAGCTCAATGAGAACGCACCGACGGTTCTACATTTTTGTTAAATGAAACATTAATGCTTGAATCGAAGTTGTTATGGGCGACAGTAACCACTTTCATAAGTGGGATGTGTCCTCGTGTAAGATTCAAGCTTTTTAAACCATTTCATTTTTTTTGTACTGTACTGGTGAGCAAGCTTAGGCAGGACCTTGAGACCAGGGTAAACATGTGGAAGGATATGCTAGAAACGGTGGCTTGACGCTTAACCAAAACAACCAAAGCAGAGTATATGGCTAGCTGTAGCGCGGATCCCGAAACCATCCTTGTAGGTAACGAAGCTGTCAATAGAACAGATAAATCCAAATACCTCGGATCCGTGACGCACGAGTCCGGCGATATCGGCCCCGATGTCAAGTCCTAAATCTCTGCAGCTTGGGCCAAATGGCAGGAACTTACGGCAGTTATCTGTGACCCTAAAATTCCTGTTACGAGTACATCCGTGCAGCCTTGGCGTGAGTATATCGCGAATAAGGTCGAGGAGACTCGCTTGCGCTGGTTTGGTCACGTGCTGCGTGTTGCTGTGAGTTGAGTGCTGCTGAAATAGGTGTCTGAATCTGTCGTTATCAGGAAAGAGTCCCCGTGGGCGACCCAAGAAGCGATGTATTGACATTGCTGAGTCGGATGCGAGAGCCAACGGCTTACGACGTGAGGTTGCCGAAGATCAGGCGCAGTGGAGAAGAATGAGTGTGAAAGCGGACCCTGGCAGAGGTCGGGATAAGCGCTTGGACGATGATGCTGAGTTAAATGTATAATCGCGCACAAAAATTATATACTAACATTAATATATATAAACGTTTTTGTATACAAGGTACTTAAATTACTTTCATTTGCAATGGAAATTAGGCACTAGAGCAGTGTTGTTTTAATTTTTAATTTATTTATTTTTAGTTTGTCATTTATGGGAACTCGATAGACATCTCTTTATATTTTACCAGCTGTATTTCTTATGACGTGTTGGTATCATTTTATTAGTCTTTGGCAACAGCTCTACATAGCGGAAGCCACAACCTAAAAAGAAGAAGAAGAAGAGGTAGAAATTATTTGTTTCAAACTAAACTAGCGTTATTTACACATATGATTATATTAAACGGGACTCACACATGACGTACCTTTGCGATTTGTTTTCCCGACGATTCGATACACACACAGTGGTCACGAGAATACAGCAGTGGTGAGGTGACAGCTGCGGTGTAGCGGCGATTATAGTATAATAAAATACCAGAAGATAATGCATTTAAGGAGCATGTAAAACAACTACTAATTAAAAAAGCATATTACAATATACAAGATTACCATGATGATATATGATACCAACAGTGATATTATAATGGATTTGTTTGATATATTATTGATATAATATATTTTTTATTTAATCTGACAGTTTTTAAAGATTTTATTTGACCTATTAATGATAATTGTTTATTTTATGTATTTCGAAATGCATATGTTTTTGATTAAATCGAGCTATACAATTATTAATTTTATAAAAATTCGTATTGTAATGTAAAACATTAGTTGCATTTAATTGCGATATCTACACATGGGAGCTTTTACCATGCGTAGGTATCATAGAAACTGGAATTTTGTTTGTACTACGTACCTTTTTTTAAGAGGGGAAATCTTCGAAAGATACCACGTTATCCGGGGGAAAATGTACCTATGACTTTTATTAAGTGTATTTTAAGAATATTTATTTTGAATAAAAATGATTAATTGAGTGATTGATGTGCGGGTAGACTTCCTATTCTGACCTGCCATAGCAGACCATCTGCTCATCTCTGGACCAAACCACTGGATAGAACTACATGCGACTAGAATCATCTCCACCGACCGGCAATATTAACCTCATATAGCTCCTGAAGTGATTGAAACTAAAAAGTACAAAACTTTCAATCGGGAAGACATATAAGCTTTCGCTTTTAACGCAGTGGTGTGCAAAATAAATAACTTTAAGACTAAAGATGTATCCGAGTATTGCGTACCGTGAAGTTTCGTATCAACAACAAACTGACAATTCTAAGTGAGGGTGTGACGCCTACCCGCATCTATGTGATGGTAGGAAGTCTACCCGCACATCACCGTAGCGTCGCCTCTCCACAGCAGTCTTCTCGTACTCACACTACAGTGGGTATAACCCTATTGAAACGGCGGGAAAACAAATCGAAAAGGTACGTCGCGTGTAAGTCAAGGAGTAATATACTAATATTGGTAGAAATTATAAAAAATACCATAGTCGACTATAATTTATCTGTCTGTGCACAGTCACATGACTTTCATCTGTATATTAATTTTCTATTATTTTTAAGGTGCGACTGAATGTGTAACCATGATCCAATCTGGTCAGGTTCCCCTGTCAATGGCAGTCGCTCCACAGTAATTACCTGATCTGTCAAGTCCTGGATCATGGTCAAGGTGGACCCCGGGACCTCGTGCGCGAGAACACAACCGGGACATTAACGCTAAGATGACTTCCGTCTGACCTCCGCGACCCTGTTAATAGGGCAACCTGACCAGATTAGATCATGGTTACACATTCAGTCGCTTGAATATACAGGTTTCATCACGATGTTTTCCCTCACCTTAAGAGTATCGGTTAGTGATCAACTAATGTATATAACTCAGAAAAGAGTAATTGGTACATGGCGACAGTGGGATTAAATATAACACCCAGACATTATGTAGAATATCTTGAAGGTTAAGTTACGTACCTCAATTATCTTATTCTAGTTCTGTAGTTCGTAAGATTCTTTACATAGCTGATAAATTGGCCAATTACGTTACTTACTTTAAATATAATTCAGATTCTGTCGCAAGCATACCGGTAACGGCTACTCTCATTTATCTATATATCAGTATGTGTAGAAGTCTTTGTTTCCTCTACACTTTGTCACAAAAATAACCTAACCTAACCGAATTTAAAGCGAATGTTTATGTTTCATTTTACACTTTGCACGATATTCTCAAGGCATTCCGGAACCGAGTATTACACGAGTATAATATAAGATAAAAGTCTACACCGGCTCGGCATTGTATAAAATTTTTAGGTACCTATTCTGTTACAGTACTGAATTAGGAATCTACAAACGTTTCGCAGAACACTGTCCACAACATTTTGCGCAAATTTTAAACTTTCCACAAATAAACATCGCAATAAAAACACGTGTACACCACACCACTGCGGCATTGAATCTCGTATCGTATGAATTTATTCATGACGTGAAGCAGCCACCGTGGAAATGAAGCGACGCTGCCCAGTGTATTATGTCCGCGAGGAAATTGACGTGTCAACTCGCCAGCTTGCGATAGAGTAGGTTTTTGTTCAGAGGAAAAGGTACCGGCTGGCAGTTTATAGGAGAGGACTACAGCCGGATAGGACTATACAGTGTTGCTAAGGGAGACAGCAGACTGCGGGGGTTAAGCAGGATTTGAATATGTATTTAGATACTATTATTACTGTTACTGTTTCGGGTAATAACTGCCTAATTGAACGGTTAGTGAAACATATTTCAGTTTTGATGTATGCACTCACGCCCGTATATCATAGGGGTAAGCAGAGACTATAGAGTGTCACAGCTTATACACTAGAATAATACGTAAGCTAGAAGCGAGAGCGTCGGGGGTCTAATGGTTAAAGGATCCGACTCGGATTCAAACCCCAGTGCTGTCATGTATCAATAATTCTTTATAGGTTAAGTAAAGCAGTTGAACACTAACCGATGCTTTAACGGTGAGGGAAAATGACGTGATGAAACGTGATAATGATACACTCTGATCAGATTCCCCTGTTAACAGTATAACGGAGGTCATATGACAGTCGCTTTACTGTAATTATTAATTACCTGATCTGCCAAATTCTGGATCATGGTCAAAGCGGCGCTCGGGGCGTCGTGCGCGAAAGCACAACCCACGCTTTAAGCAAATTTTACACTTACAAAGCGAACGGAAGCTTATTCTAAAAACGTAGGCATAATCTCAACCGCACGACGCCTGCTGTTGGACATAGGCCTCCCCTCACGCCCTCTGAGCCATGGATTTTGTGTCTTTTGCATTCATCGGCTTCTTACTACCTTTTGCAAGGTATCGCATCAATCAGCTCATTCTGCAAGGCATTCCGTTCAACTCGTAAGAGACTGTACTACGTTGCGATTGCTGGTGCAAGGTTGCCACTAGAGAACATTTCCTCCCTATCAACCATCGTAAAGACGTTCTGGCAATGTGGCGCTCCGATTGCCACTTCTGTTTTGCTACTCTGGAACCCATGTCGATTGCTATTGGCCCTGGAAAGACAGAAAAGACGTAAGACGCAGACAGAACGCAAGACAGAAAAGACGGGGCAGGACAGGGACAGAGCAAGCGCAGAGTGTGAGTCTCGGCTCCCCGCGCCCCGTCCGCACCCCCGGTCGCGCCCGTGTCCCGTCCTTTCTGTATATTATGCAATAGGGCGCAGACGTATCTGCGTCGTGTCCGCGCCCAGTCTTTCCAATGTGTTCTGCATGGCGACGCTTCTATATATTTTGTATGAAAGTAAATTAAAGGGGCGATGGATCGGCGACGTATCTGCATGCGTCTGACGTCTTTTCTGTGTGGCCTGCTAAGGATTTCTTCATTTGTATTATATCGTTTTAAAAAATTTGCTACTATTATTGACCAACTGCAACTTGTACTATGGCAATATGAGGCACGTACACTAAATATAAACATCACATGTACGAGACCCATGTCACGCGACATTATGTTATCCTAAACACAACTTATTATTACCTAAACTGTACTACAAGCTAATAGTTCCGGTATATTCTGCCCAACCGCGAACATCCGCTAATTCTACTCCAAAACTGGAAAATAAACTTTTGACGTATCCAACCGACTCGGAACCCGGCGAAATTATAAATTTATTAATGCTCAACTTTTAATACCAGACTTCGAGTGCCATTGTACGACAGATGTCCAGAAAATTTAATTTATCTCGGGTACCTACTTACGCTTCAGTCTCTTTTTTAATATTATAGCGGTAGCTTCAGGCGGGTGGTGGCTTTATATTTACCTGTGATCTAAACTTAGCAACTAAAAGAACTAGCGTACTAAATTTTGCTTAGTTTGGGGCTAGCTAAAGCCATGCCAATTCAGGTTTGTGATTTTGAGAATACGATTTAGAGGTATGTTGGTCAACTTGGTTCTGCTACGGATCATCATTTCTGATTCAGAGTTATCAAGAGATCAGAGTACGACACCTCTGTTACGCACATATAAACTGCAATAATACCTACTATAATAAAAAATGATAATCATATTATCGGGTTTGTTACCACAGTTAGTATTGTCTTTACCTCGATATTTCGACGCAAAATATGTGTAGTGAGAGTGTATAACCTAAATTAAATAAAAATCATCTAGGCGTTGGTTGTGCTCTTACCACGAGGTCCCGGGGTCCGCCTGACCATGATCAGTAATTACAGTGGAGCGACTGCCATCCGACCTTCGTGACCCTACTACTAGGAATTCCAACTAGACTGGATCATGGTTACACATTCAGTCACCTGAATGTGCAGTTTCATCACGATGTTTTCCCTCACCGTAAGAGCATCGGTTAGTATTCAACTAATGTACATAACTCAGAAAAGAGTCATTAGTACATGGCCGCATTGGAATTTAAACCCGGTATCTCTTGTACGAGTCGGATACTTAACCACTCGACTACCGACGCTCCTACACTCCAGTAATATTATTACTAAACTATTATTTTTGCGATAATAAACCCAATTAAAATAAGACAACCTCATACAATGCCGTGAACGCAATCTGGGGGAAACGGCAAAATTCCAAGCACATCCATTTGTCATCCCTCTACGGGTGGCACGGAGAGAAAAATATTCACAACGGCCAACCGGTGGGCCTGTTAGCTTCCTTCCTCATTTAAACCTTTCTTTTTTACCCAAAAAAAGCAAACAAACGTGTAAGTAAACCAAATAGGAGAAATTCAATAAACGCTCCGCCCGCAAATAAAAACGAAATGAGTTAGTGAGGGCTTTAACTTTTGCGCTTCTTTACGCGTTGGCCGACTTTTTCCTCGACCATTAGCGTTTGTCGTTACCGGGCGAGCTTAGACGCTCTACGTGATCGGAATTCGGGGCGCCCCCCTTTGAAGGGTTACCCCGAACGAGCGGTGCGGTTGCCGTGCGATCTAACAGGGCAGAGGTTAAATTGGTTGATTTTAACGCGCTGTTTTTAGTAGTCGCCCGTTTATTGGTCGCTTGCCCTAGTTTTGCGGGTTCCTGAACGCTATAAGTACACTCTCTGAGCTCGTGATTCTTCTTCTTCGTTAATGGGCTATTCATCGCATTTGGGTTTATGTAGCCAATGTCAAGTGTTTCTTTTTAATGTCTACGGTGTTTGGTGTCACGGAAACGAAGATGTATGGAATTTAATGTAGAGACCGTGTCAGAAATGCTCACATTTGTGGCAGCCTTTACGTGCGTTACATCGCAGATAAGATGCTGCAAAAGTGCCGTTTTTGATGGTATGGCCACATCCTGCGTGAACCGGCAAAATGAGTAGGGAATAAAATGTCTAACTATGCCTCTGCCAGGGAGTGAGGTCATTGTAATTGTAATAATGTAATTTAAACTATAATTCATGCAAAGAAACAAAAAGTAGACTAATAAGTACTATAAGAACAGTATAAGTACCTACTACAGTAATAAAGATATTCAATAGACATTATTTAACAATAGGATAGATATTTATTTAGGTACAAACAAAATACTTACTTCTATAAGAAGTATCGTTCTCGATAAGAAATAGACTACAATTAAATTAATTCTAAAACTAAAACTTACAAAACTTTAAAAAATGAAAAAATCCAAAATAGTGAGCGGATAAGCCAGCTTTCTGCATTGCTTGTTGGATAGCAAAACTTATCCTCTGTCGGAGGAACGAGCCACCTCCAGTCACCTGTGGCGTTTTAGCTTTTTAGACAAAATTGTACAAAACTTTAACGCGTCGGGGCCCCATGCTACCAAAGTCTCTTGACTCAGCACGGCTTCCCCTCAAGGCAGCTCAGCAAGACACCTTAACTCTCTTTTTCTTGTGACAGTTGATAGTGACAACCGCCAAACAATGTACTTTTGACGACTGTCACAGGATAACACGCGTGCGGTGATCCAACATCTCTAACTTCGTATTTTCAAAACCGGGGCAATTATCCCACTGGGGCAACTATCCGGCTTTTACTGTAATAATAATTATTATATTAATTACACTAGCTAATGGAATCTGCGTCACTTTACAACGATTTTTACTAAATTACTTAGTTTTAAGCATTAAGAAGTTCCAGCGCGGCAAGTATAAGTGTGACCGCGACACAGCTCGCGTCGCGATAGAGCGTTTGTTTCCTTCTCTCAATACTAAGAAGAAAGTGATAGCACTATCTATTTTGCGCCTTTTCTCGATAAACGCGCGCGAAAACACACTTGTTCTAGGCGTGAACGTCAATATAAAATTAACAAATCAAAATGTGAACGTATCGCGCTTAATTTACAATTTACTTTTGAATTACACATGATAATTAAATGAAAAGGAGGTGAAGATAATTTATAGTATTCAATGTGACCTCTACATCTAGACACTTTGTAAAATCCGATATAATATCTCCGACGGCTTTAGCTAGTTATTAATTTTACTAAAATCTACTTTCATATTTTTATAAGAGCAGTCTAAGGGTAATAACTAATACATAAGATAATAGTCTATTAATTAATTAATAAAAAATAAAAAATTAGATTAACACCTCATTCATGAACTAGTTGTATGTGTACATAAGCATAGAATATAATTATCTGTCAACCTACATTTGTATAAAATAAATAAAATAAAATAGCGTAAGTTACTTTTGGATCAAAACAAGTCAGACTTTGTAGTTCTTTGTATACCTATAGTATTCGACATTTCGCCAAATTTTAAAAGAGTCAGGCGTAAGACAGGCGCAACGGAGACAATTCAACGCAAATCCAAGAGTTTATATTGGAAGACAGATTAAGGGTATTAGAAACTTTCACGCTCCGAACGCCCATGAATATGTAAGATGTTCGGGGATTGTATTTATTACGTCTAGGTACTTATTTGTAACGATTTGTACACAAATAATACGTATTTATATTTGGCTGTTTGGTGTTCGGCAGAGTAGAAGAGCACCACTTACACTCGTGGATCTCGTACAAGGCGATTATGTTTTCGAGGCAAAATAGCTAGTCTCCGTAGACAGGAAAATGGGCAGCAGTGTTATAAATATAACAATGGAAAACGCTGCTGCTCATTTTCCATTGTTATATTTATAACACTGCGATCTCCAATCCGCCTTCCAAGCAAGGAGAGGCTCTTAGTCCTGCAGTGGACTGTTATGGGCTGAGATGATGAATACATATTTGATAGTCTAAATTTCACCTGTCGGCCACTCACTTATTGACGGCTTTTGCCACACACCGTCAAGTTGCATGACGTCCTTCCAAACACGGTCAGTTATGCTTGACCAAGCATGTTTTGGTCTTGTCACTTCTGCGGCATAAATGTGAGGGGACGGCAGGATTTTTGTCATCAAACACGAGCTGCTAATAGCTCCCATACCTACTAAACGAGAACGTTCCGATAGTCAAAGCTGTTTACATCGCAGGGAGTTAATCTCTAAGCCCGTATGTGTGGAAAGCAAAAACAGGTGCTTGTATCTAAGCTTTTTGACCGGACTATTGGATATAGATTTCACGATAGGGTTTAATTTCCTTACGAGACATGTTATCAGATAAACGATTCGATACAAGTCCGAAAGCGCAAAGAAAAGTACTAATTGTTAATCGCACGTTAGCGGAGTACGGACCATTTCGCCCGGTGCACAAGAGAATAATGCATACGACTAAGGAATGGAACACGTTGCCTGCGAGTGTGTTCCCTGATCAATATAATCTGGATGTCTTCAAGGCTAGAGTGGATAGGCTGTTCCAAGACGTTCATGCTCCATATTCGGCCCCATTGTCATTTACCAACAGGTGAGATGGAGGTCTAATGCCGTCTTGTCTAATATAAAAAATTATCTTCTTCTAAATTCTTTCGGCCTGAAGTGAGAGAGTGAAGCGGGGCTAGGCGTAAATGAAACCAGTGGAGATTATAGAAAAAAAAATTTACGTTAGTAAATTTTGAGATGATCCGATTTACAGTTGGTGCCAAAAGTATTGGCACAAGTATTGGTTCTTTTACAAATAAGTTATACATACAATTTTGACAAATATGACCCTTCTAAGTGGTACTACAATCGCTCTGACCACATACGAATTAGTTCTAAATAAAATCAAACTAAAATACGTTTATTCAGTTTAGGTTTTTTACAAACGCTGATGAATATCAGAAAGTACTTAGGTATACATCTACATAAATAAAAAAGAAAATGCTCAGACGACGCGACGCCACCGCCATAGGCCATAGAAAAAATCAAATAAAAAGCACTCCTGTCTGTCACTGTCACTGTCAGTGCAGTAGACGATGCGATGCCGCTCGCTCGCACGCAAATAGATACATATTTTACATGTGATGAGAAAGAAACCGCATAAAATGTTATGATTAACATAAGTATTTCAGAGTAGAATATATTAGTGGATGACTTATTAAACAAATAATCACATACACTCTGGTAAGTGCATGATTTATGCAACTTTGCAAAATTTTGGAATCTAGGTAAACAGTGCAGTGTAGTACACAGTCATTTACACGTCTGTGATCCTCCATTGAGAACTCGATTACAAGATGGCCAATTTAGACCGAGCGAGAGGTCAACGACCTCTATGGCCAATCCATTTGGCACCTGCTATAAACACAAACTAACCCCGAGAAGCTCTTAACGCTGGCTCGTCCACACTCAAGTCACGGACAATTTTTTATTTTGTGCCCAAGTCCTTACCGACTCAGTTCACGCGATCTGGCCTAATGAGGCTTCACCCTACATGGCGCGAGGTAGACCCACCCTTGGGCGATTGCTAACTCCGATCCCCGCATACCTTACATTTCAGTATTTCACCCTTCACGTCCCCGATTCGTATTCACGGGTCGCACCGCCGACGATATTCGCCAGGGACGCACTCAGGCCGCTAATGTGGATTTATAAAAAAAAAAAACTTTTATTTCAGGCACATACCCATAGCATAAATTACAGTGTAATAAGTCAGTTTTATTTAGTGACAGCTGGGGCACGCTATGAAGTCAAAGCTGAGGGTTGCTCCATCGAGAATAAAGGAGATCGAGCTTTTAAGTTTTGAAATATCTTGTTAATAAAAAATAATAAAAAAAAAAATTGACAAATTCACACATCTAGCCCCAAACTAAGCAAAGCTTGTGCTATGGGTGCTAGATTACTGATATACTACTTAAATACTTTTTTAGCAGAAAAAGGCTTGTTATTTCTTAAATCAGGCCTATGAAATTGTCGTTTCGAAGAGGCAAAACTGACGACAAATACAAAAGGGGTAATTTCGAAGAAAGGTGTTATAAGTTTGGCGTTTGTATCTGTAGCAACATAGCTCCCGAACGGATGGACTCATTCCGATGCGGTTTGTTCTAGCTCGAATTTTTAATTTTTTTTATTGGTATGGTTCTTTGGTATGTTTTATTAAAATCGGTTCAGTATTTTAGTAAATATTGAAGTATACGTATCCTTGGTCAGGGGTTATCCGAAAAATTTCTGTCGATTAGGTTATTAATACTGTTCTTAACCATCATCCTAGCGGTTAACTTGTTCCTAAAACCTCTTTAAAATAAAGAAAATTTAACCCTTAATTCACTACCTGGTTGCTAAAGTACTAAAACTTTAAGGATGTGTTACTCTTTTATACCTTTATTTAGGAACACGCCCAAAATATTAAATGGGCAGATGAACCCAGGGTGGTAATATACGTTAGTCCTTTTTAGGGACCCGTACCAGAAGGGTAATAAGAAACCCTATTACTAAGCCTCTACTGTTTGTTACAGGCGTGTTTGTTTGGAACCGTGACAGCCAGGTCGGTACTTGAAATTTTCTTAAAATATGTGTCTTTAGCCGCTATAAAAATAATTGATAAAATTTAAAAAGTATTCAAAGTTAAGGTTGGGGGCGTAGAATAAAAATTTTTTTCTTCACATAGGTGGGTGAATCGACGACGCCAACAGAATCGAAATAAATATAGGCCTAAGTTCGATGAATGTACTGTAGCATGTGTGCTCGGGCAGGCCCTAGGTTAGGACAGATCCCAAGACAGGAAGGCGTTTGGAAGCCTCATGTCTGGAGGGGCTTTAGGTTAAGTAGGCTTCCGGGTGAGGTTGCTGCCCTATGGGAGCAGCAACCTCACCCGAATCCCAAGACAGGAAGGCGTTTGGAGGCCTCATGTCTGGAGGATCCGTCTTAAGCTAGAGCCTGCCGAGCACACATGCTACAGTACCTAAATTTATGATAATATCATGATGATGTACTACAATCATTATTTACTATCAGAGACGACTGTAATAAAATAAATAATAATCTTAGCGTTAATTTCCTAGTTGTGCTATCGCACGCGAGGGCCCTGGGTCCACCTAGACCACGATCCAGAATTTAACAATTATTTATAAATTATTTCAGTCAAAGTCAAAGGCATTTTGTGTGATGTTTGACAGAAATTGTGTAAAACATATTAATTTTACAAAAATATTATAGGTGTTGAAATAGGCTATCGATTGACATTCCAGTAGCTTTCTCATACGTATATCATAGGGTCACAGTCAGACAGTCGCCATAAGCCACGTCGGAGGCCTAACACCATGGACTCTGACACCTGAGATTAATATCTCACACGACGAATGTGTGTATGTTACTAGGAAGTCAGATATTACGAGTGAGACAGTTGGTTAACATGCCGGCCACGCAGAGGTCCCGGGTTCGATTCCCGGCCGAGCAGAAATCGAAACGATGAATTTAATTTCTGTTACGGGTATTTATAATAAAAGTGTATTTAAAAGTAAATACGTAATTTTTTTTTCAGCCATTTAGAATCCATAAAACGCTTTATTACTTCGGGGCTAGATGGCGCTATTTTTTTTTTATGTCATAGGTACTGTAGGCAAACAGGCAATCGGAAAGTGGTCACCACGGTCTTTAGACATTAGCAACACCAAGAGTATCGCCAATGGGTTGCCCACCTCTATAACACGTTGCTCTGGCAGCAAAAAGGCAAATTCCCATCCACTTCCAAAGCCACGGATCCCCAAAACCACCCCATGAAGCACTATTTAAATTAGTACAAACATATTTATTATTTATTTATTAGGGATTCAATGATATATAAGGATAAGAGCGTCGGTGGCCGAGCGGTTGCAGCATCTGACTCGTAAGCCTGAGGTCCCGGGTTTGAATCCCGCTCCGGCCATGCACCAATGACTGTTTTCTGAGTTATGTACATTAGTTGAAAACTAACTGATGCTCTTACAATGAGGGAAAACATTGTGATGATGCCTGCACATTCAGGCGACTGGATGTGTAACCTTGATCCAATCAGGTCAGGTTCCCCTGGTAGCAGGGTCATGGAGGTCAGATGGCAGTCGCTCCACTGTAATTACCTAACCTGCTAAATCCTGGATCATGGTCAAGGCGGACCCCGGGCCCTCGTACGCGAGAGCACAACCGGGACATTAACGCTATGATTATTATGATTTTTTTATTAGGGATTCAAAGTATCAGGGTCTAGGTGGTCATTTATCCTTTGTATAACACACGTAATGAGGATGCTTTGTTGCTATATATGTACCCACTAAAAACCACAATATACAACTTTATATATATAACAACTATTTGCTACATAACCTCAAAAGCTTGAGCGGCCCTGGGCGCGCACGTACATATTTTTAGGCGGGAAGGTAAACAAAGTTATCCAAGTATAAATCACGAACGGCAGTATGTAACCGCAAAGTTCCCGACTCTTGCACATGACAAGACAGCCGCGGGCCAGCCGCTACAACTTTTCAACTGGGAATTTATCTTTCACAGGCGCCCGCTATCTTTATTATTGTTACTTGTACAGCTTTTACTTTTGAGCTATTTCACGGTACGGTGGGCTAGCGAATTCACAATTGGGTTCTGGGCGTGCTATAGTTGTGCACAGTTTGTATGGAATTACATAAACAGATTGTTTTCATTACCGCCTTTCTGGCTTTGTGAAGTGTGGGATCTGGCAGAGAATTGTAAAGTAAAGTAAAACACTTTTATTCCACTCAGACACACGGCATACAATTTCATCCCCAAAAATCCGTCAACAACGATCTATATTGTGTTTGTTCTTACTTGGCGTAAGTAGTAAACAAACATCACTTGATCACAAATCACGACATTCCGAAAGAATCATTCAATTTTAGCCATCACAATTAGTTGTCGACATTACTTTGTACACAAGCGCATTAATTTCCATCAAAAACTGCAAACATTAACCTTATAATTAACATATTTTAGCAAACATATAAAATCTCACAAAATTCCCGGCCACCGATTATTGAAACAAAATGTCGGTTCGGCATTTTATTGTAGGGATGAGGTGAAGTGACTGCGTGAATGAATGATTTGCGCAAAGGTTTAGATTTTTGGTTTTATTAAAAATAATACTCTACGTAAATTAATGATTATCTTTCAAACTGTATCAGTTATTATTTATGAACACGTTATTCTTTCGTGCCTAAACGTTAATCTAATCGTGATAGGACTCAGACGCTTCGCGTATTTCATTCATTCGCTGAATGAATTCACACATTCACTCAATGGTTCCCAACCCTTTGAAATGTCAAACTTTATCGAGACGCCATATTTGTTTACTACTTATGCCAAGTATAAAAATCGTACCTATAAAGAAACTCATCATCACTGCAGAGACAACCCAGAATCGCCCACACTGGCGCACAATAAAAAGGAGACCCGATCCCACGTAGGTGGGATAGCGGGAAAGAAGAAGAAGTAGAAGACACAAGGCAAATAATTAAAAAATAATCAAGTAGTAAAAACAAGTGAAACAGAGACATAAAAGAAAAAAATACTCTAATCTCGTTACCTGTGCCATGTGGAGAGTGCAATGGGGCCACACTCAGCATATGCCGCAACAGTCGCCGTGACGCTGGTTTGCAATGGGCCCATTGCACTGGGAAAATTGCATGAACCCCCTGTCTATGCATTTCGTACAAGGCGACCATCGGTTGAGCGACAAGTATCATCCTGTTATCTTGTGGTTTAACACTACCTGCTGTAAAATGCCTGTCTTAATTTCCGTAAAGGTTGTCTGGAAGAGATTGCTTTAATCCGATAAGACCGCCTTTGCTCATATGTGCTCCTCGTTATTGTAAGTGATTGATATTGTAATGTTTTATGAGCAATAAACTGTTTATCTATTTATCAAACTATCATGTCTAAGTGTGTGTTCTGTATTGTACTGAAGAAGTCAGGTGTTCATACATCAGGTGTTCCAGTTTTCAAAATCAATTGTACCCTATATGTTGCTGGGCAACTTAATAGATACACAACAACAAAAGTTTTTTTTTTAATTCGTATAGTAGTTGCGGTGATTTGTGTGTACAAACAGACAGACAACAATTTTATTCTTATTCTATTACTATTTCTTCATCGCGCTAAATTTTTTTTATGGTAATTATAGTCAATGTACAGACACACTTTTTTACTGTTTTATTATTATATATTGATGAACTGGAACGAGGTCAGGCTCGCACTCTACCAGCACGGCGAGCACAAGTGTGCTCTCGCGCACGATATGCGAGAAAGGGTGCGACATAGATACTGCTATCTCATCTTAGAATTTAGAGAAGGAACAAACACTCCCGCGGCGCGAGCTATGTCGCGGGGACACTCGTGCTAGCCGTGCAGCTGTTGTCGGCGTGGAGCAACCGGTACCTATGCCACTGTATGTTTCGTTCCTATTTTCCTATCCATGTCCTATTTAGCGTTTTACCCTAGTCCATAAAGAAATTGATTTTTTTAAATCTAATAAAACGTGCGTCACTAGTAGGCTTCGACTCGACACCCATACTTACTGGTGAAATTGAAAGAACCCTATTTCATCCTACCATCCGGTAGGCTGTTTCTGAATTGATATATCCCAGTTATTTTGACATAATATGAAGAAAAAAGCAAACATTTCTGTAACAAAAATGAAAATCGGATAAAAGACAAAGGAGTTCTAGGCTTTTGTTTAAGATTATTGGCATTCGCTTTCCCAGAAAATGGAGCTTACCGTGCCGGGTTACCAAAGGGAGCTGTGACGTCATAGTCGGCTACCAAACTCATTGAATTTCGGATTAATTATAGCCAATGTGCTGTTCTTGGCTGTAAGCTATATTGCTCCTAAATTTCATAAAAATCTGTTTAGTAGTTTTTGCGTGAAGGAGTAACTAAAATCTTACCATCCTTCCTTACAAACTTTCGCATTTATAATATTAGTAAGAGTATATGGTTTATTTTAAAGTCAAAGAGCTTTAAATTGAAGGAATAAAAATATCATCATCATCATCTCGGCGCTATGTCCCGGTTGCGCTCTCGCGTGGCACGCGAGGGCCCGGGGTCCGCCTAAGGTCCGCGAAGGAATAAAAATATCAAGTCTACTTTATTTGGTCTCCTATATCAGATCAAGGAAAGTAAGTACCCATCTAACCGTTTACTTGTTTTCGCGTAGGTTTATTTTACAATCCCAACTCCCTTTTCCAACTTATTTCATCTGTTTGTTATTTATTTTGTACTAATTGGGACAGAATTAGATTGGGAAAGTTGACGTAACTTTGAATCCTTAAGCTTTACCTACCTTTACTTTCAAAGACATGGATTTTCGCAGAATAAAATTACCTAGCTACTTGTCCTAGCGACGATTTAGTCTAAAGTAGCAGTGACTGGGTGCTCAAAAACTGCTGACCTTCCTCACATCAGTATTTACATATAATACTTGACTAAGTAGAATAACATCTATTTTAATAACGGTTATTTACTACATAAAGGCGTTGCGTTCAATACAGATCTATGAATGGTCAACTTTGTTCATTTTGACCGACGCATATTGCAAAAGATATTGGACATAGATAGAGCCTACTCTCAGCTGAAGTCACAATCTGTATTTTTTCCCTTTTTAATGGTGCTTGTATGTAGCGCGTCCAAAAGGGACGGCTATAAGTTTTCAAATACCCCTCCATAGCCACCTGCTATTGTCTAATTTAATGGCCTTGGTCAGCTAATGTTGTAAAGGGGTTACGACTTTAGGTTACTTTGACAGATTGCGGAAAAATGAGCATACTAAATTTATTCTACTGGCAATAGTAAACTATACAGAGGCAATGTAACTTGTCGCTATTGAGTAGTCTATAACATTAAAAAGTTGCCGTCAAAGTTTGGTAACCAATGTCTACTAAGGCAAATGTTGACTTATTTGACTAGAATCATAATTCCATGAAGGAGGGCGCTAGGTCTTTTTCCGAAACGTCATTCTAATTTCACAACTGGGTCGGACATGTTAGTTTTTTGTTTCGTCGCGTTTCTTCTTATCCATGTCCCATTGTTGGAGACATTCGAATTCTGTCAAAGAATACTACATAATAAAACATAAAACGCAGAACTAGCGCCACCATTGACAGGTCACCTCTGTCTCGTTAAGATACGATATACAGTGTGACGACCTGAGTGGTTCAGTGGTCAACATGCCAGTCAGCCACGCAAGAGGTCCCGGGTTCGATTCCCGGCTGGGCAGAAATTTAAATGATGAATTTTTATTTCTGTTACGGGTCTGGGTGTTCTATGTACGAGTATAATAAGTATGTATTTAAAAAAAGTATATAAGTAGTATATCAGTTAGCTAGCACCCATAGTACAAGCTTTGCTTAGTTTGGGGCTAGATGGCGCTGTGTGAATTTGTCCAAGATTATTTATTTATTTATTCCACGATTATTTATTTATTTATTCTTAATAGGTCGAGGCTCCATCTATGCTCTATGTCCAATGTCTTTTCTGTGCCGAACGCCGCTCAAGCGTTGTTAGTTGGAACCCTATGCGTTCTCGCGCACTTCTTCTTATCGTGTCAATGATAAATAGGTTAAGAATATAAATATAATTTTTTTTTTAATTATTATTACTTATATTTTTCCAGTCCAAAACCGAGCGACGCGGATGGCACTTTCTGAGGCCGCACTGGAATACCCAAAGTAACGTTTCTGAATACGGGCGTTTTGGGGAGGCCTACTTCCAGCGATGGACTGCGAGAATGACGATGATGATGATGATGATGATGATAGGTACTCACTCAATGTCTCCGTTGTAACGTAACATATACACCACTGTACAGGTGAAAAAAATATTGGCACGAAATATTTTTTATTTGCGTGTCCTATAAAGCTTCGCAATTTATCGGTATTTTGACAGGGAACCGTTATTGGAGCAATCGCATGCATGGAAATAACTGCATCCATGAATCAAGCTATTATCATAATCTGTGGTACCGATTTGCATAATCACCATTTTAGTATTAAACTTATTGTACACATTTTGAACCAATCTGCCCGAAAATTTGTTGTAGGTAGTCCAAAGTCATTTGTTTCTTTAACATTTTTATATCTACTCGTATATCTATATCCTTAATATAACAGTAAAAAAGTGTTTTTGTACTTTTAGTATATTTATATAAAAATATTTTAGGGCGATGACGAAATAGTAATAGAAAGAGAATTTTTAATTTTTTGTCTGTCTTTTCGTCAGTTTGTACACGCTAAACGCCGGAACTACTAGACGTATTTGAATGAAACTTTTTGTTGTTGTGTGGCTATTAAGCTTGAGCAACATAATTAGATTTTAAAACTGGAACGCCTGATATAGAACCCTAACTTACCCGCTAAACTATAAGAATGGTTTTGATGGGATTTTCATAGTTTGGTAGTTTGTATGTTTCATCTAATTAGGTTGTATAAAACCAGCTTGACCTCTCCGTTGTACTAGCTCTCACACATTAAGGAGAACATTTTTAATGGTCGTTCGGGAAAAAGATAAACTGCCCTTAAAATGATTTCCATGCGGACGAAGTCGCGGGCAAAAGGTAGTTACGCAATAAACAACAGCCTACTTTTAGAATGCTTTTACGAGATTATACCACGCGGAAAGTTAGTTTTCCCATAATAGATGAATGTTTTATTATAAATGAAAAATTTACTTCAATTCCAAATCACACGGCTTGGTATTAAATTTTATCGACACAAAGCTGCTACTATAATGTTATAGCTGTCGGCGATTCATGGCGCAGGGAAAATATTTATTTTCCTCTCTTCGAACACCCGAGAGTCCTCCATTTTATTTATAGCATTTATTTCGCACTGATTGGGTTTTAAATTACTCCCGTGATCGTCAGATAACTCGATCCGGACTGGATTATTTTTAAAAGATTTCTTTTTTTTTTCAATGCTACTGGCCAGTATATTGGCGTATTTATTACTTTTTTATTTCACGATAATATCGAGTTATCACAGGAGTTTTTTTTTATTATTTAGTATATCTACATATAAATTATACTGTAAATGAATGTATGGTGCATTTCGATAGAAAAAGACGATTGACGGTGACGTCAGTATCAGACCGTCCGCGTCTTTACTAAGGCTCATCTCCCATTGCGATACTCACAAGATACGATACCTTTTTTTTCTTTTTTATTTGTTTTGGCAGGTAGGGGAAATCCGCATAGACACCTGGGAAAGAACGACCGAGATAGTACCGAACTTTTAGCGGCTAAAACCCCTGCCTGCCATGCTATAAACTACCATCGAATTTAATCAATGCCTTTTGCAATAATCTTTTTTCTGCTTTTCGTGATTGATTTGATGGTTTCTTCGCTTACCTTTACCAATATATTATTATTATACTACTTTCTTAATATTATTTATTTCTATTAGATACACATTCTGATTATTGAGCTTTACTTATATGGCGATTTAAGCTACATGTCCATATACTCCACTATTCATATTAATCCATTCTTCATATTAATGTTTTTGGATACACTGACCTAATCTAATGTAATGGATTATTGTACCTAGGCAACAGCAACAAATGACTTGTAAACGTATAGTTGATTTTTGTTATTTATATAAAATGTAGGGTATTTATTTATTCTTTCTTTTTTATAATATTCTTTATTTTTTTTTGCGGTGAGCTATCTACTTAGGTATACAATGTTATATTGAAATATATACTTATTCTAATTATTTTTCGTTAGTTTTTTGTTAAATCTACTCATTCCTGAGAATCCCTTCTTCTGCGATCCGGCACCTGAACTCAAGATAGGTTGTCCTTGTTTATTTTCGAGCGATTAGGTGGTTTAGATTAGATGAAGTTATTTCTTCATCAAATTTCATTTTGAACTTAAATGTTCGTTTAGCATATTTTGGACAGTCTGTGATTAAGTGGATTATAGTTACTTCAACCGCCGGGGATTATTTTTGCGTTTAATTCTATTCAGGTAAGCTGAGAAAGCACCATGTCCCGTTATTACATGTGTTAATATATGGTTTATTTTAATTATTTTAATAATCTTATATGCTGCTCGTATTTCAGGAAAAAACTGTTTGGTTACTGCCGCTGTTGAGGCCTCTGTGTACCTTTTCTGCCACTTCTTCATAGTGTTCTCTCTAAATAATCTCTTTACGAAAGAGACTGCGTACCAATGCAGTCCACCAGTTTAACTTCTTTTGCCAGCTGGTCTACTCTTTCGTTCCCCCGTGTACCGATGTGAGTTTTTACACAATATAATTCTAATTTTTTTTTCTGTTTTGCTATATCTCGCAAGTCTTTTTTTATTTGACTAACTAAGGGATGGCCATCAATGTTTCAGGTCAGTATGTCTAGCGCTCTCTATGTCAAGAGACACCGGGGCCACCATCTCTTTGTTTTTATCCTTTCTGTCACGTGACTCACCAGGTCGAAGAGAGCATAGTGGTGGTTGTGGGCGTACAGGTTTGGCACCATAGTAAAAAATTATAGAAACTGTATGTTGTATCTGAAAATTGCATAATATTTTTCGGGCCGGCACTGAAAGTGTTTTAATTCACTTTCAGTGTTTTAATGAATGATATCCTTTTCGTACGTTTCTCTTGGTTGCATTTGGGTCGGCTGATTTTAAAAAACTCCATTTACTCTTTACGCCTGGGTGTGAACACACAGTCGTGAAGGCATATGGTCAATAATTATGCGAGTCATTTCAAATAACGCGCGTAAAAGCATCGAAAAAGCTCTCGTGCAAACGTTACCTAACTTAAAATCCCTCGTGCGAACGTTGCCTAATTTGAAACACCAGAATAACAGCACCGTTTCTTTGGTTGTCACCGTGACGTGGCACCGCGCAGTGCACTGCACCGCGCCAATGGAGTTCCGAGATGGCCAAAACGTCACTGAGACGACGTTGGTGCTTCATTGCAGCTTTAGCTCCAATGAAGTGGTGTCATTGCCTTTGTACAATGAACCGGGCCATACGCTATAGAAGTCTTTAGTATGAGTGTTATTATTCCACTTTTTCGTTCAATCACTGGATTTGTACCGATTTCAGTAGCAATTTATTTAGTTATTTGCACTGCGAGATTTAACAAGATGTTTTTATGTTGATTCATCAAGATTTTGCACACTATGGAAGTCCAAGATACGATACTATGGTCGATATCAGTTAGAGTTCGTAACTCGGGATCCGCACATTACGCTACTGAAAATTTGGTAAATTTCGTCATTTGCTGCACACGTTTTTGATTGAGAGGACATACATATTTATTAAAACTTGAGCGTGTTTAGAGAGCGCTTCTGAAGGTTGGTTGGCAACTTCCGTATCGGTTCCCTAGTTCCAAACTTTATAAACTATGTATGGTTCGTTCCATTCGTCAACTCTTCATACTTCAGCTAACTCTGCGGAAGCATTCGCTGACTCCTTACAGTCCTATCAATCTTCCTACTTCGCGTAGATTTTCTACCTTTGTTCATCTGCACCGATAAACTGCCCAGCGTACTGATTACTTTTTGGGAAGCTTTGTTTATAACAAAATTTTACAAATTACCCTTTGAGTAATGCATAATGTAAGAAGATCTCGAGAAGCTGGCTGCTGGATATTGATTATGAAAATACGGAAAAAATAATTATAAGGATGTGGGAGAACGTGTATAGGAATTAAACAAAGAAATATGAATAATAAATCTATGTATATTATTACCAATAATATAATAAATGGACAGCAACAGATGGAGAGGACATATTTTAGTAGCATAAGCGATGTACTTAGATTAAGCAAAATACAGACAAGTTGACAATAATTAATTGTTATTTCTATAGAAATAACAATGTAGAACATATAAATAATACGCGTTATACGGTTAAGCAAGATTACCTGAGGAAGACAGTTCAGAGCACTGGTGGTGCCGTGTCCGCAGTCGGACAACGTCTGACCTGTCGAGAGCGATGGCCGCCTTTTTATAGACTGCGGTGTACCCGCATGTGGTTTTTAATTTAAGAAAACTACCTTCATTTTATAAAAATCAAGATAAATACATTAATAATATTATCTCCCACACGGCCATACTGACGAGCAGCCTAATTGGCTTGCGATACACTATCTCAAAATTACAATTAAACAAAAATGTATGTGTAACATAAGAAACAGATATTTAACATTAGGAAACAATAAAATTCAATCCTTAAAGAATACTTAGGGTCGAATTATATCATGACAATGCAATACACGTATCTTTACTCGAGTTACATTATGACAATTTACTAAAAAGATAATCAATTTACATCAACTAGCATCAATGTAAAATCCAATTAAATTATCTATCTTGCCAACAGCAATGATTACAATTAAAATAATACCAGTATTATTTTATATTAGCACAGAGCCAATTACAGGCTTCCACCGATAAAAACTGGATAATATAATACATACTTAACTAAAAGTCAAGCATACCGAACAGTCCTCAAAAGACTTTACGATTTCAAATTTAAACTAAAATATACCTACAATACTCGAAAGAAATGCAACAATAGTCAACTCCATTTATTTATTCGTATGGCAAAAATACAATATACGAGAAACACATTCAACTACAAATTTAAATCAAGCGAAGTCAGCCATTTAATTGCTTCGTCACTAAGGGTGATCAGGTCCTCCGGTGGGCCAGGGTAACTTGTGTTTGGGCAATCCGATAGTATGTGCCATATTGACTGAATAGGGGAACCGCACGGACACTGGGGGGATACACTCCATCCACAGCGGTGTTTGTAGGAGGCACAAAGGCCATGGCCCGTGCGTAGCCTATTTGAGTTGCACCAATCTCGCCTAGTCAACTCCATAATAACATGGTTTGAAAAATGCCACAACGCGTCGAAGCAATAGTTGAGTATGCGGTCTCTCGCTGACTCACAACTTGTGTTAAATAAATCAGGATTTATTCTCCTGGATAAAACATTAAAATTATTCATTGCTCACGATAGAAAGGTGTTCCTTCTGTAGTTGGTAGAATACGCCAAATTGCATGGCAATGGCCAAATCACATGAGCCATATAAAAACCAAATCACATGGTACTAATAGTCAAATCACAGGTACCTGAATGCCAATTCTCACGGCAGTGGCCAAAACACATGGCAATGGTCAAATCATATGACCCCAAATGCCAATTCTCAAATCAGTGGCCAAATCAACTACAATTAAATGCCAAATCACGGGGCAACGGTCAAATCAAATGACCCACACATCGCACCAAACACCTCGTTGGCCATCGATATATTGTACAGCACAATTCGTCGGAGCACCGCTGAACGAAGAACGAAGGTCCCTTGATGATCCATTATGCAACACTCCCATTTATGTATTTATGGAGAACGGCCATGTGACGTGAGGCAATAAATCAAGACTTCTTCTCTCATTAATGGATGAGCAGCTAGTTTCACGTCCTGACCACAGCCGCGAGCCGAATATGATGTCATTACAGTATTTCCAGCAACCCGCAAGATGACGTTGCGTATTTTATTTAACATGATGTCTAGGCTCAAGACCACCCTCGTGTGTTATCTGAAACTAAAATACCACAGCACAGTACCATGTTCGCTCGATCATTCCTGACCCTATGGTTGTAAAAGACTATACTAGCTTTCCTCTTAGCATTCTAAACTCAAAACAATATTCCTTAACTCGTGGAAATACAAATCGAAATCAATAAACATTGCTAACGCTTCCACTCAGTGACGTTGATTCGTCGTACTTTTGTAATCCGTAGGTACTAGTAGTACCTTTGTAATACATAAAAGCTAGTACAGTACTGGCCGTACTCTTATGTAGATAAAATACTGTTAGACTATACAGTATCTCAATATGAAATTGCTAAAATCGTAAAATAGTAAATTTAACAAGCTTTACTTTACTAAGCCCACTTTACTTTATCAGCTCGTGGTCAGTCCTTCGATCAAATCTATTCAGTACATCGTATAAAGACTATCACAAGTAATGCAGTCCATCTGCCATCACAACACGTGATAATAAACACGTGAGTTACACAACAAGTAATCGTCCTAGACCCAAACCAACATTCAATGGTCATCTCCACGAAAATAACATTATCTCTATCGTCCAACATCAAAATTGAATCAGGATTTTACCAATGAACAGCTTCTAGGCATCAAAGTCACAAATTTCAATTACTGAGTCGTTAATCGTTAATAATGTACCCAAAATAAACATCTCAGAACATGTCACCTCTGTTATTGCAAGGTGTCTGTATCTTCAAATACCATCACACAGAGCTATCCCGGTTGCTCTACCCGAACTTACAATAAAAATTTCAAGTATATAATTATCCATCAGTCCTGAAGAACCTGATGATCATTGCCGTGATCATCCATTAGGTAGGATTTCCAATCCCCGTGATTACATACTAGCCAACTCTAGGGCTTTCCATCGGAATCACATTTAATTAAAGAAATTACACTCTACTCTTGTACCCTAGACAAAACAATTGACTAGTCTCCATATTTTTTGTATTTGATTCATCGTAAATCATGTAGGAACTTTCCACACCATTGACCCGTATTCACTACCTAAACAACTATACTGCCAGTAGTATGCAAATTCCCAGCGCTGCAACTTCTATTTAGCCAATATCTAAAGCAGCGTCATAAAAGAGCAACTGAGTTTTGCCACGGTCACGGTCCGTGAATAACAGAATCGAAAATTCATTTTCCATTAAGTCACTTGCTTCAGGTCTCATTAGTAATCAAATTCAAAATATTACCTACTTTCATTTGTCTACCAGCGCGGTAAAACGCTTTCATTCAACTGTGTTAACGTCTCTAAAAATGTATCGTTCTTTACATTAGATACATAATTTCCAAATTAGGAAATGAAAAGCTTCTTTCTGCCTTCAACAGTTTTAGGTAACAGTATAATAATAAAAATAAAATAAGCATTTATTATTTCTTCACAAACAAATAAATGATACGTAAGTATGTCAGTACTATATAATTTTGTAGCTATATTTATTTGTGAGAAACTGGTGCCTGAAATAGGTTCCATAGAACTTGTGATACAGGTCACCAGGCTCCCACCCCATGGATTTACAAAACAGACTATGTAACATTTTTAGTACTTCTGACCTAAAAGAATTAGATATTATATTGATTAAGTTTATGTGTCTATCGGTTACCACACCAAAACAACTAAACAAGTAAAGTAATCGTCATCACTTTTTTTTCACTGTTCGCTCGAGTCTACTCTATCTGTGACTACGTTACGTGTAAGTTCTCATTTTAAACAATTTAACAATGTTTGTAATAACGAAGAGATCTCATATTCAGCCGTCTTCCAAAAAAATCAGAACATAAAAACTTGCAACATCCGAGGCTTTCGGGGCTCTCAGCCCAAAGAGACACACACACGACTCCCGGGCCACTCCAAATCAGCAAAATAAATTGGAGTGTTTAACCTCAACAACAGTGTAGGTACTACCAAACTTGTACTAGCCGAAGGATATGAAATCTCACCATTGCTTACAGTGCCTCATCTTACAGGCACAACAACAGAACTCGAAATAGTTACTTGGTATCGGTAATCAATGAAATTTCAGTACTCGAAGCTAAAGTTAACATTATGTAACTGACTATTGAGCAATCACCAAAATATGTGGACTTCCTTATCATTATCATCATCGTTTAACATTTTTACACAAAGCTTAAAACAACTACCATCTGTTGGCCACGCTCCCAGAGGCTCCATCAGCCTAGTACGTAAAACACCAACATCATCTCCATCCGGTGATGCCACAAGCTTTGAGTAAACAAAACCAAACCACATAAATTTCATAAAAACCTTTGCTCGATAGTCGTCACGTATGGACTTACTTGCTTAAATCCGTCTACCAAAGTCTTAAACAGGTCGAACTAAAGTAAGTCACAGGATTAATTAAGTCACTCAAAACATAATTTGAAACTATCTACCGTCAATATATTTACATTCCTTTCGATAAAATAATTTGTCACCAACAAAAATGACGTTACTAATCAGACTTTTTTTTTTTTTCAATGTTGGAGGTAGCTTTTCAAAATAATCGTATTTTGGCGGTCAACGTTAAAACCACAATAAAATCATACCCTCGGCAAACAAATATTGTTCAACGTTTACTTTTGTGTTCGTATTCGTTTCTAGACAGTAATAATTCATTGTAAAACAAAATAAAATTGTATCTCCGTAATTTGGTACATAAAAACTTAGTCGGACTTTCTCAATTTTGTTCTTTACACGTTCTAACGAATAATTCTAATTCGGTTATAAACTCACTTGAATCAAGTAAACTCGTAACGACTCACCAAATGCTAATTTGCAGCCTGTAGTTGTTGTGGACCCTATGATGTCTGGTCATGCACTCGACACTTCGCGTCGTCGGCGTCGGAAGCATCCACTTTCTTCAGCCTCATGCGGGCGGTGCGAAACCGGTGGGCGGTCAGCTGATGTGGGAGAACGTGTATAGGAATTAAACAAAGAAATATGAATAATAAATCTATGTATATTATTACCAATAATATAATAAATGGACAGCAACAGATGGAGAGGACATATTTTAGTAGCATAAGCGATGTACTTAGATTAAGCAAAATACAGACAAGTTGACAATAATTAATTGTTATTTCTATAGAAATAACAATGTAGAACATATAAATAATACGCGTTATACGGTTAAGCAAGATTACCTGAGGAAGACAGTTCAGAGCACTGGTGGTGCCGTGTCCGCAGTCGGACAACGTCTGACCTGTCGAGAGCGATGGCCGCCTTTTTATAGACTGCGGTGTACCCGCATGTGGTTTTTAATTTAAGAAAACTACCTTCATTTTATAAAAATCAAGATAAATACAATAATAATATTATCTCCCACAAGGATAACTAGAAAATATCACGCACACGCATACGCGAACGCGCACGGATCATGGAGATCAGATGACAGTCGCTCCACTGTAATTACCTGATCTGCCAAACCCTGGATCAAGGCGGACCCCGGGCCCACATGCGTGATAGGACGTGGCCTTCAAGAAAAACCATCATAGACACTGACATAGACAGCACTTTTTTCGGTGCCATGTTGTCTATCATATAATAATGTAATGTGTGCGGATCGAAAAATGTTGAGTCAACATGCATGTATGCAAAATGATTGTAATAATTTTGTAAAATATTTCGCGTAGTCGATGGATGTAATAGTTCCCTGGCGTTCCCTCTATCAAAGGGCCTCCCTTGATAACTATAATTACAAATTGGTCAGGGTTAAAGGGTTTGTATGTGTTTTGGTTTGTGTGTGTCGTCTACTTCACAATCACATTACTAAAGGTAGACAAGAGACCCAAGGTATTGAAAGTACCTGTACCTATCTGCCCTGCAAAATACTAGCCAAGATAGTATATCTTGTTAATTAGCGAACTACAACAAAGCACCAAACAACGCCAGGCCTGTTTCAGTTTCGATTTAAGTTATTTACTTTGCCGTGACATTTTCTACCTCAATGTTTGCTTTAACATTTTAATGAACTAACAGTTGTCAGGGGCACAACGTCACAAGTGTTTTTGAATTTTGATTGTATTTGAACGTATTTCGAGTAATGAAGTATTTTATACTTTTGTCAATTATTTTTTTAAAAAGCGTGTCAAGGACCATTATCTATCTCTGTCTAGGTTGTACATAGGTATGAATGTATTGTATTGTATTATTATTATGAGTTTATATTTTATTTTATTTAGGGAGTTAATTATTTTTTAAGTAGGTATTCTTTATCGCGCACGTCTATCTGCTTAACTTATCACATCTCTCTTCTATGGGCCTGCTGGAAGAAATTTCTTTTAGAAATAAGTAGTGCCTGTTGTGCCGTTTATATGTATGATATTTCTGTATGTATATTATTGTATGTATAAGTCCCATGCCGCGTCTGTCTGTCTGTTTGCGATAAACTCAAAAACCTCTGAACGGATTTTCATACGGCTTTTACCAATAGACAGAGTGATTTATGAGGAAGGTTTGTAATAGGTAATAGAGTATCCATAAGAAAAACCGTGCGAAGCTGGGCGGGTCGAGCAAATAACAAATTAGCGCCATCTGCTGATAAGTAGCGCAGGAGCTAAGTAGCTCAGAGTAGTAATTCTACACGCCGATACATGGTGCTAGCAATAGTAACATAAAACTATCGCTACATCACTACATATTAGGCCGACCCTGGGCCCTCGCGTGCCGCGCGGGGACACAAACTGGGACATAACGCCAAGATGACGATGACTACATCACTACATATCCCTCTGTCGGTCTGTTCGACCGTCTACATTGCGAAACAATACATATAATTTACTTGCAAAAATCAATTAATAAAACTCTACATCTTGTGTACGTATGTAGGTACATACTATTTGCCCAACACATACATATTATTTCGATGGTCCAACATGGCCTCTTAAACGATTGAGCCTTCAGTAAAATAACCACAAAGTATACATCAATAAAAGACAACAAAAAGGCATAAGTACATTTTATAAAAGCGACAAGGTATCCAGACACTGTAACAGTATTTTCATGAGTTCCGAAGAAAGCCTCTTATGGACTTTTGAAGTATTGGTAGAAGGTTGTTTCTCGAACTATTTCGACCTAGTTCTTGGGTTTTATTGGCTACCTATTTTGTTCTAAACTAATAGAATTGGTTATGGAACTTAGGCTTTGTGTATTTCCCGAGTGACCGCTAATGCCTATAATATTTAATTATTTAACTTTGAATTTGACCTTATATAGAAATCGGTAGACTTTTGAAGCCGGTCTTTAATAAAAGACATTTGACGTTTCTAGGACGATCGGACCGGAGTGACACGAGTGATGTTTTCGGAGTGAAACACCCGGACAAACATATCACGGTCAAATTGATAATAATTTAAAGCAAGGTCCAGGTCGTCGTTCGGCTAATCCGAGCATGTATGAAAAGGTTGATGAATGTAGAGCAAGCGAGATGTTTGTCAGGACTGTAGCAAGTGGAACAATGTAGTGTCTGCCTACCCCTACGGAAAAAGGTGTCGCCAATTATGTACAGTATTCTTAACAGTATAATAATGATAATTACCTTTATAGCTGTAGTCATTGCTATACAGTTTACAAATCCCGGTGAGCGCGAGCTCTGCACGAGCTGCTTTGGATGCATATGGCTAAGTATTGAAACACGGGGCCTGCGAGTGTGTTACATGATCATTATAATCTGGACGCCTTCAAGACTAGAGTGAATAGGCTGTTCCTAGGTAGTCATGCTCCATCTTCGGCCGCATCGTCACTTACCGCCAGGTGAGATGGCGGTCAAATGCCTGGCTAGTCCAATAAAAAATTAGAATTCGTCGAATACCCAGCAGCGTCAACAAATGACCGGGAATCGTAGTTAGGATTACATTGTTAAGATTTAAGGTGATATTGTCATGCTCAAAGAAAATTAAATTGCTACTTAACTAACTTAACTATGGATACTTAGTTCTTTTGATATCGTCCATACAGATACCCCTCACATTCTGTGCAGATAGGTACATACGTTGTATCTAAACACACGCGTATAAATAATATCAATTCAGAAATCTATAACTAACGCAGCAGCCGTAAATCTGGGAAACTGAACAAAAATTTATTTCGTTATTACTGAGAGCTTGTTGCTATTATTTTTATATATTCTGCCTGTGGCACTTGTTATGAGCAGCTACCATTTTTCATCGAATGGACTGAATATTATACTTATACAAACATGTTTTTTAGCTTAGGTTAGCCGACCAGACAGCCCTGATGGTAAGCGGTAACTGTCACCCATAACATCTACGATTCATGCATTTAGATTGCAGGCAACAAAAATTCAAAACCTCAGGTGCGTTGTCACTGTGAGGACTAGAATTAAAATGCCTCATGTATGCAATGTTGTTAATCTATGTGAATCAACAATTTTATTTATTTTACAGATAAATTTAGCTATAAAATTAGTGATGTTAAACAAGGACCAAGAGCTCTATTTTTCGATCATTCGCCTCGATTCTAATGGTTATCAATTTTGAATTTTGGCATTAAAAATTCAATATTTTTGTATTAAATTGGCAACATCGATAGAGCGCTTCTAAAATATCGAATTTTTCATGCCAAAAATATTCCCTGAAATTCGAGGGCCCCTCAAGTTCGTGATGTTAAATATTGAGATTACAGCAACGCGTAGGTATTTGAAAAAGACAAGAACAGATCAACAATGGCAAATTGGTGGGGGTAGTGAAAAATAAAATAAAAAATCGCCTTAGGTGCTTCCCGGCAACAACAAGGATGATTGATGGTAGTTAATAGCGGCTACCGGCGACTGACATGGATTTTTTGCTCCTACCGTCTAATTGCTCTGTGCCAACATCTCAAACATCATTTTCAAATACAAACCATACAAAATATAGCTATGAGTACACTTACCTATTATATTTTTAACATGATTGATTCGAAATTTTTAGAATTAATCATGTTAAATAATTAAAAATTTAAATTTTATTTTATTCTACGCAGCTACAAACGAGCAGACAGCCCACGTGATAGTTAGCGGTAAGTATCTCCCATAACATCTACGATTCACGCATTTATTTTTATTTGAGACTACTAAGGCATTTCACCTGGTAGTAAGTGACGATGCGGCTGAAGATGGGGCATGCCTGTCTAGGAACAGCCTATTCACTCTAGCCTTGACGGTGTCCAGATTATAGTGATCAGGGAACACACCCGTAGGCAACGTGTTCCATTCCTTAGCCGTACGTATTATAAAGGTTGAACCAAAGCGGCTCGGATAGTTGGAAGATCAACGACATAAGGATGAAACGTTCATAATTTACGTTGCAGTTCAAAATGCAGAACCGCAGGCGCGTTCACTGTGAAGACCAAGATGAAATGCCTAATGTCCGTAATTGCGGTAAATAGATAATGCGGTGGTACTCACCCAGGCGGACTCCTCAGGCTTGACAGAGTCCTACCATCTGATACTCCTAATTTTACTCGACTATGGAAAAGTCAAAAGAAAGAGTTTGTTTGTAGCGCTGTAAGTGTAACCGATTTTTATTTCCGACGTAGCTAATTCAACTCATTAAACTTTTCTTCATTTAGTTTTCCTCACATGGAACAAGTAGGTATATCTAAAACTGCCATGCGTACTATTTAATGACATTTTGGTTGAAGTTAGCCCCACTCGAACTCTGAGCGTAGTCCAATCCAGTTTTAAGTTAGGGGGTGTATAAAATTATCCACAAGTTAGCCGCTGGATTAATGGCGTTTATTTCCTCGACGTTGCAGATGCAAGTTTCCAACATCTGAAATTGGGACACCCTGTGTAAGGTCAGCTGAAATAGTGGCCAGACTTGGCTTGTATTCAAGAATTAGTTTCAGAACATTTGGTCTAGTTGCGGCAGAGTTTAGGTTTTACGATCGTTCGACAATAGCTGCGGTTCTGTTTTTTGCGCGGATTTTGGTTGGCTATTTTAGTTTTTAACTAACACGGACATACGTTAAAGCGAATAACGTTTTGTTACGAATCTGTTGAGTCAGCGTCGAACGAAGGGGTGTATCAAGTGTCTGCGCGTATAAAATAATCTTTCAAACTAAGTTACTAAACAAAGGTTTCGCGGAATTTATCAATTTATTCAACAATAAGAGACCATGGTGACGTACGTCATGATTTTTACAACATTTGTTCCTTTTAAAGCTTAACCGGAGACAGAGGTGATCTGTCAATAGTGGCGCTAGTTTTGCGTTTTCTGTTGCAACACGGGAAGGATGTAGTATTCTGTGACAGAATTCGAATGATGCCAACAATGGGACATGGATAAGAAGAAACGTGACGGAAAAGAAACGAACGTGTCCCGATAGTGAAATTAGAATAATGACGTTTCGGAAAAAGACCTAGCGCCCTCCTTCATGGAATTATGATTCTTGTCAAATAAGTCAACATTTGACTTAGTAGACACTGTCACCAAACTTGGACAGAATAAACCGGCCAATTTTAAATGGTGCACAAATAACGAAGGCAGTATACTAAGTTTATAGACTACTCAATAGGGTCAAGTTATATTTCCTCTATATAGTTTATTATTGCCAGTAAAATAAATTTGGTATGCTAATTTTCCGCAATCTGTCAAAGTAACTGAAGTCGTGGTACCCCTATAGGCAATTTTGTTTTTATAATTAAGACAGAAATCTTATTTTTTTTTTTATAAACAAACGCGCAGCGCCCGCTTAGTCACCGCACGTCCGGATACGGAGCTAAACTTATTAAACAAAGAGCAAAAAATAAATTGCCAATGAAGGTAGCAAACTTTCCAATCCTTCTGTTATTACGTATGTATGTATGTATGTATGTAAACTCTTTATTGCGTATAACTACATAAAGAACAATAACAAAAGAAAATAAATATACATTGCAAAGGCGGGCTTGTCCCAAAATGGGATTTCTTCCAGCTAACCTTACCTTAGATAGTCCGAAATGAGCTATTTAACGAGCGGTGGTAGCAATATCGAGTATTGTGCAAATTTTAATTAAACGTATAGCACCCCTGTGGTTTTTGTTGTCCATATGCGGCGATGACGTCTTTCCATAATTGATGTAAGCAATGACGACTATGCAGACGTAAGTACTCGTATTTAGTCTACATAAGGCCGACCCATACCAACGATTGTCGTCATACCTTGTACAGAACATTCACCAGAGTCTCATGACTCAACGATATACATATGCGTACAAGTGATACGTACGCACTCTCGGGAAAAACATAAGTCTGGAGACGCAAATTAAGTTCATAGGTATGCGTTCTTATTAACAAATAGTTTGTCTAATATTGTATCACTATTAAATAACCTAAATATTTTGGAGATGCTTGAAATTTCGATGAGTCGACGTTAAGTGCCGGCAAGTGCCGTACGGCAGTGTAGAATAGCACCATGTGTTGTACAAGGCGACTAACATTTTCGTGGCAAGAAATCTAGAGTCTCCGTAGGCTGGAAAATGGGCAGCGGCGTTTTTCATTATTATATTTATAACACTGCGATCTCCAACCTGCTGCCAAGTGTGCAAAGCTATGATAGCTAAAAAAAGTATCGAAATACTATCAATACCTATTTTTATTACCATAGGTACTTTAGGCCTTAACTCACATTACAAGAGGGCTTTACATTATTCATCATCACAGCCCGAAACAGCCCACTGCAGGACTTTGGGCTTCTCCCACGAAAGGGTAGGTTATTGCCATAATCTCCACGCTTGGCAGGCGGGTTGGAAATCGCAGTGTTTAAATATAACAATGGAAAATGCTGCTGCCCATTTTCCAGACTACGGAGACTCTTGATCTTTTGCCTCAAAAACATTAGTCACTTTGTACGACACCCATGAGTGTAAGGGGTTGGTGCTATTCTACTCTGCCGGACACCACACATATCATATGGTCAATAACTTGTACCATACTTCGCTTAACCTAACGCTACACTCTCTAAAAAAACTTATACAAGGTCATTACACACAACAATACAATCATATCTCTAAGATTGAAATGAAATGAAATGAAAATATTTATTTGTTTTGCATTAAATTTAAATAAATTTTACTGTTGTCAAACCATAATAAAAAAAACTATAAATACAAAACAAAATGCACCATGGCTCAGTTATGGTCGCCAGTGAAACCAACATTACCAAGTTATTCTGACATGGCCAAGTGTCATCTTAGTCTAACCACACAATGCTTAGCCTAGGATAACAATAAAACACATAACACACTCTTCTGCCAAAATATATTGCGTACTTTGCATTACATATAAATTTACCTATTAATACACAACACATTTTAAACTAACAATATTCAAAACATTGGCACTACCACAAATATTAAACATTACTGGCATCCCTCGACTGCTTCAAGAGTTCATGACACCTTTGTGTGTCACCGAGAGGTGGAATCGCACACACAGAATTTTTTTAAATTGTCACAGAATAGCTATTTTGCTGTCTGCCACACATTGTTTCCAGCAGAAAAGCTACTGCGTCATCCACTGTCTTTGAAGTTTAAAGTTACTAATGGTTATTGATCGGCGTCTATACTGTCTCTCCACCGATTGATTTATTAGTCTCCTGAACTACCGTTGTCCAATTTCTTAAAAGTTACCTGACAGTTTTGTCTCTGTTTTAGTAAAGTAAAGTAAGTAAAATAAAACACATTTATTACACTCAGACACACGGCACAAAATTCTTAAATATTCATAAGGTAAAAAAAAAATTAACAAACAGACACATAAACGAAAAAAGAAAGGAACAGATACTCTAATCTCGTTACCTGTGCCATGTGGATAGTGCAATGGGGCCACACTCAGCATATGCCACGACTGTAATCGTGACGCTGGTTTTCAGTGAGCCCCCTAGTAATGCAAACTAAATGCAAAAAAAAGTGCCACAAGCAATAAATAAAATGAAATAAATAAATATTTTAAATGAATTGTAGACTTGATGGAGGTGTGTTCGTTAAAAAATTTAAATTATGTAATTAATTTCGTTAAAATAAAGTGGTTACAGCTAAAGTAAATAAGTAATCATCTTCGCATAATGTCCTGGTTCTGATCTCGCGCGCGAGAGCCCGGAGCTCTCCTTGACCAATAATCATCAATCATCGTCATAGTCTATGACCATAAATTTGGCAGATCAGGTTATTACACTGAAGCGACTGCCATCTGACCTCAATGACCCTGTTAACCTGACCAGATTGAAGAGGGTTCCAAACATAATTTTTTCGGAACACGTCACAAGGTCTAGGTAATTTGGTTAACCTTAATTACTGATTTCTTTTAGTTTATTCACAACATTACACACGAAATTAGTATGTCTGAAAACATAGAACGGCACGCTATGCGTTTCGTTGTTTACCCTCTCATATTATATTCCCTGCCTCACCTCTATTTAAAACCGTGTTATGTACAATACGTAGTTATAATGTTGGTGTAAAATTTGATCGACCGCCTATTTGCATAATAATCGGGCCATAACATTGTTAGGCTACGCTGGCGATAGAAAATAAGCTTAGGCCTTTGAAACATTGAAAGTCGTCTATATTGCTGGCCATTGTTTTAATATTGTGATATAGAGAGGGTTGATAATTGTCCCGTAACTGTAGAACAAAATAATAAATACCTGGAATTACTATCGACTATAAAACGATTGTATGTAGATAAGTATAATTTTCTTTATTATTTCGTAAGCTATTTGAAACTTGTATTAGAAATACATTGGTTTCGAACATCGCAATTGTTACTCTTACTCCTACATTTATATAACAGTTTCTACTTCTTATCTTTTTACTTCTTTAGGGCCGGTTTCAACGTCGCCGCTTACAGACCGCTCTCCGATCAGCTGCACTCTCTAACGAAGGCTCGGGTCGTTACTTAAACACGTTCGAGAACGCATTTAGCGACAAAAGAAGATATAGTCTTGATATAGCCAGTTTCCGAAGTGGTCGATATTTATTTTCGGACGACCTCGTGTTTAGCAGCCAAGGATATAATCCATGAAGACATGATAAAGAATTGGATCCAGTAATTATCTAAAATAAGAGGAGCACAAGAAAGATTATAATCTCCGCCGACTATGAACTGTGTCCGCATGACAACTTATGACGTATAAAGAATAAAATAATAAAAGGTTAACATTAATTTGGAAAATGTGATATTATACATACTAAATCAAATATTTGCCACGAAAAAAACCTTTTAATGTGATGGAAAAATGATCCCTGTGGCATGGGGATCTGTCTGGATTCCCAACAAAAGGAAAACAAGACGATACAACGGTAAGAATCCAGACACACACCCCAATACCCTTGTATTTGTCCAAAAACCATCATTACTTTTACCAATTGGATATTTAGGAAACAAGAGATCATTTCCCCAAAAGAAAATACTGTAATCGAAGTTCAATTCGATTCAAAATATTTTTAGAAAGTAATTACAACGTAGTCAGAATTTACAGTATTAACAAATTTTCCAGGCAAGGATGATGAGCAATTAGAGCCTGAAGGGCCAAACCCAAGAATATACCAATTATATGTATAAAATTGTCAATAAAAGTGTCCACGTGCTGAACAGTTGTTTGAACAGGAGTCCTAATAACAGTAAGTACAGCTTCAGGGCAAGACCCTACAGAGTCTTGTACCTTTCGATTAGTATAGAAACTAAAATTGCATAAAACTTAACTGTTGAGTTAAGCTCGCTTTTTTACTTAAGTTACCTTCTGTTAATTTGTATTTATTATTTTGTGTACAATAAAGAAATAAAGAAATTTTTTATGATAAATCGTGTACGTCTGTGTGGACTCTTATAGGCTTATACATTATATTGATTCTTGTATATTGTCCTTTAATATGTGTGTAATAAAGAGTTTTTACTTACTTACTTATTTAGAGATTTGACAAAAAATTAAATAGAAATGACCTTTCTTTCGGCCATTACAAAGTGGAAGAATATGAGTAAGTGCCGATCGGCTCCCGAGACTCTTCAACCAGTCTCAGGGTAGACTACGAGTCTACGATCTTGTTGGATAAAACTGGACTCCGATAAAATAACTTTCATGAATATTTAAAACATTCCTACGCCTCGCCTCAGCCACGCGCAAAGTAGTTTCGCAAAGCCTCATTTTAAATAATGCAACAGAAAATAAACTGTAATAGTTGATAACAAGTTAGTGAAAGGGTTAATATTAGCTGTTATAACTTTATACGTAGGATACACTAAAAGTTTTGCGTAACTCATTAATCATTAATAAAATAATTTACTGCTTTCTGAAGTATTCTCCTTTACATTTAAACAGATTTTAATTCGCACAATCCATTTTTGAAAACATGAGGTCTGGTCTGGGGCATTGGTCTGAGGGCATGTTTGTCACGTGCTGGTTGAAAACTTCTAATGAAATCTTTGATTTTTGGGAAAATATAAAAATCGCATGGTACCAGGTCTGGACAATGTGCGAAATGGGTCACTAGCTTTTTAGATGCTTAAAATGACTTAGTCTCGTTCGCAATCTGCGCCGAAGCATTGTCATGGTGCGATAGGATGCGATTTCTTGGTTTTTCCCGAAATTTTTAAAGACAATGGGCAACAAATGGTGGCGTACCACTCAGCATTAACTACCTTTTGTTCTTCAAGTGGGATCGTCCAGACAGGTCAAGAAAACTCAATATTTTTTTGTCTACGCCTTTGACCTGCCTCATTTTTGTTTGTTTGCTGTCGCGTTCGAAGTGTCGGATACACATAGGTATATGTATAAGTTTCATCTTCTGTCACAATGTCATACGCAATATTTGAATGTCCGTGATCGTACTTTGACATTTTTTTTACCCCGATCAACTTCGTGTCCGTTTTTGTTCGGGGCTGAGTTCATGAGGAATCCAGCATGGCAACAAAGTTCTAGCCTTTAAATGTTGATGCAAGATTTTTCGAATTTGGCTCACATCAATTCCCGATTGTCCTCAAATCTTTTCATAGGTGATATGCCGATTTTCTTCAATTTGTTGCCAGACAGTAGCCACAATTTCCTCCTTACTTGCACGCTGGCACAGACCTTATTGGTCTATGGCAGCGTGCTTGCGAAAAAGATAAACAAGATCTTATCGCAGAGTCCGGGAACATAATGGGTGACCGTTTTGAACTTTGAGGCTAGTCAAAATTCACCACGCAAAGAGCTTGCAATTCATTAGGTTTGCCGCTTAATACTGTTGGCAAAGTGAGGTTGACCAATATCTTCCGCTGAGGACCTGACTGATTGAACAGACTCGGTAGATATACCTACTATTATCATCATCATCACAGCCCATAACAGTCCGCAGGACTTGGGGCCTCTCACACGAAAGAGGAGGTTATTGCCATAAACTCCACGCTTGGCAGGCGGTTTGGAGATTGCAGTGTTATATAAAAATAACAATGGAAAACACTGCTGCCCATTATCCAGCCTACGGAGGCTCTAGAAGTTTTGCCTTAACACCCACGGTTGGTGTTATTCTACTCTGCCGGACACTACACGGCCAACTATTACTTTAGTACTTAGTAAAAATACAATAACAAAATATTGCAAGAACATTGTAAATGCAATTCTTATCTCGGAAAGCTCCAAGAAGATACCATCATCCGGGAGTCAAGGGTATTAAGTGAGCCCATTAGGTGGCCTCATGCAAGATCCGGCTGAATGCGTTAGACCTGTGCCAATATTGATACGGTACTGTGATAATCGATGTTTGATGTCGGCACGTATTTGCGATCCGCTTTGAACTGTCACGGACGAGGATGCAACTATGTAACTTGGTCGTTTTATCTTTTATATGTGTAGGTACCTGGAGGCTTTCGGTTCGCTAAAATTTCGCCCTATCGACATCGTTACGATCGATGAGTTGGCCCATCCTATTTTTGTTTCTTACTCCTTCACAGAAAACGATGAGTTTGATGAAATTTGGCAGCAATAAAGCCCAGAATAGAATATAGGCTATAATTTATCCCGTAATTAAATACGGTTCCTGCGCGAACGCGTCTGAAACGTTATACTCGAATTTCACGCGGACAAAAGCGTTGTGTTATAGTTTTATTAGGAAGTGATGGATCACGCAAAAACTACTGAACGCATTGTAATGAAATTATTGACAGTGTTATTGCTTATATCACATCATAATGCATAGGCTTTAATTTATCGTGAAAATCAATGCTATTCTCGCGGTAACGCGACATAACCAAATTTAGTTGCCGACTAACGCTAGTCTTTCAAACAACTGCGTTGCTCTCATTACTTTGTATTTATCTCTCTGTCTGTGTCGTATGGGAGCCATTAATACATTGTTCATTCTCAAAGATGGTGGCAATATACCTACATTAAGCGTTAGAAAAACTAAAGATCATACATAAGCTACAGTGCTCGTATGCAACGTAAGCACTGGGCCCTAGAATTAAATTTTTTTTTAAAATTTGTAAATTGTGTTAAATAAACTAATTAGAAACAGTCTTATCATATGCAACGATGCATGCGATAAGCATGTTTCTAAGTCATATGTGTTCAAGCAATTTTAAGAGTCAGATATCATAATGCGTTGCATTTTAGTTCGCAAAACGAAAACGGTCCGATATCGACCATTTGCCGAAACAGCAACTAAATTACTAGGTCGAACCCCAGCTTTGAACCATTGCGAACGGGTCACTGAAGTCGGAAGTTTGGATACAATGGAGTTTTCCACGTGACACAGTGTGCGACCTAAATGGTTCGGTGTACGGAATGGTGTATTGATATACTGTTGCATCGGACTTGAATTGAGCCTGATGTGATTGGTATTACGCAACGGAAGGTTGTGCGAGCCGTGAGTTTTTTGTTTATGTCATACGGTAGGCAAACAGGCAAGCGGGCCACCTGATGGAAAGTGGACACCACTGCCTATAGACATCAGCAACACCAAGAGAATCGCCAAGGTGATGCCCACCTCTATAACACGTTGCTCTGGCAGAAAAAAGGCAAATGCCCCTCCACTGGAGACCTAACTCACCGGCAGAAACACAGTACTATTTAAAATAGTATTGTTTAGCTGCGGTATTCTGTAAGGTGGAGGTACTTCTCCAGTCGGGCGTATTGTACGATATGGACAATGACGACTAGAGTGCTCAAGGTTTTTGCTTAATTTGGGGCTAGATGGATCTGTGTGAATTGACAAAGCATATTATTATTATAAATTTGGCACATCAGTTGGAAATCTAAATGGTTCGGTGTACGGGATGGTGTATTGATATACTGTTGCATCGGACTTGAATTGCGCCTGATGTGATTAGTATTACGCAACAGAAGGTTGTGCGGACCGTAAGTAATATAGGATATGGACAATGACGATTTGAGTGGACACTTGGTCTGCCGCAAAGGTGCCGGATTCTTAAAAACGGACTTATTTAAAAGTATAATATCAAAAAAAGTATTTATTTATTTAACCATTTATTGTACACAAGATTTTTACAAAACTATATGACAGAATATATCAGACACAACAGGCCAACTTATTTCTATAAAGAAATTTCTTCCAGCAGGCCTACAGCAGAGACATCGTGACAATTAAATGCAGTTGAGACGTGCACAGTAGTAAAAAAAATATATACATAATGCTCATTAATAAAAGCCTATACTATACATACATAAATACATACATGTATTTATGTATGTATAGTACTTTAAAAACAAATACATATACATACATACATACAAATATATATACTTATAGATACATATTAGACAGATAGAGAAAGGTAGTGCTCTTTTACACGTTTCTTGAAGATGAAGATAGAAGTGCTATCCCGTATTTCATGCGGAAGAGCGTTCCACAATCTTGCCGCATGGACAGTGAATGAGTAGGAGAAGAAATCAGTAAGTATGTAAGTAGTTTGTCAGTTATCTAGCCCCAAATTAATCAAAGCTTGTGTTATTGGTGAATGGAGCGCTGTGTGAATTGACAAAGCATATTATTATTATTAGTTTGGCACGTCAGTTGGAAATCATAATAAATGCACGAGGCTTCCGAGGCTATTAAGCCAGTCTCAGGAAGATCTTCAGCGGAAGATCTTGACCGTTGCGGTACCCAACTTCGATTAGCTTTAAAGCACAAAACGGCCACCCATCCAGTTACCGCTATCCGCGTGCGTTCCTTAACTTTTCACCATACCCGGGCTCTGGTTGAAGGTAACAGTTTTCAAAATACTGCCCATTTTCTGGTCTACCGAAAGCCTACGGGTGGTCCAAATGTGTTTCTTTAGTATTTACAAGGATTTGATTGTCCAGTTCTTTAGTCCTCAAGAAAACAATAAAATAAATTGTTCTAAAATTTTAATCATAATTTTGGTATAAATCTAATCAAATAGAATAAATAGAAGCTTCTTAATCTGCTACGAATTTTACAACGGTACGGAAAGCTGACCTTTACAGAAAATTGTCTTTATCCCGGATTACGTCGGAACAGGAATTACTATGTAAATTGCTGAAACAATTTGCATCTACCTAGGTACAGGTATATCTCCTCGGCACTACCTCTAAACAGGGTGGCGATAGATGTACCTACACAGAATCCCACACAAATATTACCTGTTTTCAGCCATTCAAACTATGGCTTATTTATTAATCGGAGTTGCCCAAGAGGCTTTAGACGCGGCTTATGACGAGTACCCTAGGTGTCTATTATCTATATAATATTATTAAAATTTGCAACCGTTAAATGGCTTCATAGAGAAACTGTTAATTTTAATGTATTCGATTAAAAATGTAAGTCTAAGTCATTTTCAAAAATTACTTAGATACATCAAACTAGTCTGGCATACCTAAACGTTACCCAGACCCAAAAACAAACAGCAACAAATACGTTCTCAAAGAAAACAACTATTGAAAATATTCGGAGACACGATATTGAATTTCCATTCCGCGAAGAAAATAAAGACAAACAATATGCTAAAATATCAAATAGAAAATTGCTACATAATTCAAAGACGTACAACGACGTGTATATTTTCATAAACCGAAAAAATATAACCGCTCTCGTAATAAAATTCTGGATTATTCCGTCCATCGGTGCGAAATCTCGGAGCTGTTCAAGATATGTACTATTCAGACCGTTTTACACATCGCAACATTTAGTTAAATGCTACAAGAAATCGCTTTTGTTTTCATAACACGAATCGGGATTTACATCACGTATCCAATATCTGGAGAGTGCTGTTATTCGGTTCATAAATTCCACTGGTTGTGAGTAATAGAGTCGCCACGTCAGTTTGTCGTCGGCATACGTTATGGTCGCCGCGATATATCATACGCTTACCTACCAGTTAGAACCTTGGCATTCTTGTGTTGGCTCCTACCAGTTAGTTAGAACCACTTTTGTGTTGTCTGTGGAGCGTTGATACAAGGAAACCTAGGTTAGTATCTAGATATCCCGGTATCCTGTCATATCCCTGACATGATACCGGGATATCTAGTGTGGACTAACTAATATTAGTTTTGCTGGATACTGGTTTACCTACTGGCAAGGGACTTGTGTTCGTATGTACTAAAAATTGGTCAAGGTCACTCTTATATCAGCATGTTGGTCTACGTTATATAAAGAAGCGCTTACTGTTTTGTTCTGAGTCAATATAGCTGTGGTAACTATGGAGCAGGGTAGGTAGATAGATTTTAGAAGGCAACACTAAGAGCGTCGATTGAGAGTCGATTCGATTAGAACTCATATGCGTTTACCTACAACTTTTTGCTGAATACCCAATTTGTCTCGAGTGTAATCTACTTTTAACCTAATTGCAATCAAATTGTGAGATAAACCCGCAGGTCCCGCCCATAAAAATAGCGGACTTGAGGCCCAGATCTAGAACAAAAATCTGTTCTGGCCGATAATCTAATCCAAAACCAAGGCACGTACGTCGAACTAATTACTGCGCTACATGGGTCTTAAACTAAATTGTATCATACTATACCTACGCATAAACAGCGTACACTACTGTCACAAGTAACCTGTGTCATGTACATGTCACTTTAAAGTGACGTAGTGTGCTCGAACATGACGTAGGCACCACAGCGTAGCGAACTGAAGTGACGCGAGGGTATGTTGGCTGTTGAATTGTGGCTTACAGCTATTTATGCGCCTAAGTAGAGCGTGTGATCGCGATGTTATTTTAGTATATAACTCACGCACTAGGAGGGCTTGAATCTTTGACATAGACGTAGATGAATCTCACGGCGTTTTACAACAACTGAGGTTACTTTAGTTGCATTCAGAGCGTCAGTGACCGGGCGGTCGAGTATCCAACTCGTAAGCGAGAGGTACCGGGTTCGAATCCCGCTGTGGCCATGTACCAATGACTCTTTTCTGAGTTATGCGCATTAGTTGAATACTAACCGATGCTCTTACAGTGAGGGATAACATCGTGATGAAACCTGCAAATTCAGGCGACTGAATTTGTAACCATGATTAAATCTGGTCAGGTTAGGTTAGGTTTGGTTAGGTTAGGTTAGGTTAGGTTAGGTTAGGTTAGGTTAGGTTAGGTTAGGTTAGGTTAGGTTAGGTTAGGTTAGGTTAGGTTAGGTTAGGTTAGGTTAGGTTAGGTTAGGTTAGGTTAGGTTGGGGTGCTGGGTCGGGTAACCTCCTCGTGTGCCCGGTTTGCTATTGGTCCCTTTGGGTTACGACCCGGGGGAAGAGTAGCATGACCGGGACGGTGCACCCTGGGCGCTTGGTTATTAACTTTCCATAAGGGATTTTGGTAGCCAAGTGGCAAATAACTCGACGACGCTTCTCCCTCCTCCTCTGCTTTCAGAGGAGCCGAGAGGGGAGCCGGCCCTCTCTCGTCGCCTGTTGGCACTTGAGATGAGGGTCGACCGGTCCTCTTCTGTCGCCGTTTGGCACTTTGCGGGGAGACCTGGAATGGAAGGATAGGATGTGGGGGTTCGGTGAGTCGTGCTGTCGCGACAACCGGACAGACTTCACCCCCGTTCGATCCCGTAATCCGGCGCATACCAGGTGTTGTGGTCATGTCTCGCAGCCTGGGGCCGGGCCGGGGGCCTTACCTTCGTTGGCTGGGCCACGAGGAAGGACAACCTCTCTAAACTACCCAACAGTAGAAGTTGTAAAAACCGGGGGGGTTTTGGGCAGCCCTACTTTAAACCCTGTATGTTAAGTCCTGGGGCCCCCGGAATGAGCGTCACCCGGGGGTTCTCACGCTTGCATCGGCTCTACTCGTGGGAATCAAATGTCTTTGAAATTATCATATAAAAATAAAACTACTGGTGTGCCTGAGAAAGGCGGTGATGATGTAGTGCCCGCGAAGGGCGGCGCAGATGTCGAGCCCGCGAAGGGCGGCGCAGATGTAGAGCCCGCGAAGGGCGGTGTCACCACACGAAGTAGGAGCAGGTCTTGCCGCTCGCCCTTAGTGGTGCTGGAGCGGCCACCGCCCCAGGCGTTAAATAAACTTGGTACTGTAGAGTCAGATTTCGACTCACAGTCCATCACGTCAGTCGCTACCGGGAATAGCATGGCGCAGTTCTCCCGGGAGCGTCGATATGAAGAAGATGCGACCAGCAATGTTAGCAGCGTGTCTCGGTCGTTTGCTATACAGCCTGGAATGAGCTCTGCTGACCCCTTTGTAAAGGACGGTCGCAACGCAAACACAGACGGTGTTGGCGAGGTGATTTTTACTGATGCATCCGATATGGACATCGTAACTGAGGGGGAGGTAGAAAGACGTGGTAATCTTACCCGAAGTCTAACCACGCCTAAGAGTCGGCGGGGCAATAGAGCCAGTAATGAGAGGCGTGAGTTGCGTCGTGAAGGCCGCCGCATTTATGAAAAGCGGACTGAGTCACCACGTGCACAACTCAAGACGGCGGCCACCAGCGCATCGTCGGAATCGGAGGATAGTCAGCGTAGGCATAGTGGGTCGGTAATGCTATCGTCTCCGAAAAGGTGCTCACCGCCCAAGACTTTCCGGAAGCGCCAGCTCCCGAAAAGCGACCTAGCTATGAGCGATGCCGGGACGAGTGAGGACTCAGCGTCAGCCCCTAAGGCAAAGCCCAGGAGACTGCACGGTGCTGCTGGCTTTTCGGGCGAATCAGACTCGGGTAAGGAGCGACCATCGGCGACGCCCAGCCCAGCGACGACACGCAGAGGTCGAGGCCAACCCCCGACCGCTTTCGAGTTCACAGTTCAAACAAAGAACGCCCTCGAAAAACAATTAGAAGAGGAAATTAACGATATGGGTGAAAAGGCCCGTAGAGACTGGCAAGCGCAAGCAGCGCGGGTGGCTGCCGGCGGACCTCCCCTCACAGTGATCGAGTTAACCGGTCGGGTGAAAACCGCAGCCAACTCGATAGAGACAGTTGCGCTGAAATCAAAACACCTAAAGGGTACCTCTGTTCGCAGCCTCAAAGAAGCTGTTGCCTGTATGCGGGATGCTGCAGATATGCTAGATGGTCGGACCGCCACTGAGGAGGTGAAAATACTGCGGGCGGAAAACCAGCGTCTCTACTTGGAACTCTCCGAACTCCGTAAGGAAGTTGAGCAGCTCAAATTAGATAGGAGGGCAGGAGAACAAACCGTCCCTACCCCTATAGCCCCTGCTTCTCAACTTCAGGCTGGCGACCTGGAGCAGATATGCCGAGTCGTCATGTCCCAGGTGGGGGATATGATGAACGCCAGGTTGGAGGCGCTCCAAGACCGGCTCTTGCCGGAAAAGCGCATCCGGCCTCCATTGGCCTTCGATAAAGTGGTTACGGCAGCCCAGCAACAGCGAGCTGTGGCGGAGGAGAATCCAAATATGAGCAACGCGGCCTTCTTTCCTCCTCTCCCATCACCTGGAATTATGGAGAAAAGCAGGATGGCGAAAAGAGGTCGGAAATCGCAGCCAAGTGTTTCTTCGGCTCAAGTATCGCAGCCGGCGCAATCCCTTAATTCTACTCCGATGAGACCTGCCCCTATGGAACCGTGGACAATGGTCACCACGAAGAAAAAGAGAAAAAGGGCAGCGGAGTCTGCATCGAGTAACACCCCGAAGCAGACCAAATCCAGTAAGGCAAAAAAGAAGCCCAAGCTGCGTCCACCGCGCTCATCGGCGGTGCTATTGACGCTGCAGCCTGAGGCGAAGGACAGGGTAACTTACGGGGATATCCTCCGAGAGGCTAAATCTAAACTCAATTTGTCCGACCTCGAGATTACGGCTCTCAAGTTCAGGAAAGCGGCAACTGGCGCGACTCTCATAGAGGTGCCTGGTGCCACTAGCTCGGAGAAGGCAGATAATCTAGCCAAAAGATTAACCGAGATATTAGACCCCGGTGTGGCTCGGGTATCTAGACCAGTTAAGACCGCTGAGCTACGCATCTCCGGGCTAGACGAGTCGGTGTCTGTGGAGGAGGTCTCGGCCGCTGTAGCCCGAGACGGGGGATGTCCGACGGATGTCGTGAAAACCGGAGAAATTCGGTGGGGTCTCAACGGGATGGGTACGGTTTGGCTTCGCTGCCCAGTCAGTGCAGCTAAAAAGCTGGCGGATAAAGGCCGGATACTAGTGGGATGGGTATCCGCCGCTATAAAACTGCTAGAAGCCCGCCCGCTACGCTGTTACCGCTGCTTGGAAACAGGCCACGTGCGGGAGCGGTGCAGTTGTGCAGAAGACCGCAGTGGGCTGTGCTACCAATGCGGAGAGCCGGGGCATAGAGCGGGCCAATGTATGAATGCGGCTCATTGTACACTCTGCGCCAAAGCTGGGAAAACGGCCAGTCATAGGCTTGGGAGCGCCTCTTGCTCTCCACCAAAAAATAGGAGGAAAACTGTCGCTGAATCCGTGACTCAGCAACTGACCCACACCAATGTGCCTGCTGTTCGGGCCATGGAAGAGAGGGCTGTAGAAATGGAGGAGCAATAATGGCCCTCCAATTTCTGCAAGCGAATCTCAACCACTGCGCTGCAGCTCAGGACTTGTCTTATCAAGTCATGGCACAGTGGTCGATTCATGTTGGAGTGTTCGCAGAACATTACTACCTCCCTCCCGGTGGTAACTGGGTAGAAGACGACCTGGGACTAGTGGCTATTACTTCCCAGAGTAACAACGGTGCACTTTCGTTCACACGACAGGTCAGAGGGAAAGGCTACGTGGCAGTATGGCTGGGCAATCTTGTGGTCCTGGGAGTATATTTCTCTCCGAACCGCGCTCTCGAGGAATTCGAAAGGTACTTGGACGAGATTGGGCGCTTTATTCGTCTGTGTTGCCCGCAAAAAGTGCTTGTTGTTGGAGACCTGAATGCCAAGTCAATGGCTTGGGGTTGCCCTGCGACAGATGCTCCTGGGGAGGTACTGGAGGAGTGGGCCACCGCCACGGGTCTCTCGATCGTCAATACAGGATCGGTCGACACGTGCGTGCGACGACAAGGCGGCTCAATAGTAGACGTTACGTTCGCGAGCACCGCTCTAGCACTCCGTGTCCGGGACTGGGCTGTGTTGGATGACGTCGAGACAATGTCGGATCACCGGTATATCCGGTTTAACGTCTCCGCTCCCTCTACAACAAACCCGAGTAGCCCAAACCAAACTCCCCCACGAGAGGTTGGCCCGAGGTGGGTTTTGAAGTGCCTGGACAAGGACTCTTTGGACGCTGCGGCCGTTGTACAGGCCTGGCTCCCTGTGCCGGACGGCCCAGTGGAGGTCGACACTGAAGAGGGTTGGTTTAGGGAGGCCATGTCGAATATTTGCGACGCGGCGATGCCCCGAGCCAGACCACGCCCTCCGAGACGATGGGTGTACTGGTGGTCCAATGAAATTGCGCAGGTTCGAGATGCATGCACCGTTGCGAGACGCCGCTACACCCACTACCGGCGCAGGCGCCGTCGCGACGAAGCCGCTGAAGATGCTCTTTATGCCGCCTACAAGGAAGCTAAAAAGGCCCTAAATATAGCCATCCGAGAGGCCAAAGCACTCAAGCGCAAGGAGATGCTCGCGACCCTCAACGACGATCCATGGGGCCGCCCGTATAAGAAGGTGAGAGCAAAACTCCGTCCTTGGGCACCACCGGTTACTCAGAGCCTCCAGCCAGAACTGGTGGCTGAGATAGTGGCGACACTCTTCCCCCAGCGGGATGAACACCCCTCCCCGCTTTCAGAAGAAGCACCAGGTGGCTCGGCTCCTGAAATCTCGGAGGGAGAGATGGACGTTCTTATTCACCGGCTTAAGAGTAGGAACACCGCTCCAGGCCCAGATGGCATCCCCGGGCGGGCGCTGGCTCTAGCGCTTAACGAGTTAGAGCCGAGGCTCAAGCGATTGTTTAATGCCTGCCTTGCCCAGGCTAAAGTACCGTCCGCTTGGAAAATAGGCAAACTGGTGCTTATTCCAAAGGAGGGAAGGCCAGCGGAAACTGCGTCTGGCAATAGACCAATCGTTCTGCTTGACGAGATCGGGAAGTTGTTTGAAAGTGTGCTTGCAGACCGTCTCGTCAAGCACCTGGAAACAGTGGGTCCCGACCTCTCCGACAACCAGTTCGGGTTTAGAAGGGGTCGATCAACAATAGACGCGTTGCTGCGAGTCAAGGAGTTGGCTCAAGATGCAGTTGTCCAGGGTGAGGTTGTTGTAGCAGTGTCTCTAGACATCGCCAATGCCTTCAACACCCTCCCTTGGAGCTGCATCAGGGAAGGGCTTGAATACCATGGGGTGTCTCTCTACCTGCGCCGGGTGATAGAATCCTATCTCACCGAGAGACACGTCATCTTCCCGGGCCAGAACGAGTGGGGGCGCTGGCCGATGACATGCGGCGTTCCGCAGGGGTCAGTCCTCGGGCCGCTCCTGTGGAATATAGGATATGATTGGGTCCTCCGTGGAGCCAATCTTCAGGGTGTCGCGGTCACGTGTTACGCAGATGACACTCTTGTTACCGCCAGCGGACGGACATATCGGGAGGCAATTCTGCTAGCGACAGCTGGGGTCGCCCAAGTCGTTGCTCGAATACGGCTCCTGGGCTTGGAGGTTGCACTGCACAAGTCCGAGGCCATAGCATTCCATGGGCCAAGGAATGCACCTCCGCCCGGCGCTGCTATCATCATTGGGGGGACCCGCATTAATATATTGGCCTCTATGCGGTACCTAGGCCTAACACTAGACGGGCGATTTACCTTTAGGGAGCATTTTCGCCGTCTTGTCCCCAAGCTGGTCAAAACTGCAGGGGCCTTAGGTGGATTACTCCCAAATCTAGCGGGACCAGACGGATCATGCCGTCATCTCTATACGGGAGTAGTGCGATCCATGGCGATGTACGGGGCACCCGTATGGCATGACGCCCTAACCGCCCAAAACAGGACCCTCTTGCGGAGACCGCAGCGGGTCATGGCGGTCAGAGTAATAAGAGGATACCGCACTATATCATTCTCGGCGGCGTGCGTGCTGGCAGGAACCCCGCCCTGGGAATTAGAGGCGGAGGTTCTCGCTGGCGTATACCACTGGCGCTTGGAGGCGCGCGACAGAGGGGACTTACTGGCGCACAAAGAAGTGCAGGCGCACCGGGAGGCTCTAAACAATGCATTGATGGTGGTATGGGAGCAGACGCTTCAAACGCCATTTGCTGGACAGCATACTGTCGACGCCATTCGGCCTGTGCTAAAGCACTGGGTCGAACGAAAAGAGGGAGCCCTCTCTTACAGGCTAGTGCAGGTGCTCTCATCACATGGGTGTTTCGGAGAGTACCTGCATAAAGTGGCACGTAGAGAGGAGACGACAGCATGCCATGCGTGTGGTTGCGCCGTAGATACGGCGCAGCACACGTTGGAAGAGTGCCCCGCCTGGGCGGAGCAACGCGCGACGCTTGTCGCAGCAGTGGGGGCCGACCTCTCGCTGCCAGCTGTGGTGAAAGCCATGGTTGACAGCGAGACGTCATGGAAGGCCATGCTCTCCTTCTGCGAGGCCGTGATATCGCAGAAGGAAGCGGCGGAGAGGGCGAGGGAGGATGACATTCTCTCGGACCCGATCCGCCGCCGGAGAACTGGGCGACGGCGGCGCGATCATGCGCGCTACCTTCCCCCATAACGGGACCTCGGACGACAGACTTAGGGGCCGTTTGTCGTCCACGTGAGAGGCCCCGAGTAGGCGGTACGGCATGTCGAAGTATCCCGGCACGCCACCGCATCGAGCTGGTTTGGGAGTAGACCAAAATTTACTCCCCGAGTTCGGGCTTGCCCAAGCAAGCACCCGCTGGCCATGGTTGCGGACGAATGCAGATGCATCCTGGGACCACGGCCTCCTGACTGGGAGCCCCGCATAACCCGCTCGCTCCCCTGGCGGGCGGGTACGCGTAAATGCGTTTCCCCAAGTAAAAAAAAAAAAAAAAAAAAAAAAAAAAAAAAAAAAAAAAAAAAGGGTGGGTTAGGTTGGTTTAGGTTAGGTTAGGTTAGACTGAACTGTAATTATCTGACCTGCTAAACCCTGAATCATGGTCAAGGCGGACCCCGGGCCCTAGTGCGCGAGAGCATAACCGGGACTTCAACGCCAAGATGATGATGAAACAGCCGTATTGAATACTGTGCGTTCACTTAGCAGACGAGCACTGTGAGAAGAAGAGCTACTTAGACAAGTATTGTTGGTGAATATGGGTTTAAGTTTAAGTATTTTTAGCCTCCGACGAAAAAAGAGGGGTGTTATAAGTTTGACATGTATCTGTGGCTTTGTGTGTCTGTCTGTGGCATCGTAGCTCCCGAACGGATGGACATATTTGGATGCGGTTTTCTGATTTTGAAAGCCAGTTTAATCGAGATGGTTCTTAGCTTTGTTTTGATAAAATCGGTTAAATAGGTTAGAAAATATTTGAGTATTAGTTAACTTGGTCGGGGGTTAATCGACTTCTCTGTCGGTGATTTATTTATTTATTTATTTCACAGTTTTACAGCATATAAAATATTATTAAAAAATGTTACATTAATAAGTTGTAATGCCAATTACAAAACTGCAATTTATAATTTCGGTTAAGTTATGATGACTTTTGCTATCCAGATTTTTCTTCCCATACAATGAAATTATCCTTACATCCGCATTACTTTTTGTGTCGTTACTCATTTTCACTGCATGCAAAAGGTTTGACTCAGCTTCTCCGAAACGTAATCACGCACAGCTGCCAGTAAAGTAATCCTACTGGCTAAACAATGGCGTAAAGTTTTGACTCAAATTTTTAAACTCAGTAGTAAGCACACAAGAGGATATGTCAATACTTAATATGTCAATCTTTCTCATACTAATTTCGACGTAAACGCAAACGCGATAGCAAACCTAGGTAAAACCGAAGCAAAACTTACACTCAGCCCTCTGAAATAGAGCTCATGTAGGTACTGCACTAAAACTGAAAATTGAACGCAAAATTAATATTTACAAATAAAACTTTGTTGCTTATCATAAAACCGGGTTCTTTGAACCCGTTTGTTATGACTACACTGTAATTTCAGCCACAAAATACCCGTAATTACAAAAGGTGGAATGCCAACATTACATTTGGTTCAACAGAAACGCCACAATAGTTTATACGAAACACACAACTGAGAATAATTACCACGTGGTAATATGTGCAGTGTTGTGCAAATGAAAACCATCTGAGCGAAGAATTTACTTGTGAGGATATTCTCGCTAAATTACCGTACCGTGTGGATAGAGTTTGCTGTAATGTAATTAAGTAGCCATGTAGTGGTAGTGTGGAGTTTGACAGTCCAATTCCTATTACTATCCTGCTAGTCTATCTTTACAGGGTGATTTCAAATTGATGATACAGTATGCATGTGCTCGTGATAACAAATAACTTTTGCTATGGCACCAACTATGAAATCGCAGAAAATCAGCAGCTGTTTAAGTTTTAAATTTTGTATGAAACAGCAGATTTTTTTGCGCAGATATTTTTATACCTTACAATTTTTCGTTTGTGTAACTGTAGATAAAAATATTTTTACTCAACTCGCACCAGACAAGTGCACTAAAAACTGCATACAGCGTCTGGTTTAACGAACACTCCTCATGCAATGTTCTGTATTTTAGAGATCCGTAACCGTATGATGCAAGCTCCTAGAATATAATTTAATACCATTTTATAGGTACACTGTATGTGTACCTGTTTTTCATAAGGCTGTATACCTATTTGAAACAGTATTGGTTCTTAAAATTTTCGTTTTATCAAGAATTAATCTTTTTTTTTTATTAATATGTGTTTGACAATTTTTAACTCCGACGAAAAAAGAGGGGTGTTATAAGAGTGATTTGTGTCTGTGGTATCTTAGCTCCCGAATGGGTGGACCGATTTGGATGCGGTTCTCACTATTTGAAAGCCAATTTCTGTCGAGATTCCAAAAGGCGAGAGCTTTGTTTAATTAAAATCGATTATGCGGTTTGGAAAATATTTTAGTATTTGTAAACTTTGTCGAGGGTTATCCAGTTTTTTCTGTAGATTAAGTTATTTGTTTTTACTCTGTTAAATAATAATTGTACTTTGATGTAATAGTATAAACGCTAAAGTATAACAAAAAAAAGTATATTTAAAAACTGGTCAAGCCGGACTTTTTCTTTTATATAAATTCACACAGCGCCATCTAGCCCTAAAGTAAGTGAAGCTTGTGTTATGGGTGATAGATAACTGATATACTACTTATATACTTTTTTAAATACATACTTATTATACATACTACACCCTGATCCGTAACAGAAATTAAATTCATCATTTCAATTTTTGCTCGGCCGGGAATCGAACCCGGGACGTCTGCTTAGCGACCGGCATATTAACCAACAAAACCACTCAGGTCGTCAATATCAAACGCTTACTTGCGCATCAAGTTTTAGAATTTAATACAATTTCACGAATTGCATATAGAGCAACTTTGGTATCACTGTTGTTGTAAGGGTGCTACCAAATCGCTGCAACAGCGCGGGATCGGTGCGTTGTATCCATTACTCCAACGGTGCATTTGGATGCACCCTAAGAATTAATTTGTAATAATTTTCTGTAGATTAATTGTTACTTTGTTGACCAGATAAGTAATGTTCTCAAAATGATGGTGTCCGAAGTGGCAAGAATTAAAGGAGATGTGTGACAAGAATTGTGGATATATGCGAGGCTAAGGACTTATGTCAGGACAGAGAGAAAGTGGCGATCCATAGTCCTTACCACCCCACCTATGGGACAGTGGCGTGAGCTTTATGTATTTATTTATTTAACAGTTTATTGTACACAATAATGATATACAAATAAATATAACAGTATAAAAGACACAATAGGAGCTGCTTATTACTAAAAATATTTTTTTTCCAGCAGGCCTATAGAAGAGAGATGCTAGACTAAAGTAACGCAGATACGGCGTGCACAATTATTAAATATATAAATACAGAAATATGTATTTATATATTCATGTGGATTGATGCATATGAAGGGTTCCCCTTCATATGCGAAATTTCACACTTGACCGCTTTTTTACGTGTTATTTCCCGCACGCGCTTGTGTTGAGGACGGTCGCTCGATTGAAATGCAATTACTCGCCAAGCTTTTCATTCGTTGCGGTTTCATATTAGGCAACTTAATTTGATTATACAACGATTCTGTGGGGTGTGTAATACAGTGGTTTTATGTCAGTTTGCTGCATAGCTTTCTTCGATTTTGTATTAGTTGGGTCCAGATGATAAATATCTCGGTTATATACAGATCGATCATTCAATCAATATATCTTTATTTTAATAGGATACACAGTATAATCTTTCAAACCCCATAAACAAAATATCATTGTCCACCCTTAACAATATTAATTAATCAAATAAGCGCATCGGCATCTTAGAGCCCGTAACGGTTCATTCTATGCATGATCGAGGCATGATTAGTCATGGCTCAAAAGAACCTGAGTCCTGAACTGTAAAAAACAAATGCATATAAAAAAGAGTTTAGAAAAAAATCATCCGTACCTAAAAGTGCCCTAACAAAACCGTGTTAATAAGGAAAAATATTATCTTATTTCATAGTCAGGTACTCAAAATATGACAGAGACATAACATTATTTAACTGCCTTACAGTGGGGGGTACATTCGTCACCCCGTCACGCAACATAATTCATATTTCCAGGTCGGGCCGTCACCCACGTCGGCGACCTCATAAAAACCTCAACCGACACCGCTAACTCATATTAACGTTGGGACACAAACACAGACAAGCCTGTCGCTTATCCCGCCCAGATCTCCCCTTATCTTTTGCCGGCCATCTTTTCAGAAAGATAACCCTAGTTTTATACCCCCATGTACAGCATGAGAGAGATAAAACAAGTAATCCCTAGCCAGGGCTCGCTACGTCGTCTATATCCAAGGAAATCCCCCAAAATACTCTCGCTCGATAATGATTCCTTTATTGCATCCCGCGGATCCTAGCTCAACATTCTTGATTACATTATCTTCTTGGGGGACGTAGTCAGTCAGTATATGTCAGAACTTGGGGGGTCAGGTACAGTAGGGTGTCAAGTGGGGGTGGTAAGTGTAAAACAGTGTATTAAACAGTTTTGTAATAATTGTAAAACATAACTACTTTTACCTGTATCTGATTATAAACAAATGTAATGTACATGTACATACATATAAACGCTGTAAAACTGTGAAATAAATAAATAAAATGAATAATGCACGGTGTAAACACTATTTCAGATAGGAGAGAAGTGGCAATTGGTCCACCGACAACAGTCCAACTCTTAAATTTATGATAATGACATTATTTCAGTAGGTAAGCAGTCAAGTTCACTATATTCCGTAGAGCCATTTAGTGCAACAGGAACAATTTAAAACCCATAATCTATTTATTTAATTTTATTTTTTTATCAATTTATTGTACACAAGAGAACTTAACAAAAAGTGCAGATCAGTTACGACACAACAGGGACTACTTATCTCTAAAAGAAATCTTTTCCAGTAGGGCTAAATCTAAGTCGTAGATAGTGGGTTACTATAAACAGTAAAAATACAGTTTACCTACATTGTTCAAGTTACATAATTATAACTTATGAAATAAATGCAAGCTTAATACAATGTTACATATTTAATATAAAACACTTTTAATTAATCAATCTCGACTTTATTGATCGTTGAAAAATACTTTAAAAACTACAAAAAGTGTCTCCAATAACACACACTACAAAAAGTTTTTCCAATAACACAGATAACACAGAAAATAATCTAAATTAATTTAATTATTTACTAGAGCATTTATCACTTAAGTTTTATGATTTCACAATTTGCCTACACAATATTTTCCCATTACAGTAGACCTTCCACTTGTCCCCCGCCTGGATACATCCCTGTCTGCAAGGAAAACATTGCGGCGACCGCGGTTAAAGAAAATTTATTTAAACTCCGGCAGTGTCGAGTTTATTAAACGAATTATTTTAAACAGTCTTATATTTTTCTATTGTTCGTTCCGGGGTGGAGCATTACTTTCGGTTCCTCTGTTGTTTATTCACTGAGAAAGTTGTGACGTGCTAAGCCTCTAATATACGACTTTCATAGTTATAATATTAAATGGAAACACAGAAAGTGTTTCCTTGACTTAAATGCTTGGAAAGTTGTTTATTATTTTTGTTGTACGGAATATTGTGTTAATATTAGTTTTTTGTGAATAAATACCGAAAAGAATGCTTATTGGAAAAGGTTGCTGTAATGTTTTTCAAATCGATATTTTCAATGATCAAATAAAAGCGACGCGAAATCTAAATCAAATCAAGCGATCGTCATAAAATTAAATAATCACGATTCAAGCGTTAATTATATTTGCATTGGCATAAGTATTTGCATGCATTTGAGTGCATTACAGCCTTTCGTCTTCACTCCGGGCACATTCTATTAGATATGTGCATTTCTAATGCTCAAGGTTCCGTCTCCAGATTGTTCTAAACGTGACTTAATAGAGGAAACATATACGCCACATATATGATGGAATATGTCCGGAATGAGGTGGCAAGACAAAATTTTTTGTTATTTGCGATTTGTGCTGTTAATTGCTTTTTGGTGGGTAATAATAGCTTATTGTGGCCGTGTGGTGTCCGGCAGAGTAGAATAGCACCAACCCCTTACACTCGTGGGTGTCGTACAAGGCGACTAATGTTTTCGGGGCAAAAGATCTAAGCGCCTCCGTAGACTGGAAAATGGGCAGCAGCGTTTTCCATTGTTTTATTATAACACTGCGATCTCCAACCCGCCTGCCGAGCGTGGAGATTATGGCAATAACCTCCCTTTTCGTGGGAGAGGCCCAAAGCCTGCAGTGGACTGTTATGGGTTGTGATGATGATGATGAATAGCTTATTGGCCTTTCCTTTTATAGAAAGGTCAAAGCTTTATATGAGATTGTTAGGCTTAGGATGTCAAGAAGATAATGTTTGTGTTATCTATGTATTTTATTATGTTATACTTGTTGACTTGCGTAATGGAGTCACATTGTCTTCAGACAAAGCTTCTCATAGAAAGATTTAAAAATAGATATATTTGCTTTAACATAAACGATTTCACTAAATCTGATTCTCTTCTATTTTAAAATAACCCGTTCAAACAACAGTAGAGTAATAAAGGGTTGATATATGAGAATATTCGACGTTAAAACTCGCCCAAAATTTATGCGTCAATATCAAAGCGCGTGGCTACAAAAATGTCTAAAGCAAAAAGAGTTACCTGTCCCGTACGTAACCGAATTTTTCAGCCAAATGCATGTGTAAAGGGGACAAAAAATGTGATGTCAACAGTGTGCGAGCGGTGCAGTAATTAGATTCCGGACGCGCTCCGGCCGACAGCAAATTGTCGGTTACATCCGTGACCACCTTTAATCTAGCCCTATGCCTAGGACGGAATTTAGCAGGACTAGAGAGTAACTTTTTCAGAGCGATAAAAAAAATAAAAAAATCGTGTTCCGGTTGTGTTTTCGAGAACAAGGGTCCGGGGTCCGCCTTGACCATGATCCAGGATCTGACATCCGTGACCTTGCTACCACGGGAACCTGACCAGATTGGATCATGGTTAAAAATTCAGTTGCCTGAATTTGTAGGTTTGATCACGATGTTTCCCTCACCGTATGAGCATCGATTAGTATTCAATTAATATACATAAATCAGAAAAGAGTCATTTGTACATGGCCGCAGCGGGATTCGAACCCGGCACCTCTCGCTTACGAGTTGGATACTAAACCGCCCGGCCATCGACGCTCCGACGAACTTTTTAAGAGACAGAAACAGAAACAGAAAGCTAAGTTGAGGGAAAGAGAAAAAGAGAAAGGAAATATTGGAATTACGTGAAAGAAAAACAGGAGACAGGAGAGAGGAGTGGCGATTGCTCCAGCGCCAATATCCATACTTTTAAATTTATGATGATGATGAAAGAACAATATTCATAATACTCTCTCCTGCGACGATTCGTTTGATCTAAGAGAGAGAGAGAGAGCGAATTAATTATTGATGTGCTAAGTGGTAAGAGGAATTGTCATCATTTCAGCGAAGGGCTGCCAAAAGGGCAATACATATTTGTAACAGGAAGTCAGTTTCATTTACAGATTTAAGGCATCTCAAGTTAGTTCTGACAGTGGCATTAGCAGGAGCTGTTTGAAGGGTGTAAAAAACGTTTAGATAAATATATAGAATAACCTAAATATAAATATAAAGAGTAAAAGAGCATTATCTCTCCCTTTGTTTTCCATAGTAGGTATATATATCTATAATATATACCTACATTATAGATATATATACCTACTATGGAAAACATACATACAACATGGAGTAATATACTCGTATATGTATGTATATAATATTATGTATGTATAATAGGTGTTTATCAATATCTACCGTAGTAAGTTTAAGTGTACACTTTTAGTACCTGCATTTAAGTTAAAACTGTTCCTATGACTCCAAGGTTTGCTGGTAGAAAACTCAATTAATGAGTTAAGCTCGCCTTTGTACATCTCTGTTACTGTACTGTATAATTATGTCATATTTGTGTACAATAAAGGATAAAGAATAAATAACCTAATTGACAGAAAAACGAGTGAGAACCCCCGACCGAGTTTGCATTTACTCAAAGAATTTCAAAACTAGTGAACAGATTTTAATAAAACAAAACTATTAACCATCTCGATTGAACTGCCTTTCATATAAAGACCGCATCGAAATCGATCAATCTGTTAGGAGCTACGACGCCAAGACAGACACACACCGCCACACATATACAGAGCCACATATACACAGGTACACAGATACACACGTCGGGGGTAAACCCCTTTCTCATGTTGCTCCCTCTGCCTATACTAATATTATAAAGAGATTTTATATTTTTGTTTGTAATTAATAAACTCAAACACTACTAGGTAGATATTAAATATTCTTTCAATAATAGGTAGCTACGTTTTTCCAATTTTTATACTGGACAATTAAAAGTGTCCCGCGGGAATGTTGAATATTTACAGAGATCCGAAATGCGCGTGGGTGAAAGCCGCCGGGAACGGTTATAAGTAAAAATAATCATGGTCCGTTACATAAATGTTTTGTTAAAAACTGTCCCGGAGTGCAAATTGGCTCTCGAAACTGTTTAACCAGTTTCAGGGTCCCGCTAGGATTCGACCTGAACCCTGGAAGTAGTCTATTGAGCTTGGTCAATTGGCTAGTTGTGTTTCGTATTTACTCACATGCGTGCTACAATGACGACAGCGAACTGGCCAATGTGCATTATTTACCTCAGACATATGCTTTGCAGAAACACAGAAACATCGAAACATTTGCATTTATTACCTAACCTAACGAGAATATGATAAAATACTAAGCCATAACAGAACAAAGAAAACATAAGCCAGATATGATCGGGGCAAGGCGAATTCGACCGATGCCCTTACCATTTAGAATACAAACAGACAATCAGTCGTAATGTTTGATACGAACCGTCTCTCGGGACAAACATTTTATATCAAGCAGACACAATTTCCATCAAAGAGAACTCCACAAGTTTCCTCCGATGACGTATATCTCTGTTATTTTTATCAGGAAACCGTCTGGTGCTGTTTGTTCGTTGTTTACGTAAACAGTCAAAACAGAATGTTATCAGAAATGAGTCGTAGATATAAATCACCGGTAATCTTGTTTTCCTTCTTGATCGACCGATGTTTTTGCATCTAATAGGAAGGATTTCGTTTTAGGGAACGTCCTCATTTGTTACACTAGGAAAGAGGAATGATAACTACTAAGTCATAATTTCGCCTCTTTCTAAGCAGTACTTACTGCTAGCTATTGCCCGCGACTTCGTCAGCGAAAAATTCGGTTATAACGTTCCGAACCCGTTACCGCAAGAAGCACATTGAATTTCGAGATAAATTATAGGCTATGTGCTATTCTGGACTATAAGCTAAAGTGCTGCCAAATTTCATCAAAATTCGTTCAGAAGTTTTTGCGTGAAGAACTAACATACATCCAACCTTGCATCCTTACAAACTTTCGCAATTATAGTATTAGTAACCTATGAATTTGTATTAACAACAATGTGCTTTTAATTGCCAATACGATCCTGCTTAAGTAAGACGATATTCAGAACTCAAATAAATTCGGCCTTTTCGACAAAGGCCCATTTACCTAGTTCAGCGGCCCGGTAGCTGATATTTAAGCGAGCCCCTAGAGAAATCATTATGGCCAGTCCTGATTCTTAGATTGCCATTTAAGGGAATGTCAGGTAATTTCGACCAAGCAATTAGAAAGGGAAAAATGCTCGCGTAATTATTTCCCATTTCCCAGACACTGCATTAAGGGGAAAAGATGGATGGATATTTTCCTCCCAGCAATTATAAATCTGCTCTGTGGGGATTTGAAAAACTGATTTTTAATTTAACGCTAATATTGCGTATATGGAATATATCAGTAATCGTAGAAATAAAGGAGTTGAATCAATTACCTGTGTTGGGAGCGTACTAAACTTTATTTTTGTTGCTAGCTTCAAATACTGAGAGAATAAAATGTTGAAATATATTTTTCATCAGTGATAACAATATGGTAGACTGGGGTTACTCTAATTAGCGAGGAGACATTGATCACTTAGTTATCTCTATTAATGAAGTATTATTTTCATGCAAACAAAACATGTCATATATGTGACAACACTGATTAGTGAATATACCGAAAATCAGCAATCTTTATCTTAAAACTTAACAGAGAAAAGAAAGTGATCAAGATCCTTCCCGCAAATCAAAGTATCACCAGTCCACGGTACATCATGGAATAATAGGAGAAAAAAGATGATCGTTGAATTGGTAAGCCGTCTGATACGAACCCATTTCCTTAGTATAAAATGTCACATTCAACTTTCAACGTCGGAAACGAACGCAAAATAAAACGCAACGATCAGTAAAATATACAAAGACATCAAACGTTATTGAGAAATAATCAGAAATTTCCAATGATAGCGATGCGGAGTTGAATATTTGTGGCTGTGTGCCGAAGTTTCCTTTACCCGGGCACTTTCATCCGCCAAAGGTATAAATTAGATCTCCTATCTTTACCGAACTCGGTACAGAAAAGTTTCCTATCTGGCTCGACGGTTTGTTTTACGACACTGAAGCCGCTGCGTAAATTGAAAAATAAGACCGCACACAAATCTTCGTAGATAATAGAAATAATACCAATTTATATGAACGATACCAATTTATATCGGTGTCACGTCGTGCGGCTTACCGTGGTCTCGGAGTTGCTGTAAACGAATTTAGCAACTCCAGTTTTATTTTCTTCTTCTGCGGGAAACTTTAAAGGTTTCTAAATTGTGATTCTTAAGAAAAATACCAAGATACGCTTTCTCAGTTTGTTTTTGTAATGTTGTAGGTAAATATATGAGTTGGTTAAGTTTGTTTACTAGATAATTTTAGGTAACTATGGTAGAGTATTAAGTTGTGAATCGTTCTACAGGTTTAGAATGAAACCCTCCTGATTCCTTTGTAACGATATAAAGTACCTACATATTAAAAAAAAGGGATTAACGTAAATAGAATTCTAAGTACGGCATATTTACATTAGACTTGAAAAAACAATTTCATAAGATAACTTGGCGTTCTGCTGAGAATGGAACTATAATTGACAGACAGCAGCTCCCAATCTTTTTAAGTTGCTATAGAACTCCATAGTCAACTTCCATACTCAGCTGCTGTGCAAATTTATCTTGCTAGCGTTCTATCTTTATTATAATTTATGACTGACCAGTTTTGTCGATCACTGAAATATGTGGGTTAAAGGTATTAAATGTAGAAACTATGATACAGTATACCAGCCAGAGTATCATTAAGTACAAATTGGTCAAAGAAAAGTTCCGCTTCATCTAGATTGTCCGCGCTAACACTACTTTAGAAGACAATGTTTTGAACAACATTGTAAGTACACACCGGATATCTCTTTGTTCGGAACTGTCGACGAGTCTCCCAAGGTAAGTTTTATAGCTCCCACAAAGGAAGGGTCTAAGAGATCTCGAACGAATAATCTTATTTTAAATTCAAACAAAAGCTGAGTTCGACAAACGCTAGCGACTTTTCAAACACAATTTGCAAGGAGGTGTGAAAAACGCTTATGCCAGACCGAACTAATCAGAGTTGATAGTAAAAATAAGATGTAATTTCAAATTATTGTGGTTTTCATTTCAACCAATTATTATTATGATTTATTTTCTTAACCTTAGCAAGTGGTAATTAAAGTAGGTACGAAAGATATTATTGTAGAAACCATTTAAAATAAATACCTAATTTAACTTTGGTCAGTCTCGCGGTAAGTTTTATATTTTTCTATTTAAAGTAAGTTTGATTAAAATCTGTTAAATATCTACTTTTCTTTAGATAGTATCCATTACTATATTTATTTTAGTAACTAATAATCTAAATCCATAATTTCATATACACTCAAAAACTTTGGCGTTTGGTGGTAGGATAGAAATACTCGTAATAAATAAATTAAACAAAATTTTGGAAGGGCTACCTCAAGGAACTATTTTGGGACCATACCTTTTACGTATGCTATGTACTTTTTCATAATGTAATGTTATGTGTAAGTCTGATTTGCAGGAGCCCTGATACCCATGTCACAAGTTAACCTTAGTTTGTATGTTAGCAGTTCTACCTAAGCTTCTATCGTACTTACAACTAAATGTCCTAAGTATTCCCTAAATGTGATTGATATACTATGCCCTGTTTGTGCTACAATAAATCCACTGGCTGTCATCTCGTTATTTCTACGTCCTCGGCTGGGCCGTCCCGTCTAACAGATTTAGTCGCGTTCAAAGGTCTACAATTTATTTTACCACATTGAATTTCCTCGGTCTCGGATGCCAGAACAAATATTTTGCACTTAACCGCTTGGAATTGTGTTGGATGCACAAAGGGGGCAGCGTTTGTTACCGCTGTCGGCTTTGTATGTGTGCCTTCGCAATTGTATGCAATGTGACAGTGATGTTTATCGGGGGCTTGTTTTCTTTGGTGCCCTTTGGTTATTGTCCGACTACACCAGTGCAGCTATAGTGGCTATTCTTTAGTTATATTATCAGCTAGTCATTGCTAATATCCTTTTTAATCATTTAATCATTTGTGGTACACAGGTTATACAGTTGTTAGGTACAGTTTAAGTAGAATGGAGCCTCTGCGACCTGCCATCGGCATACAAATTTTAGAAATATTAACAAATTTACGAATTTAAATAATGTCATTAATCAAAAATTGATACTCATTTACAAATATTTCAAATTATTCATTTTAAGCATTATAAAAACATCACTATAAAATTTGACTTTCACCTATTCAATGTTATTAATAATTTAAAATGTCAACAGTAGATAGTGTCAATAATAATTCAAATGTCAATAAAAAACATAATGTCAATTAATATTAAAAAATTGATTAAAAGTCATACTAAAATAAATAATTAAATTTAACCATAAATTATTAACAATATCCACAATTAATCAACAAGTCAAAATAATGAAAATCCAATTACAAAATAATGTCAAAATAAATTCAATAGCATTACAAATTGTCATTTAATCAGGTACATTTACTGAAAGAAAAAATTATTTATGTTCCTTACATGCCAAATAGAACTCTTCAACCGTATATAACGCTCTTTCGACAAGAAAACTGTATAGCTGTCTCTTAAAACTACTAAGAGTCTCTGCGTCGCGAATCGTTTTTGGGATAACATTTGGGGTAACTTGTTTAGAGGTTACGAATATTAAAGAATGTATCTCATAACAGTGAACAAGCCGTGTGATGTCCGCCAGAGAATATCACCAATCCCTTACACTCGTGGGTGTCGTACAAGGCGACTAATGTTTTCGAGGCAAAAGCTAAGAGTCTCCGTAGACTGGAAAATGGGCAGCAGCGTTTTCTATTGTTATATATATGTATGTAAATTGTAACTTTATTACCTTTTGAAGACTTTATTGTAATCATCGTAGTTTTAAGTTTGCTGCGCTTTTGCGCCATTTACCGTTGTAAATCTAATCTGTGCACGCTGCTAGCCAATAGTAGCGCGTATATAATTCCAAACCAATGGGAATCGAATATGTCAAGTGCTTTTGCGAGGAAAGCGCGTTGCTTGGGCATCGCTGCGGGGCGGCAGGACGCCCGCGCCGGACGCCGCTAGTATTGAAGAGGCACGCGCGCGAGAACACGGTGTATCTACCTAATATTTGTTTACAACAATATACAATATACGTTTATTATTTTCACAATACCCTAGCCCGAGAACACATAATGAGTGAAAACGCTCATGATTCGATATATATAACAGTGCGATCTCCATCCCGCCTGCCAAGCTTGGTTATGGCAATAACCTCCCCTTTCGTGGGAGAGGCCCTAAGTCCTCCAATGTCCTGTTATGGGCTGTGATGATTATGATTTCATAACAAGTTTCCGTGGTGTGGTTCAATTAGTGTCCCGGTTGTGGTTTTGCTCGTGAGGACCCGGGGTCCGCCTTGACCATGATCCAGGATATGACAGATGAGGTAATTACAGACAGAAGCCGACTAAAGTATCAAACTCATTTTTTTTGCCTTGTGAAACTAAAACAAAATCGTATCATTAGATATTCTGTACTGAAAGGAAGAAATAAATTTCTTCAAAATCCTTGCTCATATTGAATAGAAATTTGACGCAAAATCGCTCTTCTTGGCGAAACATTTACAAGCGAAGCAACGGCTATAGTTGTTTGCCCTCGTAAACAAAAGATTGTTGATGATTTATATCCGGTCACTGGCGAAACACGATCTGTTGCCATATTTTCCTTCTGGCTCCTCTGCCTTGAGGGGATAATAGGGAATTGGGGATAAAAGTGTACATTTACAGTATTAAAAGAGGATAAAAGAAAACGCGAAGTATCTTGTGATGAGAAAATATCAGTTACTACAACATACTGAACGGACATTTTAAAGTAAAATTATACTAATTGGAATATCGTTACATATCGAAAACTTATAATTTTATTGTTTGATGCCAAGCTGCATAAGGTAGAATTACTTGTCTAAATCTTTACGTACTTTACGTAACTCTATCTGTCTATTATGCTTTCACGGCTAAACCATTGCATCGATTTTGACGAAATTCGGTACGGAAATAGTTTAGCACCTGAGAATACATAATATGTATTCTTATGTATACATAATATGTATTCTCAGGTGCATCAGGTGCATGCCGGTATGTCTATATTATAGAGGCTACGTTTTTTTCCTCTATACTCGCGCCATATATTTCCCGAACAATTTATATAAAATATATCACACCCCGTTTGAGGGATAATGTAACATAGTTTCAGGCATGAATTACCTATATCATGTTAGTGCTCACTATGAACCGCGTTCGGCATTATAACATAACATAAGTGCATGAATCGTAGATGCGTGATAGGTTCATCTTTCTATCAGGTGGGTTGTTGGAATTTTTTTACTTATTGTTGGAAGTACAATGAAGAGCACTACCTGCTGAGAAGTTTTGCATTGAGGCAATTATCGATATCGATCTATCACGTGTAAGACTCATTGTTGCATATCGGGCCTCTGTAGTTAGGTACTTATTAGACTAGGGCGACCGTTGATGGCGTCTATCGTTTCTTCGAACTCATATAATTCGACTATGTTTATATAAAAGTAAGAAGACCGTGCTGTAGTCAGTTCTGTAGTCAGTTCAAGTAATACGAAGATATAAGATAAATAATAACGCAAGTATTTTCACAAGTGATTGTATAGAGGTTTTTAATGCTAATCAACAGTTTGTGAAGTATCAGTTGAGTTTAAATGGTGTTTGGACCCAGTTTGATTACTAAAATCTACTTTGAATTGTGTTTTTATACTTGAATTCAAGAAAGCGGTAGAAAATGAGAAAATCACATAGAATATCAACACAATATAGCCCTTGTACAGTACACCAGGAAGTTATGATTTGCAATGCCGACTGGCGAACGTACCAAATTAATAAAGTTAGCACGCGACACAGGTGTTGAATTTCTCGACGATTCAGGGCAAGTTTGCATTAACTGAACTAAGTGTGGAACTTTGACATTTCCAGCCAGTTAGTTACAGATACAAAGGAAGTTGTAAATACGTCTCCAGTTTCGAACAATTACAATCCTTGTTGTGACGGACAAATTGTGAGTATCGGGAGCGCGAGAGCAAAACAATACCTACGCAACTATTTATTAACATTTCGCAACTTTCTAATTTTCGTCGAGGATAACAAAAAATTTTACAGACTTCCGAGAAACAGGACATTCATTCCTGGTCGTGTCAAAATCGTTCTGGGAATATATTGGCTGACACTAACAGAACCCTCAATTGCAAGTGTTGCGGTATAGCCGTACATTCCGGGCCCGGGTCCGCCTTGAGCATGATCCAAGATTTGGCAGATCAGGTAATTACATTGAAGCGACTGCCATTTGACCTCCGTGACCCTGTTGAAAATGGAACCTGACCAGGTTTCATCACGATGTTTTCCCACACTTATGATGTACAAAACTCAGAAAAGAGTCATTAGTGAATAGCGGCAGTGCAGTGGGAATCGCACCCGGGAATAATGTAATTGTACTTAATAACTTACCATATACGCACCTTATTTACTCATTTATCAAAATAATTTACACCTAGTTCTCGCAAGAGACAGTAACAACAAACAGATTATATTTCGACAAAAATGAACAGGAAAATTATTATTTTAAGCAACAAATAAAAAGCAGCTAACCTAAACAAATTCAACGGTGGAACAAATGAAAGACAAATTTCTAATTTCCCTGGAGAGCTACGACTAATTAACCATGACACGAATTAAAATGAAAAATTGCTATTCTTTCTCCAAGAAACTTTATCGAATATTGTAAAGCAACATTAGCTATGTTGCTATACAATATTCGATAAAGTTTGCACTTAGACAAAATCTATTGCCTATAAAATATTTTTGACCCATAAAATTGAATGCAAATAATGAATTATAATAGCTAATAGTTGAACTGTTTATTTACACTAATAATTTAACACAAACGCAGCAGAATAATAAATATTCATTAATCTAAATTTTATATCTAAATGATAACATCTGAAATATATTGAAAGACCGTTGAAGAAGAAGAAAAGGTTGTATTCACTTTCATTATTTTTTTTTAAGTTCAGTCACTTGACTCAGAGCACGTACCGCCATAATGCGATTTCGAAAGGCCAGCTCTCGAATGAATTAGTATTTACAATGGGATAGAAACTTGTCTAAGAAATCAATCAATCAATTTGGTAAATAACAAGAAAATTAAGAAATCATCTTTTAACCTACCACCATAAACGAGGATGCAGGTCTGTACCTGTTTAAAATTAAACATATAGTGCACTTTCCGGAGTGCTAGAAAGCTGAAATTGAATATGCTGTACAACATAGCGTTCTCCAAGAAGGGGTGAAAAGGTTTTTACGGGGTCGGCAGCGCGTGGATGATGCCCCTGGTATTGCAAACTTCCATAGGCTGGGGTGACTGCTTACTGCAGTTGATGACAAGAAACAATGCGAAACAATTGAAGACGTTTGCGAGATTAGATGATGATGACGATGATGATGAGATAGGACACACCCTAGCGACAGTTACCGCTTACCGTCTGGTTGGTTGCCTGCTCGTTTATCACAGTAAACAACATAACTAATCACAAATTGCTCAGTTAAATCTTAGTTTTCATTTATTATTCCTATTTACTTACTTTGCTGGCTCAGCGACCAGAAGTAAATCTTGGCCTCTGCCGTAAAGATTTGCCGCTGGTATTCAGGCTTATTTGCACCCAATTAACAAATCCTTGTTCTTTAATTGTCTGAAAAATACAGTTTCAGTTTTCATTACGCCATTCCCGTACACAATGAGTACGGATTTCATACTATAGTACTCAATGATCGTTCACTAACAATGCATTGAAGCAGTAAGAAACAGTAATTTGTGCAAAGAATCTAAATTGTCCGGCCTATTTTTCGTAATGAGGGCGTCTGCTTTTCAGTACTTTGGATGATGATTCTAACTAATGAGTTGGTGTAAAATTGATTGCAAGCGGCATTTTTACGACACGATCCAGTATTTAATGAACCATAAACTTTGAAGGAATTCTTCTCCGTCTTACAGTCAGGGGAAAAATACAAAATTTTCCTCTTTGGATCTAATATGCCGGCCGGCGTTCAAGAGTCATCGTTTTAAAATTGGGCCTAGTAAGAGCTTTATGGTGGTCAGAGATAAAGACTTAATTAATTTATAATTAGCCACGTGTATCTACACTGTAGGTAAGATATTCTGTGCTGGAGGTACAATTTTAGTTCTAAAAATAATGAATAAAAGATCCGTGTCAATGGTTGTGACAAAGCCTAATTTAAACCTAATTGTGTGCTTATAAAAAATTGTGAAAACCGGATACTTGCCCCGGTTTTGAATACACTATATTAGAAATGTCGGTGGTGATAGCACTTTACCATGATTGAAAGTGGTCCCGAAGGCCTCAGTGCCATGTAATCCATCAGCGTAGGCGCACGCGTTTTATCTTAGTGAGAAATCTTCCATAGCGAAGCTTTGACGGGCGTCAGAATTATATTGGTAAGTAATGTCTATTGAATATTTTTATTACTGGAGGCGTCGGTGGCCTACTGGTAAAGGTATTCGAATAGCAAGCGAGAGGTACTGGGTTTGAATCCCACTGCCGCCGTACACCAATAACTCTTTTCTGAGTTATGTACATTAGTTGAACACTAACCGATGCTCTTATGACGAGGGAAAACAACGTGATGAAACCTGCACATTGTGTGTAACCATAATCCAATCTGGTCAAGTGCCCCTGGTAGCAGGGTCACGGAGGTTAGAATTGCAATCGCTCCACTGTAATGAAGTACCTAATCTGTCAAATGCTAGATCATGGTCAAGGCAGACCCTGGGCCCTGTGCACGAAAGCACGACCGGGACATTAACGACAAGATGATTGTTTTAACTCATTGGTGATACCTGCCACAATGTATTGTGCCCCTGGTGTTAATAATGTCTATAAGCAGTAGTGACGCATCGCGCTTATGCATATAATGGCCAAGTAGCAAGTAGGAAATATTTTACTAAACGATAACCTTGGTTACGTATACCTATAGCAAAATACAAATTTTGTGCGAGTAAAAACTATGGGAAACAGCTAGCGGTCTAACAAAAACAAAACCTAACCTCTAAATAGACATGGTAGACCGTATTACAACGTTGGCCAGAGGAGCGTCGGCTATATTGAACGAAGAAGTGAGTCGCACAAAGGCATGTCAAAAGCAGCCGCTCTCGTTTGCGTGCATAGAAACTGGCTGATGTTGTTAGTACTTTAGACACTATTCGCTTTTCTGTGCCTCAATTTGTTTTGCTACTCAGTTACAAACGAGCAGACATTCTCCCTAATGAAAATCGGTAACCGCAGCTCTAAACCTAGGTTTTAGTAAGCAGATAAAAAAAGCATAACGGCAAATGCGTTGTCTTCGTGGGGGAGGACTAAGTTGAAATTCCTCATGACTGTAATGGCGCTGCCTACCTTACCTTTCAAATGGGTTCCAGTTTTGATCAGTTGCAGACTGTGCTCACAACTGAATCCGCACGAAACGTAACACCTGCTAGTGTAGTCACTATTGGCTAGTATAGAAAAACAAGTTACATTCACGTGAAATGGAATATCCAAAAATATAATAGGTCGGTGGATGTCCACGCTCCAGCTGGTTGAAGGGGCGTGATGATTCACAGCACTGCGAAAGTTCTTGTGAAGTAAAAACAGCGCTTCATCCTTGTGTCTTGGATCTTCCAGCTATCCGCACGAGCCGCTTTGGTTCGACCTTTATAATGCGTATGGCTAAGAATTGGAACGCGTTGTCTATGAGTTCCCTGATCAATAAAATCTGGATGCCTTCAAGGCGAGAGTAAATAAGCTGTTCAAAGGCGGGCATGCCCTATCTTCAGCCGCATCTTCACTTACAAACAAGTGAGGTGGCGGTCAAATGCCTGTCTTGTCTAATATAAAAAAAAGCGCTGAACACCAAATAAGTTGTCTCACCACGACCGGAGGCACAGAACAAGAGCATCGGGCCCTAGGCGCGGACTTAAAGTGGTGATGGCAGGTTAGGATCGATTGCCTTAGTCGCAGTTGAAATACTACACACATTAGCACACAACTAGACTGTCACGGTAGCTGAAGGTGTAAGGAAGAAAATTAAATGCGTGGACGTACTCGTGCGACAATTTAGTGAGGATAAAATTGATTTAATTCAAAAATGCATACCAAGATTAAGAGCAAAATACTTTACCACCGCTGACCACTTGTCGCTACCACTGGATGAGAAGGGGCCCAAATGCGTAGCTAATATATCTAATAGTCAAATATTATAACAATAATGTAACAAATAACGGTTTTTTTTTTTTTTTTTTTTATATTTTACAAGGCAAGCATTTGACCGCCATCTCACCTGTTGGTAAGTGACGATGCGGTCGAAGATGGAGCATGCCCGTCTTGGAACAGCCTATTCACTCCAGCCTTGAAGGCATCCAGATTATATTGATCAGGAAACACACTTGCAGGCAACGCGTTCCACTCCTTAGCCGTACGCATTATAAAGGTCGAGCCAAAGCGGCTCGTGCGGATAGCTGGAACATCCACGACATAAGGATGAAGCGCTCGCCCGGATCGCGTCTCCCGATGGCGGAAAGGGGCCGGCGGAATGAGGTCATGCAGCTGCTTCGCACACTCTCCGAAATGTAACCTGTAGAAGACCGACAGACGCGCAACCCTACGCCGATGTTCGAGGCTCTGCAGCCTAGCCTCAACCAACTGCGGGTCACAAATTATCTTCTTAGCACGTTTTTCAACCGAATCCAAAGCCGCTAGTTGATATTTGGCTGATCCATCCCAGAGGTGGCAGCAGTACTCCATGCAGGATCGGACTTGTGCTTGATATAACTGAAGCAACTGCTTTGATGTAAAGTACCGCCTAACCTTCGAGAGGACACCAAGCTTTTTTGCTGCAGTCTTAGCCTTGGATTCGATGTACTGACCGAAGTTGAGATTTGCAGATAGCTCAACGCCAAGAAGCTGTAGGTTGTCGGTAATTTCCACAGGAACATCCCGAAAAGTTGGAGTTAAATGTAATGGACTCCTTTTGGCGGAAAACAAACACGCCTGTGTTTTGGTTGCGTTGAACGCCACCAGATTGGCATCACCCCAATCAGAGACTGCCTCGAGAGCTTTGTCCAAACGATCAACCATAGCCTCTCGACAAGACTGAATATCGGCCCTGCTGGCTTTTGCCTCTGACAGATATCTATCCGTTACTGTGCTGTCGTCTGCGTACCCAAAGGTACCTGGTACAAGCAGATTGTTAATATGCAGTAAGAATAAAGTCGCGGACAGTACTGATCCCTGAGGAACTCCCGCGTCGATAGCCTGAAGATAAGACGAGTAGCCATCGATAACTACACGGATAGAACGTCCACTCAGAAAATCCGATATCCAGGTGCAAAAGCCAGTAGGAATACCAAATGAAGGAAGCCTGCTTAAAAGGCCCGCATGCCAAACTCTGTCAAAGGCCTTGGAGATATCAAGAGACACAGCAAGGGCCTCGCCGTGTCTCTCAATGGCCTCACTCCATAATTGTGTGGCATACACCAGAAGGTCCCCAGTAAACCGACCACGGCGGAATCCGTATTGGTAATCGCTGAGGAGATCGTTACCTTCAAGATGCGCAAGGAGTTTGTTATTCAGTGCACGTTCCATAATCTTACAGAGTATGGAAGTGACCGAAATAGGGCGGTAGTTGGCAGGGTCGGCGCGGCTGCCTTTTTTGGGCACGGGCTGCACATTGGCAAGCTTCCACGACTTGGGTAGAATACCAGTCTCAAGTGAGAGGCGATACAGGCGCGTAAGTACAGGAGACAACTCAGGGGCACAACTACGCAGGACTATTGCCGGTATACCATCAGGTCCACTAGCCTTGTTCACGTCCAGACACCGCAGGATTTTTAAAATTTCTCTCTGATTTATTCGTACCTCTGCCATAACGCAGTCAGAACGGGGTGAGGTAGGTGGTGTTTTTTCTGCAGTATCCAAACGCGAATTCGCCGCGAAAAGAGAAGCAAGCAAATTCGCTTTCTCTTCAGCAGCATGGGCCAATGTTCCGTCTGGCTTCAGCAACGGTGGCACAAGCAAGAGGTTGTGATGAAACCTGCATATTCAGGCGACTGAATGTGGGACCATGATACAATCAGGTTCCCGTGGTAGTCCCTGCTCCGAGACCCTTCTTGGAGGCGTTCGTTCCACTGTAATGACCTGAACTGCCAAATTCTGGATCATGGTCAAGGCAGACCCGGGCCCTCGTGGGCGAGAGCGCAACCGGGACATTAACGCTAAGTCGATGATTTATAATGGCAAATCTCTTTCTTTCTATCATCTTCCGGTTGTCGCGAACAGCCTCGCATGGAATGCTATTTGATAGAATGCGATATTGAATCGTTTATTTACGTGAGGCACATCTGTGTATTTATACATAACTTAATTCTCTTTGAGCTACATAATTTTCAAAGGAATATTTCGCCATTTTATGAAAAAAATATAACAAGCGCTCTGAAATATGCCAGGGATCTGATGTGCGCTCAGCGCGAACGAATATAAATTGTAGGGTGAACCATAACTTCACATTTTTAAAAAGAGTACAACGAATGGATGGAACTGGCAAATTATTTACTTACATATTAACTTCTATAATGGATGTCTTAACAGGGTTCGTATAACTAAATTAGCTTTCCGTTTGTCCGGAGTTCGGTTAAAAGTAAAGAAGGATGGGCAGTTATGTAGAGGAAGTATAGAACCTGATCGCTTTCGGATTATGGAATATTCAAAAACGTTACTAACGCCCGATAACTCGATTGTCTCTTATTTATAAGGGCTCATTTGATATAATGCTATCCCCTTTAAATGTCAAAGATTTGAAAGTGACACCATGATTTTTCAGGATAGATAAGGAAGAGGATTCTTTTTATGATTTTTGTTAATATTACGATACGATCACGATTGTTAATTTGAAGGAAATTATTATATGAATATGAAATTAGTATAAGCGCAATTAATTGAAATGACCTGTAAATTATTTTATCAATAAATCTATGTCTAATGTCTAATAACGTCCTTAAGGGCTCCTTAAAAACTTTAAAATAAGAATCAGTTTAGTATTCGGGCATGTGATGTCTCATAGTGCGCGCGAACTGCAACTGACAATAGTTGAGTGGCGATAGGCACTTTGAATCCGTAGTGAGCAAAATTGACCAACTATCGAGCCATATTTAACGCACTGTATTTACTGAGAAGTGTCTCACTTAATTTCGCGTAGTGTACGCTACTGTACTTACACGAGTATTGTTATAGTTGCCTTACTCGTTCAAGAAGCACTTACATAGGTATGCATAGTGTCAACGGGATAAACATTGGGGTCAAGAGCTGATACACAAAGGTACAGTACAGCATCCACCACATCCTGTAGTTTGAGCCTCACACTACCAAAGTTTCCCTTTGTCAACGAAAACTTTACATAGTTTGGTCGACAGCAACGTCGGTTGCGCTTGATCACCTTAAACCTTACGTGGTCGGGGTTGACCCCGTTTTAGTTTCGTAGATAAAAATATTAGGTATAACAGTAGGTAGGTTGAAGCGGTAGGTTAGAGCCTCGGTGGCCGACTTATAGTATCCGACTCGTAAGCCAGAGGTCCCGGGTTCGAATCCCGCTCCGGCCATGTACCAATGACTGTTTTCTGAGTTATGTACATTAGTTGAATACTAACCGATGCTCTTACGGTGAGGGAAAACATCGTGATGAAACCTGCACATTCAGGCGACTGGATGTGTAACCACGATCCAATCTGGTCAGGTTCCCCTGGTAGCTGGTAATTACCTGACCTGCCAAATACTGGATCATGGTCAAGGCGAACCCCGGGCCTTCGTGCGTGAAAGCACAACCGGGACATTAACGCCAAGATGATTAATATGATTATAGGTTGTAGGTAGGTAGAATGGCAGCCTTGGCGTGAGGGATATCGCCTGCGCTGGTTTGGTCATGTGATACGAAAGCTTAAGGGATACGTGGAAAATAGGTGATACAAGGAAATACAAGGTGTCTTCAGATTATTATGTAAAAGTAAACAACAACGTTTTCTGTTATGCATTATGTGATTAAGTTCAAAATTTTGATGTACCAATATTGAGAACGTTCATCACCACGATGTACGGAACTTCTAAAAATTATGTATGGAGCCTTAAAAATTTTCAATACAACATTCGAAGTTCCGCATATCGCGATGATGAGTATTCTCAATTATGTCTTCCACCCGTATTCAGAAACGTTAATAAACGTTCACAATGCTCACGAACGAACAGGGTTCCAACTGACAATACTTGACTGGCGATCGCGTCTGTCAAATTTACCAATCAATCGAGCGTTGTAAGAACCAATAGTAAATCTACTTTACTTAGGCAAGTATTGTTTGTGAGTTACCTAAACTTACGTCTTACGGGTGTTAGTTACTTAGATCGTTCTGAACAGTTTGGTCGTTTAAATTATTGTGATGCAATAACACGTACGAAGAAAAATAAATAAATAATAAATATGCTTGGACAAATTCACACAGCGCCATCTAGCCCCGAAGTAAGCAAAGCTTGTCTTATGGGCGTTAGATAACTGATAAACTAACTGTATAAAATAAAACTATTAAAAACTGATAACTATGATAACTGATAAAAAAATAAGAAATAAAAACATAACATAAATAAAACAAAATAAACCAGTCGCACTGGCCATAACCACCAAACTTTCTAACCACAACGAAGACACTATCAGCAAGCTTCCGAATGCATTCTGAAACTAAAGCCATTTTATCTATACTGGACTCGAGAGTAATGTGGGGTGGTGATAGACGGTGACGTCATTTGTCTAGTGCCACCCAGACAGGTGCGGGTGCAGTAAGAAATGTCGTCGCAGATAGTAGGGATTCTGTTGGGGTGAAATAAAGCATGGGTTTACCCTTGCCGGACAGTGTAAGTAAACAATCCAACACAAGGGCTCCGAAGGGGGGAATTGTTATTATGTTGTTGATAGTACCGTGATCTCGCAACCCGCCCGGATAATTTTTTTTTTTTTTAATAAATCTTGAGAATAATTTTTTTTTTTTTTTTAATTTTGTTATGTAAATGGTAAAAATATGATTTTGACTAAGCTAAGAAAATATGGTGCCCTATGTTTCAGGCGAGAAATTACGACCATATATCATAAATTAACTTATAAACAGAGAGAAGGTATTGTTTTTATTAAGATAATAGATATTAATTAAGATAGAAGATATTCACGTCAGTAGAACGATTCTAAACTGAGCAAAGTTTATTTTCATTATGTGAATATTAGCACTTTAGGCACCTTATGGTTTAAGGTAAGTGGCACAGCGCACGGTTATTGCGGGATTGTCACAAATAGATGATTTTATAAATCCTTCGGAAGCAATTAAATGCACCAAAGTTTGTGGTGTAGTTTAAAAGGAGTAAGCGAATATACAGATATACAGACGTCGAGAACGACTTTTTTTTATACTATGTAAGGAAGACAGTTTCGAAAATTGATTTGATGTCGTGTCCGATGATATATCATCATCTATAATTTATTACAGTCCATTGCTAGACTTGAGATTCCTCCACTTTAAAGAAGGGCTTTGCCATTTCTATGGCTGGCAGGCAGAGGCCTAGTTATGTTAAAAATCAAACGCAGTTATTAAATGTCAAACAGCAACGCCGCGAGTTAGAATAAGGCAAATAAAAGCGTAACCCGAAAAATAAACAGGTATTTTAAAAATTTACATTTAGTATCACTCACTACAACCACAGTACAGAAACAATCAGCAGGTAATCTTAATAAAATCGACTGAAACGTGCATTACACTTTTAATTCAATCGAATACCTACCGGAAAGTGGATCAAATACTGTATACTGTGGATCAAATAGTGTATCATATCAATACATCTATCAAGTCATTTTGTCTTGCGAGAACTCTATTCCTAAATGATACTCAGGGTCTGATGATAAAGATTGGAGGTGCATAGCTTGATATATTTTTTATAAAAACTGTGAAACTATTGCAAGTCATTATTTCGAGGATATGACCGGGATGAATTACTGAGTGTTTCTATAAACTGTGTGTACCAGAGAGACTGACCTGTTAATAATGATAGGCTCAAACAAGTGGCTAAAAGAAGTTTCAGGATACGTTTTCATTTGCTAAACTCTAGACCGTGACATTTTTTTCTTTGGTGTAGGTGCTTTTCTATCGTTTCATATTTCTTTTTCATATCAGAACTCGCGAAATTATAGGTCCATGCTGTTTGACACTTCATAATGGGTATTGATTCTAGTTCTATTAAGTTCGGTTGCAGACCACAGTGTTTAAAATACCGTGCTAAAAACAATGCTGCCAATTTTCCGTCTAAGTAATAATGATGCCGTACTATCATGAATAGGAGGACCCTTGGCGCCTCGAAACTCCGACATTAGAGGCAGGCTAGAGGATAATACCTCTCACGATGAATCAATGACTACATCGTATTGAGCGGGATTCTAACCCGGGACCTCTGGCTTACGATGCGGATACTGTAACCGCTCGGCCACCGACGCTCTTACTCGTCTGCATAATTTATAGACTAGTTTTTTTCTTAGTGATGTTATTTACGAGGAAATATTTAGGCTTAAATATATTTTAGTTTTTCAATGTCGCTGCTCTTTCTTTTATTGTATAAAGTTCTCACACTAAAGCCTCTCTCATCGCATCAAACTAAATGAAGGGGACAGAATTAGCGGAATTAGTGATACGCGACGCGTGGGATGGCAATCCGACAAGACAAGTGGAAAGTCGTCGGTCATCCTTTGCCTTTAGCCAACATTATTCAAGATAAACTCTACCTACACACGGATGTGTGGGCATGAAATTGCGGCCATTTGTATTGAAGTGGAGTAAACACTTTAGTAGATAAAAAGCCATAGATATTAGGTAGATATGTTCTATCTTCGGACACTTCACTTACTACTTAACAGGTGAGATGGCGGTCAAATGCCTGGCTAGTCTGATATGAAGAAAACACTTTTTTAATTATGTAATCTCACTTCTGTATACGACCACAGTATTATACTTAACTTTAAGCGATGCCTAACTTTAATTCTCAAAGTCAGACTACTACAAAGAAGTCAAATATTGCCAAATGATATTTTTCAATTAAAATACTATTCCTTCTATTCTTAACATACTCGCCAACGAAGACAGGAGTGAAAAAGGAGTAAGACACTTACGCTTAGATAAAACTCTAAATCTCAAACCTGCAACATCTCCGCAATCAGGCTTTCTTTGTCTAAACTATATGTTTTTACCCGACTGCAACAGAAGGACGGTTATGTTTTTCGAGCGTATATATGTATGTATATCTATTTCTTTGGTACCGGATACATTTCGGAGACTGCAATGAACGGCTCACTGTGGGCCCTATAAGAACGCTCACTGTTACCCAAAGGGCAATGGAAAGAGCAATGCTCCTCAGAAATGAGGAGATCTGCAAGCGAACCAAGGTCACCGACATAGCCCTAAGGATTGCCAGACTGAAGTGGCAGTGGGCAGGGCACATAGCTCGAAGAACAGATGGCCGATGGGGCAGTAAAGTTCTCGAGTGGCGACCACTGAATATGCAGCGTGAGTAGGCCTCCCACAAGGTGGACCGACGACCTGGTAAGGATCGCAGGTACCAGCTGGATGCGGAAAGCACAGAACAGGCCTTTGTGGAGATCTCTGGGGGAGGCCTATGCCCAGCAGTAGGCGTCTTCTGGCTGATATGATGATGATGATGATGATGAATGGAACAGCACAATCTAATGCCCCCATTTTCGTTTCACCACCAAATGAGAAGAACTTCAGCGAAATGTCACTATTTTACAGTTGAAATTACAAAGACTACTCATACAAACCACTTTGCTTAAACATTTATCGTGCGACCCGCGACGGAACTCTATGCCTGAATTTTATCTTTTGTCTTTTGATAAATACAACCTGGGAGTTTACAAATCCAAAGTGAAATGCGCCTTTTTTATAAGAGTGCTTCACCAGACAACAGTGTTGTAAGTATATTATTAGACATACCTAACATTCTGTAGTCAACGCCAACAAAGTCACGGGCGCAGCTACGATAATGATATTAATTAAACATTTATTTCTCCATAAAAAACAATGTTAGTTTATAAGTAGGCGAGTCTTAAATTTATAAGAACGACCTTTGCACCAACACCCACATAATATGAAAACTTAACTCGCGAGGTCACTCTTAAATTTATTACTCCTAAATGCTTAGAAATATTTTATTACATCATATTAGGCTTCGCAGAAACATAGTGCGCAAAAGTTTGTGAACAACGATTGAGGAACTTTGATTTTGATCGTTGATTTGCGTCAAAATCATTGAGATCAAAGTCGAGTGTAAGGTCATGAGATAGGTATCAGATATAGCTTAGCCAGTCGGTGAGTGAATAAAAATAAACGGTTATTTATAGAACTTTGACAATTGGGGCAAAGTTGGACGCGATATCCTCCAACGATCCGGTTTTCAACAAAGTAAGTAAACTGGTTTGCTGCCAATTTTCTACCTTCTAACGTTACATTTTACGTAAAAATAAACATAATGTTGACGCAAAGCGTGGGATATCTTTGCGTGGAAAGTTGTTCCGTATTTTCTCCAAGTTTACTGTTTTTCCAAAGATTGTTTTAACAACGTCGCAAATAACAGACAAACAGCTACCTGCCAACCCCAACATAACTGTCTCTAGAATCTAGAGATGTTAAAATTCCTAAGTATGATATCTGATATCATACTTAGGAATTTTAACACTTAGAAACTTCTTAGGAATACTAACTATAATAATCATCTTTTCATCAATACCGGTTATGTCTAGCGCGAGGGCGCGGTGTCAGCCTTGACCATGATCCAGGATTTGTCAGATCACTTAGTTAAAGTAGAGTGACTGGTGTCTGAGTTTTTCCTGTTAATAGGGGAACCTGACCAGATTGGATCATAGTTACACATTCAGTCATCTGAATGTGCACGTTTCCTCACAATGTTTTGCCTCACATTTTATGTATCTGCACATAGGTATATGCTAACAACCAATGTCGAGTAATACCATTAACCTCATTACTACTGACCTACCTTGAACAGGTAGGTTTAATATTTTTAAATATTTCTTAGCTTTCTTTAATAAATATCCCCCTCTGTAAAATCCCCTTCTATCAGAATCATCGTTTTCAGATGGGTATTTTATTTTATCGGTACTAAACTCGCGTAACATGTCGATGTAGCTGAAAAAACCTTGTTACACGTAATGAAAGCCAAATGTACAGTTCAAGAGTAAAAGAGCATTACATTCTTAAGAATCATTTTCCTGTTCAGTTGTTATTTATAGGGCAAATTATGAAATTTCTTTTAATTGTCAATTAACGGTACATTCTTTCTATAAATTCAACAAGACTAAGGGTGTACTAAATACTGCCAGGAATTGTAAATGCGTAATAACTGAATGAAAAGCTAAAGTGCTAAATATCTTCTACACCACTGTTCCAGAATATTTTGACTTCATCAGATGATTCTCAGTAATAGTGCCTTCAAACTTAGCAATAACTTTGAGGTTAGTTCATGCGTCATCCGAGTGTACTCTAGTAGAAACAAAATATTCTCGTTTCTGATAAATACGAGGGCTCAACAATGTTTGTAAGAGTCGACGATGCCGAATAATGTACTGAAAATTATTCAACTCCCTAGATTCGGTGAATGCAAAATGGAAATCAGTACTGGGAAATATGAGGGTAGACGAAAAGCACAATGAACGGGTGGCCGGCCTTTGCGGGTAGGGAGGAAAATTAAAAATATTTTCGGTCCTGTTTTCGGCGGCCGCCTAACGAGCTGGCCTGCATTCCTGTATTGTATTTTGTAAACCGAAAAAGAATTCGAAAATTTAACGTAAACTAGTCGTCATTTATTCATTCAAACCCACAATGAGCATTCGGTTTTGTACAGTTATTTTGTGACTAAATTCGCCTTCAATGACGCAGTATGTGCCAAGACTATTGTTAGACTTGGACTATTGTAAAGACGCCCTGAATGGTTTATTGGTCAATGTTGCGTTACTATGCATTCTCACAGTGCTTGGCTGCAAGTAAACGCACTGCGTTCAACACGGATCTATGATTAGTCAATTTTGTCCATTATAACGTACGCATAGTGTCTATGGCTATTCAAGTATTGTAAGTTGGAACTCTGTGACCATATTCCTTTTGTACCTATATTGTTTTCAATGCTGTAAATAAATAAATAAAATGAAAATGAATTTATTGACACGAATAATAATATTTTGATAAGCTAATATAGGTTTACAAAGTGACAGTAGTATGGAAAAAATTTACAACCCTTCCTCCTAAACTAGGAATAAATCCTGTATCTTAAGAGACAGTGTTCGATAGTGTCGCCATAAAATGCCATTTGGCCAATAACATTGCGTGAGTAGACCTGTATATCAGTGGGGTATGTGCTATAGTCGTGCATGAGGGAATGCATGTTTGTGTGTGTTTGTATGTGTGTTGTCAATGCTGTGACCTCCAACTAGCTTGTAAATTGTAGTAACGACTGCAAACCCTTGCGCTTTTGAATGTAAGCCAATAGTAGGTTGCCATGGACTATTGGGTGCCTAAATAACAGAGGAAGGGCCGTAATATAATTTTGTACCTACTAGAACTGGATGGGTGACCGTTTCGTACTTAAACTTAAGCACCGCAACATGCTCGTCACTCGTTAGGCGGTCTTCTTATACCGTTGCCGAAGCTAGATTGACAAAGGTCTTCCGCTGGGGACCCTGAGACTGGTTGAACAGTCCGATCGATTGGCACCCCGTGACAGTACCTATATCATTATTAAACCCACCAAATATTTTTTGTTTCTCCTAAAACGGATATCATGTAAAAAGAAAAACGAATATCCCCCCTGGCTGGAAAGGAGGCAGCGGAAGAAATCCATAATTATGCATATAAACCGCCGTGTGTCACCCAAATTTCCATAACCCTCTAATATTAGGACGGGGTGGGATAAGCAGGAAATTTAATTTACGCAGCCTTCGCCCGCTGTGAAATATGGACACTATGTAAACATTTTCGATGTTACGGTACGCGTTTATAGGAACTCTCTTGTGCCCATGAGGCTATAGCCGCTACTGAAGATATTGAAAGTGTTATTGATATTAAAGGCACAGGTAAGGAAAGCGCACGTGTGGTATTGAGATGAAAGAGGGATACTATGTTGTGCTAACCCACATTACACTACTCGTTCTACTCGTATACCTAATTAAAAAAAACTATAATAATAATTATTAGTGTCTTTATTTCGGACTCGTGGTCCGAAATATTAGGGCCGAATCACACCGGAATGGCAGCGACGCGGCAAACACTTTCAGTGTGAAATAATTTTAAACTTTATTTACATTATTATAACTACTAGTATCGCTTGAAAACTTCAAAAAGGTCTCGCGGCGTCGCGCAGCCGTTCGTGGTGACGCCGCGAGCTAGCTTTTCAAGCGATACTAGTAGTTGTAAGTATGGAAATAAAGTTTAAAATTATTTCACACTGAAAGTGCTCGCCGCGTCGCTGCCATTCCGGTGTGATTCGGCCCTTAATGGTACAAAACTGGTCGTATCTCGGAAACCGACTCGGAAACAGTGGTTGCACCCAAAAGGACTTTTAATCAGGACACTTAAGTCTATAACATATTAAAAATGTCATCAAAATCAACTGAAACCACGTTTACTAAGAACTTTTGGGGGGTCCTTTAAAAATAATAAAATACAATAAACTAGTAATGAAATACAATCATAATCTCAGTCTCTAACAGACGTCTATAACAAGTCACAAGTGCACTTAGTATGCTATAGGCAGCCAACGTTCATACATACATGTACAGTGTAATCCCCGACAGAAATGAAGCAATACGTACACTTCATCTGAATGGCATTAAACGTCTCCAGTCACGCAATTGCGAACATTCCAGATGCACTACAATGGTATTTCGATCCCATCAAGTGCCTGTAAATGTTGTTATACTGGACCCGGATGCCGTTCAGGGAAGCGACTGTGTACTCGGTTTATAGTTGACACGTGTAGAAACTCTGGCCTTTTGCCAAATCGTATGTCTTTTGTGGATCTTTACATTTTCATTTGCTTTGAAAAACTTCCTGGAAATCATATTGACCATCACCAAGACTGACCTACGTTGACAATATATACCTCAGATTAAAAAAATCTGTGTTAAACCCTAACCGATCAAACCGATCTATCTTTTTTACTAATAAAATATTTTCATACGTTAACGAGTGTATAACTATTATACAAGACTGTGAAACAAAGTTATCTGATCCGGTGACAACGTAGCTGTTGTTGAAGTTGTCATGAAATTTCAAAATGGCGACACTTGGCTTCAGCTTTGCCCACCGGGTCAGATAGTTTATGGGCTTCTATCAAGTCACCACAAACTTGGATATTTGACCAGTGACCAAAACTGGAACTAAGTGTCGCCAATTGAAATATCATTTCTCCGCAATACTAAATTCAACAACAGCGGCCACGTCATTGGGCCAGTTATGTTTGTACACACGCCGTGTAACTATCGACTGTGTAAATAAACAGGCGTTCAACGCTTGTTGATCAGCACCACCGATCTCTGATAGCATGATTCCACCCTCTGGAACGACGTCACAGAATTCGTACCGCCGATCACAGTATCGGTCAAAATGAACGAAATGAATGAAGAGTTGGGAGCATAGTAACGATCCGTTTCGCACATTGATTTTGAAATATCGTATTTTTTTATTGATTAAAATGAACTAGAATTGAACCTATAAGGTAGAAAATAGAATATGTTAGAATTATTTTCATCCTGTTTAATTTTTAGTATATCAAATATAATCTGCAGCGTTACATTTATTTATGAAATCAAAATTATAAAGCGTGAAAATTATATTAGTGTTCAGTGTTAGTGGAACGGAACATAATAAATGTCATTTTTGGTTATTGCCTGACGTTCTTTCCTCTATGTAGTCTATGGCCGACGTTCTGGTCTTTCAAAATCGTACAATTTAGTCTATTTCACAGGATTGACCCTATAACAGGGCCAATTATCATATGGCCTTTCCGAAATGCATGTTGTGACGTCCCGCTGCGCGGTGCCGCTGCAGTACTTTTTTATTAGTAAAACGGTATATCATCATCACAGCCCGTAACAGTACACCGCAGGACTTAGGGAATCTCCCACGAAAGAGGAGGTTATTGCCATAATCTCCACGCTTGGCAGGCGGGTTGGAGATCGCAGTGTTTAAATATAACAATAGAAAATGCTGCTGCCCATTTTCCAGACTACGGAGACTCTTGATCTTTTGCCTCGAAAACATTAGTCGCCTTGTACGACACCCTTGAGTGTAAGGGGTTGATGCTATTCTACTCTGCCGGACACCACATGGCCACGGTATTTATGTTCTCGGAAATGTGTGATATCTAGGAATGTTTTGAGGTTATGATGACAATAACACGGGAAATTTCTACTACTCAAGCACTCGAAAAAAAACATTCGAGTCGTAGCCGCAAGGGTTATTTTACAAACGCGAGTATTGTAAAAAATATTGTGGATGAAGAAATCATAATTGGAAAAACTTATTAAGTATCAATTTCAAGTGACAATACTTCGCATTTTCAAATTCAGAACTCTCTTCATAAACTAAATACTACTACTCAGTTTAAGTAGATACAAAAAGGCTGTATTCTACAATAGCGCGCCAGTTTTTTATTCTTAAAAAATAAGTAAAACATTACAAAAAAAATATTAGCTATACTGATTTTGACATTGCACGCCGCTAGTTTGTTTGGCGATCACACCGGTACGCCCTCTTTTTAGTTTAGTAAAAATTTTCTTTAATTTTCCCAAATTATGGAAAATATAAATTGCATTAACAGGTTTATTTCCACGAAAAAAAAAAGATTATGTAATGCAATACTTTTATGCCCTATTCATGTCGGACGAATTTCCCCGGTAGCCCCCCGTAAAGTATCGGTCATCGCACCCGAGCCTAGCCCGCTGGCTAACACCTGACGCACATTTCCGTACAATGAGCCCCGTGCGTATATGCCAAGGTAACACTTGCAACAATGGCGGCTGATTTGTGAATGGACGGCCGCAAACCGCCAGCTACCCGCAAATAACGTACCATTGTACCCTCTCCCGCCTGGGGAGTATCTAGATTGGATCTGGCAACACCGTGGCAACAAAATGACTTGTTGGTCCGAATATATTTTAAACCTCCTACGAAAAATGAGGCGTGTTGAAAGTTTTAGGTGTGTATCTGTGACTTTGTGTACCTTCGTGTGTCTGATTGACCGATTTCGATGCAATTTTCTTTATTTAAAAGACAGTTTAATCGAGATGGTTTGTAGCTTCATTAAAATTGGTTCAGCAGTTTAGCAAATATTTGATTAAACTTGATCGGGGGTATTCCGACGTTTTCTGTCGGTTGAGTTATTTGCTATATAATTACGGTCACGGCGTATTAGTATTTGTGTTCCCATGCTGTTGTTAGGGGTTAGGACATTTTGTAAATCGGACCTTAAGACTTTGTTTATAAAGTTATTTCTATTCTATTCATTCACATAAAGTGAAAGTAACTGTCTTTCTGTGGGGCTGTTGCATTTACACGCCCAAACCACTGCACAGATTTGGTTAAAATTTGGTAAGGTGATAGACTAACAATGAGAACATAATATTTTTCTTGACCGCTTTTGCCTTTGCCCGTAACTGTCAACCTCAGACTGTCAACCTCCCGAGACTGTCAGTTTCCCCAGCGGAAGTGCTTAGTCAATTTCGATTAGTATGCACACCATATGCGGTGCTGAAGGCTCAGACCAAATAACAAACAAAGACAGAATCCTGCGAATAACATTCTGACGCACGAATGGCGTAAATGTACGCCATTATGTATTAAATGTACGTTCAGACGCACACACTGTTGACAGTGAGCCTTATTTATTTCTTATTTAATCGTAGAAGGTCGATTAGACTTTAAGTACGATACGGTTACATACTCAGTTTTTTTATATTTATGCTACTCAGTGACAAGCGAGCAGACAGCCCACCTGATAGTAAGTGGTAACTGTCGCCCATAATATCTACGATTCTTATATTTAGGTTGCAGGTAAAAATACAAAACCGCAGGTGCGTTACCCAGTTATCGGCATTAGCAATTTGTTTTCATAACTTACTATGCTTAGTAAGCTTACTAAGCTTTACGGAGCGATAACCAAGCGTAGTTGATATACATTTTAACTCTGCTTATATCTCGACAATTAGCACCGAACCTAGTGCAACCACCAATCTGCGGTCTACACTGTACCCGGATATAGGTCTCGCAAAAGCCCGTTTGTCCTCATAGTGCTGGCCCTAAAACCAATAATGACTGTATAAAGGCCACCGCAACTGCTCCCCAAAGAATTATTGCCTCAGTGTCTGTTGCTAATGGGAATTTATCGACGATAAAAGTTTTATACACACCCGCTGAGCGTTTGACAAAGTGTGAAAAGGTTTTTGATGATTACATTGTGGCAAAATGTTGCGCGAAAGAGGAAGATGCAGTTGTAAATTATGATTTAAACACGTGCAAAGAGTTCAGAAAAAGTTGTGAATTATTGTTTTACATTTCAGCTTACTTCCTTCATGGCAGTGAAAGGCATGAAGGAAGTTCAAGTACTACATATTTCAGTACCCCAGAAGTATGACTTGACCTGCCCGGACCTACCTACCAGCTGCTTAACGACCAAATAATTAATGTACCCAAATTTTATTTTGAATAATTAAAAATGACATTCAAACGTTTTTGTCATCCCAAAAACACATTTAATTAAAATATAAACGTTTTGGAACGCAGCACTTCGACGACACATATAAAATTTACGAAAGCACTCGTTCAAGGAATCGCCCCGTTTTATTATTCCCTGTTTTTAGATCAGTAATAACTCTCCTAAGGTTTTATTTCGTTGTGAGAGTCGAAAGTAAAATTTTTATTGGGAACAAAAAACAATCTTTGAGAGTGCCCCGAGGTGATATTACAATCACGAATGGGAAGTTGATAATGGAAAATTATACCTGTAGTTGGGATCAGTAACTATGTTTTAGATTGAATTGAGTGTCACACTTCAGCACCGCAACGAGCTCGCTACTCGTTAGGTGTTACTCCTAAATTTAATACCGTTGGCGAAGCGAGGTTAACTAAGATCTTCTGCTGCGGACCCTAAAACTGGTTGAACAGTCTTGGAAGCAAGTCGATATCAAGCTGTGATGCTTGCTGTACAAGTATGGGATGAGGTGGTGAGTGCGGTGTGAATGATAGCTCCCCAGTGGCTGGTCGTCGTGTTCTACATGTGCGGCGAAGGCGACCCTGGCCATATTTTTGAAGTCCTTGAGTCTAACGGCTTTCAATTTTAATTTTTGTCACGAAAAGTTTAATATTATTATGTTGATGTGAGACGCAGTTTTTCTGTATTTTTGAACCGATCGCTTTCGGTCATGCTAATGTAATTTTAGAAAGTGTTGTATTTTTTATGCTGAAAACCAAAATTGAAAACCATTAGGCGATCTTTCTACATGAACTGCATTACGTCTTAGGCCTCAAATAGCTAGCGAAACGTCAACATAAAGATTCATACGACTTCACACCTCTAGTGTCTTACATAAAAATCATGATGATGGCCTAATTACCACCTCATTGGAGGGCTGTAGCCCCCGGTAGCCACCACATATTTTAAGGCTACAATCGAAATGACGTAGTGCAGAGAGTCCCAGTCATATTATTTAATAGGAGCATTTCGAAAAACATGTAGGTAATAAAAATTCAGATCAGATTTCTGCCTGTAAACATTTATTTCGCTTGCCAATTTTCTATGATGTGGTGTAACTAAACCGAAATATTCAAAAACTTTTAATAGGCCTTTAACTTTGTACTTTTAACAAGGTCGTTAGTTATCCAAGGACGCGGTAACAAATTGTTGCTTGTAACTCTATGAGATGGCTCCTTGTGCAGAATTTAAAGTTAACTAATTTGTTGCACAGTTAATATTTATGTTAAGACTTAGGGAGATTACATTGCTTGTTTTTGAAACAAAGACTCATCGTAGAATGGCAATGTTACAGAGTAGGCAGTAGGCAGAGTAGAATAGCACCAACTCTTTACACTCGTAGGTCGTACAAGGCGACTAATGTTTTCGAGGCAAAAGATCTAGTTTCTCCGTAGGCTGAAAAATGGGCAGCAGCGTTTTCCATTGTTTTATTTATAGTACTGCGATCTCCACCCCGGCTGCCAAGCGTGGCAAGATTTTGGCACCTCCCCTTTCGTGAGTGAGGCCCTAAGTCCTGCAGTGGACTGTTATTATGAGCTGTGATGTGAATTGATGTGATGCGATGTACACCACAGCCGACGAAGGTGTAGCAAGCTAACCTAGATAGAGCCTACCTATCTATTCAGAATAATACTTGAACACTACTTACGTTGAGGGAAAACATCGCAATGGATATACCCCGACCATATTGGTGTATGGATATACACGTTGACGAGGTACTTGTAAGGGAAAAGCGTGCTTACTATGATTTTTATGTCAAGTCTAACGTACACAACCCACGTAGCTTATGGTCTCATATAAAACGTAACGTTAGGATTCGAGGTGTTAGCGAAGTGCCTGACCATTTACTGAAGGATCCAAATATAATTAACAATCACTTTTTAAAGGTTCCAGGAAGTCTGGATGTCTCTAGTTTGGAAGTCGAGTACTTCAAGACCCACTGCGATAACCTAAGTCAATTTCAGTTGAGGACGGTAACAGAGAAAACTATTTGTAAAACATTAAAAATCCTAAAATCTAACGCGGTTGGAGTTGACAATATATCCCTGGATATGCTGTTAATGATGACGCCGCACATTTTACCCGTTCTCACTTCTATTATCAATGCCTTCATTGAATCTGGCCAGTTCCCCACCGCTTGGCAGCATGCAATAGTCAGGCCATTACCTAAAAACAGTAACCCACAGTGAACGACTTAAGACCTATAAGCGTGTTGCCTTGCGCTTCCAAGATTCTAGAAAAGGTTGTTGGGGAGCAAGTCCGTAAATACTTGGAAGAAAATGACATATTGCCTGTCGTGCAGTCAGGGTTCAGAAGACAACATAGCACTTGCACAGCTTTGGCTCAAGTGGTGGACGATATCTTGGAAGCGCAGGACAATGGCCAGGGGACCCTTCTGGCTCTCCTTGATTTTTCCGAGCCTTTGACAGCATAGACGTTTCTCTGTTTCTGGCGAAACTGAAATATTATGGTTTCAGTGGTCAGACATCGAACTGGTTTTGCTAGTTACTTCAAGCACCGTAAACAGCACGTCGAAATAAAGGGTGGAGGAGGTATGGTGCATGAATCTGAGATATCTGATGTTATGAGGGGCGTTCCACAGGGTTCAATTTTAGGACCGATACTTTTCATTATTTACACTGCAGATATCACAAGGGTCATTCGGCATAGCTTTTATCATATCTATGCTAACGATCTGCAGCTTTTTATACCTTGTAGTCCTGGTGATATAGCTTCGGCTATCAGAAGGCTAAATGAAGACTTAAATAATATAGCTACATGGTCACAATCTAATTCACTAGTTATAAATAGTAGTAAATCGAAGTTTATGATCTTAGGTACTGCAAAGCAAATCGAGAAAATTGCAGGGATAAAACCCATTGAACGTGTCAGTGAGGCGCGAAATCTGGGACTGATTCTGGATAAGCAACTTCTCTTGGAAAAGCATATTTCGAATGTATTAAGTCAATGTTTTTACAGGCTAAAGATATTGTACCAAATCAGACCATATATTAAAACCAACATAAGGATTAAACTTTTTGACACGCTTGTTCTGTCCAAGCTTAACTACATGGACATAGTTTATGGCCCTTGGCTGCTGGCAAGGACAAAGAAAAAAATACAGCAAATTTAAAACGCATGTGCCAGGTTTTGCTTTCATATTCCTCCCCGAACGCACATCACTCCATATTTAAACAAAGCTGATATTCTGAGTATGCATTTCCGTAGAGAGATGCACTTGGCCAATCTCTTGTTCGGAGTAGTTCGATACAGGACACCACCATATCTCGCTGATAAACTTATATAGACTAGCGACATCCACAATATTACCAGAGCCTCTCAGTATTCATTAGTGTTGCCACACCACAGAACGACCGCATTTCGAGGGTCGTTTAAATTTGCAGCTACCAAGTGTTGGAATGACTTGCCTCCGCCTCTGCGTAGTCTGCAATCATTGGTTACTTTTAGAAAACATCTCAAATTATTACTATTAGATATTCAAAAGAAGGAAATATAAAATAATGTTCAACTTACCATATAGGTTGCAGACTCATAGCATGGCGTTGGGTACGCAAAGGTTTACCCTTGGATGCCATATCACATCATTGATACGATCAAAGACCAAAGTGTTTTGATAAATGATTCATCCTCAAGGCTAATAATATCACTCATAACATCATCATCATCTGACTTTAGGTTTATACATCTGAAAAATACAGGGCTGACATAAACTGCATTGATTTTCTGAATATTTTATTGACATTACTTTTATTATATATTTGGGTTATTTCATGACAAAGTCTAATACAATCATAATATTAATTAGTATATTATTCACCTGACATAATAATTATTTTTTCTTTATTTGATTTTCACGAATGTGTTCTCTAGGAATGGTACATAACAACAATGGCCACTGTTTTGTTGACGTCTTCGCTGCGACCAAAGTGCACACAGTCAATCAATTAATTACACTCTCCGCACGTATTTTACAGTCCACACTGCATTATCATCTATCTATTTTACATCTTCGTCCGTGCCTCACTCAGCAGGTCTCACTGAAAACCAGCGCCCTGGTCTCGACCAGGGCATGAAGCTGAGTGAGCTCCCTTTTTACACACCTCATCACATCCACATGCACCGGCTCTGTTTTTAATTTCTCCTCTATTTTTGTATGTTTGTCTAGTTGTTGTTTACTTTTCATGTTGTTTAAAATTGGTTTTGTTCTTTATTTGTACCTTGTTCTTATTTTTTCTTTTTTTTTTTAATCACTTCTTGTTTTTTTTTTTATTCAAGTCGCTGACCTCTAATAATACTTGTATTGTTACAGGTCAGTGATTCAAGCGTTTTTGAGCCATTTTAAATATGTTATATGTTTGTGATGTGTTGTTGTGTGTAAATAAAATCGTATTCTATTCTATTTTATTCAATAAAACCTTGCAGGCGACTGAATGTGTAATCATGTTCCAACCTGATCAGGTTTACTGGTTAACTGGCAGTCGCTGTGCTGTAATTACCTGATCTGCCTAATCCTGGATCATGGTTAAGCGGACCCCCGGCCCTCGACTGCGAGAGCACAACCGGGACATTAACGTCAAGATGATTTTTTACCATACACTATAAGATACCTGACAAAGAAAAAAGAAACAAGTAACCACATCGAAAATAGGTCTAGCATCCATTGATAGAAAAGTAAGTTAACACAAGTTACTCATGAATATGCCCCTTAAATATACTAAACAAGTCCCTTGAAACCTACACGCATCAAAATAACCCATAAAAAATAATTTTTACAAAGCGATACGTACTTGGACAACATTTGGTACCCGTGACTTAGATTTTATTAACTTGTCTGATATCATTAAAAAGTGCTAGGAAACGGATAGTCACGTCCAATATTGAGCACGTGATATATTAGGTTGTTAGCTTAATAAATCTAGCTAAGTGACTACATACTTCTCAGTAATTAAATCTTATACTGAGCTCCGGCATTTACAAGTGGCTTGATAAATTTGGTTTAAAACCATGTAGAACGCAAACTTAATGAAATTTTGAGGTTGTAGAGAAAGCATACTCATTCTATTTATGAATAACAGGACTAAACTAAAGCATATTTATCTAGAAAATTATTATTAGTATTAGGTAATGTTGATTGCTAAAATTTATGTTATACCTTTGAGGAGCGACGGCGGCCTAGTGGTTAAAGGGCCCGAGTCGTAAGCGAGAGGTCACGGGTTCGAAGCCCACTGTCGCCATGTACTAATGACTCTTTTTTTATTTACTTAGGTACATTAGTTGATCACTAACCGATGCTCCTACGGTTAGGGAAAACATCGTGATGAAACCTGCACATTCAGGCGACTGAATGTGTAACCATGATCCAATGTGGTCAGGTCCCCCAGTTAACTGGGTCACAGAGGTCAGATGACAGTCGCTCCACTGTAATTACCTGATCTGCCAAATCCTGGATCATAGTTGAGGCCAACCCGGCCTTTCGGCGCACGAGAGCACAACCGGACTATTAACGCCAAGATGATGATGATAATATTGATTGCAAAATCTTATCTTTCAGTTTAATATAAATTCTTTTATTTTACTATAGTAATTAATACGTTTATTAATAATCGTCTGGGGCCATGTGCACACTGCGTTAGTAATATTAAAAATAAATGTACAGATTGTGGGAACATTGTGATATAAAATTATATTACCTTTTTGTACCTATAGCATTTTATGCCGGTAATAGGCAAAACAACCTGCAGCCTGCTTGATTCGTTTGGCCCAGTTTTTCACAAGGTAAAAGTTAGCCGTGTGGTGTCTGGCAGAGTAGCACCAACCCCTTACAGTTGTGGGTGTCGTACGAGGCGACTAATGTTTTCGAGACAAAAATCTAAAGTCCCCGTATGCTGGAAAATGGGAAACAGCATTTTCCATTCTTATATTTATAAAAAACTGCGATCTCCAACCCGCCTGCCAAGCGTGGAGATTAAGGCAATAACCTTCCCTTTCGTGGGAGAGGCCCTAAGTCCTGCAGTGGACTGTTATGGGCTGTGAAGAAAAATAAAGTTATGCTTAGAGTAGTTCATAATAGATAGTATAATTACACAGTTCACATACCTGTAATTACTCGCAGATACACACATTAAAAAATAATGTGAACTATCTAATTAAGGAAAATCGAATACCAAAAGAACCCAATCGAATTATTACACAACCCCGAAGCTTCCGATAAACAGCCTATGGAAACTTATTTCCCAACTCCGTACTTAGATTCTTTCGGGTTTTAGAAATAACGAAAGTTTATTAGATTAAATTTCTTTCTTACCCGCTCCTCTGTGGAAGGAATTTCCTTATGAAAGTAAGTATTTTGAGCTTATAAATAAGATCCGGTTGTTCGTAGACCGTGCGGGGAAGTTTAACCATATCTCAGTGGCGTCGGAACTATTTTCTCTGTGGGCTAAGCCATAGCATGATAGCCCATTTTGTGTCATTTTTACCTTGTGGTCGTCGAAGACATAAATGCCAGCCCAGCTACTATACCAATATCGAAGACGGCGGAAGAGACTAAAAAAAGCGCCAATGAAAGATATTGTTGATTAATGATATTTATAAAATTAAATTATATTAATTATATTCTATTATAATAAACTGGTGGATCCGGCGCGATTGTGTTCGCGTACACCTGGATAGCCGCAGCGTGGGTAGGCGTCCCACAAGGTGGACCGACGACCTTGTAAAGATCGCAGGTACCAGTTGGATGCGGAAGTCACAGAACCGGCCTTTGCGGAGATCTCTGGAGGAGGCCTATGCCCAGCAGTGGGCGTCTTTCGACTGATATGATGATGATGATGACAACTACTTTAACTTTTAAATTTTACTTTATAAACCTTCCGCTTGAATCACTCGTATTTATTGTTGAAAACAGCATTAAAATCCATTGCGTAGTTTAAAAGATCTAAGCGTACATAAATACATACATAGGGACAGACGACAACATTTGTTTTATATGATGTATAGATTACATAGATCTCGTATCAGCGTAAGTGAGAGGCAGTACCGAGTTCGATGCCCAGTACCTATACAAATGACTTTTTTGAGTTATGCACATTAGTTGGACACTGATTGGAGGGAAAACATTGTGATGACCTGCACATTCAGACGATTGAATTGGTAACTATGATCCAATCTGGTCAGGTTTCTTCTTTGAACAGAGTTAAAGAGGTCAGATAATTACATAATCTGTTAAATCCTGGATCATGGCTAAGGCGGAGCCCGGGCACTCGCGTGCGAGAGCACAACCTGGATATTGGCGACATGATGATTATTTTATTACATATAGGTACATAGAGTGTCAATTGGCTCTCGAGACTGTTCAACCAGTCTCCAGGGTCGCAAGCGGAAAACCTTAGCCAACCACGCTTTGGTGGATTTTGAAAGTTGTACCAATCCACTGAAATCTTTTAAACCATTAGCGTTTTAGGTAAACTCGTTGTCAACTATTGTACTGCGTAGGACTAATAGGATCTAAGTACATGGAACTAATTATCGGTATATGTTAGGACAAACGAATTTCAAAAAATGAGATTCCCTTCTCAACTGATATAAGACAGACTCTTCACTTCACCGCTCATCAAAGGTCTCGGCTGATCAAAGGTTAGCTGAAAGAAATCTTGTTGCGGCTTAAGCTCGCCTTTGCATTTTGAACTGTATTTTTGTTTTCTGTAATGTAATAAATTGATGCAATAAAGAGATTACATACATACATACATGCAGACTCATTCTCATTTTTTTGACAGAAAATAGAGCACTTGCGAAGTCATGTCTGTAACTAAGAATACTGGTGAATTACGGTTATTACAGGGTTATACGAAAACCTAGCACAAAAATGATAAATGACATCAAAATATATCAATTTAAAAGCTATTAAACTAGATTAACCCTAAAAACTATAAGCAGCCGTTAAACAAAGGGCTTTTCCAATAGGAAACTGACTACTTAGTTTTAAAGTGCGTGCCTTACCCTGTTCCGGTTTGAAGGGAGAGAGCCAGTGTAATTTCCGGTACGTAAGGTATAACCTCAGTTCTCAAAGGGTTTGTGAGACCTACTTGCTGTCTAGGCCAGCTCCGAAGCTATTTTTGTCTGGTAAAGTTGCGATCGTAACAGTGAATTGTTTTTTGTAATCTTTATTGCGGCCTTGTTGTGTACGGCAGAGTAGAATAGCACCAACCCCTTACACTCGTGTTTGTCGTACAAGGCGACTAATGTTTTCAAGGCATAAGATCTAGTGTCTCCGTAGGCTGGAAAATGGGCAGCAGCGGTTTCCATTGTTATATTTATAATACTGCGATCTCCAACCCGCCTGCCAAGCGTGGAGATTATGGCAATAAGCTCCCCTCTCGCGGGAGAGACCCTAAGTCCTGCAGTGGACTGTTATGGGCTATGATGATGAATCTTTACTAAGGGAGCTTTGACCGAAGACACTAACTCCATTCACTTCATTATACGAGTCAACAAATACAACATAAATAAATTATAAAACACATAAAAATCACTATTCATATGTATACGGTTACGTATACCCAAATATAATATTGTATTGACATTATTTTTAAGTTTGACAAATGAGTATAGTACCTATAATGTTGATTAATCAATTGACATAGGTACAACTAATATTTGTTTGAGTAATTATTATCATGACATTGTTATTTATCATTTAGGTGCACCGTTGACGATATCCTTGTAAGTTGCTTATGTTGTGAAATGTATAGTGATATTATAATTAATTTCATAGAATAGAGTGGGTGTACCCCCCATCATACAATAAAAGTATGGAGGGTCAGTTCTCTCTGCAGCTGACTTTACATGCATACAGGCAGAAGCCCTCATTTTATTCTTTCTCGCATCCGAGTTAAAACAGGGAGTCATCTCCTTTTGGCGAGGCAGTTTTGGTCATATTAGATTCAAGACCATTTCGAGGAACGTCATTTTCTGGGTTAGGCCTCTTCTAACTGTTGAAAATACTCAGCTTGATGGAAATTTCCACGAGAACAGGATGAAACGGGTTGTTAATAATCAGGTGCACCGTCTGACCTTGTCATACATGCATACATACACACTCACGACCGTATCCCACAGGGGTCGGCAAAGCTATCGAGTGCCACAAGCTACGATCCTCCAGACAAGCTACGGACCTCTTTTGCCTCGTCCCTATTCATTGAGCTTTTCATACATTTAAGTCGGTACCGTGTGCATTCAACAAAAAAAATATATATTCACCACCAAGGACGCTAACGAGCGTAAAGCCCGCTTAAAGGCAAGCTTATATACGTTTGCAATAACAGTGGCACCACCCGCTTGAGGCCGAATCCGTTATAACCTTTTAATCCATTTGCAGAAGGTTATGTTGTACTCTTCAGGGTAAACCTCTCCATTTTTTTATTGCCTAGGGAGGTACACGGACGAAAGGTCCAGCGTCCACGCCTCAAACTTTTAAAATAATAAAAAAATAATCGCCCTAAAATCTTTTTACGTTAATTCCATTTTTGCTACCACGAACTTCAACTTGTGATAGAAAACAATTGACACGCGATTTTCCCCCAATTAAAAAAAAAATGAATGGTTGAGTTTATTGTGTTTAAGAAAAACAACAAACATTTATGAGCGGCCAGGAGCGGAGAACTTTCAGTGTGGTCTATGTACTCTTTATATAATACATTAAAAATGGTCAATATCCCTCCAGGAGATGGACAGACCTTATAATGATCGTACGGAGCCGATGGATGCACGAGACATAGAGTCGATCGTTGTGGAAGGCGTGGGGGAAGGTCTATACGCAGCAGTGGACGTCCCTGATGAAAATGACCAAGAAGATACAAACAATCTGACACTGTACTTCCAGGGGATTTGATACAATGAATCCATACGATGTCAGTAGAACTGTGAAATTCAAACGACACTAGCTTTTGCACGCGAATTTATCCGCGTAATATTCAATTATTTGTGCAGATAAATTGCAGCCCAAGGTCGCTATCCACTTCCATACCAAAATGTAACAAAATTTGTTGAGCAGTTTGTGCGTTAAAATGTAACATAGAGGTAAACGGAATTACTTTGCATTCTTAATATGATTTGGGATTAACATTCGAAATTTATTTATTTATTTAACAGTTTATTGCACACAGTAAAAATACATAGAGGAACATCATACATATGGACGACACAACAGGCACTACTTATTTCTAAAAGAAATTTCTTCCAGCAGGCCTACAGAAGAATTTGTGAATGTAGGGAAAGAAAAAACGGACTTAGATAGGATAGCTCTAGTAAAAACAGTCAATAGCTCGTTAATAGTATTATACGTGTTTTGCAGAAGCTTAAGCCATGCTATAAGCCCTCCGAGTTTCTCTTTCCGCTTGCACCAAGTCCTGACATATTTTGAATAAGCCGCAGTGCATCTGCCGTACACCGCCCGGCACAATATGCATATCTAGGAGCCTTTTTGGAAACACAACTATTTATCATTCTACTGAAACTATGTAGTTCCATTTCTTCACACAACTAAGTGTCAGACTCCCCCTAGGTTCCCCAGGGTCAATGAGGTCTGTCCCTGTATCTATGTATGTATTGTACGCTTAGGTCTTTTAAACTACGCAACGGATTTTAATGCAGTTTTGAACAATAAATAGAGAAATTCAAGAGGCCTTCCTCTTACAAGCAAGAAAAAGGAGTAGGGGTAAAGTAGGTAAACGCGAACGAAGTCACGGTCCGCAAGTTTCAAATAAAGGTTCATTGAAATACCCTAAAGAGAAGATTATGATCGATTATCCATTCTCAGAACGTAGTCTCTTCCTGTCTTTTTGCGTAACAGCGCATACGTATCTTATTAAGTTATGGCAAATGGATGTAGAAATCGACTTATAACATTTTTTGTTATTTCCCGCTTTCTAAATTATTTACATCAAAAGTAGAACAGATGAGATCGTTTTCAGAATAAGGTTTACCTAAAGGTAATACCCTCTCTTTAACTCTCTGTAGAAACTCTTAAGTTTCCCTTTATTAAGGTAATTTTAATTATTTTTGTTAGCTAGGGGTTTATGAATCTATCGATAACGTATCACTTTTGGTGCGATATCCCGTTAGAGCCAGTTATTGTTCTGTCATACCTACATCGGCTATTGGCTTGGTTTTCATTAAGCCAATATTGTAACCGGTTGACCGTAAAAGTGACAATATTATTATATGACCTCCCTTATGAGCCGATAGGCAATACCCTTCCAAGGGTCAGCGATAGAGTGCGAACTCATACCAACTGTTATTGTTATTATATTTGATGACGACTATCGCTTAGTGTTATTGGTTTGGTGACAGGGAGAATTATATTAAGTGGTTCTAAGAACATGTAACACTTTTATTAATACGCTACACACAACCGAGCTACTGTTTTTTTAAGACCTACCCAGGTATTTGACTGCCATCTCACCTGGTGCTAGAGACGTTCGAATATGGAGTAAAGTTCCATCAGTACCACCTGAATGTCGGTCAACTACCGTACGCTTTTCAATAAGCTTTCTGACGTGTACGATCATACTTTTTAGGGCTCTGTATCAAGGAACCCTTATTAAATAGTTTAGCCATGTCCATCTGTCTGTCCGCCCACCGGTCCGTCCGCCAAAGGCCGTCAACGGATTCACTTGTTGTCTGTTGTAGTGCCATAGAATGATAGACATACTTATTAAACTCCAAAGTGCTCTTTGATCCACTGTTGGAGTTGGTTAGTGGAAATCTGCATAAAAGTTAAGGGGTCGTAAACAGACGTACCGAGTTCGAATTCGAACCCCATTGTCGACAAGTACCAATTACTCTTTTTTGAGTTACGTACATTAGCTGAACACTATCCGATGCTCTTACGGTGAGGGAAAACATCGTGATGAAACCTGTATATTCAAGCGACTGAATGTGTAACCATGATCTAATCTGGTCAGGTTGCCCTGTTAAAAGGGTCTCGGAGGTAAGAAGACCATGATTCTCGTGCGCGGGAGCACAACCGGGACATAAACGCCAAGATGGTTAGTCTTATTCATAAAAGTTATTGGACATTCCATAAATATATTTCAGTAAACATTATGTTTATTTAATGCCATACGGTAGGTAAACAGACTAGAGGGCCACCTGATGGAGAGTGGTGACCACTGTATGTAGACACTAGCGACACTATGGGTATTATTTGTCCCTGATATGATTGAATTTGAACGAACTAAAACAATTTAATATAATGTTTTAATCTATCGGTTATTATCGCACATCATCGTTATTATCCAACACCGCCCGGCTTCTGCAGCTCTCCAGTCATCCCGTGACCACGATGCATGCAACTGTCTCAAAATATCAGGCTACTTGTCAACAGAGGTGCGCTTAAGGAAACCCGGAACATACCCTTATAATGTCTAAAATAATTTAATAGAAAGTCAAATAACTTTTATTATGAAGACAAACAGTGTGTCACATGTAACTTGTAGCCGTGTACCTTGTCATACCATCCGTATATTGATGCTGCTCACGGAACAGACAAAGCTCCGCGTCTAATTTCATAACGCTTGCTCTAGTGGCCGTATCACCAGTAAAGACTACAATCCATTCCACTTACAAACGGCAATTCCTTTGTACGTGAAACTATTTCCAATTCCCAATACATTGGTGCAGCATTTGCGTGGAACGCGGCTGCGTTCAGAAACTGGACACTCGACAGAATTCGCACAAAATGGACTGACGACAGCTCCCATAGGATTTCAGGTTATGCTCCCAGCCACATTATTCGTGCAACCGGAATTATTCATATTTTAAACGCGTGTAGAGGAACAAAATAATGAGGCAGTGTTGGACGCTGTAAAAATGTGAGAAATGTCGAAATTATAAGTTGGAATTTTTCACTGAAATTGTTTCAAACTTCAGTGAACATAAAGAATCAAAAATGTTAAATTGAGTTTCATTATTTTTGTTAATTCAGTGATAAATTCACCTTTAAGATGAGCGTAAGTTGTAATTCACTCGACTCATAACGACAAGAGCATCATATAAGGTCAAAAACAACAGCTAGTGTTGTGTAAAAATCATCGCGAACGATATAAAAGGCATAAATTTTGCAATTTCTATAAGTCTGAGCATTTCCGAACGCGCTCCGTCCGCGCTAGGTGCGGCACTCACATTAATTGCGCCATCCATTCAGGTTTGCTAGCGGCTGCACTTGCATTAGCACCCCGCACCCCGCACTTCTAACCCTCCTCCCCTCCCAGGCGTGGTAATGAAGCCTGTTATGGTCCCGATTAATTTTGGATCGGGTATCGGTCCCTTACCGGCAACAGGAATTCTCCGGGTGTTTAATGACGATGTAATTCGAGGACGGCTTGTACGAGCTTCTTGTTGTGCAGTTGATACTTTCGATCGCGACGATGTAGTGTGTACAAAGTAAGCGGAATGTTGCAGCGGCAGGGCTAACCTCGAACCCGTAATTCGTAACTGATCCTTGAAGATAACTTTCAACAATCTTCATTTTGAAATTGGCTCCTAGTATTAATAAACTAACAGGTGTGCATTACCACCCTAATATAATTATCTTGGCTTCCCGAATTTGGGTACTTTAAAATGTTCTTGGACAAATGCACATAGAACCATAAACTCGCTACTGCGTAGCTGTGGTAGGACTCTGACAGGCATGAGAATTCGGTCTGGTTACCTACCCGATCCAACACACGATGGGATCCTACACGGTGGACAGACCTCATCAAGTCTGTGACACACTCCACCATAAATGAAAACTTTCACTCCGCCAAGCACAGGGACACATGGCGGCGTTGCATCGGCGGTGGCGCAGAACTCGACCGACACATGAACACGACCACTCTGTCCAAACAGCACGACTAAGAAGAATAAGAGAGTACCTACCATATTCAATTGGCTTCCTTATTCTCAGTAGACATAGAATAGGTAATTTTTTTTTTTTTTTAATGATTTTCTTCTACAGAGTAAGAATCTGTTATTGGCTTTCTGTTATTTACGAATATCTGATGTAAAAGTTTTAAGAGCTGTTGATTCTATGACAAATAAAAAAAAATCATTCAGAAGAACTGCTGTTATTGCCTATCTGCCTACCCCCGGTCATACGTGATACAATTGCTCACTGACATAGCTCATACGTTTACGGCTAAAAATAAGTCTGATTGATACCAATCAATTAGCATACAGTAGGAAGCGGCCAATAAAAATTAAAGGCCCCCAACGTTTGTGGGCTTAAAACGTTCCCGCATACCGACGCGAAAAATACTGGTCTACATTCCGGACCAGTTAATATAGGAACCACACTAAATTTCGGGATCAATTATATCGTGTTTACTATTCTGGGCTTTAAGTTAACATTACTATAATATTTCATCAGAATCGGTACAGTTGTGTTTGCGTTAAGAAGTAGATATCAACCAAACATCCATCAAAACAAACAACCTTACAAACCTTCGCTTTTTAATATCTTAATCGAAAGGTTGGTCGGAAGAGCGTCGGTAGCCGAGTGGTTAAGATATCCGACTCGTAAGCGATAGGTACCGGGTTCGAAGTCAGGGATTTCTGAGTTATGTATCTACATTAGTTGAGTATTAACCGATACTCTTACGGTCAGGCAAAACACCGTGATCGTGACGTGACTGACGTGTAACTATGACCCAATCTGGTCAGGTCATGGAGGTCAGATGGCAGTCGCTACACTATAATTACCTGATCTGCCAAATCCTGGGTCACGGCCATGGCGGACCCCAGGCCCTAATGCATGAGAGTACAACCGGGACATTAATGTCAAGATGATGAATCGAAAGGTTGATGTTAGAGTTCCGTACGTCCGAAAAAAAGGAATCTTTGTAGGACTCGTGCGACCGTCTGTTGCACCCAATCTTCTCTAAAACTGATTAAATTGAAATTTGTTACACAATATATCAATTTTTATGATAACGCTGACGTGTTACGTAAATTGTAAAATTTTTAATATAGAGAAAAAATTATTTTCTCTTATTAAGAGCTGCATCATTTGATAATTATCATATGAAAGGGGTTGGAATGCACATCATAACACCATTTTTATTTTTTCCTATATGGTTCAGATTTGGAGTAATTACGAAAAGTTCTAAAAAAATTAACGTTCAGAATTGAATCTCCAAAGTTAACTAAACAAAAATTTTGTAAAAAAAAACATGTCATTCTTAGATATAACTATTACAGTTATTGAGATAATTGTAAAAAACCGTTACAAATGAACCTGTGTTATGCGATTTGAAAATAGCTCTTACTGCTATAGTTATATGACGTCAGCTATTAGGAACCCCCTTCACACAAATTCAATTCGTACTGGCTCCTTTTTTTACTAAAATAACAATTCTTCAAGCCGAATAATTACTTTCCTATGTCAATATGAGCCCCAAAATAGTATAATGAATTGGAGCATAACTTAGGTTTGTGTAGATCTCATTTTTTCTATTTCCAGTTCGTGTTCTATCAAGTAGGTAAGTAAATAAATAGTAAGGTACTTTATTGCAATAACACAGCCGGTAGCCTGCTTCATTCATCTACCTTCATGGCATAAATAAATGAAACAACAGCACCTATCCATGCATACTACTCAGAACTGACAGTCCACCACTAGTCTCATATGCCGCATCATCGATATCGTCATTCCCTTATCGTCACTATTACTTGCAAGTAAAGTTTCTTTTGCACCACAAATATGGTAAACTTTTTACCAAATGCTAGTAGCTCTAATGGTAACAATTACCGAAGCATCTTCGTGTAAGTGAAAGCAATAATAATTTTGTTTTTTGTTTTTATTTATTATTCGACTAGATACTTCATGTTGATGCAGGCAAACCACGTCGGTGTGTGGCAATGTTCGGAGTCAATGACTCGCGTTTATTTTCGGGTTTATCGTTTTGTGTTTTTCGATAATTGTCGCTTTTGTTTTAACGATGGCGTGCACGAGACTGGCATATGATATCACGTTTATAGTAATATTAAGTAGTTAAAAGGGCTATGTATCAGCTACTGCCTCAAATATATAAGTGTGAAAGATACAAAAGCGTCACCAATTCTGCTTTTTTCTTACATAGTATATAATAAAGTCTGTCTGTCTGTATATACGATAACTCCTCCTAAATTGAACAACAGATTTTGATGCAGTTTTGACTATTATTTAGATAATTTTTCCTAAAAGTTTTATTTGAATATAAGTACATATAGTCGGGTGTGTTTTCAGAAAAGAGGTTTTCCCTCACCTTACTAAACCCTTAATGCCCAAGTTACCATTTTAAATGACCTCCATATTGTATGAATGCTAGTACGACGGAGAGGTCTAGCTGTATCACTGGTTTAGCCTACCCGAATTAGATAAAAAATGAATTAATTGTACCCTGGACCCCAAGCTACCAAACTATGAAAACCGAAAAAAAATCCGTTTAGGAGTTTTTGCGTGATGCGCGAATGAACATACAACAATTACAAGAAAAAAAAATTTTTTGGGCATAGTAACGTCTCAGAATCCTATACCGACAATTTTTTCTTAAATATCTTCAATGTGCAGACATAGCTTTTTTACAGTTTCATAATAGCATAGATAGAAAGATTTTCATGGACTCTAATGCAAGGTGCAGTTACGCTCTCCGAGTTCATTAAACCCGATGACAACACCCATTTCTCAACTGTACCATCATATTTTACAAGTAGCATATTCGAACTTGCTTTACACAGAGGGGGTGAAAAATAAACAGAATTGCTATGTGATAAATGTGTTTTGGTTAGTAAATGTAAGCAAACTTATTTGTTACCTGTCAGCGAAGACCTTACTAATCCCTAAGTGATGTTGTAAATACAAATGTTTGTGATATTTTTAGATGGCGCTGTGTGTATTTGTCTTAAAATATCATAGAGAAGAGAGGGGTAAATTTTTTCTAGGTCCATAAACAATATTGTTATTAGAGTCCACTGTCGAAATTTGAACCTGAAAAGAGGCAAGTTTAAAAAAATCTGCTACTGGAAACACTAACTCTAACACTGAATGAATGGAATTGTTAAGTTTAATTTTTAACCCCCGATGAAAAAAGCGAGGTAATATAAGTTTGTCGTGTCTATCTGTCTATCTATGTCTCTGTCTGTGACATCGTAGCTCCCGAACGGATGGACCGATTTGGGTGCGGTTTGCTCTATTTGATAGCTAGTTTAAACGAGATAATTCTCAGCTTTCATTAAAATCGGTTTAGTAGTTGTATGGGAATGTCCAACATTAAATGCCTTTTGTACGCCGATGATCAAGTATTACTTGCATTGTCGGAAAGCGAACTGCAGAGGATGTTGGATATTGTTAGTGAATCGTTGGAAAAAAAAGGCATGAAAGTAAATGTGGAGAAGTCGAAAGTAATAACGACAAATAGTAAAGGCATGACAGTAACTTCGATTGAAATAAAAGGGAAGAGTGTTGAGCAAGTGAAAGAGTTCGTGTATCTGGGAAGTATGTTCACAAGTGATGGAAAGTATGAGAAGGATATTGAAAGAAGAGTATACAAGGGTAACGCAGTGAATGGAGCCATTAATCGTGTGATGGGAAGTAAAAGTTCGCCACAAAAAGCACGCCTTGCTTTGCATAACGCAGTTTTGCTTCCCACACTAACATACGGTAGTGAATGTTGGGTATGGCAGAAGAGGAATGAAAGTAGAATAAATGCGGTTGAAATGAGGTCCCTAAGGAAAGTATGTGGAGTAGAATTGAGTGATAGAGTGAAAAATATAGTGATCCGTGAAAGGTGTGACATGAAAGATGATGTAGTGTCAAAAATAGAAAGAGGGATGTTAAGATGGTTCGGGCATGTAGAGAGAATGGATGTTAGACGATTGACAAAAGAGATATATAGCGCGAATCTGGAAAACCAGCCCTTAAGGGGACGACCCAGGAAAACATTCACTGATCAGATCAGTAATGTTCTCAAAAAAGCTGGGGTCCGAAGTGGTAAGAATAAAAGGAGATGTATGAAAAGAGTTGTGGATATATGCGAGGCTAGGGAGTTGTGTCAGGACAGGGCAAAGTGGCAGTCCATAGTCTCTGCCTACCCCACCTGTGGGACACAGGCGTGAGCTTTATGTTTATGTACGTAGTTTAAAAAAAAAAAACTGAATTTTCACAAAGATTGAATTGATCACAAAATTGATTGAATACAGTTTTTCGGTGGGCTTTGCACTGAGATATAGTTTGAAAGATCTAAGCGTTCTTAGATACATAGGGACAGACGGCAGGAAGCGACTTTGCTTTTTTACTATATACAGAAACTTAAATTTTAAGGCTAGTTCAATAAAGAATAACGTTTATTTCAGGCATTATAGTATTTTAATATAAAAAAATATATACGAACAAGTCTATATTTTGTTAGAATAAATGTTAAAGACAATGTTGTTGAGTTTTCAGTGCCGAATTTGAGTTCAGAAAAGGACAGTTATTTGTATTTATCAAGCACCCACACGAAGGCCATTCTCTAGGTTTTTATACACAATAACAGATTATGGGTCCACGTCCCTAACATTATTTGCGACAATTTCGCCGGCACAAAGGAATTGATTATGGAGAGTCCATGTTTATAAATAATTAAACTTTAGCCGGGAGCTTCTACTCTTTACGTAGACACCTACGCATTTTGCTGCGAACAAGCGACCGGCAGATGAGACGGTAATAATAAATAAAAAATAAGGGTATATATCTGCCCGTAAAAATAATAGCCAGGGTCATTTTATTCTTTAAACATAAATTCTCAAGTTAATCTTTGAAAAAAAATTTCATAACAAGCTTTTATCGCGCGGTATAGTACCTACTCATCAAGACCATTACAAAGAGCCCAAACAAAGTTGGACTCCATCATCAGACCAGCTCCGTGGTACTACGTTGCCCACCTCTATGACACATTGCTCTGGCAGCAAAAACGTAAATGCCCCTCCACTGCCAAAGCCACGGTTCCCCAAATCCCCATCCCATGGAGCACTGGAGCCCTTACTCACCGGCAGAAACACAATACTATTTAAAAGAGTATTGTGTAGCTGCGATTTTCTATACGTTCGAGGTACCTCCCCAGTCGAGCGGCTCCACATTTTCGGCATTTGTGGAATTCTCAGTACCTACTAAACCTATTTCGATGCGGTTTCTTTAACTCAAAGCTTGTGATTACGATGATTTTAGCCGTCGTGAATTTTCTTTTTATTTGTTTTTTTTTATTTGGTTTGAACGTGAAACGTTAATGCTCGCGGATTCAGTGGCAGATGTAGTTGTGCTATCGGAGTAGGCGTCGTTTACTAACTTTTAGCAGCTTTGAGACGCTCTCGAAACCTTTCGCTCGCTCAGTGTCGGGCATTGGGGTAGCCACGTGTGGCCCATGGCCCCCTCTTTCCGACGATAGCCGTGATTTGTATTTCTTGCTGGCTCTTGCACGGGCTGAAACCCACATATTTTATTTACGTATATTTTTGAACACTTTTTGATTATTTTTACTATAAACATTATCCGAATTACACATTTTCTTATATGGATCGATTGTTGTAGATAACCTCAATAAATCAATGTGTGAGTCGTGAGTTACACTGAATAGAAATGCGCGGAAGCGCGCGTTTCATTCATTCAAAGCAGTGCCCCCACCCGGCCGCCCCACCTGCCCCGGACTCAAACAGGACTTCAACCTGACTATAAACGCTAAACAATGATACAAGATTCACGTTTCTAAGACTAATCGTTTTGCAATTATTAAGGCAAGACGATATAGACCAGACCTAACGTTTGGGCCAGATATGGAGTAAACGTTACCGTCAAGTTTTCTGACTTGGTACTCATGTGTCAGTGTGTTTTTACAGATGTTTCACGTCTATAAATCACCACCACCACTTAGACGCCACTGCTGGGCATAGGCCTCCCCCAGAGATCCCCACAAAGGCCAGTCCTGTGCTTTCCGCATCCAGCTGGTACCCGCTATCCTTACCAGGTCGTCGGTCCACGATGTGAGAGGCCTAGTACTTTTGATTTGATTTGTATTTTGCTTCAATAGAAAACGGGAAAACGTATGTTACCTTTTAAAAAAGTTCAACATTACCTATAGTAACTAAAAGTAGCTGGTTTCTTCACTTGGAGTTGTGAAGTCTTGGAGTGTGAGCAATCAGTATAGTAGTGCAATTATTGGAGTTAGGCTAGTTTCGACTTCATATTTACTTACAAGCGAAACTAGCCGATGAGCAATATTTACTCCCGCAGAGAGAGGCAGGGGGATAGCGGGTCACTTACCGTCTACTAATAAATTTTTTTATACATTGATCAAGCGTTGAACGTTCGCTTAACGAGTGTCTATACAAGGCTTATGTCAAAATGCTTTTGACGTGTGCAACCAACTTATCTGACCCGGTGACAACGTCGTCGCTGTTGTTGGATTTGGCATGACATTTCAAAATGGCGACACTTAGTTTCAGCCTTGGTCACCGGGTCAGATAGTTTGTGGAGTTATACAGGGCTCCTGTAAAGTTGTTAAGTCAAGTGAACTACAGCGACGCCGTCATTGGATCAGATAATTTGTAGCAGGAAGAACACAAGCCACGTAACTATGCTTTGTCAGATAATTTTAACAGCTCATATGCTTATATTTTGCATATAAACCGTCAGGAATAAATTATCTAAATAATACTGAAAACCGCATTTTTATACTATGTATAGAAGATAGGGCTCTACTTTTAAATAGAAGATGCAAAATGTTAATTTATGATGTACTAGCTTTCCGTCCACGGCTCCGCCTGCGTGGACGATACGTACATGCGAGTCTGGGTGGCGGGTACGGGGGATCAATAGTACCCTATGTGTTATTCCAGACCCTAATCTAGCTATCCATCAAATGGTTAATTACCATGCAAATCCGTTGTCTGAAGAGGTAACAAACACACGCACACACACACACAAACTTACGCATTTATAATATTAGTAGCATTTTGTCTGGCATTCTAAATGTTCAATGAAATTCTGAAATTTACAAATTAATATTCAATTCTACTAATAACTCGAACCATTAAACACTTTAAAGAATACAATACAATACATCGGAGCTAGTATTTAAAGCATTCGTTTAAATTTAAACAAACGTTTTTTATCGCCCAAAATACGTTATCGTTCCGAACCCATTTTACGTCGCCAACGTTATTTTTGGAATAATTCAAACGCGTTGACATAGGATTTGAGTCAGCTCCAAAAATGGATTCATTTTAAACTTAATCTCGGAAAGTCGGTTAAGTATGATTGCTGGATCCCAAGTTTCTAGTGTATCTTTTCCTCGAACTGTTTTTTTTACTGCCGAGAGGGAGTCGGCGGTGTTTATATTAGCTTTGTTAGTTAGAATGGGATGGGAGATTTGCTAAACGATCGGCAGAAATTGCAAGGAGCTTTTTATCTCGAAGCCGCAAATGTTTTGCTCGTTGATGTTCTAAAGCGTTTTTGCTTCTTGGAATTGGTATTCTGTCTAAGAAGAATTTTGGTTGAGAGAAACATGTATCTAAATCTTCGCTTTCAAATTGAAGCAGTAAAAGTGAGTTAGAGTTGTAATTCTTGGGTTTCAGAGAAATTAAATGAAACAAAGTCCTTTACAATACAGATTTGACACCCTTAGACATTCGTTCACATCACTGCACCTTGTAATTGGATTTTCTAATTTGGAATTTCTCATTTCATTGAATCTTATTGGGAGAATTCAGATAGAGCTCCTGTACCGTATTTTATTATCACCAAAAACTAAAAAATAATCATGTTAGCGTTAATGTCCCGGTTGTGCTCTTAAGAATGAGGGCCCGGGGTCCACCTTGACTATGATCCAGGATTCGGCGATCAGGTAACTACAGTGGAGCGACTACCATCTGACCTCCGTGACCCCGCTACCAGGGGAACCTGACCAGATTGGATAATGGTTACAAATTCAGTTACCCGAATTTGCACATAACTCAGAAAAAAGTCATTGGTACATGGCCGCAGTGGGATTCGAACCCGATACCTCTCGCTTACGAGTTGGATACTCAACCGCCCGGCCACCGACGCGTCTTATCGCCAAAAACTATCTGATTAAAATACTTTTAGCTTTTGTAATAACATCTATAGATCTGCGTTTCTTACAATCTTTGGTCGTGTGTGAGGCCATGGGTGTGTTCGGTAGAGTATAAGAGCAAATATAAGGCTAGGCAGAGCCGGTATGCAAAAATACACGCCATGTGTAGATTAGTTTGTTCGACGAGTTTACCAGATCGCTTCGGATCGATGTAGATATGAAATTTAAGGTTCATCGCCCATACTAAATTTCTCTTACCATTCTTTCATTCTTTTGAGTGTTTAGTAATTGTGTTATGATTTATACTCTTAGTAAATATATCAAACTAACCGCGAAATGGTATAAAATAAAGCAGTTAAATCGAGAAGAAACACAAGTCGCTGCTAGATAGCAACGTTTTGTGATTTCATTAATTTTAATCTTCTTCTTTTTTTTCTTTTGTTGTATATTTCTTACATGTTATGTTATTCTCCAAATTAGTTTTTCATTGCGCCATCTAGACAATACCAAATTGGCCAAGCACGGGCCGTGCCATAGATTAAAGAAAGACCAAAAGGTCAAAGAGTAAACAAGTGTTTACTGCCTACACTGCAGATACGTAACACCATCTTAACATGCGATTTCAAATCGACGCATCAAGCACGCAGATCTATTCAAACCCTACAATAGTTTAGAAAACGTTCAATTTAAATAGATGACAGAACTCGCATTCTTTACATATAATATTATTATATTAGACGGGACTTACACGCGACGTACCTTTTCGATTTGTTTTCCCGACGTTTCGGTAGGGTTACACCCACCATGGTCACGAGACGACTGCCGTGGAGAGGTGACAGGTGGTGGGTGTAACCCTACCGAAACGGCGGGAAAATAAATAATAATAATAATAAATAAATATTCGTGGACAAATTCACACAGCACCATCTAGCCCCAAACTAAGCAAAGCTTGTGCTATGGGTGCTAAATAACTGATAAACTACATATACACTTTTAAATACATACTTATTATACACATAACACCCAGACCCGTAACAGAAATTAAAATTCATCATTTCAATTTCTGCCCGGCCGGGAATCGAACCCGGGACCTCTTGCGTGGCAGACCGGCATGTTGACCACTGAACCACTCAGGTCGTCAAAAATAAATCGAAAAGGTACGTCGCGTGCAAGTCCCGTCTAATATAATAGTATGACAGATACGATCTGTTTATGGCGTTCTAAGCATTCGTTCCCAAAACACATTTGCCATCTCGCAAACGCCTTCTAAGTATTTTATTTTTTTTGGATGACCAACATCTATCCAACAACATAATATTAACAATCTTACGAAACAGAAAGCCTTACAGGTCTTCACTGATAGAATTTTAAATACAAATAAGAAAATCTGTTGAAACACTTATACCGAAAATAAATTGGACACTTAAAACTAATACAGTACTACAGTATTACCACAACTAGTACAAAGACGTATAAAGATGTATTATCAGCTGAGCAAACGACGAACATGTGAGGTCACAAAGGCAAAGGTCAGTCGAAATGCCATGACAGCACCGACATTCACACATTGTCACGGCAAAGGACACGATTCCCTATCACAGGTCGGAAGCTCCTCAGAAAGTCAGAGGTCGGGGATTATCGCTGGTGAATTAGTAATAGGGATATTCGATTAAATTTAATGGGAATTATTAAAGGTATGGTTTCGGGTAGCCGGCTTCGAGTAATTTGGATTAGTAAGCCAACGCTTAATAAGATTAGAGGAGGTTTTATAATATTACAAGGCGCATAGTTGATGGATTTGGTAAGTAGGAAGTGTACTGTTGAGATAGTTGAAATAGCTCGTTATATTAAAGGCAGTCGAGAAAGGGCAACCTGATAGTAAATGATCACCGCCGAATATAGGTATGCATATTTTTATTTGTTGAAAGTTACGCACCGACTTACGGATGATTTAAGGAGTTGATGATAGACAAAGAGTAAATAACTTACTGTTGTTTCCCCCTACATCTTCATTTTAGTAAATAAAATTGTATGTAGTAAAATTTTTCGATTATTACATAGGTTTTCGCTGCTTGCGAAATATTTAATCCCGCTATTCTAACAATATTCCACGTTTTTAGATTAATTGTAGGTTGAAATTATGATAAAATAAGATGTATTTAAAATTTATTTTACGGTTTCAGTGACTAGATGCTAGAAACTAAAATGTTTAAACGAGGAAGATGTAATCCATGACGATATGGACCACATCACCAACAGGGCGTTTTGAATAAACCATGTTTAATGGACATTTTTGGGATAGACGCACAAAAAATTCTGAATAATTTAGGCAAAGAATACGCCCCACATTTTTCATTAAAACAAAAATACTACGTCCTATAGAAAAACTGGGTCGCTCATCCAGTAAAACACGCCAGTTCCACATGAAACGCCTTACCCGTTATAGTTAAGCAGGGATGGACCGAAAAAAGATGGAGTCCCGGGGGAGAGGGGGGTACTCGGTTCTGCGTTTATTTTTCAGCAGGTAAAATGTTAGTTTATTTATGATTTTGCGTTGAATCGCAGGGGCGGGAAGGTCAGGTTGGGCCGACGCATGGCCCGAGGTCGGGGCCACCGGTATTGACCGGCACTCTAAAGGGCTGTATCACGCAGGCTATGTATTGTTTTGCCGATACAGTTCTGGCCGAGCTCGCTTGAGAACGTTATATTAAATGTACCGCTACTTGTGTATCCTAGCTTTGGAGCGCCTTCAAGGGGACTGGGTTTGAGAATGTCAAAATAATCTAGTTAAACAAGTACTCAGACCAAAAAGGAAATAAAGATGGCGCGCTGTCAACAGACACATGGGCTGGTTTCGTAAACATGTGTACGAGGCGTAGTTTGGTTGTCAATCGGTCAATATGTAGTTTTGGTTGTCAATGTGTGCGTGTGGCTGTATACGTATACAGAGCTAGGCGTGGTTTGCGTGTGTTATTTTATATGGTATTATAGACTATTTTTATTCATTATAACACAAATTACATATTTAGAAGCCTAACTTTTAGTTAATTAGTAATGAATGTACATTTAATTAAAGATGAAACATCGTTCAGAAAGCTCCTACATTCGTTCAGAAATGTTTATAATTTTATTTGGCAATATTATTTATTTATTAAAAATTGACTATAATACCATATAATATAACACGTAAGTCAGTGTGTTGTTCGCAGTATTCTGTCTTTATTTCTTATTTGGGCTGAGTGCAAGTGTTGGGTTGTTATGTTACGATTGAGGTGGTTACTTAAAATGTAACCATACCTATTAAGCAATAATGGTAACTATCCTCTGAAAGAAGAGTAGAATACTAACGCCTTCCATTGACAGGTGTGGTAAAAGAGTGTCATAGAGGCTGACCATCGATTACCTCCGTAAAACAGAAAAAGCAGCATTTTCCGTCGAGTATCTTTAACTGCGCATTAGTTTAATGCTAAACGATGCTCTTACGGTGAGAGAAAACTTCGTGATGAAATCTGCACATTCAGGTCATTAAATGAGTAACCATGATCCAATCTGGTCAGGCTCGCCTGGTAGCAGGGTCATGGAGGTCAAATAGCAGTCGCTCCACTGTAATTATCTGATCTGCCAAATCCTGGATCATGGTTAAAGCGGACCCCGGGTCCTTGTATGCGAGAATACAAGCGGGAAATTAACGCCAAGATAATTTTGTAATATTAGATTATATTTAATTTTTTATTTAACTGCTTGATCTCCAACCCGCCCCCTAAGCATGATTATTGCAATGTGTGGAGTAGGCTCAGGTCTTTGTGACCTCTGATACGACTGCTAGATTGGAGATCATGCCAAAACATGTTCAGATGACCAATTGGTTATGATTTGTTCTGTGACTAGCTTTAGCCCGCGACTTCGTCCATGTAATATTCGGTTGTTATGTTGCGGTCCAGTTCCGGCGGTAACCACATTGAATTTCTGTATAAATTATAGCCTATGTGCTATTCTAAGCTAGCGTCTGTTTAATGCCTAATGAGGCACACGAGTAAATAGTCCAGTTAATCGAAAGCTGTCACAGTCATTTTCTTTTGACTTCGTCTGATGTCATTCAGTGTCTGTCATCCAAATCAAATTTGCTTTATATTATTGGCAGAATTTGCTCCTTTTCGTTTGGCATTCCGTAGCGGCTACGGCGTAGCTGCTCCGAGCTACGTCGTAGAATTGTTTTAACTATACATTCCCAATGTAAACTGTGAGAGAAATAGCTCTCCTTAAAAGTATAAAAATATCATTCTCTAGTCTTTGGTACACCACTGATTATTAGTGTCGTACCTAGTTATATATGTCGGGTAGAAATTGATTCAAATACCATAATGAAATATTACTGTGTGCAATAAACTGTTGAATAAATAAAAATAAATATATAAAAAAAACTATTTGTCAGGGAAAAACTATTTTTTTTTGTAAAATATCTACTTTCTTCATTGCCCCAAGGCGTAACTTATTGAGATACTTCCTGACACTAATCCACAATCCTTAGGTTAGTCTGAAGAAATGGTTTAGATTTAGAGACAATTATTAAACTAAAGTAAAAATATAATACCCAATGCTTAAATTTTTAATGTTTAGGTATTTTTCTCCGTGCCCATGAAATTTAAAACTTCCTTCATTCTTAACAAAAAGAATAACGTAAGTAAGGTTATAAAGATGTATTAAAAAAAAATTAAAATAGCCTAAGTCGATATTATATTTTTAAACGAATTGTTTTATTACCCAACATTACGGTGATGTCATTAACAAAGGTTATGGCGCTGTCCTAATTGACAACGGTCGTAGGACAATGAGTCTTCAATGGAAGATTTTCCGAGAGCTAATTAAAAAGAAAAAATAGTTTAATCAATTGTAATAGATGGCGTTGATTAGACACGATTCTCAGAAATAAATCAAAATGTGTCCGTAAGATTTATAAAAATGTACACTTCTTGCCCTTTTTCGTCAGAAAAGGTACTAAAACTAAGTATATTTTCACGAAACACGTTTCCGAGTAACTACGTTTACAAAAATCAATACTTGGTTATCCTGTCTAAGCAGCGACATTTACTGAGGTACACCGAACTACATTTTTTAAAGTAGCTGGTCACCGACATAGCCCTAAGGATTGCCAGGCTAAAGTGGCAGGGCACATAGCACGAAGAACGGATGGCCGATGGAGCAGTAAAGTTCTCGAGTGGCGACCACGTACCGGAAGATGCAACAGGCCTCCCACAAGGTGGACCGACGACCTGGTAAAGATCGCAGATAGCACCTGGATACGGAAGGCACAGGACCGGTTTTTGTGGAGATCTCTGGGGGAGGCCAATGCCCAGCAGTAGGTGTCATTCGGCTGATGTGATAATAATGATTATTATAAAAATTTACATTTAGGTAATAACAACAATAATATTATTTTTTGTAAAATTGAAGTTATTTGCAATTATCTATCACGCAATTATTCGTGAATAAAACCACTTACATACTTAACTAATAATTTAATTTTTTTACAACATTACAAACATACAAACTATACGTGCTTGTAATCCAAAAGAAATCCCACAGTTTTAGCTAATGCAAAAATTATAAAACCATAGCTCAAACTTAAACTGCAAATCCCTATCCGGGAAAACATAAATGGTTTGACACAATTAGTATTAATGGCTTCAAATTAGGACTCCGTGTGTAGTTGTATTATTCACATTATGGGCCTCACGGGGCCACTGGACGTCGCACAGTTGAAATACTTGGAGATCAAGGGAGTCTAACCGTGAAAACGAAATGAATGACATAGGTATATTACACACCTAGTGACATTCTAAATCATGCCACAGCACAGATAGAAGCTGCTATTAAGACCTAGAAATAAAAACAAATTATTGTATGAAAATTATTATATCTGTCAATTTCGCTAAACGCTAATTTCATAGGTAATGACATAATAAAAACGAACTAGTATTAAAAGAAAAGCAATTGCGCATCCAGGACATACAGCCAAGATGATGATGATGATAAAAATAAAAGAAAATAGAATTAGTGCCTTTTCAGAAAGCAGGCACTATAGAATTTAGCAACCAACGAACTAATCAGGTACAAATACGGTTAAATCCATGAGAAATTGTAAAGGGTTAATAAGGTCACTAGTTTGTTCTAATTATACTTAAACTCTGTTGCAATCGGATTTGCCATTTCCAAGAAATTGAAAGTTTCTCTTGTGTGAAAATTTCAGTTTTCGTCGCTTTCGCGATATGTGTCCCGGCGAAATCATAGGCAAAGATTTATTTAAAAAACAGACCAGCTAGGACCTTCACAGGAAGGCAAAGATTAAGTCCAATAGTGGACCATTAGAGCCCGTTCATCGTTTAGCAAATCTCTGTAGGTATAGATTACCACACTAGTGCGGTAACTAACATGAACTATGCCCGCTTTTTATACAGCCGAGAGTCTCAGATGCACAAATCACAAAACACTTTACGGTTCGGAATTTATGCAAACCCATTGGAGCCACTATTCCCATAACACATCCATAATACATAGTAAAATTTAAATAAATCCATATTAAGTTGTAAGAATTATGGGTCACATTCGCATGGGCCGTTATAAATTAAATGAGGACTTAATACTCTTACGTGTTACGGAGAGATGATAAAGGGTTACCCTCCTGTTTCTGGATTAGGTTATTCGTGAATAGGGTAATGTTGCCAACGCAACGAATAAATTTTCCCCCCGGGATGTGCTATTAAATACATTTCGGAGGAGGCTTTTGACACGCAAATGTCAACAATTACAAACCAAGTGTAATAAAATGTAAGTGCCTCCGCTGCCGGCGTTCTCTTCCGTTTTTATGCTCGCAACCTATACAAATACCGGTGCAGGTTAAAGTATATCATTAGAGGTATAAGTTCGGGTTTTTTTAGATTAGTTTTGTGACAGAGGTGCCCCGCGAAATGAATATTTTTTCGACAATCGCTTATTGTTGAAACAGCAGAAGACACTAAGCTCGGTTAGAAGGATAAGGTAGCTAGCGAAATTACAGACATGAGGCATTTCATCTTATACCTTGTCCTTACAGTAACAACGCACCTGCACAGCGGTTCTGCATTATTGTTATCTGCAATCTAAATGTATGTATCGTATATGTTATGGGCGATAGTTACCACTTACGATCAGGTGGGCTGTCTGCTCGTTTGTCACTGACTAGCATAAAAAACCAACGGTCATAAGACGCACTTCCTTAAATTATGAAGATCTCTCGCGGTTATCGAAATATTTTAACATCTTTACCATTCGGACCATTCCACCGACGTCGACACCATTCCGAAGTTTGACGACGTGAATGATTCAGTTGGTTAACATGACAATCTGCTACGCATACGAGGTCCCGGATATGATTCCCGATCGGGCAGAAAAGAAATGATGAATTTTAATTTCTGCTACGGGTCTGGATGTAATAATTACACAAGTATTAACAAAAAAAGTATGTATTTAACAAAAAAGTATATCAGTCGTTTATCAGTTACCTACACTCAAAACACAAGCTTTATTTACTCTGAGGCTAGGTAGAAGCAATTCCAAAACTTCCGCATATTTTCCGCGAATCCCAGCCTAAATATTCGTATATAAATAAAATATAAATGTAACCTAAACCGAAAAATTTACGACACCTTTACGTTACTAAGGCAAATAGGTGGAAATAAATTAAAGTAGTAAAATATAAGTAACCCAAACATATCCATGACATAAATATCGAGTAATATGCCAAGGAGAACCCCTGAGCTCTCATAAGGGATACCTGACCAACCTCCAGAATGGGACATTACTGGTCAAATAGCACTTTTAGATTCCCAATGCGGTCAGAATTCAATGTAACACACGTTCCCGGCGAGCTAATGGAGAATTAGAAACAAAGGATAACCGCTTTTAACTTAGTTTATAGTATTTGAAGAAATTCTTGTGGCAGAATATTAGTTTCATATTGCCTAAAGATTCGTAGTGGGTATAATGCAACATGCATTATATTTATTACTAACCAATGAGAAATGAGAAAATATTATGTACGTATCACGAACTTAGCCATAAACCAAGAACCTCAGAAGCGTTCTAACTATGATTACTCAGCAAGTATGCCTGATGCTTGTGACTGCACTGGCTGTGTTAAACTAGTAGCAGACGCTCCATTTTGGTTGAAGCCGAACAATCGTCAGTTGCAGTTGGTACTAAAATAAAGTCGCTTTTGGGTGCCGGGGACGTGGTCGGACGTCCGACCAAGGTCGGCTCGCCCGCGCGTCCGAATTAATTCAAAGGCGATTTTATTTAGTACATTGTAAGCATTAGTATCAACTGTAACTGACAGTTGGTTGGCTCCAGCCAAAACAGAACGTCTGTTACTAGTTTTATCATTCAAACAAGAAAACATCAACCAAAGCATTGCTTCTCGTTAGCAAAATAGATATGTCCATGATATAGTTTACCACTGAATGTTTCCTGGACCGAGGTTGACATAATAATATTAAAAACCAAAAAATATTTCTTTCTTCTCGTCATCATTCAATAATAATTTTCTTGAATGAAAATTGTAATGGATCCATATTTTACCATGTTATTTGTTAATCTCTCATGAATATCTTTATTAGTACGTGTGCTGTAAGTTTTTAGAATAAAAAAAATATTAATCAAAATACAAATCTTCAAATTAAGTACCTACATTTTTCAACATTAAAAGACCAAATTTAAAAAATTGCTTCCTAACAACAAAATCTTGCAGCCCAGAATTCCATCTACAGAGCAAGCTTAACTGCAGTATCGGAACAGAAAACGATAAAGCCAATTATGCCGAGCCACCTGCACCATCACAAGTTTAACACAGGATTAATTATGAATATGAGATCAAATTACCAAGTGGGAGAACCAGTTACGAGCCGATGCATGTACTGCATGGCGTTGTTCTAACAATAACCCCAGTAATAATCCTTAATTGGAACATCCCTTGTTTACATCTAACGACGGTCATAGATTATGTTCGCAAGACTAGTTAAGGAGTACTGTTGTGCAGTAGTACGGTTATGCGCAGTAGTGGCCGGGGTGGTGACAAGCCTTCTTGATGGGTTGACTTTATTTTATTTATTTTGGTTTCCGTAGTTCACCAGATTCTGTGCCTTTCTGAATAGTTGATAAAGACCTTGATATGTCTTTTGCTTGTTCATCTCACTCCATGAAGTACATAATTAAAATACCAAAACAGCTTACATAAGTACATCGAAAGCACGATACAGTACATGATAAAGGATCATCATCGTCCAGGACATCTGTAACCTGGATAGTTTTGAAGTAATAATAATGAGTGTGTTAATGCAAGTTCTTTAAAACACTGGCTGATACAATATGTGACGAGACCTGATATATTTCATTCCGCATGAAATTCCGTTATTTCTCGTTAATGCCAATTTGAAGAATTATTAGTGAGAGGACCCCCTGTACATATATCGGCTGTAAATAATGCACAACGGCTTGTTAGGGTCCTGTGAACCAATCTAGTCAAGTTCCCTACTAACAGGGTCACAGAGATCAGGTGGTTGTCGGTCAACCTAAACCGCTTAATCTTGGATCACGGACCAGGCGGACCGAGCCCTTGCGCGCGATAGCACAACTCGGACGGACTCCATTTTTGTTGCACGAAACTTGAATATTCGAATCGCAGATGTTATGGGCAAAAGTCAGTTGATGGAAGCTTGCCTAACAGGCAAGCCGACCCGAAACCGTCCATCCTTATCTATTCTTTGTCACAAGACTGCGGTGAGCGAGACCGGCATCAATCATGTCTAGCAGCGGCCACCTGTCGCGTCCAGCCGATACATCTTCATCGGACATGGACATTTGCTAATCTCCACGTAAGCTGATACCGAATTGTATTGAAAGGCACGATGTATTGGCCAATTTGTATTTGTCACACGACCTTTTGACTGATGAATTGTAACGAAATTGGCGCGCGGGAATGGTGGTGTGCGATTAATATCAGTATTAGTATGATATAAAAATGGTGTCCCCTGACACAAGCTTTGCCTACAAGGAGACTCCAGCAACTTTGTATTTCGGTACTATTTGTTAATAAAGTAAATATTTATTTCTTATTATTATATAATATGCGTAGTTGATATTGCAGGCATGGCTATGCCTGCAATATCAGTGAATGGGGTACAACCGACCCCATTCACTGACGTTGAGACAAATAGGCATTCTGGTAAATACTCCAACCCGCCTGCCAAGTGTGGAGAATGTAGCAAATACCTGTACTAATGTGGAGGACGCTCGAGTTCAGCAGTGAACTATCATGGTCAGTTGGTAATGATGATGATCAGTTACCTGAATACAAAATAATATACCTTTTACAAAGGGTAGAGTGATTGTCGGTAATCATTGTTCCACTTGATAGTCAAAGCACAAACTGTCTCAAAAATATTAGAGAGAAAGAGAATTCGTCTTCAATTAATCACACAGAGTGAAGCAATTATTTTTACCCCCTTAAAATTAAATAAATAATAATAATGGTCACAGTAAGTCGATAAAAAAATCTTGATGTCGATATTTAAGAGCTTGACTCCAATGGCCGCCGTCTCTTCGAACAATTAATATTTCACTTAAGCTGCCCATTTCAAGTTATTTACGACATCCGGAAAACGTCACAACTTCGGCCACCTTTGACGAGAACCAATCAGTTCGGAGTGACAAACTGTGTTACTCTAAGTGGCAACCTTGAAACATTCCTGCTGAACATTCGGCATCGCGACCCCGATTTCTCGCAAACGTTATTCCGAAAGTATTCAGCCCAAGAAACTTCGATTAACACCCGACAAGGGGAAACAAAATTGTGCTGAATACCTTTCCCCTTATTCACAAATTGGTTCGCTACTCCACATTCGCCTCTTATGCCGGGCACTCGGCGAGAGCCCATAAATCTATATCTCAAGCTACTCCAAGCAGAAATTAAATGTAAAAGAATATATAACTGCAACTTCCTTGTGCGATTCACGTTTCTGCTCGCGAAGTTTTAATTGGCACCCATCTTCCAAGTTGAGAAATTAATAATATCTCTCGAAGAGACTTTAATTTTGAATTCTTCGAAGGAATCGTACGCGATTGTACTCCATCTGATTTTGTAATTCCATTAGTCTTGGAACTTGCGGAATTGAAGCAGCTGATTACGTCATTTGCCGCCGAGTCCATTTGCGTGTTTCGGATATTATTGGTCGAATTTTTGAGGCTATCGAAAGTTTTAATCGCTTTTTTTGACTTATACAAATGGCGAAATAAAATAGCACTAAATAGTAATGTCGTCGTGCTTCAGTTTGTGCTACAATTTACAATAGTATGGAAGGTACTCATATACTTCAAAGCATATGGACGTAATGAATTAATGGAAACTTTATCTGAACATTCTTTTGGAATAGTTATTCGTAGGTTGCTAATTATTATAAAAAGATACATCAAATAATCTAACTATACTAATCCCTACTGGACATAGACCTCTTCGCCAAAGAACGCTAGTGCAGGGTTCTCAGCTTGCAGATTTCAGCATTCACCTGCAGCCTTTTGAAAATCCAATTTACAAGTTCAATTTCCTGTGACTCCACCTAGCTGAAGGGCGTCGTACACACGTCAAATTACTTTTTTTAATCTACGCAGCGACAAACGAGCAGACAGCCCACTGATTCATGCATTTATTTAGATTGCAGGTAACAAAAATGCAGAACCGCAGGTGCGTTGTCACACAGTAAAGACTAAGATAAAATGCTCCATGCCTGCTACCTTATCCTATAAACTGGAGTACAATAATGCAAGCATTGTTGCTTGGCGGCATGAATAGATAAGGGACTCATCCAGGTGGACTCAGGCAGATTATTATGATTATATAAGCTTGTATCATCCCACTGCTGGAAAAAGGCTTCCCCCGATCCTTCTACACTTCGCGATCAAGTTAATACTTAATTCATAATGATTATTATTTTCTGTCGTTGTAAGAAGGTAACCATTCTTAGACATGTTATATTAACAACAGTATATTTCCTGAGCTTCATAGAAAATTTCTTATAGAATCATAGAAATATATCGTGAAATCCCTATTAGGTACAAGGTGCGAGTCGAAATTTTGAATTTCCTTGCAAAATATCACATTTTCTAGCACGCGGAGACTCTCGAGCAATGCAAACATTCGTGCGAAAGTAGAACTCAGGCGCGTTGCGTTTGGAATGCAATTTCCTTTTGGATTCAATTACAGACATTCCAGAAATCGACATTCGTAAATACGACATCCAGCGACGTTGCTAGCGCTGTGCACCAATGTGTCCAACAATTTGCATACAGCAACGTTATTGTCGAGCACAGAACGGGATTGTCAGTTTCAGCTCTTTGTGCTTGAGAGTTTTGTGGCGGTCCGTTTGACACACAACTGGCACACCGATCACCGTGCGCGATGCAACTGGAACCAATATAATTTAAGTTAATATTCTCAAAATAAGTTTCGTTTCTTTGAGGCATATATTATGAGGAATGGTATCTCTCTAGAGACTAGACTCTCTGTGTCCGTTATTCGTGAATTCTGATCCATCTGACGTCAAAAGAATTGTCAAGTTGATCATCATCATCCTAGCGGTAATCAAGTCTTCTGCCAGAGCACTTGCCTTGCCCTCCTCTTGATTGGTCATCAGCACCCTAACGCCATAAGCCGTTGGCTTACACATGGTACAACGATATCAATCCATCGCCTCTGGGGCCTGCCGGTGGACGTCTTTCCTGATACCGGCAGGAATTTTAGGCAACTTTTTCGCATGTATTATCTCTAGTGCTTACGTAGCACTTGTCTAAATATTTGTGCCAGACAGCACTTCAATTTCATCCGCGATATCTCTCAAGCTACTGCAGATGTGATCGGCTAAGTCGAGTAACGCAGAACATTCAGCATTTTCACCTTTATTTTCAAGTTAATTCCTAAAAGATTAGTTCAAATTTTCAGATTATAAACAAGTCAACCGACGTCGGCTCGTTGACAAAGACCTTACTCAAACATTTGAGAGTGGCAACTCACCTCGAAATACAATAAAGTTGACCGATTTAGACAATAATCGCAGGTAAAACCCACCTTACGATAGCAGCCATCCCGCTTGCTCATAGCGTAACTAATAAATTCAGAAAAGGACAGTTACCCCTATTTACTTTCAAAAGGGATCACATTACGTATTCCCAAGGTTGACACTGAAGGGTAAAATATCATAGGAGCTGTCAGCCTTTTATGAATCTCCAAGGATGATCTTTGGCGAAGCGGAAAGCTTCTGGGAGTTGATTGGTGGGAACTACGTCATCGGCATTTTAATGTTGTGAGTGGAATTTGATTTTTTATATGAAATACTACCTGCCCGCCGCGACTACGTTCACGTGTTGTTCTGCCTTATAAATCTTCCTCTTGAATCACTCTATCTATTGTTGAAAACAGCATATTAAAATGCGTTGCGTAGTTTAAAAGATAATAGCGTATATAAATGCATACAGAGAAAAATACAGCGGAAAGCGACTGTGTTTACTATAAATTAGTTTTCTAAAGTGTCACAGATAAATACGCTAATAGCTTCCTTGGGTCCGTCTAAAATGTTGTTACACAATTGGGATCAAAAATAGCCCATGTGTTATACTGGTGTATAGGATACAAATTGTGTACTTTCACCAATATCGGTTTGGGAGATTTTACAAACATCCATTCACACGTTCAACTTAACATCCATCCTCCCCAACTTTCGCAATAATATAGTACAAAAATAGGATAGGATGTAGGATGATTATAATGAGTACGAAAAATCAGTAATACAAATTATTTTGCCCTAAATCCATTCTATTTCTAGTACTTCTATTTTAGGCACAAATATAATATACGCAGGAGAAAACATCGTTTCTCGGGACCGCGTCTAGGTATTAATACATCCCCTAGGCCCTAACGGTCTGGAAAACACAGAATAGGTTTCAAGGTTACAAACTTGGCTAAGGATTATTCCCAAAAGTGCTATCATGCTACACCAAGAGAAATTACTTGTCCGGGTACAAGATTCTACTGACGGTTGTATGATGCTGACAAGATACGTACAACCTAATTTTAACTTAAATTTCCTTATATTACATTGTTATATTAAGTAAATACTGAGGTTGAAATGAATGTTGTATGTACCTATAATTGGGGGCATATAAGTCTTGTACCTTGTCTAAACTAAATTGTTACTTTTATATGTGTACTCTGTTGGTATATTAAATAAATAAACTAATTTATTGTGCATTAGATTAATTTATAACACGGAGTTGTTAAGGTATGCGACTTGTAAGGGGGAAGAACCGGGTTCGAATCCTGCTGCGGCCATGTACCAAAGACTTTTTTCTGAGTTATGTAGTTTAGTTGAATTCTAACTGATGCTCTTACGGTTTTCAGGCTTCTGAATGTGTAACCATTATCCAATCTGGATCCCCTGGTAACAGGATCATGGAGGGCAGATGGCAGTCGCTCCACTTTAATTACATGGTCTGTAAAATCCTGGATCATGGTCAAGGCGGACTCGGGGCCCTCATGCCCGGCATAACTGGGACATCAACGTCAAGATAATGTTGACAGATTAATTTATAACACCATAGTTGATGTATAAAAAAAATTATAAGAATATCTTTAACTAAGAATATAATTGAATGTAATAAATTTTAAACCGTATTTCGCATCGGCTTAGCTGTGGGAATATGCTATCATAATCACAATTAATATTACTCCTGGTAAAAGTCAGATAGGTTCATGGGTTGCGTTTATATTACTCATTGTTATCTTCATCTCAGCTGGACGTCCACTGCAAAGACTCCATGCTTTCCAGACCGACCGACTGTACGCCCTTTATAATGTTGTCCGTCCAATTAGAGGGGCGCCGTCGTACGCTGCGATATTCTGTACGAAGTAACCACTAGAGTATCAAGGTTCTCAATTAGTATTGGTTCTGAGAGCCATGTTGTCTCTTACTCCTACGGCATAGTTAAAATTTTTGTTATTATTTTGTACAGGATTCATGGACCACTAGAAGTATATTACCGAGGGATTTTAATACTTTTTCGGGATATAAAGTACGCTAAGACCGTAATAATAATCATGGCGTTAATGTACCAGCTGTGCTCTCGCACGCGAGGGCTCGGGGTCCTCCCCGACCATGATCCAGGATTTTTGCAGTTCAAATAATGACAGTGTAGCAACTGATATCTGACCTCCGTGACCTTGTTAACACGGGAACCTGACCACATTTGATCATGGTTACACATTTAGTTGCCCGTGAATGTGCAGGTTTCATCACGATGTTTTCCAACAACGTAAATTACACAATGCCCTTCCTATTAGATAAATAAATTTCGGAATCCGTTTCCTTGTTACCTGATAGCTCCGAAGTTTATCGCGTTCAGACAAGCAGACGAAGCGGGGAATTATTTTATAAATACATAAATTAGTAGTCTTCGATCCGCTCGAACTGACCCCAAACGACACGATCCGTTCAAAAATAGTCAATCGACACCACATGGTCTCCATCACCGTGACGCCATCTTTAGTCGCGTCACCGTGACGCCGCGTATAGTCGCGTTCCAATTTACTAGTGTTCCAATTAAACCCGTGCCCATTAATCCGTCAATCGCATTGACTCGCTGCGGGGCGGAGTCGGCGCGTCGCATCGCCTTGATCAACTCCGGATTACGTATTTACGCCATCGAGCACACAACTCAGTAGAGGTGCAATCTGGGGGATCATTTTCTTGCAACATCTCAGTGTGAAATATTTATTGCCGGTCGTACCGAGTGGGTGGGCTTGAAATAAAATACCCAGCTGTTCCCAGTGGGTACTGCAGGTGTGAGTGAGGAGACGTATGGGAGGTGTAAAGGTGGTGTAGAGTAGGTGTAGGGTAGGTGTAGGGTAGGTAAAGGGTAGGTATAGAGACGTTTTAACAGACTAGCCATACATTTGACCAACATCTCACCTGGTGGTAAGTGAAGATGCAGCAAGCCTGTCTAGAATCATAATGTCATAATAACAAAATAATTTGCAAAACGGAATAAGTTTAAGATTGGTGGTATATTGCTATAAAACTCCATTATTTAAATATTTACCAGTCACTTTACACAGCAATGTATGGCGATCTAGACCACAACGACGATTTAGTTATCTCTCTATTGGTAAGAACTCATTTCTGGTAATTGCCATACTCTACTTTGTCGGTGCTCGGTGCTCTACAGGCTCTACCTAGAGTCGTGAGGCAATGTAGAGCCTTGGTAGAGCGCGTATTTACAGCGCAGGTGCCGTTTCAGCAAAGATGTGATGTGATATTTTTCGCTTTGAATTTCCGTGCCTATAAATGTAATATTTATTCATATTATCGTCATCATCTATGAAGTATTTTTACTAACGTGTACCTAGTTTTGTATTTGCTATTACTATATGCACGGGACAAAAAGAAAGAATAAATATATAGTTAAAGGTAATGAGTACCAACGTTATTAAAATACAATAAGTTAAAATGTAATGGGTAAGTATAACCCGTATCTAAGCGCGATAAAAAATCAAGCATCAAGAGATACATAAATACAACAGCTGCAAAATACAACAACCACTAAGGTGGCAAACAAGCTTACGGCCCGCCTGATGGAAAGCAGTCAGCGCAGCCTATGGACGTCCAATACCAAGGGCAATTGTAAAAACTCCAAAAAAATTAAACTCAATACGCGTAGAATAAATATATCTTCCGTTCCGTTCACAGACCGTCCCTGTGACCCCTTTTGTGAGCAGCTCGAAACACGTGCAAATAACGATAACCGCTTGGAGTTGCTGGGCTCCGCGTCATAATCAGTTTAATGGGCCGACCCTAGATTGGGATGGCTTCGACATCGGTCACTCGGACCCCGAGCCTACTTACTTACAGGACTTGACGTGTGCCGTCATTAAGACCCCCGAATTGTTCTGGCTTAGTGAAGTTTTAACTTAGGTTAAGTTGTAGTCTTACTGCGAGTTTCCAGTGATTTCGTTTCGATGGTCGCTTACGAAAGCTTATAATTTTGTATGGCATTGTAGTTTTGGCGGTTAAGGGATAAGGTAGCCGCCAATGTTGGCAGGCGAAGATGAAGAAGGTGGAAAAGGGTAATTATCCACCTGCACAAGGCTAGCACAAGTGTGCAGGTCGGGTGTTGTGACCAGGGGACCGCGGGTCCGACAGTTGATCGTCGGAAGTTGCATATATGCTGTGCAAGTTGGCACACTTCTCTAGCGCGATGTAGGTCGGTCAGCGCCATCTATGTGCGGATGCTTGCCAACCTTGTGTTCGTGTACTTGTAGTGTACATGCTACATAGTAGTTAATCGCGTAACTGATATGAAATTCGACATACGAATTTTTGCATTTTGCTTTCTATTTTTCTAAATAAGTAATAAATCTTAATTATTATTAGTACATACAAAGCTAAGTTTTAGTTAATTAGTGCTGAATGTACCCTGTAGGCCTGTTAGGCGGACCCTGGGACCTCGCGTGCCGTGAGGAGGCGCAACCGGGACATAACGAGTTGATGATGATTTAGAAACCTAACTTTCAGTTTATCTTATATAAAAATAATCTTATACATTTTGTTTAGAATTGTTTATGAAACTATTTGGAAGTATGTTAGGTTTAAATTATATCTAACTTTAAATAACAATTAAAAATTGACTAAAATACCATAGGTATAATATAACAGGCGCGGTGCGAGAGCGTTGAACAAGCCGTTGATGTAACTGTGTATGTATGCACGTTTGCGAGATTTGGACGCACCGTAAGAGCTCATAGTAACCCTTCTAACAAGGTTGATACGGGTGTAAGTTTTGGTTCCAGTGAAGTACCTAAGCTCTCTACTTACATTTGTAATACCCACACGACAACAAATACCGATATCACCAGAGGTTGTACATCACCCGCATCCCGCATCAGTGCGTCGTATCGAAATTTCCACATCATAATATTATTCATTTTACACGTGCCTCTACTGGTCCGTGAAGAAGACTTGACTGTATTCGCAAACAGATCGTACGCTAGAATGAACTTATTTGTATCAACGATAATAATATAATATTATTACTTGTTTTCAAAATTGTTTCTTGTACTTATTTCAGAGTTTTCTGTTGATGTACCGACTTAAACTGAATATAATTAGAACCTACCTATTTACCGGGTGTTGTATCCTCCGCTGACATTAGGTTATCAGGCGTCCGTCGGTGTACATCTTGGCTTTCATGAACACTTCCTGGTAAACTCGTAATCTCAGCTAATAATTAGGATGCCCTGATATTGCAAAGTCAATAGGCTGCGGTGACTGCTTACGATGGTAAACAAGCAAGTAAGCTTATCAGGCAGGCCGTAAGCTTGTTTACAACCTTAAAGGTTTAAAAAATAGTTGGAGCGAAGCACTACGCTGAATAAACGTGGCGTAAAGTTCGGTCAATAGAGGCAAGTGATACATTACGTAGTGTCAAAGTAGCGTAGGCTTACGTAATAAAGAGGAAAACTACTAAAGGTCTAAGGATTGAAGAGTAGATAGTGTGTTACGCCGTTTCACAGCGGCGTGAGCTCAGCTGTATGAAATACTTAAATAAAAGAAACTAGGAAGATCTCAGGGTATTGGGTGTATAATCTATCAGGTCCAGTGTAGAAGTATAGAGACTAAAAATACAGTATTGGTATTTATACTAAAATAGTGGTACAAGCACGTAAATAAAAAGGCTTGAAAAAATACAACGAAGTCGCGGACGAAAGCTAGTAAGTTGGACGCAATTCATATCGAAGTGTCAGCGGCCGGCGGGCCAGTGGCAATAGTTTACAGTTTATTGTGAGATTATGTAAATACAAATTCAGCCATGGGGCATGTCGGATTAGTGTTCGGGGTGACGCACCTGCGATTCTGTGTTACTGTTTACGTGGTGAATGTTTCGTAATTGTTCGAATCGTTGATGCAAATGCAAATGCTGTATGCGTCGCCGAATACTGGGTGAACAATATGTAAGAAGAGTTAAGTCCATCGACTCGATAAGAAGAAACTTTTAAAAATCAAATTTTAACCCCAGAATGATAACGCACGACGAATCGACACAATCTATTTGAAAAATTGATAATACATAATACATTTTTTGTATTTTAGATGTAGGTATTAGTGTATTTTTTTATTATAACTGTAAATATTTTATGTGTACCTTAATAAACTTTAACCTTGACCGTCAATATACTTCTTCCATACATAATAACTATACTTGTACAGTGAATTTGCTTATAATAATAATAATAATAATAAAATCTTGATGTCCACAAAAATTACAATTTTAAGTACAATTATCAGTAGGCTCTGCACTAAGATAATATCTTGTATCGCAGAGGCCTGATGTTACAAGAAACCAACGTTACAATTTGTGTTATCCGCGGTTCGAACACAGAGGGAAATAGTATAAAAAGGAAGATAGAGAAAAAATAAAAATAGATAGAATAAAAAACATCAAAAAGAACATTAACTTATACTATGACTTATACTAGTAATTTCAAGGGAAATAATATAATACTATTCGCTTTTTATTAAATAACATGTGTGTGTGTATATGTGTGTGGTGTGTGTATGTTTATAGTGCTACTATTATAGTGCCACTACTACTGAATTTATTTAACCAACAACTATAGTTACAATGATTTATTATTACTGGCATGGATATATCGATCAGGGTGCGGGACCATAATCCCGTATTTGGCCTGGCAACTATCATGGAGTGATACTGATTAATGAACACACCTCTGCATTTCTTGTTTCTGGGTATGCAGGCCTTTGATTGTGCCCTTGTAAGATTATCTGGTGGAACTGTTCAACGAGTTTCAATGTTCCCAAAATGCTGATAAAGCTAAATGGTCATTAGAGCTTCCCTTCTATACTCAAACTCAAATTCAAACATATTTAATTTTATTCAATTTTAGGTTTACAAGAAACACTTATGAACGTCAACAATATATATGTTGTTGCGTCAAGGAAAGTGGTGTATCAGGATAATTGTCATCAGGGTGGTGAAATCAGTATTATATCGTATTGGTACAGATAAAGTAAAGAAAGGGTGCACATTTACTCCACTGTATTTATTCCACTTCATTTTTGCACCTAACTTATAATTTTACTTGAAATCAGAGCGGTATTACAATGTAAACAGTTGAGGTAATTTACATTAATATTTCAAAGGTGATTTTAAAATTACTTTATTTTCAAACGTAAACAACACGTAACATAATTTTTTGTATGGGATTACATTTTTTTTAGAATCCTCTCGTGCTTGGTATCAAATGAAAGGGCTTCATGAGCCCGTTCTAAAAATATAATACACTATTCTGCCCACCTGGTTCCTATAAGTCCAAAAAACATCAAACCGCGCCTTCAACTCTCTTCTAACAAATTCAACGACATACGAGTAGATAGTAAAAATCCCAAAATCCGAGCCTGTATTAAACAACGTCGCCCATGTAATTCATACCGCACAGAGTCATTCTAAGGGCTACAATATACTTTTCAAGTGAGACGTCTTGATCCGTCGCAAGTGCGCAGTCAAACGGTGTTTGGATCTGAAACCCATGTCACATGCTTGTCAGGAAAAATTGTGTTCATTTCGCTTCACTTACATCTTCTCTATTATGTACTCTAACTGTTTGATAGGATACGGAGGGAACGGGCTTATTTTGCGTTTGTATTGTATGAGATAGGGATTCCATTGTTGTTTATCCTTCCTTCCGATCGTATCGCATACATTGGGATAGAACCGCATACAACTCAATATGTACGTAATGTGAACAATCGCTTGTTTAGATTTCTGTCCTTTAGCAACTGAATAGATTTGCTTTCTAGGTCTGCGCTAATTAAGTCGTAGTAAACCTAATGCGTTAAGTGCATTCATAGAAGTCTCAGTGATCGAGTGGTTAAGGTATTCGACTTTTACGCGAGAGGTACCGGGTTCGAATCCCACTGCGGCCATATACCAATGACTCTTTTCTGAATTATGTACAGTAGTTGAATGGTAACCGATGCTCTTACGGCGACGGAAAACATCGTGATGAGCCCTCACAGCATTATGCTGAGACTAGCCCATTTCGGTTTCCGTTACAACACTGGCTGGTCTTCCGTAATTTTCCATCATTGTAATTTACTGTACTCACCTTAGGTTAAGGATGTAATGGGGATCCGAATAAAGTACTGTGTATGTCTATGTCTAAATCTGCACACTCAGGCGACTGAATGTGTAACCACGATCCAATCTGGTCAGGTTCCCCTGGTAGCAGGGTCACGGAGGTCAGATGGCAGGTACTTTACTGTTTCTACCTGATCTGCCAAATCCTGAATCATGGTCAAGGTGGATCACAACCGGAACATTAACTCCAAATGTTTTCTTTTTTAAAGCTAATTCATTATAAGAAAACAAAAGCTAGCACCGTTAGCTTCGATACCCTATAGACCGCTAATCCAAGCAAACAGTATTAGACAATTGCATGCCACTATAAAAGCACAAATTTACGTGTAACAGCAAACCTGTACCCCATTTCGGTAACAATTTGATCACGTAACTACCCAGTAAATTGTAACCGAGCCGGCGAGCGTTGTAATTTAAAAAGCAGATAAGTTATGAGGCTCATTCCTCCTGATTCAGTTGCCTCAAAGCTTTATTACATTACAAAGTTCCATTTGGTTGCAACAGGGAAACAAAGAAAACAATGTCTCGGGACATTACTGAGGCCATCAAGGGAGGACTTGATTCCGCAAAGAGTAAAATTCTCATCGTCGCGTTTTCACCGGCTAATATTTCTTTTTTAGGGTTCCGTAGCCAAGCGCTGGCGGAAGGTGGGTGGCAATTAGCGTATTAGGAGGCGAGAATTGTGTTAATAGCTCGGTTGGATTATCGGTGATGCTGTGGTGCATACTGTCGTCCAGGATTCTTGGTTTGGTAGAAGAATTTAGTTGAAAATTGTGAATTTTGTGACCGTTTTGACATGGTAGTATTTAACTGTGTACCAACATGGTAGATAGTTAAATACTTCGTTAAATATAGTTTCGATATTGTAAACCAAACGAGTAAATATTTTTGTCTGATAGAATTTCCAAATTACTACCATATAGACATGGTATTTTAGACAATACGGTGACTTTCGCATTGTGGGATTTCACATCACTTAACCAAGAGAGAGCTTATGAGTTTGGAAAGAATTTGCCATAAAGCTTTCCGAGTCACGCATGCGACTACAAAAAAACAGATTTTTCAACTGCCATACTTGAGTACACCTCTACAATTTCTTCAAAATCCGACCCTATGTGCACCTACGAAAGTTCAGAACAAAAAGTGCCGGATTCAGCCGTTGTGGTAGATAACTAATTTCGCTAGTTACCTTCTTAGATACCGGTGGTGGATTAGAGAGGCTCCCGTGCTGGCTTATCAACAAGTACAATTAACCTTTCACCTAATTCCAGCTCAGGCTGCCACCGACAGTGGTTATCAGCCAGACAAATTATGCTCGCTGCGAGATGTCTTGCGAATAGTGCTGTGGAAGATTCGGTTCCTGGTTTCATCGAGTTTTTGGGTAAGTTTTTTGGGACGGAAACACTTCCCGTGTTTATGTAGCCTTAGTATTGAAAACGTCCGGAACTATTTTATTATACGTCTTTCATACAAATTATATGTATGTAACCATGTATTTCCATTCTTTCAAGGATTTGACGTTTTCAATGTATTTTTGTGCAATGGACCGTTAGTAAATTTATTTCTACATATTAATAATATAAAAATAAACAATAAAAAAGAAAAATATTAAAATCACCAAAGAACGCTATCTATCGGCGAATTGTTATTTTTTTTCGTCTTAACTGCTTTATTTTATATTATCGTTAAACCATTTGGCGCACATACACATTTACTAAGAGTATAAACCATAATACAATTACTAAACAATCAAACGAATGAAAGAATGGAAATATAAATTTAGTATGCGTGTCGAACCACCTTACTTTCAGACTGCTCTCAAGCTTATTTGCCACTAGTGGTAAAATAAATTACAGGGGTTACGGGTTATTCCTATTTTAGTAACGGCTTCAAATTTTTTTTTCAGTCAAATAAGTTATGCTCACTGCGTGATAGTACTGTGGTAGAACTCTTTAAACTGAATTACGCTTTCAAATCATTGGGTTGTTATTTATAATAATAATCATCTTGGCGTTAATGTCCCGGTTGTGCTCCCGCGCACGAGGGCTCGGGGTCCGGCTTGACCATGATCCAGGATTTGGCAGATAATTGTTGTTACTAACTAGCTGGCTTCTGTTACCTTTAAGAGGCGGAATAAGTTTTTGTTCACAGTATAATCGGTGCAAAATATCTTTTAAATAGTGCTGCGGTCGGTCTCTAGTCTTAAATAATATTTTGAGAATTTTTGTGAGCGGAAAACTTCCGACTATTATCTCGACTTTTAGTCAGAAATAACATGTCCGCTGTGATATGTCTTGAGATTAGTGCTGCAAAAGAATCATTATCTTGTTTCATTTATATTTTAATAAACTCATTGTTATATTCAAACACGGCAATCTCCAACCCCCTTTCGTGGGAGAGGCCCTAACTCCTGCAGTGGACTGTTACGGGCTGTGATGATGACGATGACGATGAAACGCATTGGGTTTTTTAAGCTCTGGAAATTGTTAGGGCTGCTGTATCCGCTGAGAGGCAAATAAGTACTCTTATGCAATATTATACACATTAGGCCACCTACCAAATCATGCGGTCTAGGAGATTTCACGTAATTCCATCCCCAATTTTTTTCTATAAATTTTGCAGCTTCTTTCACAATTGCATGTTCTATTGGTGTAAGTCTTGAATTCAATTTAGCTAGAGGAAGCTGTTTTGTGCTTTTATTACTGTCATCTGCATTCAAGGTAGGCGCCTTAACCGATGGGCCATCAGTCTAGTCTAGTCACCTAACCTCAAGGGACAGAGGATACCTCATAGATACGGTATCCACACCGATAAGGTCCCGCTAAAAACCAGCGCTGCTGCAGCTAATGCTCAGTCGGGGCCCTTTTTGTCATCGCATTACTCCATATTCGAATCGCCATATTTAAGTAGATTTTAAATTAATATATGTTGAATTTAGATTAAGAAATGTAAGTTATTCAATGTAACTATTATTTTTATTTTATTCATTTATTTATTTGATATACCATCGATAGTAACACAGTACAATAAAAACAATAGTACATGTTCTAGACAGCGCGAACTATCTTTACAGGTATACTTAACATTTACAACATGCACGCTACTTATCGATAAACTACTTAACATAGCACACACCTATTCTATACAACAAAATTATGTATTATGAGTATTGTGATGTCAAAATTAATAAAGTTCTATGTGATTTCTTATCGTGGTATACTTTAAATCCCTATATGGTATTAAAAAGTCAAGAAACGGAACGAATCCCGAGAGTTTCCTGTCCGCACTCAAGGCAAGTATCATATTTATATCTACACAGGTATCCTTGACTACGCCCCGCACAAATTCTTCCGCTCTGGTCCCAATCGTGGCCCATCCACCCCGCCCCTACTTGCATCGAATAATTAGAAAAGCAATCTCCGGTTGCAAGGCGTTGACGCTCGATCGAGAACCGATAGTAGAGCTAATTGAAACCTGAATACAAAGATTGAAATCTCTGGCCGCTTTCCAGTTACAGGCGGCTGATGCGGACTACAAATAGTGAGATGCCAACAAAGAAACCGCTAACCCCTATTAGAGGTGGTGGCCACGGCAACCCTGGGAAATTATGTTGGTTTTCCTACTCTTTTACCTGACGGTAGTCGGCTATTTTTGCGGGACGCAACGAAAAAGTAATTAGTCGGTCTCTGAATTCAACATGGAAACGAAACGTCGAAAGACCAGGATTTTATTGGAGCATTTATTTTGTGTTGATGGTTTAGTTATCTATTCATTTTCTCTAAAACTTTAGTTAGTTTCTCAATGTTCCTACTAACATTGTTTAATAAATCACTACATAGTATAAAACAAAGTCGCTTTCTCTGTCCCTATGTCCCTTTGTATGCTTAAATCTTTGAAACTACGCAACGGATTTTGATGCGGTTTTTTTTAATAGATAGAGTGATTCAAGAGGAAAGTTTATATGTATAATAACATTCATTAAATAGTGGAGAAGTACTGTTATTTTTGAGGTTTCTAATGTGATGTCGTAAATAATTACATTTTTTCCGCTTACATTGCAAACGCAGGCTGAACCCTACGAGTTTTATCAAAATAATGTACTAAGTATTGTACACATTGAAAAGGTCTACAGAAAAGTCCGTGATGGTATATGTCTATCTCTTATGGATAAACCACAATAACTTTTTTTTGTCATTTACTTTTTACGACAAATAATGGCTAATTTTCGAAGCGATTTTAACCAATACAGCATTAGTCCTTAACCAATTAAATACCTTATATACATTGTTCATTTAATATAGATCTATATGGCCGTACACCGTATGATTTAAGTGAATATTTTCGAAGATATTACAGATTTAAAAATTGCAGGACGTAGCGTTTGCGGCGGTACCGGCCGGCCGCCCGGTGCGGCAAGAGCGTGCCTATAAATAGCGCGTCTGAGGCCGCGGTTTTCCCTATAGCACTTTGAATTTAGCAGCGATCGGACGCGTTATAAAAACGTGCTTTTCAGCGCGACAACGTATCAGTAATTATAAGTAAGTTACGATAAATAATTGTATGATAGTAGTTTTAAAATATAAATTATATTCTATTCTAAGGTTAATTTTTAAATCGCACTTATAGTTATTATAAGTACCTACATAAGGTGAGATAAGATTAGATTAAATAAAACCATAATTTATGGATTGCAATTTTCTATTAAGATCTTGATTAAAATTTACAGTTAGATCAATTTAATATTAGGGAAATTATTTTCAAAAATCGTGATTTAAGGTGAGATATGTAAGTTCAGAAAAAGTACTTAATAGAATAGGTATCTTTTGTTGTTGATGATTGTTGATTATCTTTTGTTTTTAGTCGCACGAATAGCAAATTATTTTTTAAGTACTTTTAATTTAATTAAAATCGTTGTTTAAGTTGAGGTATTTCAGTAAAAAAAAAAGAACTGAATAGAATAGGTATCTTTTGTTTTTTATGATTGTTGATTATCTTTTGTTTCTAAATGGTAAGAATTTAGATATTTTTTACTGCGGCACATACTAATAATATGGCAATTTGTGCATAGGTAATCATACATATAGAACTGAGTAAATTTTGTACAGAAATTATAAAGTCATGTCTGGAAGACGTCGTCGTTCGAATATAGGTCGTAGTACAGTGAATGCCAGAAGAGTACGTTCAGCAAGAGATGAAGAATCGTCAACGGAACGTGAGGCTTGCCTCAGTCAGGCTCGGGATAGATATAGAGCTGAGAGAGAGAGAGAATCTTCAGTAGAGCGTGAGATTCGCCGCAGCCGGGATCGAGATAGGCATACGGTTCAGAGGGACAGAGAATCGTCAGTAGAGCGTGAGACTCGCCTCAGTCAGCTTCGGGATAGATATAGAGCTGAGAGAGAGAGAGAATCTTCAGTAGAGCGTGAGGTTCACCGCAGCCGAGATAGGGAAAGACATCGAATACAGAGAGCCAGAGAATCATCAGCACGAGTTACTAATTCATGGGTGAATAAAGAACACAGTACGTTCACAGTTTTTCTGTAGTGTATTTAGTATCAGCATTGCACCCGTGCGAAGCCGGGGCGGGTCGCTAGTAAATAATAAAATAAATAATAAATAAATATTCGTGGACAAATTCACACAGCGCCATCTAGCCCCAAACTAAGCAAAGCTTGTACTATGGGTGCTAGATAACTGATATACTACTTAAATACTTTTAAATACATACTTATTATACATAGAACACCCAGACCTGTAACAGAAATTAAAATTCATCATTTCAATTTCTGCCCGGCCGGGAATCGAACCCGGGACCTCTTGCGTGGCAGACCGGCATGTTGACCACTGAACCACTCAGGTCGTCAAAATAAATAATTTAATTTTAATTAGGATGTGACCTTAAGGTCGGATTAGTCCAATAACAGCGTGTTTGCAACATTGAAAACAAAAGTTAAGCAGCATAAGCCAATGCCGATAACTGGATGGGTGACCGTTTCATATTTTAAACATAGACATAGACATAGACATGATTTATTTTGACATCACAAAAATCCATAAGCTCTTACATATTAAGAAATTGTTTGAGCTTAATCGAACTTCAGCACCTCAACCTGCTCGCCACCCGTTAGGTTAGGTTAGGTTAGGTTAGGTTAGGTTAGGTTAGGTTAGGTTAGGTTAGGTTAGGTTAGGTTAGGTTAGGTTAGGTTAGGTTAGGTTGGGGTGCTGGGTCGGGTAACCTCCTCGTGTGCCCGGTTTGCTATTGGTCCCTTTGGGTTACGACCCGGGGGAAGAGTAGCATGACCGGGACGGTGCACCCTGGGCGCTTGGTTATTAACTTTCCATAAGGGATTTTGGTAGCCAAGTGGCAAATAACTCGACGACGCTTCTCCCTCCTCCTCTGCTTTCAGAGGAGCCGAGAGGGGAGCCGGCCCTCTCTCGTCGCCTGTTGGCACTTGAGATGAGGGTCGACCGGTCCTCTTCTGTCGCCGTTTGGCACTTTGCGGGGAGACCTGGAATGGAAGGATAGGATGTGGGGGTTCGGTGAGTCGTGCTGTCGCGACAACCGGACAGACTTCACCCCCGTTCGATCCCGTAATCCGGCGCATACCAGGTGTTGTGGTCATGTCAACATGACAACATGACATGACAACCTCTCTAAACTACCCAACAGTAGAAGTTGTAAAAACCGGGGGGGTTTTGGGCAGCCCTACTTTAAACCCTGTATGTTAAGTCCTGGGGCCCCCGGAATGAGCGTCACCCGGGGGTTCTCACGCTTGCATCGGCTCTACTCGTGGGAATCAAATGTCTTTGATATTATCATATAAAAATAAAACTACTGGTGTGCCTGAGAAAGGCGGTGATGATGTAGTGCCCGCGAAGGGCGGCGCAGATGTCGAGCCCGCGAAAGGCGGCGCAGATGTAGAGCCCGCGAAGGGCGGTGTCACCACACGAAGTAGGAGCAGGTCTTGCCGCTCGCCCTTAGTGGTGCTGGAGCGGCCACCGCCCCAGGCGTTAAATAAACTTGGTACTGTAGAGTCAGATTTCGACTCACAGTCCATCACGTCAGTCGCTACCGGGAATAGCATGGCGCAGTTCTCCCGGGAGCGTCGATATGAAGAAGATGCGACCAGCAATGTTAGCAGCGTGTCTCGGTCGTTTGCTATACAGCCTGGAATGAGCTCTGCTGACCCCTTTGTAAAGGACGGTCGCAACGCAAACACAGACGGTGTTGGCGAGGTGATTTTTACTGATGCATCCGATATGGACATCGTAACTGAGGGGGAGGTAGAAAGACGTGGTAATCTTACCCGAAGTCTAACCACGCCTAAGAGTCGGCGGGGCAATAGAGCCAGTAATGAGAGGCGTGAGTTGCGTCGTGAAGGCCGCCGCATTTATAAAAAGCGGACTGAGTCACCACGTGCACAACTCAAGACGGCGGCCACCAGCGCATCGTCGGAATCGGAGGATAGTCAGCGTAGGCATAGTGGGTCGGTAATGCTATCGTCTCCGAAAAGGTGCTCACCGCCCAAGACTTTCCGGAAGCGCCAGCTCCCGAAAAGCGACCTAGCTATGAGCGATGCCGGGACGAGTGAGGACTCAGCGTCAGCCCCTAAGGCAAAGCCCAGGAGACTGCACGGTGCTGCTGGCTTTTCGGGCGAATCAGACTCGGGTAAGGAGCGACCATCGGCGACGCCCAGCCCAGCGACGACACGCAGAGGTCGAGGCCAACCCCCGACCGCTTTCGAGTTCACAGTTCAAACAAAGAACGCCCTCGAAAAACAATTAGAAGAGGAAATTAACGATATGGGTGAAAAGGCCCGTAGAGACTGGCAAGCGCAAGCAGCGCGGGTGGCTGCCGGCGGACCTCCCCTCACAGTGATCGAGTTAACCGGTCGGGTGAAAAATCGATAGAGACAGTTGCGCTGAAATCAAAACACCTAAAGGGTACCTCTGTTCGCAGCCTCAAAGAAGCTGTTGCCTGTATGCGGGATGCTGCAGATATGCTAGATGGTCGGACCGCCACTGAGGAGGTGAAAATACTGCGGGCGGAAAACCAGCGTCTCTACTTGGAACTCTCCGAACTCCGTAAGGAAGTTGAGCAGCTCAAATTAGATAGGAGGGCAGGAGAACAAACCGTCCCTACCCCTATAGCCCCTGCTTCTCAACTTCAGGCTGGCGACCTGGAGCAGATATGCCGAGTCGTCATGTCCCAGGTGGGGAATATGATGAACGCCAGGTTGGAGGCGCTCCAAGACCGGCTCTTGCCGGAAAAGCGCATCCGGCCTCCATTGGCCTTCGATAAAGTGGTTACGGCAGCCCAGCAACAGCGAGCTGTGGCGGAGGAGAATCCAAATATGAGCAACGCGGCCTTCTTTCCTCCTCTCCCATCACCTGGAATTATGGAGAAAAGCAGGATGGCGAAAAGAGGTCGGAAATCGCAGCCAAGTGTTTCTTCGGCTCAAGTATCGCAGCCGGCGCAATCCCTTAATTCTACTCCGATGAGACCTGCCCCTATGGAACCGTGGACAATGGTCACCACGAAGAAAAAGAGAAAAAGGGCAGCGGAGTCTGCATCGAGTAACACCCCGAAGCAGACCAAATCCAGTAAGGCAAAAAAGAAGCCCAAGCTGCGTCCACCGCGCTCATCGGCGGTGCTATTGACGCTGCAGCCTGAGGCGAAGGACAGGGTAACTTACGGGGATATCCTCCGAGAGGCTAAATCTAAACTCAATTTGTCCGACCTCGAGATTACGGCTCTCAAGTTCAGGAAAGCGGCAACTGGCGCGACTCTCATAGAGGTGCCTGGTGCCACTAGCTCGGAGAAGGCAGATAATCTAGCCAAAAGATTAACCGAGATATTAGACCCCGGTGTGGCTCGGGTATCTAGACCAGTTAAGACCGCTGAGCTACGCATCTCCGGGCTAGACGAGTCGGTGTCTGTGGAGGAGGTCTCGGCCGCTGTAGCCCGAGACGGGGGATGTCCGACGGATGTCGTGAAAACCGGAGAAATTCGGTGGGGTCTCAACGGGATGGGTACGGTTTGGCTTCGCTGCCCAGTCAGTGCAGCTAAAAAGCTGGCGGATAAAGGCCGGATACTAATGGGATGGGTATCCGCCGCTATAAAACTGCTAGAAGCCCGCCCGCTACGCTGTTACCGCTGCTTGGAAACAGGCCACGTGCGGGAGCGGTGCAGTTGTGCAGAAGACCGCAGTGGGCTGTGCTACCAATGCGGAGAGCCGGGGCATAGAGCGGGCCAATGTATGAATGCGGCTCATTGTACACTCTGCGCCAAAGCTGGGAAAACGGCCAGTCATAGGCTTGGGAGCGCCTCTTGCTCTCCACCAAAAAATAGGAGGAAAACTGTCGCTGAATCCGTGACTCAGCAACTGACCCACACCAATGTGCCTGCTGTTCGGGCCATGGAAGAGAGGGCTGTAGAAATGGAGGAGCAATAATGGCCCTCCAATTTCTGCAAGCGAATCTCAACCACTGCGCTGCAGCTCAGGACTTGTCTTATCAAGTCATGGCACAGTGGTCGATTCATGTTGGAGTGTTCGCAGAACATTACTACCTCCCTCCCGGTGGTAACTGGGTAGAAGACGACCTGGGACTAGTGGCTATTACTTCCCAGAGTAACAACGGTGCACCTTCGTTCACACGACAGGTCAGAGGGAAAGGCTACGTGGCAGTATGGCTGGGCAATCTTGTGGTCCTGGGAGTATATTTCTCTCCGAACCGCGCTCTCGAGGAATTCGAAAGGTACTTGGACGAGATTGGGCGCTTTATTCGTCTGTGTTGCCCGCAAAAAGTGCTTGTTGCTGGAGACCTGAATGCCAAGTCAATGGCTTGGGGTTGCCCTGCGACAGATGCTCCTGGGGAGGTACTGGAGGAGTGGGCCACCGCCACGGGTCTCTCGATCGTCAATACAGGATCGGTCGACACGTGCGTGCGACGACAAGGCGGCTCAATAGTAGACGTTACGTTCGCGAGCACCGCTCTAGCACTCCGTGTCCGGGACTGGGCTGTGTTGGATGACGTCGAGACAATGTCGGATCACCGGTATATCCGGTTTAACGTCTCCGCTCCCTCTACAACAAACCCGAGTAGCCCAAACCAAACTCCCCCACGAGAGGTTGGCCCGAGGTGGGTTTTGAAGTGCCTGGACAAGGACTCTTTGGACGCTGCGGCCGTTGTACAGGCCTGGCTCCCTGTGCCGGACGGCCCAGTGGAGGTCGACACTGAAGAGGGTTGGTTTAGGGAGGCCATGTCGAATATTTGCGACGCGGCGATGCCCCGAGCCAGACCACGCCCTCCGAGACGATGGGTGTACTGGTGGTCCAATGAAATTGCGCAGGTTCGAGATGCATGCACCGTTGCGAGACGCCGCTACACCCACTACCGGCGCAGGCGCCGTCGCGACGAAGCCGCTGAAGATGCTCTTTATGCCGCCTACAAGGAAGCTAAAAAGGCCCTAAATATAGCCATCCGAGAGGCCAAAGCACTCAAGCGCAAGGAGATGCTCGCGACCCTCAACGACGATCCATGGGGCCGCCCGTATAAGAAGGTGAGAGCAAAACTCCGTCCTTGGGCACCACCGGTTACTCAGAGCCTCCAGCCAGAACTGGTGGCTGAGATAGTGGCGACACTCTTCCCCCAGCGGGATGAACACCCCTCCCCGCTTTCAGAAGAAGCACCAGGTGGCTCGGCTCCTGAAATCTCGGAGGGAGAGATGGACGTTCTTATTCACCGGCTTAAGAGTAGGAACACCGCTCCAGGCCCAGATGGCATCCCCAGGCGGGCGCTGGCTCTAGCGCTTAACGAGTTAGAGCCGAGGCTCAAGCGATTGTTTAATGCCTGCCTTGCCCAGGCTAAAGTACCGTCCGCTTGGAAAATAGGCAAACTGGTGCTTATTCCAAAGGAGGGAAGGCCAGCGGAAACTGCGTCTGGCAATAGACCAATCGTTCTGCTTGACGAGATCGGGAAGTTGTTTGAAAGTGTGCTTGCAGACCGTCTCGTCAAGCACCTGGAAACAGTGGGTCCCGACCTCTCCGACAACCAGTTCGGGTTTAGAAGGGGTCGATCAACAATAGACGCGTTGCTGCGAGTCAAGGAGTTGGCTCAAGATGCAGTTGTCCAGGGTGAGGTTGTTGTAGCAGTGTCTCTAGACATCGCCAATGCCTTCAACACCCTCCCTTGGAGCTGCATCAGGGAAGGGCTTGAATACCATGGGGTGTCTCTCTACCTGCGCCGGGTGATAGAATCCTATCTTACCGAGAGACACGTCATCTTCCCGGGCCAGAACGAGTGGGGGCGCTGGCCGATGACATGCGGCGTTCCGCAGGGGTCAGTCCTCGGGCCGCTCCTGTGGAATATAGGATGTGATTGGGTCCTCCGTGGAGCCAATCTTCAGGGTGTCGCGGTCACGTGTTACGCAGATGACACTCTTGTTACCGCCAGCGGACGGACATATCGGGAGGCAATTCTGCTAGCGACAGCTGGGGTCGCCCAAGTCGTTGCTCGAATACGGCTCCTGGGCTTGGAGGTTGCACTGCACAAGTCCGAGGCCATAGCATTCCATGGGCCAAGGAATGCACCTCCGCCCGGCGCTGCTATCATCATTGGGGGGACCCGCATTAATATATTGGCCTCTATGCGGTACCTAGGCCTAACACTAGACGGGCGATTTACCTTTAGGGAGCATTTTCGCCGTCTTGTCCCCAAGCTGGTCAAAACTGCAGGGGCCTTAGGTGGATTACTCCCAAATCTAGCGGGACCGGACGGATCATGCCGTCATCTCTATACGGGAGTAGTGCGATCCATGGCGATGTACGGGGCACCCGTATGGCATGACGCCCTAACCGCCCAAAACAGGACCCTCTTGCGGAGACCGCAGCGGGTCATGGCGGTCAGAGTAATAAGAGGATACCGCACTATATCATTCTCGGCGGCGTGCGTGCTGGCAGGAACCCCGCCCTGGGAATTAGAGGCGGAGGTTCTCGCTGGCGTATACCACTGGCGCTTGGAGGCGCGCGACAGAGGGGACTTACTGGCGCACAAAGAAGTGCAGGCGCACCGGGAGGCTCTAAACAATGCATTGATGGTGGTATGGGAGCAGACGCTTCAAACGCCATTTGCTGGACAGCATACTGTCGACGCCATTCGGCCTGTGCTAAAGCACTGGGTCGAACGAAAAGAGGGAGCCCTCTCTTACAGGCTAGTGCAGGTGCTCTCATCACATGGGTGTTTCGGAGAGTACCTGCATAAAGTGGCACGTAGAGAGGAGACGACAGCATGCCATGCGTGTGGTTGCGCCGTAGATACGGCGCAGCACACGTTGGAAGAGTGCCCCGCCTGGGCGGAGCAACGCGCGACGCTTGTCGCAGCAGTGGGGGCCGACCTCTCGCTGCCAGCTGTGGTGAAAGCCATGGTTGACAGCGAGACGTCATGGAAGGTCATGCTCTCCTTCTGCGAGGCCGTGATATCGCAGAAGGAAGCGGCGGAGAGGGCGAGGGAGGATGACATTCTCTCGGACCCGATCCGCCGCCGGAGAACTGGGCGACGGCGGCGCGATCATGCGCGCTACCTACCCCCATAACGGGACCTCGGACGACAGACTTAGGGGCCGTTTGTCGTCCACGTGAGAGGCCCCGAGTAGGCGGTACGGCATGTCGAAGTATCCCGGCACGCCACCGCATCGAGCTGGTTTGGGAGTGGACCAAAATTTACTCCCCGAGTTCGGGCTTGCCCAAGCAAGCACCCGCTGGCCATGGTTGCGGACGAATGCAGATGCATCCTGGGACCACGGCCTCTGCGGTAGAGGGCACCTTGGGGTTTTAGCGGGTAGTTCGGTCCTTCTGATTGGGAGCCCCGCATAACCCGCTCGCTCCCCTGGCGGGCGGGTACGCGTAAATGCGTTTCCCCAAGTAAAAAAAAAAAAAAAAAAAAAAAGTTAGGTTAGGTTAGGTTAGGTTAGGTTAGGTTAGGTTAGGTTAGGTTAGGTTAGGTTAGGTTAGGTTAGGTTAGGTTAGGTTAGGACCAAGGTCTTCCGCTGGTAACTGAAACTGAAACTAGTTGAACAGTCTTGGGCGTTAAATGAAACTAGTTGTTCAGTATCGGAAAAAAACGAATAGCAATATCGATTACATTAAGGTGGGCATGGCGTCCATTTAATCGAAACGATTGATTTTTAGACGTCCAGATTGGCGTAGCATTTCAATTTAAATAAAAATACAGAGGATAACTGTGGAAAAAAACTAAAAGTATCACCGATTCCATTTTTGAAAATTGTTTTTGTATTCCAAAAACAAATAAAGATCAGGATTAACAGTCACGATTACAATTTCTTTTATACCAATATTTATATCTATAACCAAACTAAAAGTATCTCCGAATAGATTTTTAATTTTGAGGGTAGCTTTTTTAGTAACAAGCAAAAATCTATGAGAACTTAAGCATCGCTCCGCATTCTAAAATGCGTGACACGACAATGACCCTTATTCTATCAGCAACGCGTTCCAGTTTCATGTCAGTAGAAATAAACAAAAGCTTGTGAACGACCATTACTATAAAAAGTGCCCACTTAAGATTATATCAGGTGGTAGGACTCTGTCTAGCCTGAGGAGTCCACCTGGGCGAGTACCACCGCCTTATCTATTTCTGCCGCAAAACAACAAAACTTGCATTGTTCTTTTAGGGTTTGAAGGATAAAGAAGCCAGTGAAATTACAGGAATGAGGCATTCATCCTTACAGTGGTTTTGCGATTTGTTACCTGCAACCTAAATGTAAGAATCGTATTAGCGATAGTCACCACTTACCATCAGGTGGGCTGTCTGCTCGCTTGTCACTGGCAAAACAAATAAAAAAGAAAATGATCAATCTTAAGTTATCATCATCAACGTACCAGGTATCGCAAAATTCTGTCGCTGTTTCGCAAAACATAGACAAACACCGCCCGACAGCTGCTTACTAAACGGGATAATACGAGTCCCATCGAGCTCAACGCAATAAAAATGGGGGAATTGCGCAATTTTTCATTAAACAATGTGTTAACGCGCGTTAAGGCGCACGGGAGTTCCATTCACTCCACACTCCATTGACGCGTCAAGCTTCATTTGCGCGAATCAACCAATGTAACAGAAACCCCCACGGCAACGCATCACTCCTTGTAAGAACCCCAAATTGGTCTAACCGTGACCGCGGTGGCGGCTCAAACTTAGCTGGCTAGTGGAATCTTCCTGGAATTAATTTGGCGTCCCACTTTTTTGTTGACGCCTGATTCGTAGATCGAATGTGTTCCCTTAAATTGGATTTGGTTTTGTTCACGCATGATTGTGTGGGAAAGTTACTGTATACGTACGTGGCGCAATCACACGACTAGGAAGGAAATCTTTATAGAGATAATGTCCATTGTGACTAGAAAATTTTGTTCTAATTTCTAAAACCAGGAAGTGGGTATTTCTACATCCAAAATGTGCAAGAGAAACCTCATGTGTACCCTCAAGCTGGGCGTAAATGTATGTGAAAAATTTAAGAAAGTTGAAGCGTTGAAAGAGGTGTCAAGCTTGTGTAGCTTGTGACAATCGATTGTCTCTGTATCGACCGTTCTATTTTTAAACATTGATAGTCAATAATGTGAGTTTAACTACCATTGATGTTCTGTGTAGATGCAGTCTATAGTGTAGCAATTGTAGTACCTATACCTGACCATTAGATAAGGAACATGGTTGGATGAGGCGGTCTTGGTTAAAGATGTACTCCTGTAAGTTGTGGACGTACATATACCTACGTGTACCTATATAATTTGCCGGTTGAACGCTCATGTACTAATTGAACGCATTCGCATATGCCCTTATAAATCCAGCCAGTATTTACTCATTAAAAATCACAAATCTAATTATCATGGTCGTCACTGCAAATGGTTCGGGTGCAGTGCTGCCACCGGCTCGACTGCGAACCAATTAAATACGCGGGCGCGCGGACGTTTTTAATTAATTTGAGGTTCATTACCAGGACGTACGTACGGACGAACGTGCGAGAGCAGTCTGACGGCGACTAGTGATGGGCGACGCTGTGATTCGTCACGAAATCTTGACAAGTCACAACTCACAGTAGTGGATGAGTTAGCTCATTTCCTCGAAATTTCGGTAACCTACCGGCGCATGACGCAGTACAATTCAAACTGTTTAAGAGTTTGGTAAATTAACGGACTACGCTAAGTGTGGCGACAATTACCCACTCTGGACAAGTCTTATCTACAGCGGTTATTGTCGCAAATAATCTCTACAATCGATACTTTGGTTTTATGCAACAAAAAGACAGAATTGTCGATAATCACTGTGGAGACTAACTTTGACACTTTGTCTTTGAAACTGGAAATCAACAACGCTAGCATTATTTCTTGGCGGCAAAATAGATAACTTTAACTCACTTCATGGTATTGAAGAAGAATTAATTGGTTTTTGAGAAGTATCTAGAAAAATGGCGCGAACTTTGCAACTCATTCGGCATTTTAACGTCCTGAGTGGTTCAGTTGGTTAACATCTGCCACGCATAGGTCCGGGGTTCGATTCCCGGCCGGGCAAAAATTGAAATGATGAATTTTATTTTCTGTTACGGGTCTGAGTATTATGTATAATAAGTATGTATCTAAAAATATATAAATAGTTCATCATTTTTCTGGCATTCATAACATACGCATTGCTTACTTTGGTGCTAGATGGCGCTGTGTCAATTGTCCAAGCATACTTACTTATACTTACTTATTTTGGCTTGGCTGCTCCTCGAACTTAACTCAAAGAGGCGACACAGCTCATCGCGTTTTTTTTATTTAAGGGATGTAAACGAGCACACGTGACACCTGATGATAAAAGATCACCGCTGCCATGGGCAGCCCCCAATACCAGTGTGGTTGCGAATGGGTTGCCCACCATGGATATGGTAGGCTATTTTCTTGAAAGCCCCGATATCGTACGGCAAGAAGTTTCTTGAAAAGCGTAAGTTGCTTTTGAGTTTCTTATGCTGGCCCGCTAGCTAGATTACGCTCATTTTCGGCTTCATACCGTCAGGTGAACCATCACATCACCTGATGGAACGCGGCCACCGTCGTCCAGGTCACCTGCAAGGGGAGCGGATGCGGTGCCGGCCTTTGAGGAACATGTAGACATGCCCTTCAAAGAACCCCATGTTAAGGAAAGACTTCGGGAAGAAGCTCATTCCACATCATGCACGTGCTCGGTTAAAAAAATTCTTCCAAAATTTCTTCCCACATATTACTTGACAAGCCTATTTGTGTTATGCCTCTTTGATAAGCGGCATGTCAAGTGGCATAAAGGTTGTGGTCGGCATTGCTGTGTTGACACAAGTAATTTCATTGCCACATATTACTTGACAAGCCTATTTGTGTTATGCCACTTTGATAAGCGGCATGTCAAGTGGCATAAAGGTAGTGGTCGGCATTGCTGTGTTGATACAAATAATTTCGCTGTTTCCATCCTTATAGCAGATGGGACTCCCGCGCCGAGTGGCAGTGGTAATGACAAACGATTCCGACAACTCCGCGTATAATGCGCCCTGCTCTATTGATTGCCAATCAAATTGTAATTGGTAAACGATTCCACGTACATTTCGCATATCAGTTGGGTCGTTGCGATGCGAATATGACAGGTGTTTTCGTTTAAACGGACGTACGTCAATAATTGTTCAATGTAAAGAGTTTTATGTACAACCAATGTACAAGTCTTTGGTTAAAAGTGAGTTTTTTTTTTGTTAATGATTAGCGGCAACTGGCTGGCAGTGAGAAGGGTGTAGGGACCTTAACATTTTTGATTGGCGAAAACGAGAGCCGATCTCGTGTAACTGAAGGTCTTCTTCTTTCTCTGTTAACTTACATTACGTTTGCCTTCAGCCCAGTTCTTAAAACTATCATGTAGCGAACATGCCGAATTTAGAATCCGTCCAATCCAGAAAAATGTGTTGCATCACGGTGTATTTTTATCGTGCACATGCAAGACGTGCAATCACACACCTTATCAACTTTTCACTTGCTACGGTCTTGACACACCTGTCGCACTTCTTCCACATTCATGAACCTTTACATAGGTACTCGTCGGAGGGTCCCCTGACCTGACACTTCTTTAAATTATCTCAGATTTTATCGTGATATATACATTTCGTTCTCCCCATTCCAACGTTTCGATTCACTGCCATATATAAATTCCTATGTTCTCCCCCCCGAAGCCTTTTCTTTGCAATGCAGCTTGGTACCAAACTTAGGGTTCTTAAACCTCCTCCAACTGTGCCTCCTTAGGGTTGTAATGTCCTGGATGACGGTGGCAGTTTTCCATCAGATCAGATCAGATCGAGTACCTCTTTAGGTAAAGAGAAAACATAGAATCGCGTAACTTGTGTTTGATAAACTGGCACCTGTATTCAGAAACGTTATTATGAGGGTTTCTCTCACAGTACGCGCGAACGTACAAGGTCCGAAAGCCATCTGATGGAAAGTGGTCACCGCCGCCTATGGACATCAGCAACACCAGGGGCGCAACTAATGCGTCGCCCGCTTTTGAAGAGCTGAGGAGGACGGCTGGAAACTTATTCCACATCCGAATGAATAAAATCACCAAACAAAATCGAAATTGACCAATCAGAGGGCCGTATTAAACGTAGTGCATTCACTTAGCAGACGAGCGCTGTGAGAAGTAGTGAGAACATATACAACACGTAGTAAAGCGATAGACAATTAATCTAATCAAATCAAATCAAAATACTTAAAATTGTTTTAGGTTTTTTACAAACGCTCATGAATATCAGAATGTATTATACATTAAAATAATATTACATAAATAAAAAAGAAAATGCTAAGGCGCCGCAGCACCTTGACAACATGTACATCAACGTAAGTATGACAAAGGCAGTGACGGTATTAAGATAACGATCTGCAAATTGGGACTTCACATAATAATCATGATAACCAGTAATAATTAGGCTGCTGTACAACGGATAACCTACATTACAATCAGTACTAATTGCCTTTAATTATGACGTATTGCTTGATATGGTTTCAAGAATCCAAATTATCTGTACATAGTATAATACAAAATCGCTTCTAGCCGTCTGTCCCTATGTAACTATGTATGTTTATATGTATCTATATACGCTTAGATCTTTCAAATTGCGCAACTGACTTTTATGCGGGTTTCAATATTAGGTAGAGGTGTATGCGAACGATGTCGTTTCTGAGTTTAGAACTCAACTTAAGTGGTTGCCAAGACGTCGACGCAGGGATGTGCATATTCTCAGCACATTGTGTAATATACTACAAAATCCTTTGGCTCCGCAGTACCTCCGTGAGCTCTTTGAGTATCTGGTGCCCAAGGATAAGCCTACTCGTTCCATCAGATCCTTTCTCCTAAAGATCCCGTCCCACACCTCAAGTCGCTACGGCGGCTCCTTCACTGTACACTCTGCGCGTTTATGACTCCATACCTCCTAACATCCGTGCTAGTCCTTCTCTGACTACATTTAAAAGGAAATTAAAAGAGCATTATCTCTCTCTTTCTAATATACAGTTATAGTACGTATATATTTATTGTATTCATTATTATTTATAGTATTTGTGTAGTATTTAGTTTACTTGTGTGCACTTCCTATGCCTAAATGCTGACTTACGGTTTCTTTGACTCCAAGGTTTGCTGGTAGAAAACTCAACTGTTGAGTTAAGCTCGCCTTTGTACTTAAGTTACCTTCTGTTAATTTGTATTTATTATTTTGTGTACAATAAAGAATAAAGAATGTCGTACAAGTCTATCTAAATAATATTCCCGCATAACTGCTGTACCTACTTTGTTTGTTTATAATTGTCAAGAAGAGGTTTGTATAAAACAAAAAAAGGTAGGTAGGGGTAGGGTAGGTGTAAGGGTAGATGTAGCGCAGGGCTGGGGTAAAGGTAGGGTAGGGGCAAGACACTATGCGAATGAAGACCTGCCGGGCAGCGCAAAGATACTTATTAAATATAAAAATAACCAAATTTTACGCAACAAAGTCGCGGGAGCAAGCTACTTCGTAATAATTACCTATACTATTTGACATGCTTATTATTCTACTCTACATAACCTCCAATCACATTCATATTCGATCAAAATTGGTAAAGTGGACTTGAGTAAGAGTGTATGCAGATATTTATAGGAAGTAAACATTTTTACTTGATAAATATCGTGTAATTATTATTGCCTGTCCAGTTTTAGACACGACAACGTAAACAAAAAGTTGTTTTTCCAAAAATTTCGGGCGTTTTATTAAATAGACGTCAATCATCGTTGGACTTGCTAAATAAAATGTTTTAATTTACTTCGTGGGCAGTTTGCGAATCTCGATATATATTTAGCCTTCATTTTTTTATCGTTGTTTCCTTTTTGCTACAGATTTTTTAATTTAGGAAAAGCTTTTCTAAACGTATCTTGTAGGGACTTAAGTTTTGACGTTTATTATATTTATCATATCATAACATTTCGGTTAAATAATAATGATTGTAAATACACTTGCGAGTTTAACTATCTATCCACCCCACGTTTTCCATATAAGATTAGTCTTTAACTTCATAACTAATAAAAATAATAATCTTAACGTTAATGTCCCGGTTGTGCTCTCGAGGACGAGGGCCCGGGGTCCGCCTTGACCACGATCCAGGATTTTTCGGTCATTTAATTACAGTGGAGCGACTACCATCTGACCTCCGTGACCCTGCTACCAGGGGAACCTGACCAGATTGGATCATGGTTACAAATTCAGTTGCCTGAATTTGCAGGTTTCATCACGATGTTTTCCCTCACCGTAAGAGTATCGATTCGTATTCAACTAATGTACATAGGTAACTCATAAAGGTCAATGGTACATTGCCGCAGTGAGATTCGAACCCGTTACCTCTAGCTTACGTGTCGGATATCACTCGGCCACCGATGCTCATCAACGGATATGTTATTAGAAAAATAAACGATTTGTCAATATCGATGTCTAAATATAATTTATTGATAATTATTTTCATAAGACAGGTTACTTGAAATTCTTGTTTGCACTTTTCATGTTAATTTTGCAATATATCACGAGGAAATTTAGTTATTCATAAGCCCAAAAAAGAGAGGAAACTGATAAAAAAAGGCTTCAGATAAATGCCTGGCAATAAATCCGTGAACATTTTTGCATTATGACGTTCGAAATTTTTTATCTTGAATGATAAATTGAGGGCTCTCACAATATCAACGGAATCAATCCACTTCGAGATACAGGCACGAGTGTGTTAATCCCATTATCGCACAATGGTATTTTATGGGTTAGATTACTAGATAAAAATAAATAATAAATATTTCTTTTCTTTTAAAATTTACGCCGCGGCCTATTTTGAGTGAAAAGCTATTACATAAACAAACAGCAAACAGTTTTGGAATAAAAAATTCACCTATCCTTTCAAAAAATAAGAGGTATCTACATTTACCTTTTATTTTTTAACCCCAGACGAAAAAGAGGGATTTACTATATTTGAAGCTAGTTTAATGGAAATGGTTCTTAGCTTTGTTTTATTAAAATCGGTGATATTTAGAAAATATTTGAGTACATATTTGGGTTTTCCGAATTTTTCCGTCAGTTAGGTCGTTATGGTAGAGGAAGGGACACGAGTAAGTGGACCATCTGGATATTGAAGTATATTTTTTTTATACCACTAAGATGGCAAACAAGCTTACGGCCTGCCTGATGTAAAGCAGTTACCGCAGCCTATGGATGTTTGTAATACCAGGGGCATCGCCCACGCGTTGCCGACCCCGTAAAAACCTTTTAGCCACTTTCTTAAAGAACTTCAGGTTATACTCTACAGGGAAACCCTATCTTCTCTAGGCTGAAAACAATCACAATTATGCAGCTTTCAATTACAAAAAAAGCTTCAAAATCATATCACAGACAAAGCCAGCAAACAAAGAAAACTCGAAACCAAATCATGCTGCACTCCTTTTTTCTTCAGCACCTTAAACAACGAAAGAGAACAAGACAAGGTACTTTTTAGAAATGGAGCGAACACACAATGTTTTCCCCAAAATAGTGAGCAGCCAAAACTCAGGCGTATCCGCTCGAAGCAAAAATATTAGCAAGTCCAAATGGGAGGGAACCTGCCCCAGGTCTATGGAACGGCTATGGAACGGCTTAACAATAAAATCCGTCTAAACCGTAAAATTTACTGCTCCCCGGCAATGCTTTGCGGAATGGCTGCCGTTGCACATCGCTTTTATTTCGACGGCTATTTACTTTATAACCCTGCTTACTCATATTCAGATAGTTTTGTACAACATTTTATGTTGCGACGCCCGTGTCGCGGACAGGAATAGGGTCGTCCATTCGTTTCGCGTTTTACATTTTCATAGACAATTTTGCATACTTACAAAGAAGTAAATTGATGATTTTTCTTTAAATTTCTGGCAAAAACCTGGCCCTTGACAAAAATAACTGGCATACTATACTCTGGGTGGCCTAAATCCACATAAGAATCACCATTTTCAATGTTTTAGTGGTGCTTTTGCGCGCGAGCGCCCGGGGTCCGCCTAGGCCATGATCATTGATCAGGTAATTACAGTAGAGCAACTGCGATCTGATCCTCGTGACCCTATTAACAGGGGAACCTGACCAGATTGGATCATGGTTACCTATAGGTACATTCAGTCGCCTGAGTGTGCAGTTGTCATCACGATGTTTGCCCTCACCGTAAGCGCATCAATTAGTGTTGAACTAATGTACATAACTCAGAAAACAGTTAGTGGCACATGGCGGCACTGAGGTTCGAACCTTGTACCTCAGGATACGAGGCAGACCCCTTAATCATTACGCCGCTCGTTCGCTAGATCCCTACAATAGTATACGCCTTTAAACTAAGTAGTTACAAACACCGCTGTGAATGGAGTGTATCCCCTCAGTGTCCGTGCGGATCCTCAATTCAGTCGATGTGGCACATACTATCGAATTACCCAAATACAAGTTACCTTGGCCCACCGGAGGACATGATCACCCTTAGTGACGAAGCAATTCAATGGCTGACTTTGCTTGATTTAAATTTATGTTGAATGTGTTTCTCGGATATTGTATTTTTGCCGTACGAATAAATAAATAAACTAAGTAGTACATTTCTCAAAAACTAGGCATCAATCCCATCACCTCTTACCAAGGAACGGCGTGTACACAAACAAGCTCGACCTGAAACGGACCTGAGGCGATTCGAACGCATCGACACACATGCAAATAGGGTACTTTCGTCGCATCTCAATAAAGTAGGGGCAAACGGGGCAAACAAACCCTTGCAAATAAACAGGAAACTCTTGTACAGAATAAATAAGAGGCCCAAACCCCGGAGAAACTTAATTAAATAGTGCCAGAGGAAGTGTCTGTTGATGTAGGCTGGCTTGATACTTATTTCGGTAACGCTCGCGGCTATACTGAACCCTCAAACAGTGGTAATATTATGAAATGGGGATGGGAATGTAATATGAAATCGCTTTTTAAACTATCGGAAAATATACCTATCAATAGTCAGGCTTCCGGTTCTCTGTTGCAAAACAACTTCACTAAAGGATGACTCATGCGTTTTCCATTGCTATATGTACAACACTGCGATCTCGAACCCGCCTGCCAAGCATGGAGATTCTGGCAACGACCTCCCCTTTCGTATGAGTGGCCCTATATCCTGCAGTGGACTGTTATGTGATGATGATGATGACGTCAGACTTGGACCCGGCACTGTGTTTGTTTGGTTGTTGGTAATATGTTTATTGCATAAAATAGTACACTAAATATATACAAAATAGCAGTTTATAATGCAGAGCCGAGCTTATCCCACAACGGGATTTCTTCCAGCTAATTACCTAGCCAGTGAGTCATAGTTTAGTTGTTTTTAAAGAGAGAAACGGAAGACTGCATGCATTAGCATATTATCACGTTACGAGCAAAGTCAGAAATCCTTGGACTTTAGAGTAATATAAATATGCGTACAGACTTGCAGCCTCAGCTCAGCTCACCCTGTTGTCTCAACTGTGTAAGCGCCTCAGCCTGAGGCATGGCCCAGCCCGAGGCCGTCTTGGCGCAAGTCATCGAATGTCAGTTTTTTGACAGTTCTCAAAGGCGCCTCAACATGGGGGACGTAAATTTAGCATGGTTTTAATGAGGCACGCACAAAGTTTTGCAAAATATTAAAGAAATAAAACTTTCGTTACATATTTTTATGTTTGAGGTTATCATGTGTGGAATTTTGAAAATATTAAAATTAAACCGAGTAATACGATTTGATGATTTAAATGAAATGACAATAAAAGACGCTAAATTGGATGTCATGGTTGGTTTTGTTGCAATAGTGATAGATACTTATACAACATCAATAAATCAGCGGCGCGAACGGTCGGCGCCATTTTGATTTAGCGCGATTCGACCTCAGGCACGTTGCCTTAACCTGTTGGCTCATCTTGTTAAATTGTTCTATCGAGGCAGCCTCGCCGCAAGCCGTGCATAGCAAGGCTGCCTCGCCCGAGACCGCCTCAAGTCCGTACGCACCTTAACTTGAGCCACTTAATTAGTTTTCGCCCGCGACTTCGTCCGTATAAATTTAAAGACAATTGAACAGAATTTCCAGAAAAAATATTGCCCAGTGTTATGTTAAGTAACATACGAAAGAAGTTTTTTTATCAAAATTCGTTTAGTAGTCTTTGCATGAAAGTGTAAAAAACGTCCAAATAATAATCCTTGCATGTTTTTTGCGTTTATAATACCAGTAGGTAGGTTCACCCGTTCGAAAGCACGATACCACAGGATGGCCATACAGTTAATATAGTACCGAACAGACATACCTACTGAAATCCGATCGTCCTTAATCGTCAATGATCCGATTATACTCGTATTACAACTTATCTACTTACGACTTTCCAATCTAAAGAAGAAAAATGACCGTCAAATGCTTATAAGCTAAGCAGTCAATTGAAGCAGTAAAACGCAAAGGCATAAATCTAATTGCAAAGATTCGATTATACTCGTATTACAACTTATCTAGTTACGACTTTCCAATCTACAGAGGAAAAATGTCCGTCAAATGCTTATAAGCTAAGCAGCCCATTGAAGTAGTAAAACGCAAAGGCACAAAGGCGCGTTGCGCTGCCCACTCACTTCACTCTTGGCATTCTCTCAGATCCGTTTGACCTCGTAATAGTGGAGTATTAGAGCCGAAGTGGCCACCTAGTGAACGCTTCAGCCTTTAAGCGACTATCCTGGTTCAAATCCTTCTTAAAAGAGTTAGATAATCAGATTAAGATAATCATTGTAGAGATTCTGATAGGTCACGGACGGGCATTTAGGTGACTGAATGTGTAACCATGATACTAAGGTCTAATTAAAAAAAACTTTCCGACGTTTGTGAAATTAATTCTGTACACATTACAAAAAACGCACAAAACGACACACATGGCGTATACCAACAACAGTTTTCATAAAAAGAAAAAAGTGTACAAAACCGAGTACCTACATACCTATTGCTCTAAATATTCAGCTCCGAAAACACAATTTACATGCAGCGCAAAATTCGGTCAAATACAGACCGCACAATAAAATGCGAAGGTTATTTTAAAAACTGTTTCAATTTCGGGAGGAAATGGTTCGTAATACAGAGATAGCCGGTTAGAATTGAGTCGTTGGCTATTCGATAGACATAAACGTGTATTATTTCGTTCAGATTGGATTAAAGTATAGTCCTCTACGTAATTTGGTTTTCGGAGTTGGCAGAAAACGTTTCACTTTTTTTGTTGACATTTCATTGTGATGTCCCGCCTGTTAGAGGTTATATTTTTAACTTTGAGGGATAAGTTTACCCTCTTTATGTATGAGTGTTATGAATATTCAGAGTGACGGAGAAGCTATGCTTATGCGCTTATTACTTTTAGCTAAATTCTGAAGCAAAAAGCGTGAGAGCTAATCAAAATGGAATTAAATGAGGTCTATTTTTGTAACACGCCTTTAGAAAAGCCTGATAAAATAAGCGTTACAAAAATAGATCTTATTTTATGAGCAATACATTCCACTTTGATTTGCTCTCACGATTTTGCTTCTGAATTTATAGGACTGAATTTAGCTAAATAAGCGCATTAGGGTTAAAAAAACTTTGAGATCTAAGAACAATCGGCGTCCTCTTAACTTTCAGTCAAGGATCATCATCAACAAATTTGGCGTCAATATTCCGGTTGTGCTCAGTCAAAGATTAAACCTAAAATTCGGTAGATTTTCTTTCAATTGCACCTTGCAGTTTAATAGTGGTAACAGAGATACGCTCAGTTCCACTCAACTCGTATCTCTGAGCCCGGGCCCAGGAAGAATGGCCACAGGTAACTTATCCGTTATAGAGGAGTGCATTCTGAGTCGTTAGTCTTCGATTTTCACTCCCCGCCCAATGGATTACCTTTGAACCCTTACCATGTGTCTGAGAATATACGGATAGTATGACATGCCGTTTTGTATTTGGCAGAGTAGAAACAAAACACAAACCAAAAGACATATTATCGTATCGTGTCGTCGTCGTTTATGATTATCAAAATAAATGAATTGAATTGAATTGAATTGAATACAAGACCATATATTCAAAATTCAAAATTCAAAAATTAAAAATTTCTTTATTGATTAGGATATTAAATATATCTTTCAATCGTCAAAAAGGAGGAGGGTAGGAAAGTAGCAAGGAAGCACACAGTGACACACTGGCCGCCCCATGGCCGCAGCAAACCCACCCCACGCCAACCACGACCGGACCGTGCCCGAAAATGCCCGGCAGAGCCGGACCGCGCTCCATATATTATTATGTTATTATATAGTGCATACAAGTAGTTACAACTACCGAGCGACCGCCCGGTAATAGTAAGACATTATATGAGGTCAAAGTATGAAGTGTGCCTATAACCCGACCGTGAAAAATTGTATTGTAATAGTGTAACCCGCCTGCTAAGCATGGCGATTACGGCAAAGAGGGATTAGCCCATATAAGATGCTCAAGTTCAGTACTGGGCTGTTACGAGCTGTTAATGGGATGGTGACTTGAAATGATTCAAAGATGAAAGTAGCCATTATTATCTTAGCGGGCAACTACAGCTTCTGCCAGGTAAAGGGTCCGCTTGCTCATTCTCCGTTCTTCGCTTTACCCGGTCTTCAGTATTCTCGGGTCATAAGCCGCTCAAGCTGAAATTTGTAAAGGTCAAAGTGACCGGTTCTAAAGGTACCTAATTAAACAGTAAGGCTTTGTGCATAATCATAATACTCGTTACTATAACTCATTCCACACTGCATAGAAAAAAATACCTATTTATATAATATTAATCCCAATTTCGTTATTTTATACAACATTAATTACGCCATAATAACAGATTGGTTAATTGACAAATGTTTGATTCGTGGTTTTTCATAATACTGTTTTTAAACTTCATTTTGGAAATTGGTATTATCGGGCTGTGTCACTACAATGTATATATATACTTACTTACTTAATGCACTGGTCGCTGAGCCAACCCAAAGCGGAGCCTCCGACACGCGCCACTGTAAATATGTACCTACACGAAATTAATTTTTAATTCCTAGTTTGTAAACGTAGTAGTGGTACTATTCCATATAGATAGTGCATTGATAGATAGATTGTTTGAGAGCGCCAGCTCTGTGCACCTTGGACAATCTCCTTGAGAAACTATGCGTCATTTTGAGGACATCTACGCCGATGTAAGGCCACTACTAATTGGGCGTGACTTGCATACATAACCAATTTCATTAAAATCCTCTTTTCCATCAAAATCAAGTAAATCTAGGAAGAGAAAACCTTTTGGTCCCATATTAGTAAGATTAAAATTTTTGATATGGGTAATACTCATACCTACATAAAACTGTTCGTTACCTATTGGGTATCTTCGTTAGATTGCATATATCCTGGATCGCTTTCTACCATGAGAATCTCCGCTCCATCAGAAATTAAAAACCTAGGGTGGTTTGAAGTGGCTAGATTAGTTTTTCGTAAATTCAATACATCCATTGGAATTACATTCGATCATTTTTCAAGCAGGCCATTTTTATTTATTTATTCATTTTACAGTTTTACAGCAGTTAAATACATATAAAATATGATGTGAATGGCTGAGAAGTAGAAATAGTCGACTTTCGGATTTGCAGCTCGGCATTTTCGCCAACCTGGATCGAACTGGTATTCTTCTTTAGGCTTCTTTCTTTCTTAAACGATAAAGACGTTGTCTTTCCATATCTCAAAGTGGTTGTGGTCGGTAGCAAACGGAAATATTTACATTAAATAAAAAAAAAACTTTCAAAGTTTCGGTTTCGCCATCTCTGCGTGCTAGTAATCTTGTTTATAAGAATATTTTTTTCTTAAAAATGACCTTTTATTTAAATTTTATTTAACGCACGACATTTATTTTCAGTGTTCAGTTTAGTGGTCTATGACGCCATAACGGGAGGTGGGGGGAAGATCAAACATATATTTTTGTACTGTCGCCGGACGGATCTTCACAACGTTATAGGCAATTAAATTTTTTCTAACGTTTCAACTTTAGGAGTATAAAGCTTTCAAAAGTATACATCTTTCTGGAATGCCCGTTAGGATGACGAGGAAGACGTTCATCAAATTCACATCAAAACAGTAAAATTGGAAACAGCGATTCCGTCTTCAGTCATTTTCATCGCCGTAATCTCCAACGTAGAAACCCGCTAGCGGGACGCTCTGAAATAGTCTCAACAATCGTCTTTAACATAATATTTCAAAGCAACTTGTTTACATAATATATCTATACATCATAACGTCACGCCTTTTCCCCGAAGGGGCAAGAAAAAATAAGAAAGATTATCTTCTAAGTGTTGCAAATACTAATCCATATGTGCCCGTCGCCTCTGAACATACAAGATAAACGAGCAAATAATGTCATTTAATAAATCACCGTTTAGTTCACAATTTTCAAGTTCACCACAATCAGCGTATCTCTCTCTCCCGATCTCGACATATTCCAGCCTTCTAACGGAAAGCAGCACCATGTCGTGCGGTTGTACCGAATAACTTCGAGTCTTATTATAAGCGCATTAAGGTTCGATTTGATGGAAGAAATAAAGCTGTATTTTCCTAACCCCATTGCTAGGCGAGTTGTTTGCGAACCGTAGCGCTCTCCCACGCGAATGCTCATTGCTTGTGGGTGGTTCAAGGCATGGGCTACTTACCTCTACTACTTGACCAAGATTCGAATAAATTCGTAATTTTGTATATATCTGATGTATATCAGTAAATACATGTATATCGTCAAATTTCCGTACAAAGTGTAAAAAAATATAAAATTCACAATATATTTTGTCACCATATAACATAGTCTCGATATATGGATTATTAAAATAATCGAGCTCCTCAAAGAAACCTCAATCTAACGAGGCCATCGGATACCGCGTGATGACATTAAGGTTTAGAATTACACATCACGCTCAGCCTAACCCCACCAGGCCCGCCTTGGTTAATAGATTCCGTAGCTTAGGTCAGTAGCCCACATTTGTAAATCTTCTCTCTATGACGCTTATTCCTTGCCTAGTTGGAGTATGTTCCTCCACAAAGCAGTCAATAATTTCGTGACGCAAATCTAAAAATGGATTCATATGCAAATTCACATATTTGTATAATAAATTAATCGATCTGCAAATTTCCGTTTAAGTACTGCGATCTGCTCGAGAGTTGCACTTCTATTGTTTGGTTTGGTTTAATGGTTTGCACAGGAGCGTAGCGCATTGTGTACTAACGTTGCATGAGCTTGAAAAGGCACACCAAACACGCATACCGTATGCGTACACCGTAGTCTTGGTAGAATAAATACGAGATAATGGAAAACTCAACCGCGGTGCCACGCTCGAATGAGCCTTGCTCCACACGAAATAATGTTAAAAATGTTTTGTCGTGTTATAACACGAAGAACTCCTTCCCTTAGAAACGACGTTCCTGTGTTACATCATTAGCACAGTATGTTAGAAGTAGAGCTTGGCCAGAAGATATGTGCACTGTAGAATTTGGACTCTTCTTATTGTGGTAACACCCACAGTTCGGCAAACTCAATGACCGCCTGCTAAAACGAACAAGTCGGACCGAAATGTTTTGATCCTTACTCGTTATACTCGTGTTATGTTTTACCAGTTCTGTATTCTTTATTTTTGATATCTTTAGAGATATTTTCGCGACGAAATCTGAATCTGGGCACGAAGCATTCTATCGCCTGTCG